>CM076673.1:16662820-17365320 GCA_038501925.1 Xenopus petersii | reverse complement strand
AGTCTTTATAAACGGATCTGTTTGTTTCACTGCAGTGCAGGAACAACTTGCCAGACAGGTCGTTGCCTCACACTAAGTTAATGCAGGGCCAGTTGGAACTATTAGCTACTATAACCATTACTAGGGGTTCTGGTGTTCTATATATGCTCTGTGGGAGCAAAATAATCCACTTTAGCTCTTGCATTTGTTTCCCTAATAAATAAACATCAATATTCAAGCATTCTCTGCTCCAGTTCTGTTCATTTCCCCAAGAGAGAGGCTACAGGGCAATGGATCAGGAGTATGGCAGGGGGTGACTGCTGGGAATGGAGTCTACATGAGAAGAATGGAGCCTACATGAGAATGGAGCATACTAGATAGTAGCTAGAAATGTCCTCGCACAAGGCTGGGCTGAATGTGTGAAAGCGTCTGTATAGATGGTATCTGTGACCATATGTTTGGGCTTGGAGAGCAGCAAAGCTTTGAGATGACAGAACAGACATTGATATCTCCATTATGACAGACTAATCTCCCATGTTCTGCACAGTGAGAGCAGCCAGTTAATGACAGGCAAGGGAGCTGATTAGACTGATAAAGCTAATGAGGTGAGCAGAGGCATGGATGAGCTGATAGGCAAATAGACAATAGACAGACAGACAGAGAGACGTGACTTCTCATGCCAGTCTAACGTGTCCCACAGCCAGGGATCACTATTTGGGAGTTGCACTGACATCTCTATACATCACACTAGGGATATGGGTGCTACACTGACATCTATATACATCACAATAGGGATATGGGTGCTACACTGACATCTCTATACACAACAATAGGGATATGGGTGCTACACTGACATCTATATACATCACAATAGGGATATGGGTGCTACACTGACATCTCTATACATCACAATAGGGATATGGGTGCTACACTGACATCTATATACATCACAATAGGGATATGGGTGCTACACTGACATCTCTATACACAACAATAGGGATATGGGTGCTGCAAGCAAAGCCCAGTCCTTTTCTTTCCTTTTCCCTTTGCACTGGAGCTGGATGAGTATTGATGTCAGAAATCTTTCTGTTTGGTTGTGGTTTTGGAATAGGACCGGTGTGAATGGGTTGCCGACCCTGCAGGGCTCCTTGATGCGAGTTAACCTCCTCAATGGGTCCCCTCCAGCCAGAGCCTTTGATCAGACCGCTGCTGGCGCCTAAAAACAACATCCCTTGTCTGCCTATTACAGCCACTGACTACTCGTGACAGATTGTTTGTACTCGCAATTAGCAATGCAGCCGCTTCCATAAGAGAGGACCAAGAGCCAGGGGGACTGCCATTCTCACCAGCGGGCAGGGGCTCCCACACACCCATGTATTGGCACCCAACCCACACACCCATTTATTGCCACCCAACCCACACACCCATTTATTGCCACCCAACCCACACACCCATGTATTTGCACCCAAAACACACACACATGTATTGGCACCCAACCCACACACCCATGTATTGGCACCCAACCCACACACCCATGCATTGGCACCCAACCCACACACCCATGTATTGGCACCCAACCCACACACCCATGTATTGGCACCAAACCCACACACCCATGCATTGGCACCCAGCACTACACCACATTGTGCCCACCCCATCCCCAGTAATCCCCCAAGTCCCACTCCTGCATCACTTCTCCACTTTCAATTTCACTTTCTCTTCTCTACCAGTTATTTTCTGGGAGCAGCGACAAAATGAGCACCGCTGAGCGAAAACTTTGATTTTTGTGCGTTGTGTATGGTTGAAATGGCGCTTTAGTCAGAAATAATTCTGTGCCCAAAAAATAGGAAAAGCATGAGAAAAATGTATATATAAAATTCTGAAAAACATTATATATATATATATATGCTCTCCATGCATTTATATAAAGTACCCCCTATTGTAAAATATAAGGACATTATAAGTCACGGAGGAGTTCCATGACCATATAAAATACACAAGTTTTATTATAATAGTGAGTCATTTATTATATGTGAGTCATGTGATAAAAATGACATCACTACTCACCGTTTATAAAGATAGAATTTGCAAGATATTCATGGCTTTGATTTCATTTCAAACGTTTTGGCTGGAGCCTTCATCAGGAAGTCTCCAGTTTAGGAGCCGAAATGTTGAAATAAAAACAATTTTTTTTTGTTTACAAAAGACCTGTGAGTGCGATTTATTTGTTGCATTTGTTATACTGGTTTTTGAGTGCACCAGCCCGGAATGGATTAAATATATGTATGGGATCTGTTATCCGGAAAACCATTATCCAGAAAGCTCTGAATTACGGAAAGGCAGTCTCTCATAAACTCTATTATAATAAAATGATCCCATTTTTTTTTAATTTCCTTTTTCTCTGTAATAATAAAACAATACCTTGTACGTCATCCAAACTAAGATATTATTAATCCTCATTTATTGGGTTTATTTAAAGTTTACATGATTTTCTTGTAGATTTAAGGTATGAAGATCCAAATTAGGGAAAGATCCATTATCCAGAAAACCCCAAGTGTGTGTGTGTGTGTGCATCTAAATATAACTATATATATATATATATATATATATATATATATATATATATATATATATATATATATATATATATATATATATATATATATATATATATTGTATTGGTGTTTCCACACATGATTTAAGTATTTTCTGCGTTGTCTCTATTTGCCACTAATAGGGAATAGGTTAATGGTAATTAATAATTATAATGTATAATACATAATATATCCCAGTGGCTTTGCTTTAGGGTCATTTCATATATGATTCGAAAGGCATTTGGTTTATTATGGGGAAATGTTGTTGCCTAAACTGAGGTCAGTTTTGTACAGTGGGGAAAGAACCAAGTTCTCTGATATTACTAAAGCCTCTCCCTGAATTTTATATAATTTTAAACAGAATTCTTTCCTTGTGAGCTGGAGAACACTAAACAAAGTTCTCTGTATTTCTGGAAAACATGGACTCGAGTTCTCTCCCTGTTATTTTAGATAATGCAGAACCGAATTCTCTACATGGAGTTTGGATATTGAACAGAGCGGCCTCCCTGTATTTTACCTTATTATGAACAGAATCCACTCGCTGTATTTTGGGGAGAATTAAACAGAATTCCCTCCATCTATTCTTGGATATTAGTGAATGGATCCCTCTCCCTATATTTTGTATAATTAGATAAAGTGTCATCCTGCAGAGATGTGACAGATTTGAGAGCCCCTTGTCCATGGCTTTAGCTCTTGTGTTTAGACGCAGCTGTCAGCGACTATCGCCATGTACTGTAACTAACGATTGCGTCTCAGCCTTCACTGCACTGACCCAAAAAGAGTTAATTCCCGTGTTCATAAGCCCAGCTCATGGGATTCAATTATCAGCATATGAGCCCAGTCATTCCTGATTATAGCGATGCCATCCTTCACTGGCGACAATTACTAATTCTGCGTCCAATCGGCTGTAATTCGCGCAACCAACTGGCAGTTTAGAGAGTTGACAGTCTGCAGTGTGTATGAGCTATTGCATATTTATAATCTATGGTGTGTATAAAGTATATATAAAATAGGTGTATAAATGATGGGGGTGAATTTATGGGTTGTATAAAATATATGTGAAATCTATGGTGTGTAAGAATTGTGGTGCGGTTATAAAATATGGTGTTTGTTTAAATTAATCTATGGTGTGTGTATAGTATTGTATGTGTAAAATTCGTGGTGTATGAAATGGAAAAAATATACATAAATAAAATATAACAGATATATTTAATTGTGCATAAACCCTAGTTTATAAAACAGATGTGTGTTGACTGATAACAGTGTATATATAACTGTGGCAAGTGTTGGGTATATTATATAAGTATTATAATAAACATAAGATGTTTATTTATTGTCTATGCAATATATACATAAAATACAGTAAGTATATTGGGGTGTGAGTGTGCTTAATGAAATAGAAAATACAGGGCGCAATTCTACACCCTAGCATTATTATTTTTATTTTATTATAAATGATTATTTTTTAATAATATATATATATTTTTTCCCCTTGCTCTTTAGATTAATTAATATATATATATTATTTATTATTACCCCCTAGAGAGCAAGGAATTTTTTTTGGTCGTCTGTGAAATATATATTCATTCTAAATATGGACACAGCTCACCTGGGAATGTGTGAATGGACAATACACACATACATTTCCATTTATGTGATCAATATTGTATTGTGTATAGAGTACAAAGTAAAGTGTCGCAGACTGCACAACTAACTAACACGCAATAACTGTGACACCGACTTCTGCAGCCACATTTGTACCAGTGGAGTTTGTAAGGTGACAATACACACACAGGACACACAGACTATATATAGAATCTATAGTCCCTGACACACATACACTGCTGTATATCCCACATTGTGAGGCCAATGGAAGAGTCTCTACAGGTGAACGTCCCCCCCCCCAAGTTCCAATGGTACATTCCCACCTGTGCGTTTTTTGGAGAAAAAAAGGGCACCCCCTCCGCTCCTATTAAACCGGCTTAGCGACAATAATAAACACACTAATTATCGCCTGTTTGTGTTTACATGAAAGTGTGCACTTCAGTCGAATAATCCGATTTGCAATTCTTTTACGGAGCGAGTCAACAACAAGAGCGCAAATAACAAAGCGGGAGCCAACGGTGCGCATGAAAGAGCTGGGAGCCCGGCGATGTGAGTGCGAGAGGAAATGACCTATCCCGGCCCTAGGCCCGCCTCCTCTGTGCTGTGATTGGTGCAGCGCGGGGCGCTGTGTGCCTTATTAGCATCGGAGCGGGGCTGTTGCCTTGTAAAGTGACCTGGTGCTCGGGGATTCATTGTAAGGATCGCACTCCCCTACTGTAACTTCTCAGCTCGGATCTCTCTGTATGGCCCCGGCTCTGCTTATGGCTTCTTACCAGCCTGGGGTGAAAATAGAGGAACGTCCCTTGAATAGGATGCAACAAACTGGTGTGAAGCCGTCCCTGGGCGAGGACAAGCCCAAAGTGCCCGGGATCCTGCCTTTCAGCGTGGAGGCCCTCATGGCCGATAGGAAACCTGGGAGAGATCGGGACCTGTCCAGCCCTACTGGATCTCCGCTGGCAGGAACATCACACAGTCCCAGGGTGGGATCTATTGCAGCCGGAGAGCCCCCCAACTCCCCAATTTCACTTGGAAACCGTTACCCTGTAGGGGGCATTATGCAACTGCCAGAGGAGACGCTGCTCAAGCCTGAGAGTCCCGAGAGAAGCTCATGGATCCAAAGCCCAAGCTTCTCACCTTCCCCAACAAGTAAGTTGACCCAATAGGCTTTCTGCTGGTGTCTAGAACCCTATTGAAGTCCCAAGTGTCGGCGACACAGCTTGCTCCCTTCGCCTGTAGGACTTTCTTATTATTAAGGTCCCTGCTTGCTCTGTTGGTCTACAGACCCTTCTGCTGTTTCAGTACAGGACAACTGCTTGATTTGTAGAGATCTCCTTCTGTTAGAGTATTGGGTGGCACTTCTGAAACTGTTGATGTGTAGTAGGAGGTTTGTGGCCACTCTTTACTCGTTACTCTTTACGTTTTGTAAATGTATTTGGAACGCTGTTTATTTTTTATTTATTTTTTTTTTACAAAAGACTCATATTTTTCTTTATTGTATTGGGGGCAAGACCTGATTTGTTGATATTTAGAACTTTTATACTATAATGATAGAGGGGTCTGTAAACTCTCACAATTCATTCCCTGTTGTCTATGTGACTCTTACTATACTGAGGCCACTGAGTGCTCTGCTGGGCTCCAAATTATGGCTAAAACTCTGAGGGCACTGCTTGGTAAGGACTAGATACATTCTGTGAAAATTAGAAAATTAGATCACGAGAAGCAATATACTGTATATATATATATCTATATCTTAAAAGGTTGATGATGAGACAGTTCTACCAGCACGGAGAGACCCACTGGGAGATTAGATTGATAGGTTAGATATAAAGTTGGTTCCAGCATTGTTGATACATTTAAAGTTTATACATTTAAATTGGATTGTTAATTGGATAATTAGACTGTTAGATTTTAAGCATGATAGTGATAAATAGGAAGACAGACAGACAGAACGATAAAAAGATAGTTTGTATTTGATAGCTACAGATAACTGTTGGGATTTACCTTATTTAGCATCTTTTTTTTAGATAAGATTGGATTTACCGTATATATGAAATATCTGACAGTACATCTGTATGATATCCTTAAAAAAAAGATGTTCATCTTGTGATCCTCCCAACTCAATTGTTATTCCCACTCCAGTTTTGTTTAAGGATTGCTAGGAGGTGTAGTTTTAATTATTATTGGAGTTTATTATTTGCAGTTTCTGTTGAAGTAGGAATGAGCCAATATACAGTAAATGGCACATAATATAAAAGTAGGGGGCTGTGATGGTCACACTACTGGCATTTTGTCGAATTCTTTAATCTCATTGCCTGTGTGTATGTTACATTTTCTAACGTTATTATTTTCTCAACTTTAGGAAGGATGAGCCCACCCGCCTGCCCATTGAGAAAGCACAAAACCAACAGAAAGCCCAGGACCCCCTTCACTACATCCCAACTGCTGGCTCTGGAGAGGAAATTCAGGCAGAAGCAGTATCTGTCCATAGCAGAGAGGGCAGAGTTCTCCAGCTCCCTCAACCTCACAGAGACCCAAGTGAAGATCTGGTTCCAGAACAGGAGAGCCAAAGCCAAAAGACTCCAAGAAGCAGAGCTGGAAAAGCTAAAAATGGCTGCGAAACCGATGCTTCCCCCTGCATTTGGTATCTCCTTCCCTCTTGGGACCCCAGTACCCACAGCCTCCTTGTATGGGACCTCTAATCCTTTCCAGAGGCAGGCCTTGCCAATGTCTCCTATGGGACTTTACACAGCCCACCTTGGATACAGCATGTACCATCTGTCCTAAGACTTGTTTATGCTCCATTGAGACTGTGGGAAAGAAGACTTGAGTGATTTTTTTCTTGCACCCCCTATATTTTTTCACTATTTATGAGTTCCTAGGGAATTGAATTGTAGAAATACTATGTCACTTCAATATGCCTATTGTCATCTTGTTAGCTGTGTCTAATTCATGAGTTCCAGGTGTCTTGCTCACTACCAGCTTCCCAAGTTCTTATCCCAGTCCATAAAGTATCAGAACCGAGGGGATATCTGTAACATTGAAAGCACCAAACCCACTGCTTCAGGAGTTGTCCTACATTGTAGGGAAAGGCTTCCCAGCAAAGGTGGTGAGCAGTGTAAATATATTATAATATGATACAAACAGGATTGACAGTTTGTGCAGAAAAAATCCATAATAATAACCCAGACTGGGGTAAGAGCATAATTTTGGGTGGGACCAGCTGCTGTTTAACTAAGTTATGGGAGCTTGGCACCTCCACAGATTGACAAGATTGATAAAGGGAGTTAATTATCTCTTACATATAAGAGATACGTGTAAAATAGTATTGAAACTTTCACTTAACAGCACTGTCTGTTTGCGTTTCGTTATTGCAATTATCCCTTTGGAAGGGAGTGTATGTAATATGTAATATATTGTACATTTGAAATTTATTATCCTTTATATTATAGCTATATTTGTTAAATAAATTAATTTTAATGTATTCGGTCGGATTCAACGTTTGATTTTATTTTTTCTTCTTGCTTTGCACCAGCACACATTTAGATATTATATAGAAACATTTTTTGATTCATTTTAAACAGTTACTGAACTAAAACTGTTGAACTTGGACACACAAATATACACAGTTTCGCCTGTTTTGGTTTAATTGCGCAATAACACAATGAAGAAATGATCATCCGTCAAAAGGAACGAAATTAATTTAGGAAATTTCGAAACAGATATATCTCTTTATGAGATGTACAATCTCGAATCCATTGTTTATCTGGAAAGTATTTAAACAGGCCTGGAGAGATCATAGAAAACTGCACATTATATATGAAATTGAATACAACTTCACAGTAACGAATTCAATAAGAATATTATTTAATCACAATTTGTGACATTATATAGTCATTGCGTTTTACGGGGACTAAATGAGAAGACAAAAGGCGAATACAAAAATGAAAACGTTTTATTGATAATGTTTTATTTAATTGTGTCTCTGGAAAATAGAAGATAACAATAACGATCATTTATAAATAAGAAATCGTTTTATTAAATAGTAATCGATGAGAAGAGAATAGGAACATCGTTTTTTCTTAAAACACATCTTTTTTATTTTATTTTTTTTGGTTCGTTTTTACTCAAGATCATCGGAAACTGTATTTAAAAATCGACTTTGCTGAAGGGATAATGAATAAAGTGAATGTTTTGAGCTCAGGGAGAGGGATCTGACCATGACAGCTCCCAGTCTGATTTAGGTTGGCGCCTGTAGAGCTGTAACTGGGCCCCAAATTCTCTCAAAAGTGAAGCCTTGTGGGGAGAGTGGTTTTAATCACCTCTGATGATGCAGTTAAAACTGTCAGATTCCCCCCTTAGAGAAAATAACAGGAGGCTTCTAAGCCTGGACTTTAGGGAGCCAAGTTCTTGTAAGATACCAGAGACGCCAGCATAATAGGGGTTAATGCTGCTGTCTATTCCACTCTGCTGAATCAGGCAGGGAGGGGGGTAAATACTTTCAGAACCCTGGGAAATACAAAGAAAACACAGAACACACTTTACACGCCATGTACACGAATAGCCACTCACAAAACACTGGATTCTTTAAATGGCATTTCAATTTCAACAGGTTTATGGAACACATACATGTAAATAAAACTTTTGCAATGAATTTAAAGAGATCTATAAAAGCAATAGCTGGTTATAATAATAGAGGATTTGTCCCTTTTTTTGTTGTTGTTCCTGCTGCAACAATGCAGCAGGTCAGTTCTCCACCCAGTCTGTTAACCAGCTTCTGCTACATTGTTCCTGGAGTCAGAACTAGCAGTGCAGGGGATGTACAAAGTCAGGCAGATATTTCATTTTATGGCAATTACATTTGGGATGGTTCACCTTTAAGTTACCGTTTAGTATGTAATAGACTGGCTTATTCTAAGCAACTTTTCAATTTGTTGTCATTATTTATTTTCTATAGCTTTTGATTTATTTGCCTTCGTCCCTTCAATATTTCCAGCTTTCAAACGGGTCACTGACTCCATCTAAAAAACAAATGCTCTGTAAGGCTGCAGATTTATTGTCATTGTTACTTTCTATTACTCATCTTTCTTATCAAGCCCTCTCCTATTCATATTCCCGACTCTTCATAAATCAATGCCTGGTTGCTAGGGTAATTTGGATCCTAGCAACCAGATGGCTGAAACTGCAAACTGGAGAGCTGCTGAATAAAAAGCGAAATAACTCAAAAACCACAAATAATAAAAAATTAAAACCAATTGCAAATTGTCTCAGAATATCACTCTCTACAACATACTAAAAGTTAACTCTGAGGTGCACAACCCCTTTTAATGAATGTAGATTGGAATGTTCCTTTTCTTTCATTAGGTGCAACACAAGCCTCCAGCATAGGCAGTTCTTGTCTCAAGCTGTGTCTGTGTGTCTTTCTTTTTCATTTTGTCCTGTACAACAGCCGAATTCTGGATTCTGTCAATTCTATGAGTTGGTGCCCCAATAGGCACGAAACGCGTTAGGCCTCACCTGTATTGTCCCAATAATAAATGTATTTGAACTTTTAAACCACTTTTTGGTGTAATATTTTTGAAAATACTCACATCCTTTGCTATTGGATTCTGTAACCCCCACACTATCCACAGAGCCTGACTCATTGTAAGCCTTCCATATAATAAAGAGTTACAATGTAACAATAAGCGGATAGAATAGTGTCCGTTTAATACACATGATTTCTGTATCTGAGGCTGTAGATTGGGGCTCCATGGGAAAGATGCAAATGTGCTGGGAGCAGAGACAAAGTAATTGCTGTAATGAGTCAGACTGTAATGAGTCAAACTGCTGCAGACAGAGAGCGACAGGCTCCAGTGTGGCTGTAGCTGGGGGCAAGTCGGAACTGCTCCCATCATTTCAGTAATATCAATAACTCGGCACCCAGGGGCCACTGCTCTCTGGGAACACAAACTCTGGTGGCCTCTTTTCTCCTGGCTGCTAGTGACACTCACCTCCCATCACCAGCCTGTTTGTGTCTCTGTTTGTGTTGGTGCCAAGTGCCTGTTTGTGTTGGTGCTAAGTACCTCCCAAAACAAACACAGAGATAAGCAGCCAGGCAGGCTCTCAGGGGCCCCAGCCCTGTGTATATGTGTCTTTTCTGCCTGCAGATTAGATCTGGTACCAAACACTGACTTGTTGGGCGAGACCCTGGGAAAGATCAAAAGACACAAGTCAAAGGAGGGTCCACAGGCCAGAAACTGCTTTCATGTATTGTTTGTCCCTGTAACTGTAACACACCTGTCTCCTGTCCCTACACCTGCTGGGGGTGATACAATCCAGAACTGCCCTGTCTAGCCCCAAAATCATATTTTAAATATGAATCCGACAATAATAATAATGTGATGTATGTACACAACTAGACAACTCTGATACACTCACACAATGACACACTCACACACAAATACTCACACATTTATATGTGCCAATAGCATACAGAAAGACAAAGACGTGATATATTGAGAATGATTGTATAGGGCTGAGAGTCGGTGACCCCGTGGAGCTGCAGCTGCTGTGGCCTCAGTGCCAATGGAAGGCTGGGGAAGGCCCTGGGCTACAAGTCCCCGGTTGCTCAATTATCTCCAGATGAGGACAATTAATAAATAGGCGCTGACAATAAATTGGGGATCACACGGTTGAGCGCTCAGTCTGAATAGGGAAAAACTCACACAAGGGAGCAGAAGGGGGGCCAGGCCGGCTCTATAGAAGGGAAGGGGGGTCTTGCCTTTTCTCTCTGTTCCTGCCTCAGGCTCTGCACAAAATAAAAACTCACTTTTGTCTCCTTTTATTGTGTCAGGGAACTCACGGTAGTTCCAAGTGAGAATGGGGGGAGAGTTTGCCTTTTAACTTGTGGGTGATGGCGCCAGCCTGCCAGTGGGACAGGGAATGGCCAACAGAGACCCCCTCATCTCCCCCCCATCCCTTCAAATCAATGCCTTCTCCCAGGGGGAAGTAACTGCACACTGGCACAGACACTCCTGGGAATATGGGCACCACCATCTCATTGGGGGGGGGATCTATTCTAGAATTCTCAGCACCAAGAAAGAGATTTGCCAAACTTAGTAGTCGAGTTAGATCATATAATGACAAGGACAAGGGGCTGATATCTTATGGTTACAGCTGTAATGGGGCAGAGAGATCAAGTGGTCACAAGTGACTGATAGATCATATAGGGTCACACGTTTAGCTGGTGTATTAGATCTTATGCCACAAGCAGCAGTTAATATATAATTATTATTAGTCCTGTATAAGTCATTATTGGACCTTATGATTTCTCCTGCTGGACTCGAGCTCAGTTTATTTTCTCTGCTGCTTATTTCTCTTGCAGTTTTATTGCTTTGGTTTTCTTCCTTAAACTTCATCCCCTTCTCTGTATTATTATTATTAGTATTATTATTATTCTTGTTATTATTATTACTATTATTATTATTATTGTATTTAATAACAACAATACTACTACTACTAATAAAAATAATAATAACAATAATAATAATAGTAGATTAGTAAAACGTAGAAGAAATGAAGGCAGCAAATCAAAATTTAGCAATTCGTTCAGTTTTAAGTAATTACACCTTAATTTTCTCTTTGGGTATAAATAATACCGCTCTCTTTCCCAACAGGAGGCAGTCTGGGTGCATATAGGACAAATTAACTAAAGTTAATTAAAGCACCATATAGTTGGTTGGTTGGTTAATTAGTACCTGCCTGACCATATTATTATTATTACTATTATTATAATAATAATAATAATAATAATAATAATAATAATAATAATAGAAGTGCAATTTGGATGGGTGCATGTATTTAAGGAGCTGTAGATGTGTGCTTTAATCTGGTTTTCTATAGAAAGAATACTCTCCCCACATGTTACATATACAGTTGTTATTAATAGTAGTAGTTAATGTTTATATTATTAATATGTATGGCAATGTAGTAAATGAATTCGAATTTATGTCCAGCACGGTATTGGATCTGACACATATATATTAATATATTGCTTAATGCTGATACATTGGAATAAATCATTGTGTTTAAGTGTGAGGTTTATTATTTAAGTACATATTAATTCAGATAGCCCTTTGTCTTTTCTTACTTTATATTTATTATTAAGAACAACCAACAGCTTCAGTTCAATCCAATCTCCATACGTGAAGCCATTAGTATTAAATAATATGTAATGAGCTGAATGTCCATGAAAGGAATAATGAGCGCAGAGATGGGATTATGATGTCCCACTATTTGTGTGATGTGATTATCGATTGGGGGCTCAATAGTGGGAGAGATACTTACACCCCTATCAATCAAAATGACTAGAGAGAAGTGGGGTAGTGATCTGGATAGAGAGCAACATTTGCAGTGTTAATGATATACTATTAGTCTTATTAACCATGGACATTACAATAACTGGTACTCTGCAATGCAATGTAATACATATGAGTGTGTGTGTTTTATTAAACCAGTATCTTGGCAGTGTATGTTCCACAGCCTTATTATGTATAGAATGTTAATCCCAAATTATCTGTTTAGAATAATAATTCATAATAATTCAGTTATCTGTTTTCTCTGCACCATATATATATATATATATATATATATATATATATATATATATATATACAGACAGAGAGAGATAATAGATAGATAAAGAGAGAGAGAGAGAGAGAGAGAGAGAGAGAGAGAGAGAGAGAGAGAGAGAGAGAGAGAGAGAGAGAGAGATAATAGATAGATAAATAGAGAGAGAGAGAGAGAGAGAGAGAGAGAGGGAGAGAGAGAGAGAGATAATAGATAGATAAATAGATAGAAAAATAGAGAGAGAGAGAGAGAGAGAGAGAGAGAGAGAGCTAGAGGAGAGATATAATAGATAGATGAGAGAGAGAGAGAGAGAGAGAGAGAGAGAGAGAGAGAGATAATAGATAGATAGATAGATAGATAAATAGATAGAGAGAGAGAGAGAGAGAGAGAGAGAGAGAGAGATAATAGATAGATAGATAAATAGATAGATAAATAGATAGATAGATAAAGATAGATAGATAGATAGATAGATAGATAGATAGATAGATAGATAGATAGATAGATAGATAGATAGATAGATAGATAGATAGATAGATAGATGATAGATATACATGCGCAGACAGGGAACGGATTAGATAGTAAAAGAATCAATGGTTATATATATATATATATATATATATATATATATATATATATATAAAGCTATACAGACATATATGTTTATCTTTTCAGAGGAGATGGAGAGCTAGAGAGAGAGAGAGAGAGGGAGAGAGAGATAAATAAAAACAGCAAATGCATATAAAGAAAGAAATTAAGAAATAACAGAAATGGAGAGATAGATGTAGAATATATAGACCAAAGATAAAACGAAATTGAAAGAAAATATATTTTATATCATAAGCCCTTTGGGATCCTGGGTGTAAAAGTAAAAGGTCCAAATGAATGAAATGAATGGTATCACTGGCACCAATAATTACATGTTCATAATAAAGTCCTTTGCTGAGCAGCACCATGTATTTACATGTGTTTCTATTGGGAGATGAGGCTATCTATATGGCTATCTATATAGGAAGGAAGGAATATAAAATAGGAAGAGAGAAAGGACTGGAGGGACAGCGCCTGACTCAATTTTCCCTGCAGCTCTGGTCTTATAAGATCAAAACCAATGTCACCCACTACACAAACATTCCCCCATATGTTACACTTTTGCTTAATGTTACAGCGAGCTCGGGGATTCTCCTGCTCCTGATGGAATTTCTAATGCCCAGAGATTTAGAAGGACCCCCTGTCTGGAGCCTGGGGGGACAATATCCCTCTAGTGAATTCCAGTGCGAGTCTGGCTGCAAGGTGAGTTCCTTCCCTTTTATGTTTTTTCACTTATATTCTAAGATATTCCTGCACCTGGGGAGAAAGCATCTCCTCCTCATTCTTCCCATTCATCCCATTGATCCCATTCTCTTCCATCTCTCACCTCCACTTACCTGCTCCCCAGGAAGCCTCTGTGCGCCTTTCAACTGCTTGTTGGGGATTCACTTGGGTTACAATGTCCTCTCCTAACTGGGAAATGAGCTCAGGAACAGCCTGTGATCTCTCCCAGTATTCTGGCCACCTGATAGCTGGAGATAATGCACAAAGCTCCATAAATCTGTCCTATATGCGGCATGAGGAATTGCCTTTGCGCTGCGCTGTCCCTGGGAGATACACTGGGAAACTGCACAAATCCTAATTTCTCACTGAGATCTCAAGTGAAAACGAATAGCACGAAATTATTTATTATAAGTTTAAGAATATTATTATTTTTATTTTTGTCATCATATTTTTTTTTTTTTTGGTAGGGGGTTGGATTTTGCTAAAGGCTATCAAAGTATAAATAGCGCAAAATCTGTCACGTCTTAAAGGGGTGGTTCATCCTTTCTGTAACTTTTAGTATGTTATAGAATCACCAACTCTAAGCAGCTTTTCAATTGGTTTTCATTATTTATTTTTTATAGTTTTTGAATTATTTGCCTTTTTTTTCAGACCCTTTGCAGCTTTTAAATGGCTGACCCCTTCTGAAAAGCGAATACTCTGTATAGGCTACACCTGTATTTTTATTCTTACTTTTCATTACTCGTCTTTCTATTCGGACCTCTCCCATTCATATTCCAGTCTCTTATTCAAATCAATGCATGGTTTCTAGGGTAATTTGGACCCTAGCTACCAAATTGCTTAAAATTCAAATTGAAGAGCTGCTGAATTAAAAGCTAAATAACTCAAAAAAGTTAAATAATTAAACATGAAAACGAATTGCACATAGTCTCAGAATATCACTCTCGACATCATACTAAAAGTTAACTCAAAGGTGAATAACCCCTTTAATTTTCTTTATTAGCTCATTAAATGTCATTATAGTGTCAATAAACAGCTATTAGTGTCCAGATCCTCTGACCTGTGTTCTAGTCGTGTGAGATATTTGACAGGAACACTTTGGAATTCCCACAAATTGGCTTTTTTTGTTTTTTTTTTGCAGCGAAAATGACTAGCGATGCGATTTCGCTATGTCTGCGCGTCAATCGCAACTGTGAAACAAAATAGGAATACAATTAATAACCACAACATGACGTGCATTCGTTCAAGCCCAGAACGACAGGGGACACGTTACAACGAGGGTGAAACCAATAACAGAAATCGTCCATCAATTATCGGGCGATTGTAAAGCGCTTAGCGCTTTCAGCGAAATAGAACAGCCCGTTGAATTCCGTTGAAATTTTATCATGATAAACGAGAACTGGGAAAGGATTAATGTTAAATACTTACTTTTCTCATTCTCAGTATCATTCAGAATTAATTCCCACGAACATACACGACTTGTTCTTGTTCCTAGAGACCGTGGATAGATTTGCTCCTGGAAACAGGACAAATCGTTTACAAAAACGCACAAATATCTACCGGGGAAAAAAAAGGATTCGGTTGTAATACATAAACACACACACATTGATACGAATATAAATAGAAACAAATAATTTATGTTTGATAATTATCAAACATACAGTATAAACATATTCTAGTATTTATGTCAATTATTTTAATGTAAGATAAACCTTGCCCTATATATATATATTCGTTTACTGAGTTCCCATTTACTCTAGGACACTGAAATAATTTTTTCCCCAGAGCAGCAGTAACCTAGAGCCAAGTCATTTCTTTTTCTTTCTTTTTTTCCCAAGATAATTGATAAGTAAAAGGCTCCCCATAGGAAGGAATCAGTTTAGAGCCTAGGGCGCCACCCAGTGGCAATACATAAAGCTGGTGACTGACATTTTATCCTGTTATTTTCGTTTTTTTTTATGTTTTATGTGTCACCAAAACCTCTTGAATCCTAGTTATATTCCCCTCTAGAATATACTAAAAATCTAAAAGTTCAGGTGGAAGATTAGGGCTCCAATACACCTCTCCAGTGTTACCCCAGCCTTGAGTTTAAGATCATTTTGCTAGAAGATGAATTTACTTTATCCCAAGACTGAGTTTTTTTTTTTAAAGCAGCCTGATTATTTTGCAATAATTTCCCTGTATTTGGCACCACTCCTTCTTCCTTCTGCTTAAAGAAGGTGCGCAGTAGTATTGTACCTGTTGATTAAAAGCAACGGGAATGGACACCAACTGCCATGCAGAGCTGGCCCAAGTAGTATATGTCTGTCTTTATCTATAACTTTACGATACACAGCGCTCTACAATTTTAGTGTAGAGAAGAGTACACACAGGAATACATTATTATAAATACAAAGATATTAAGTGCCATGTGATAGGGGACACAGTAGGAAGGAATTCCCTGCCCCACAGAGCTTACATTCATGCTCCAGAGCTCAAAACTCCACACCCAACTGCTCAAGCTACATCCAAGGTCTACACTTTACTCCCTGCTCCCTCCCTCCTGCCATTTCCTTCCCTCCCACTCTAATTGGGTACCCCTAGTTCTGGCCCTGACACCACCACCATAATTACTTAATACATTTTTAATTTTACACTTGTTATTAGCTATGCCTTGTCTGCACCAGTGTTGTAATGGGAGCTATTCAGGATGGTCACCTTCTTTGAGAGCTAGGACTTTGGAAAACAAAGCGCTCCAAATGCCATCCCACCATCAATTTACATTCTAGCTGGTGGGAGGCAGTTCAGGCATCTTCAGAAAACAAAGCAATCCAAATGCCATCCCACCGGCGATTTCGATTCTAGCTTCCGGGAAGGCAGTTCAAGGAGATTAGTCAGCCCGAAGAAGAGGAGATTTGTCGCCCGGCGACTAATCTCCCCGAATCTGAGCGTGCACCCTGACCCTTATACATACTGGATCTTGGGCTTCTTTCCAAGAATTCTTTCTGTGGTGCACAGGTGACGCAGGAGAAAACCACAGAGATCTCCAGAAGTGTGCTTCTTAAAGGGCATGTAAAGTCTAAAATGGAATAAGGCTATAGGGTTGGTGGTGAAATGCTGGGAATTGAAATTGAGTGCAATGGGCAATGGGGGCATCAGGTCCCACAGAAGGTCAACTGTAAGTATAAATCTCATGTGCTGCCTTTTTATTTCAATGGTGCCCATTTATTCTGTGACCAGTGGTGGTGGGAGTTGCTATAGGTCACACAGTCCTATGTTATCTTGGGGGGGTACAACCTTACAATACTAATGCTGTTATATCTCAAGGCCCAAATATCTTAGAAGCAGTGGTTAAACATGAACTTACTGCACCACAAGCCTAATCAAACAAATAATTTATGCTTTCAAAGTTGGCTACAGGGGGTCACCATCTTGTAACTTTGTTAAACATCTTTGCAAGACTAAGACTGTGCACATGCTCAGTGTGGTCTGGGCTGCTTAGGGATTGTCATAAACAAAGTTGCTTGAGTTCTGCATGGCTGGGAAGTAAGGCGGGGGCTCCCCCTGCTGTTCATAAGTATGATTGTTTCCCTGCTCAGCCGTTAGGGACCATCTGACAATTCCTATCCACAGCAGTAAATGAAGGGAGAATTTCACTGCATACAGTCAGGTTTCTTATAAAAACGGTACATATTTTTTAATTAAAGTATATTGGAGATTGGTTTCTTTTTCATTAAAGAAAGTAAAAAGGGGATTTTATTTTTTTGCCTTTACATGCCCTTTAAGGGCAGAGACACACATCGAGATTCCAGGAGATTATTTGACGGGCGACTAAATCCCCCCGAATCTCCACTTGTGTCTCTGCCCTCAATGTGTAATGAACAAAATATGAAAATATTAATTATTTCCTTTTATATAATGCAAAAAATCCCCTTTGTGAGTACACTTTTAAAAATTGTATGTATCTGTTCCATTGTTTAATTTGTGGAGTTTCCTGCCAAAAGAGATTGCAGTGTATGTAACTAAACTGTCGTGGAGTTCCAACCCTATAGTTCCAGGAGGTGCAGAAGAGAAGTGGTTGGTTATTTTCAATTCAAGTCCCACTGGAGGTCCAGCCTTTGGTCAGGATCACTCTAACCTCAAGGTCAGACTGTGCCTGCGGTACACTGGTAAAAAAACCCAGACCCGCCACATCAGGCCAGTTCCCTCATTTTGGAACTGTGAGCATCCCCGCACCCCCCTAGGTGACCAGGGGAGAATTTGCTATTGACAAGCTGAAACTTTAGGCGGGTGCAATAAGTTCAGTGTATAAAATATGACATTTTTTAGCCACATTCATTTTTAGGGACCTGGCAAATAACCCATGCCTACAGAGTATTGCCCAGGAAAAGTTTAGTGCCGGGCACACATATAACAATCTATTATTTTGTAGGTTAGGTGCTCAGTTGTCAACAACATACAGTAAATGATGACTCAAGGTCTGGATTTCCTTCATAGGGGAGATGTATTGCAGTTCTCTGTTTCCCCCCATCAGTCAAGAGCTGACTGGGGACTCTGGGAATTGTAGTGCAGAGAGAAGCGTAGCACATTAGTGATTGTGCATGTCAGGCAATACAATGTGGAATTCTCTAATTACATAACTAGACACCGAGGATATTAAGGGGCGCAGATTGCCAAGCGGTGCAAATGTGGAAACATTTAGTTTTCCGAAGACAAGAGTCAAGTGAGGTTTTGTTTTTCAATTTGTTATGGAATCCCACGCCGCAAGGGCTGAGAGCTCTACACATGTCCCTTCATTTCATCGACCCATCCAACATAATGAGCTACATTATCCCCAGGCATTAACACAGCAATAGGCAACAAAAGATAAACAGCTTGAGTACAGAATGAGCAACGTATGATAGGAAATATAAATAGAATCATTTGTTTTTACAAAAATGTAAACTGCACACCTTCTTATTTTCTATTATTTATATAGCACTGACACTTTTCTACAGCTCTTTACAAATATTATACATAATTAACCTGCCGGTATGTACAAAGATGCCATTTATGTAGCTTAATTGAGCAAAAAAATGTAACTTGAGTTTATTACATCTGTAAAAAAAAAAAATTTTTGTGAATGACAAGAAAAATGTGTTTTTTTTTTTTCATTTTATAAGTTTTTTTTATGTTTGTATATCCTATATTTTCAACAGAATTTGTTTTTTTTTAACAGTGCCCAGGATTCTAAGATTTTTGAAATTGTGTTACATTTTTATGGGTAGAAAATTATTACATTGTTTCTATAACATCTTTTTCCTCCAGGAATAAGTAGAGTGTTAAGGGCTGATTTATTAATAGTCAGATCTATTAAAGGAAACATTAGTGATTTTTTTTGGCATCAACTGCTTCCCCCCCCTACAATCCTGTTTTAAAAAAAAAAAAAAAAAAAAAATTATATATATATATATATATATATATATATATATATATATATATATTATTATAAAAAAAATAAAGAGTTCATTAGGTTTGGGGGGGGCGCGGTCCTGCATAAGGGGAAAAAAAGGCAGGAATGCATGAAATGATTAACTCAAACCTGACCTACTATCACTGACAGGAAGGCCAGCCAGGTATATAAGCAGAGACGTACTACTAGGCCATTGGCCAAGGCCCCCTTCCAGGCATCCGTAGTGAAGGGCCCTCTTCCAGCCGTCCTTAATGAAGAGCTCTCTTCCAGGTGTCCGTAATGAAGGGCCCTCTTCCAGGTGTCCGTAATGAAGGGCACTCTTCCACATGTCCACATGTCCATAATGAAGGGCCCTCTTCCACGTATCCATTATGAAGGGCCCTCTTCCAGGCGTCTGTAATGAAGGGCCCACATCCAGGCTTCCGGTGTCCAACCTAGCCTCCCCCACCTGCGCACCATTAACCTTCTCCTTTGCTTCTATCGGATCTGGGACAGGAGAGAGGCTACCTTTCTTGAGTGGGTTGGGTCACCATGGCCAATGAAGGCCCGGGCCCACTGAGATTTTTCGACTTTTTGTCAATATGCACATCGCTAGCACAGTCAATCCTATTTGGCCACCTATGTTCTGGGTCAAATCAGGCTGATGAGTCAATGACTGGATCATCCAGTGAGGCTTAAAGAGACCTGTCAGACAAGAACCATATCAATGCACCAATGGGCTCCCCATCCTATACATTGGCCAATAAGTTGCAGACTCGGACTGGAGCCAACAGCTTTTATCAGCCCATGTATGGCTTAAAGGAACAGTAACACCAAAAAATCTAAGTGTTTAAAAGTAATGAAAATATCATGTACTGTTGCCCTGCACTGGTAAAACTGATCTGTTTGCTTCAGAAACACTACTATTGTTTATATAAATATGCTGCTGTAGAGCAATGGCGGAAATTGAAAAACGGCTATATGGCACAGGTTAACGAATGGATAACAGATAACACCATTAGACAGACAGAGCTTATCTGCTATCTGCTGTGTAACTTGAGCTTTTTCTCCTTTGAATGGCTGCCCCCATGGCTACACAGCAGGTTATTTATATAAACAATAGTATAGTTTCTTAAGCAAACACAACAGTTTTACCAGTGCAGGGCAACACTGTATTATATTTTCATCACTTTAAAAGACTTTTATTTTTTGACGTTACTGTTCCTTTAAGACTCTACTGAACAGTACAGACCAGGCAGAGACAGCATGGCAGAATATTATAGTCAACCGATTAACTTATTATTTTATACTGTAAACAAAACATCAATGGGAACAAGCTAATAAACAAAGACCAATAGTAACAATTCAGTAAATTAAATTATAGGTGACTGGTTGACCCAGAAAATCAAGTTCAAAAGAGGCTAGATCATTTGAAGGTAAACATAGGTCCACACTCCACAGTGATATTCACCCCAGGGCAGTAAAGGAGCTTAGTTTTGCCTTCTTTGATGCTTGACATTGTATCATTGGATTGGAAATTGCTTATGTCTGGGAGTGTGATAAGCCATTATTTAAAGCAAATAAAATAGGTATATTGGTCAGCCTGAAACCCAGAGAACCCATGGTTTGGGTGGGTTTAAGACAAAAAAATGGTAGTCTTGTGATGCCCTTCTGACATCATCTCTAACATCAGCTAAGGAGGTGGCTTTGGCTTGGCTTCAGGACTTCACATTCAACTCAAGCCTGACCAAGTCTGAATTTCAAAAGTAGGGCGGGTTAGGGTAGGTGCGTGTCGGAGACAAGTTTGGAAAGCTGTTTAGTTTTGCAGCAGTATAAGTTTATACTAGCATGGAACATGGTACAGGTGCAGTAGAAAGAAACATAATCTTTGTAGTTGCAGTAAACTTGTTATATTGGGAATACATCCAAAGACATTCCCAGCCCATGACGTATCAGTGTAGAGGCCTTATATTCTTTACATGCCTATTCAAAATGTGCGACCAATATTTAATATAATCAAACAGAACTCTCTAGCTCTTAGTTGTTGATATTATTTATATGTTGATATTATTTACACAGGCCAAGGACTCTACCTTGTATTGTTATTCTTAGGGATGCACGAAACCTTCGTGAAAGGTTCGACCGAATGCCGAACCAAATCCGAATCCTAATCTGCATATGCAAAGTTAGGGTGTGAAGAGAAAATCATTTTTTACTTCCTTGTTTTGTGACAAAAAGTCACGTGATTTCCCTCCCCGGCCCTAATTTGCATTTGCAAATTAGGATTCGGATTCGATATGGCCCGGGCAAAAGGATTCGCCTGAATCCTGCTGAAAAAGGCCAAATCCTGGCCGAATCCTGGATTCGGTGCATCCCTAGTTATTCTGCTTTTACATCATAGTTTCTCCTAAAAGATGATGGGTAATTGCTAAAGAAATTTCTTCCCCTTTCCCTTTATGCAGCTATTGTTGTGAAGATATTGTTATAATAGAACTGTTATCTTGGATATAATATTGCTACAATAATTACAATACAATTAATAATAGAAAATTCATTTAAAAAAGAAAAGAAATAAACTTGCCCGAGCTTGCGATTTTGGCTTTGAAACCTGTAGCCAAAATAAAACCTGTAGCCAATATATATATATATACCCGGGGATACACACAAAGAAGCAGTGTGCTGCCCTACTAAAAGATATATATATATATATATATATATATATATATACTGTATAGAAACACAATCAAAAATGTAGGACAAAAACAGGTTTATTACTTCCAACGTTTCAGTTCCGTATCGGAAATTTAATCAGGGAAGATCAGGTTGAAACGTTGGAAGTAATAAACCTGTTTTTTGTGCTACATTTTTGATTGTGTTTGCTGCCATTTTGAATTTTGTATTACTACCAGGGCCACCATTAGAAATCACGATGCCCCGTACAACAACATTTTTGGGGCCCCCTGGCCCACCCACCCCCCCTCATGCCCAAGCCCCACCGCATATCCCGCCCACCCCACATCACAGTGAAAAGACCACACAGACACCAGCTCCTAAAAAAGTAACCCCCCCACACACAAGTTATAAAAAGCTATTGATGGTCAGGGCCCCTTTTAAGTAAAAAAAAATTGGGGCCCCAAAAAAAAAAAAAAAAAAAAGTTTTAAATTTTTTAAAAAAAATAAAAAAACATTGGTGACATGGGCCCCCTTACAAGTTAAAAATAAATTGGGGCCCAAAGAATTTTTTTTTTTTACATTTTTTTTAAAAAAAACATTGGCGGCAAGGGCCCCTTACAAATTTAAAAAAAATGGGGCCCCAAAAAAGAATTTCTAATTTTTTTTTAAATTTTTTTTTAAAAAAAATTAAAATAAAAAACATTGGTGGCAGGGGCCCCCTTACAAGTTAAAAAAAATTGGGGCCCCAAAAAAACTTTTTTAAAAAAACTTTTTTATAAGTTACAAAAAAAAAAAACATTGGTGGCAGGGGCCTATAGAATATTAAAATAATACATTGGTAGCCAGGGGATTAAAAACTGGTGTTCAGTAGAATTGAACTCAAGGCTTCAGGACTTCAACTTCGCCTCCTTTCGTGACTTTGGGTCTTTTCGCCGATTCAGGACTTTAATTTTGTCTCCTTTCGTGACTTCGGGTCTTTTCGCCGCTTCAGGACTTAAATCTCAGCTGTTTTCGGAACTTCGGGTCTTTTCGCTGTTTCGGGACTTCGGCTTTGGCTTTGGCTGTTCGGCTTTTTGGCACTTCCGCATTCTACAACCTGAGAAATGGCCACACGGCTCGGGCACTCGTAAGGGGGGCCCGTCTCTTTCAAAAATGCAGCACTGCCGGGCCCCCCTTCAGGTCCCCCCCTGATGGCGGCCCTGATTACTACTATTTGGATTAGCACCAAGGTTGAGATTTTGGCAAAAGGTGTGCGTTCTGTATGCAGTATATATATATATATATATATATATATATATATATATATATATATATATTTATTTATTTATACATATTTTTTTTTTTTTTGACAGGCTCCTAAAATGAGCACAGTCATCCATATAACTCATTTTCTGTTCTTACAATTTTTCTAAAACTACCGCTACCAACTCAAGGGTTTCACGTTAAGTCACCAAAGGTCTTTGATTTGCACAGGTTAAACACATTTGTATATTTACAACCCAAAAACAAGTTATATGGAAAATAATTAGGGCACTGGGAATTTCCCAGAAACAGGGGGCTTCGTTTTTTCCTCCTCGTCTTGTTACGTTTTACAGGGTTTTTTGTGCTCTTTCCAATGATTTTCCAGCACTGAGGGAAAGCAATTTAAAGTATGCTTTAATCAATTCCCTTTATGAACTTCTCCGTACTCTTCCTAAATCAAGCTTGGCAATCTCACAGTTTATGTTAACTGAGAACATGTGGAACAAGGATACTTAACTTGTAACATTAAAGGGAGACTAATGCACAAATAAAAGGTATCGTACATAAAAGCGCATTCACAGAGATATACTGGACCTGTGTGCTGGGACTGAACGTATAAATTACCGCTAATATTATTTGTCTGTGACTTGGGAGAAGCAGTTTCCCTTAGCATGCATCATTTCTCAGGAAAGGGAGAATGTATCCTATTTAGAAGCGGGTCTGATCTTACATTTATTTTCCATTAAATAGAAAGTGAAGTAAGAAGGGAAATGTAATTATGGCGAGAGAGCATTCCTTCACTGCTTGTTTTCTTTTATTTATACATGGGGGGAGCCATATTGATTGCCTTCTGTAAGGAAATCTAGAAGAGTAATTTTACTTCTAATAGTAACCCCTGTCCTGTCTTTTGATTGACAACAGCCAAGGCAAGCAATAGGACACATGGTAAGTGCCATGTGGGTGCAAGAGATTGCCATTGAGGTTACTGGCTGATTATTTCAGGTTTCATTGCCTGCCAGGGATACTAAACACTCAGCCCATGTTTGCTGATTGAACTTAGAAAGAAGTGAAGGGAATTCTGAAGCTGGATCATGCAGCTTCACATGAGACCAATTGGTTGCAGACTGACCCCCTTGTTAACAAACATTGCTGCCATGAAGCTTTGCTGGCTGCAAATGAGAGTTAAAAAACATTGACTATTTACTCTGTAGACATCAGGGCATACATTTCAAAGAGGGCGTTTATATTGCTGTACTCTTGTTTTTCAGGGGTCTCCTTCTGACTCTATCGTTGGCTGTTTGTGGGCACCCAGTTGCAGACATGAATGTAAAACCAGAACAACGCTTCCTCAAAGGGATACTGTCATGGGGAAAAATTTTTTTTTCAAAATGAATCAGTTAATAGTGCTGCTCCTGAAATCCATTTCTCAAAAGAGCAAACAGATTTTTTTATATTCAATTTTGAAATCTGACATGGGGCTATACATATTGTCAATTTCCCAGCTGCCCCAAGTCATGTGACCAGGGCCGGATTTACATAGCGGGTGCCCCTAGGCCCACTGCCGTTTGTCCCCCCTGTCCCCTACCCTTTATTCATGCAAATTTTAATGGAGAATGTATCTCCTGCGCATCCCCAGTGTTTTTGAACCAATGTGGGTGTGGTTGGGCAGCATGCCGCCCCCTAAAATCCTGCCACCCTAGGCCCGGGCCTAGGTGGCCTTCCCACAAATCCGGGCCTGCATGTGACTTGTGCTCTGATACACTTCAATCACTCTTTACTGCTGTACTGCAAGTTGGAGTGATATCACCCCCTCCCTTTTCCCGCCAGCAACCAAACAAAAGAACAATGGGAAGGTAACGAGATAACAGCTCCCTAACACAAGATAACAGCTGCCTGTTAGATCTAAGAACAACACTCAATAGTAAAAACCCATGTCTCACTGAGACACATTCAGTTACATTGAGAAGGAAAAACAACAGCCTGCCAGAAAGCATTTCTCTCCTAAAGTGCAGGTACAAGACACATGACCAGGGGCAGCTGGGAAATTGACAAAATGTCTAGCCCCATGTCAGATTTCAAAATTGAATATAAAAAAATCTGTTTGCTCTTTTGAGAAATGGATTTCAGTGCAGAATTCTGCTGGAGCAGCACTATTAACTGATGCGTTTTGAAAAAAACATGTTTCTGATGACAGGATCCCTTTAAAAAATGCAGAATTTGTAGGTTGAGATATTGGCAATTATGTCCCATTGTCTACGGTTCCTAAAGAGCCACCTGTTGAAAGACGCCTACTTGACACTCACTGGATTATCCAAAATAAATATACCATAATGACCAGTTATCTCCAACAACTTTATGGGGGTTATTTATCAAGGTCCGAATATCCAAAACTCGAATAATTCGTAGTTTTCGGAGGAAAAAAAAAACCGACTAATTTTTCAAGATTTAATAAAGTCCGATGGTCTAAAAACTCAGAATCCGAAACCCCGGCATGTAAAAGCTCTCTAGATCCCATATAAGTCAATGGGGAAGGTCCCAGTGTCTGTGCTGATGTCTGTACTGATATCCGATAAGTTTGTCGTTTCTGCGCATAAAACTCAGAAAACTATGAAACAAATCATCGTTTTTGTGCAAATCTCTGAACCATTCGGAGTTTTCAGGGAAAGGGAAAGTTTGCCCAACCCTATTTTTTCAGTTTTTTTTCTTCATAAATAAGGTACATTTGGGCAATTGGAGTTGCTCAGAATTCTAACTTAGAAATATTGAGATAAATTCGGACCTTGATAAATAACCCCCTTAGTGTATTGTTTCCCATTCAATCCTGGTGAATTTATATACTTTTTGTAGAATTATATTTCATATATTGACCTAGACACGCTCTACTTTTCTTAGGCTGCACACAAATCATTCCAACTCCCGCCTAGAGAAGTGGACATATTTTTTTTCTGTTTTTCTCAGATGGAATTGAAGATAACACAGCTCGTGATGAGCAAAATTCACGAAACAATGAAAAATTCGCGAAACGCATTTAAGTCAATGGGCGGAAAAATAATTTTTTATACACATGTCTATTTTTGCCAAATGCATTAAAGTCAATGGGCGTCATACTAATTTTGATGCGCGACAATGTTAATACAACGACTATTCTGAAGCACCAAATTTTTTTGACACAGCGGGTTTTTCACCAGCAAATTTTCGCTGCAGTTTCGCAAATTTATTCACTGGTGGTGAAACGCGGTATTTCTCCACAAATTTGTTTCTGCTGAATTTATTCGCCCATCACTAAACATAGTCAATCATAAATTATGTGATTTGACAAATCTCTTACTTCAAGCAACAGAACTGATTCTTTAGAATTAACTCTGCCCTCTAAAGGAACTGTCACCTGAAGATGCCACTTACAGTCTAGATCTGCCCCTTGTTCTAGGTAACGGTGAAGATCCCAATGCTTCCTTGCTATAGATACCACTGACTTTGCAAAAATAAAACCATAATGGCCTACAGACAATTCTCCTAGTATGATAAAATCATCAGGGTGACCATGACAAGGGGGTACTGGATAAAGCAGTGTTGGCAGAAACCCAGAAGGATGAAGACAAGATCAAGGTGGAGAAGGATATTACTAAAAATCAGTAACCATATCTAGAGACCTTATTTAGAGAACCTTATCTAGAGAAATATTGGCAACACCTGAAGAGTGATGGTGGTGAGTGAGTTGGGGGGGAGGCATGTGGACTGTTTGTTGTAAACAGCCCAGAACTATTTAGCCGCTATTTTCCTAAACCAGCCCGAAAGTCTCTATTTGTTTCTAATGTCAAATGATGAAGGTGATTTACTGAAATAAAAACAAGTTCAGCACTTACATTTTCATTTAACTAAAGCTGTTTTGCTATTACAAATTGTTTTTAGTTCATGAAAAGTTGAATTTGGTCTGAATGTTTCTGTCACTTATTTTTTGTCTGACAATATATAACTTGGTATCCCTGGCTATTGATTATAGGGATAATTTACCACAATCTAGAATGCAAGGGAGAATCCAGGTAGGGACTGTTGACTTCCGAGCAAAGAGAAAGACGTGTCTCACTAGGGGGCAAATTCACTAAGATGCGAAGTTGTGCCAGGCGCAACTTTGCCGCACTTTGCCGCACTTCGCCAGGCGTATTTTCGCTAGCGCTCCGCTAATTCACTAAAATCCGAAGTTGCGCACAGGGGTAGCGTACGTTTTTGAAGTTGCGCTAGCGTTAATTCGCCAAGCGAAGCGAAGTTTCGCTAGCGATGGTTCATTTGCATACGGCGCGAAATTCAAATTTCAACACGTATCACCACTTCAAATGCCTAGAAAACCTTCAAATCAGCAAATAAAAATTTTATTTTGCCCTACACATGTGCCCACTGTCTAGGTAAGTTGCCATGAGTCAGGAAATGTAGGGGGGAAGGAGGGGAGCCCCAAAAATATTTTCGATCTTTTTCAGCCTATCACCCATCATGTAGAAAACACGCCAGCGTTTTTTGGGACTTAGAAAAAATTTTGACTTTTTTTGAAACAATCCCTATCTACTCTATTGCGCTGCTTCGCCAGGTCTGTGGTGGTGAAGGAAGTCGAGCTTAAACGGTAGCGTTCAGTACACTGCGCAAGTTAGTGAATTTGCGTAGTTATGTTGCTAGCGAAAATTCGCCTGGCGTAAGGGTGCGAAGTAACACTAGCGAAACTACGCCAGCGTTCGTTAGTGAATTTGCGCAGTAACGAAAAATGCCAAATGCTAGGGAATTAACGCTAGCATTCGGTGCTTCGGCGCTTAGTGAATTTGCGCCTAAGTGCAGTACTTGAAACAGGAAATAATAAAATTGTCGTGTCATTGTGTGATTAAGATTGGGTCTAGGCAGTGTGGCAATGGGAACAAACTTAGGGTCATTCTCCCCATTACTCAATGACTGCACAACTGTCTATCTCCCAGACCCCTGTAATCTCTTTAGAGAATCTCAGTCCATTCCTTACAACAAGCCAAAAATGAAAATCTGGACAAATAGGCTGTGCACATTCTCTCCCCCGGCTACACCGATTCTTTTTGCTGGACAGTTGCAGCTCCTGTGCATTTATTTATAAATATTAAATGTGTGTGAGAATGGGATTAGATTGCAAGCTCCATTGGGGCAGGGGCTGGTGTGAACAATTTTTATTTAGGAAGCTATATTATTTATATTTTCCATTATCCTCCACATCCACTAAGTGGTGCATTAACACTGTCAGAATATAGGGGGGAGATGAAAAATGAAAAGTGGCCAAACACAGAGATCTCATTTTGCTGGACTGGGCCAAATGGGACTGATCCAATACTGAGCCATGCTGTATGTCTCTGGAGCCTATGAAGCCCTGTTGCATAAGCATGCTGATGTGGCCACTGTCTGTTTGATTTTGAAATTTGTCTAATATCTGCTGGATTTTAGCCACAAGTCTAAAATGGAACAAGGCTAGAAATGCTGTATTTTGTATACTAAATATAAACATGAACTCACTGCACCACAAGCCTAATCAAACAAATAATATATGATTTCAAAGTTGTCCACAGGGGTCATCATCTTGTAACTTTGTTAAACATCTTTGCAAGACTAAGACTGTGCACATGCTCAGTGTGGTCTGGGCTGCTTAGGGATCATCATAAACAAAGCTGCTTGAGTTCTGCATGGTTGGGAAGTAAGGCGGGGGCTCCCCCTGCTGTTCATAAGTATGATTGTTTCCCTGCTCAGCAGTTAGGGACCATCTGACAATTCCTATCCACAGCAGTAAATAAAGGGAGAATTTCACTGCATACAGTCAGGTTTCTTATAAAAACGTTACACATTTTTTAATTAAAGTATATTGGAAATAGGTTTCTTTTTCATTAAAGAAAGTAAAAATGGGATTTTATTTTTTGGCCTTTACATGTCCTTTAAGGGCCCCATACACTGGCCAGTAAACTGCTGAGTCTGGAGGGACTGAGCTTTTATAAGTCTAACTATGTCCAGATTTAGGTGCCAAACATTTTTTTTACACATTTAAATGTGTAAAAAAAGTTGGGGAGCAACACAAGCAGAAAAGGTTCCTAGGGGTGTCCAAAAAGAACTGTAATTGGTTATTTGGTAGCCCCTATACGGAATGGCAGCCTGCACTTGGTTTAGCAGTACACATGGCCATTTTGCCTCCATAATTTGCCTCCAAGTCAAAAATTCAAAAATGAGGCCACTGTGAGCAACATCAAAGGGGTTAGGGAGCAACATGTACAACTTGTTGGGGTTCACTGAGTTAAAAAATGTATTGTGTTGTGAGATTTCTGTGGGTGATTTCATTCAGACAAAAGTCCTGTACCAGGCTTCAATATAAACCCCCAACTTCAAGCATCTTCTCAGATTCAGCGCAGTAGAGTGCCACCTGGCGGCTCTACACAATGGAAACTGCCATTTTATTATTTTGTGGGAACATTTTTTTTTCTCTAGAAATATCCGTTCATTCACATAATTAGCAACTGACCAGAAGTTCATTTATTTCTGGCTCGGCTTTCAGTTCAGATTTGCAAGGAAGAACATCTCTGCACACAATCTAATCAGCTCCAAATGTTTCAGCAAAGACAATTAAATATAAGATTATATGGAAAATTGCCTTCAGCTCTTATATATTAACATTCTTTGTCTTTAACTCTTTATTCTCTCAGTGTGCCCTGCAAGTAAAAAAAAAAAGCTGATCTTCACCAGCTGTAGGATGGTTATTACTACAGAGGCACTCAAACTTGTATTATTTGGGTATGTCTTAAAGGGGAACTATCGCTAAAATTGAAATTTAATAAAAGCTTCATCATACTGAAATAAGAAACTTTCTAAATACAATCAATTAAACATTTTGTTCTGTTTCTGAAAGAATCAAGTTCATCTTCACTATCCCTCTCTCGGCCTTTGTTTCTCTAATTTTGCCTAGAAGATGTATTAGAGCTCATTCTATTAAAATCAACAGAAATCCTGTCTCTCTACATGCAGGATTTGTACAAAAGGCAGTTATTTTGTTAGATTTTGTTTGTACTGGAATCAGTTATTTGAGTGAGCTCTAATACATCTGCTAGGAAATGAGCCCTCTATAAGATATATTGGATCTAACTGTCATTGAATATCTGACACCCAACTGCTGCATGAAGACAGAATGATGAGAAACAGATGCTGAGAGAGGGACAGTGAAAATAAACTTGATTATTTCAGAAACAATACAGAATATTTAATTGATTGTATTTACAAAGTTTCTTATTTCAGTACGATGAAGCTTATATTAATTTTTCATTTTTGCAACAGTTCCCCTTTAATTATCTTCCAGTCTCTAATTTGAACCACTGCCTAGTTGCTAGGGTATGTGTTACCCTAGCCACCAGAAAAAAAAGTTTAAGGGGGTAATGTAATAATAGTCAGAAAGTTTGTATCAGGTCTACCACCTGCAGCAATCAGTTTGCTTTTAAACAGGGGGGCAGGAAATTCTACCTGAACCCCCTATGTGTGAGGCAGACCCAGACTGTAATTCAGATAGGCCCTGGTATTTCAAGAACACAGAGGATTAAATATTCCCCCACCCATCCACAGGCCCAATAAGTAGAGAGAGTGCTTAGGGAACCATAGAAAATATTTGAAGGTATTTCATTTAGACCTGGCCTATTGGACTTATTCATGAGTACCCTGTGATTTTTAGTGTGTCCCCAATGCCCCCCATATGCCCCCCATTCCCTGGGTCTACCCCCTGAGTCCCCCATTATATTTACACCACTGGGCCTGGACTGGAAACCTGTAAATACTGGTAAATGCCTAAAGAGCTGCTGTAAGATGCTATAGTCTACCTTTCCTCCTTCAAATGTCCTGACAGGGTGGAGGTACGTGTAATGTTAGGGGTGGAGTTGGTGATGTCAGGGGGTAGAAAAATGATGTTTATGGGTGGGGTGACATCATGGGTTGTGGGCGTGGCTATGACTATGCAGACAGTGATAGGCCAGACTCTGAGTCACTCTTTGTCCGGATTTGAGAACTTTGAAATCTGTAAAAGCATGGTGGTAAGGCTGCTATAGACATTCACTGCTTTTCTTTTTATTACCTGTGCATACCTCCCAACATTTTGGAAATAGAAAGAGGGACAAAAAAGATCTGCCCCGAGAAGTGCGGCGAAAATTTTTGACCACGCCAATTTTTGTGGCCACACCCCCTAATTACCATGTCCATTTTAAAGAATTTGGCAGGTTATGAAAGTTTGAACGTAATACTGTGTTTTTTCTATGTTATTACAGTTTTGCTAACGAAGGTGAATTGCCCTTTAAGCTGTGAGTCTAAGTTCTCCCAAGAGACCTGCTTATCTATTCTGGGCTCTCTGCTAAAAGGCAATTAAGTTAGAAACTTTGTATCTTTTTCTGGCTGTTCCATGCAGGAGAGCAAAGAGAAAGTCAGGACATTTCAGTAACAAATCCGGGACTGCGGGCTGAGATGTCAAAATCGGGTCTGTCCCGCAGGACAGTTCTGAGGTATGTCTGTGGGCATTTTTTGGCATTTTTTAAAACCTGAACTGCCAGGGCCTTTTTTAAAATCTCAACCTGAACCTGTTAATAAATGGGAGGGACACATGACTCTTCCTCTTTGGACTCCACCTGTTCTCATGGGTCGGTGCCGCTAGAGAGAACTGAAGACTCTGGTAAATAAACTGTGCCCTTAGGAAAACAACCTCTTAGTGAAATCAGGGAGTAGGGACCCAATGAATGAGGAATTGGATGACAAAAAAGCTCCTGTAAAAGTAAACTTCTGGGGTAAGATAGTCAGGACAGAATAGAAAGAGCAACACTTGGCTCCAGCAAGGACTCATAGACTCCAAAGATCCCATGCCAAATGTGAATATTAAATGTCAATATAAGTTTCAGCCATCTCCTTGTACTATTTCAATTGTGTTCAATAAACATCTACTTGATGGTATAGTGCCTCTGGCACCCACAATTCTTTAGTAGATCAGCAACACCATCGCTTCATCCAATTTTTGCCGCATTGGGTATTGTAACTTGTCCCTGAAAAAAATTTGGAAAGAATAATGTGCCAAGGTACTGTCCTTGTTAAATAAACAAAGCTGCCTTTATTGGACATTAGAGGTGTAGGCAACGTGCCTTCCATCTGATCCCATAACAGTTCAGCCTTTTTGTATAATGAAAGTAGATCATATATGGAAATTGCCTGTTGTTCTGAATTCAAGAGGCTGAACTGGATCGTAATGACTGGTTCGTGCTGCGGTTACTGATCAGAAAGCCAATAGGCAATTAACTGTTGGATAAAAACCAAAGTACCATGTGCCAACATTTGCCTTGACTTTATCTTTTCAGGATCATTTGAACATGCCAATCAGTAATATGGAATGTAGGCAGTATTACACTTAGTGGTATTAACCGATGCACAGATTTTCTGGGAAGCAGAGGGACTTCAAGTCCCAGAATCCATTACTTTAGAATGGAACAAGATGATGGAGGGGTTGTATTACACTGTGATGGGGTGGGGAACTGGTCTTGGCATTCACAGACGGGCTATCATGGTTTATACAGATCTGTGGAACCAGGGTGAAGTTTAAATAGTATTTATGCACCTTTCTACATAAGCCTAGCTGTCCAAAAGGGTGACTGTTTTACTTTACATTCAAGCACAAGGTGCATCTGTTCCCCAGTAATCTGATTATGAATAAGGCCCAGCTCAGACATGAGAGTAAAATTGTATTTCTAATCAGGGTCTGACTGGCCCACCAGGACACTGGGAAAAATTCCAGTGGGTCAAGATCTTTTTGGGATTTGTCACCTGCCTGTAAGGCGGCTGCCCCCAGCCATCACCACTCTCCGCTCTGGTGCTGTTTGATCCGCTGTGGAACTCACTGTGATCTTTAATTTTTAACAGTGAAGTTAGTAAGTAGTGCAACAGAACGGCTTTGGCTGGGGGCAGAGAGGTGGCTGGGTGGTGGGCCCTTGAGTTGGTGACATGGTGGGCCCTTAGTACCCCAATCAGGCTCTGTTTCCAATAATGATATGAAATAGCAATGGGGTAACAATGTGTCAGGATTCATTATAAGGGGGGCACTTGGATAACTGAAGACCCAGCATTAGTGTATGAAGGTTGCGCTGGAGGGTTGGGATCAGGCCATTCGGGGAAGCAACGTGCTGTTTCGACATGATGGATCTGGCCAATAATATAAAATATCAGGAACCCACTTGTAAATGTGATGAAACCAGCCACGGGCTGTTTATTGTTTGGCATTTGGCACATGATCATGAGCAGGCTCAATATGTGGGCTCAAATAATGCAGCGCCCTGTTCCGTACAGCTGTGATGCCTCATAAAAGTCTTTGCACCCTTGTACATTTTTAGCATTTGACTGCGTGCAAAAATACAAGAAAAAATCCATTGGGGGGGTTGGATTGGGTGTTTTTTTTTTTAAAACAGCGTGTGCCAGGTTAAAATCTCAAGCTGTATTACACGAGGTTGGTTGCTGTTTAAAGAGATTACGAAGGGGAATCAGCTCATTCATTTAAAGTATGGGTTACAATATATTGCCACCATGTTCTGCTGAGCTTTATAGAGATTATACATCAATCCCTGCCCCAGTGGATCTTACAAAATAAAGTCCCTATGGCATTTACGTGTATATGTTTGGAGTTTTAGGAGCAGAAAAACCAACTTGGTTAGTGAAAAAGGAGCTAAACAACCTTTCACAATGCAAGACATACAGTGAAAACAGAAGGTATTTATTTGGCCCATGCTACAAACACAGCACTGCCCAAATACCACTAGAGATGGCGCGAACTGTTCGCCGGCGAACTTGTTCGCGCGAACATCGGGTGTTCACGCTCGCCGGAAGTTCGCGAACGTTGCGCAACGTTCGCCATTTTGGGTTCGCCATTGTTGGCGCTTTTTTTTGCCCTCTCACCCCAGACCAGCAGGTACATGGCAGCCAATCAGGAAGCTCTCCCCTGGACCACTCCCCTTCCCTATAAAAACCGAAGCCCTGCAGCGTTTTTTTCACTCTGCCTGTGTGTGCTGAAGAGATAGTGTAGGGAGAGAGCTGCTGCCTGTTAGTGATTTCAGGGACAGTTGAAAGTTTGCTGGCTAGTAATCGTGTTGATACTGCTCTGTTATTGGAGGGACAGAAGTCTGCAGGGGTTTGAGGGACATTTAAGCTTAGGTAGCTTTGCTGGCTAGTAATCTACCTTCTACTGCAGTGCTCTGTATGTAGCTGCAGTGGGCAGCTGTCCTGCTTCTGATCTCATCTGCTGACTGCTGCAATAAAAGTAGTCCTTGTAAGGACTGCTTTTATTTATTTTTTTGTTGTTTTACTACTACTACTACTACTACTACTACTACTACTACTATAAGAGCCCAGTGCTATTAGTCTAGCAGTGTTGGGGAGTGGGACTGGTGTGCTAATCTGCTGCTCCTAGTAGTTCAGCAGCACCAACTGTAATTTTTTTTTTTTAATATTCATTTTTTTTTTTATTTTACTTTTTTTTATTTTACTATCGCTGTAGTAGTGTATAAGTTGACCTTTTAGGCATTATTTGCCCTGTAGGCATTTTTTGCCCAGTGTGTTATTCAACCAACAGCCATCTAGCTGTGTGACCTTGTTCACATTCTGTCTAAATATCCATAATATTACCGTCTCCAGAAAAAACACCGGAGTGACTTTTTTCAAGCAGCCATAATAAATTTTACGTAATCCGTATCCATCGCTGTAGTAGTGTATAAGTTGACCTTTTAGGCATTATTTGCCCTGTAGGCATTTTTTGCCCAGTGTGTTATTCAACCAACAGCCATCTAGCTGTGTGACCTTGTTCACATTCTGTCTAAATATCCATAATATTACCGTCTCCAGAAAAAACACCGGAGTGACTTTTTTCAAGCAGCCATAATAAATTTTACGTAATCCGTATCCATCGCTGTAGTAGTGTATAAGTTGACCTTTTAGGCATTATTTGCCCTGTAGGCATTTTTTGCCCAGTGTGTTATTCAACCAACAGCCATCTAGCTGTGTGACCTTGTTCACATTCTGTCTAAATATCCATAATATTACCGTCTCCAGAAAAAACACCGGAGTGACTTTTTTCAAGCAGCCATAATATATTTTACGTAATCCGTATCCACCGCTGTAGTAGTGTATACGTTGATCTTGTGGGCATTATTTGCACAGTGTTTTCTTCAAACCGCCATCTAGCTGTGTGAGCTTGTTCACATTTTGTCTAAATATTGATAATATTATCGTCTCTAGAAAAACCACTTGAGTTACTTTTTTTCAAGCAGCATTCTTATATTTTACGTAATCCGTATCCACCGCTGTGTATACGTTGACCTTGTAGGCATTATTTGCACAGTGTTTTCTTCAAACCGCCATCTAGCTGTGTGAGCTTGTTCACATTTTGTCTAAATATTGATAATATTATCGTCTCTAGAAAAACCACTTGAGTTACTTTTTTTCAAGCAGCATTCTTATATTTTACGTAATCCGTATCCACCGCTGTGTATACGTTGACCTTGTAGGCATTATTTGCACAGTGTTTTCTTCAAACCGCCATCTAGCTGTGTGTATTGTCGTTTCCAGAAAAACCAACTGAGTTTTTGTTGTTGTTGTTTTTTTAAAAATAATGCCAGGCAAAGGCAAGCCGCCACGCAGAGGCCGTGCTAGGGGCCGTGCTGCTATGCAATCCTGTGGCCCTAGCAAATTGCCCAGTTTTAAAAAGCCAATGACCCTGAACTCCCAAAATGCTGAAGAGGTAGTTGACTGGCTTACACAGCACACCCCATCCTCTACCGTTTCTAACTTTACCACAACATCCTCCTCATCCTCCACTGCTATGGCCACCCCACGTAACACTTCCCCCACCACCGGTGCCCCTTCTTCACTGGAGTCAGAGGAGTTATTTTCCCATGAGTTTCTTGAACTGAGTAATGCGCAACCATTATTGGCAGAAGAAGATGAAGGAGATGAGGACGTTACACCAGATTTAATTCTGGCAGAGAACACGACAGAGATGGACATAATGATGAGTGATGAGGAGGAGGTCCCCGCTGCTGCTTCCTTCTGTGATGTGTCAGAAGAAATTGATGCATCTGAGGAGAATGATGATGAGGAGATTGATGTTTTGTGGGTGCCTAGTAGAAGAGAGCAAGAGGAGGGTAGTTCAGATGGAGAGACGGAGAGTCAGAGAGGCAGTAGGAGAATAAGACTTAGAAGAAGCAGGGAGGACAGCCCGCAGGGATCAGTAGGGCAACAACATGTATCGGCACCTGTGTTCAGCCAGCCAACGCACCCGCCATTGCCGCCAATGCCGCCAACTTCTACTGTTACCGCCAGATCGCACACTTCCAAAAAGTCAGCAGTGTGGGATTTTTTTAATGTGTGTGCCTCTGACAAAAGCATTGTAATTTGCAATGAGTGCAGTCAGAAACTGAGCCTTGGTAAGCCCAACAGCCACATAGGTACAACTTCTATGCGAAGGCACATGAGCGGCAAGCACAAAGCACTTTGGGAGCAACACCTCAAAGGCAACAGGCAAACTAAAAGCCACACTCCTTCTGGTCCAGCATCTTACTGCTCTACCTCTGCTCTCCTTGACCCATCTGAACCACCCTCCACTCCGCCTTCCACCTTGACCACCTGTTCCCATTCCCAGTCATCTGCCACCAGCCAAGTTTCTGTGAAGGCCATGTTTGAGCGTAAGAAGCCAATGTCTGACTGTCACCCCCTTGCCCGGCGTCTGACAGCTGGCTTGTCTGCACTCTTAGCCCGCCAGCTTTTACCATACCAGCTGGTGGACTCTGAGGCCTTCCGCAAATTTGTAGCAATTGGGACACCGCAGTGGAAGGTACCCAGCCGCAATTTTTTTTCTAAAAAGGGAATACCACACCTGTACCAACATGTGCAGAGCCAAGTTACCACATCTCTGTCACTTAGTGTTGGGCCAAAGGTCCATATGACTACTGACGCATGGTCCTCCAAGCATGGTCAGGGCAGGTATGTCACCTACACTGCCCACTGGGTGAACTTGGTAATGGCTGGGAATGGGAAGCAGGGAATGGGTAGCTCAACAACAACAACAACAGTGGAGTTGGTGTCACCGCCACGGATTGCACGCGGTTCTGCCACCACCTCTACTCCTCCATCGCTCTCTACCTCGTCTTCTTCCTCTTCTTCTTCTTACTCTGCTGCTGGGTCCTCCTTCTCCTCCTCCACACCTGTGCACCCCCAGCTCCCCCTAGGCTATTCGACGTGCCAGGTACGCCGTTGTCACGCTGTCTTGGGGATGACGTGCCTGGAAAGCAAAAACCATACCGGATCTGTACTCCTGTCATCTCTGCAGTCACAGGCCGATCGGTGGCTGACCCCACACCAACTGCAGATCGGAAAAGTGGTGTGTGACAATGGAAGCAATCTGTTGGCAGCGTTGAGACTGGGAAATTTAACACATGTGCCCTGCATGGCACATGTGTTAAATTTAATAGTCCAACGTTTTGTCTCCAAGTACCCAGGATTCCAGGACGTTCTCACCCAGTCCAGAAAGGTGTCGGCCCATTTCAGACGTTCCTACACAGCCATGGCACGCCTTGCTGACATTCAGCAGCGCTACAACATGCCAGTCAGGCGTTTGATTTCTGACAGCCAGACTCGCTGGAATTCAACGCTCCTTATGTTGGAACGTTTGCTGCAACAACAAAGGGCCGTCAACGAGTACCTTTTTGAACTGGGTGGTAGGACTGGATCTGCAGAGCTGGGGATTTTTTTCCCCCGTTACTGGGTGCTTATGCGCGATGCCTGCAGGCTCATGCGACCTTTTGAAGAGGTGACAAATATGGTCAGTCGCACCGAAGGCACCATCAGCGACCTAATACCCTTCGCTTTCTTCCTGGAGCGTGCCGTGCGACGAGTGACAGATGAGGCTGTAGACCAGCGTGACGAGGAGCTGGAAGCGCACGATTTATGGTCGGAATCACCAGAACGAACCCAGGCACCTGCTGCAACGCAGGGAGAGGTGCCAGAAGTGGAGTCAGAGGAGGAAGGTGGCTTTGTGGAGGAGGAGGAGGAGGACCAACAGGAGCAGGCTTCCCAGGGGGCTAGTGGTGACCTTTTGGGGACCCCTGGTCTTGTACGTGGCTGGGGGGAGGAGACCGTGGATGATGCAGTCCTTGATAATGAGGAAGCGGAGATGGATAGCTCTGCATCCAACCTTGTGAGAATGGGGTCTTTCATGCTGTCATGCCTGTTGAAGGACCCCCGTATCAAGAGGCTTAAGGAGAAGGACCTGTACTGGGTCGCAACGCTACTAGACCCTCGGTACAAGCATAAAGTGGCAGAAATGTTACCAACATACCACAAGTCCGAAAAGATGCGGCATTTACAAACCAGCCTGCAAAACATGTTGTACAATGCTTTTAAGGGTGATGTCACTTCAGGAACTCATCAACATTCCAGGGGCAGAGGTGCCAGTAATCCTGCCACGAGCACACCTGCAAGGACAAAGCCCTTTGGCCGGTCTGTAACATCAGACATGCAAATGTTTTTCTGTCCAAGGCAGCGCCACAACCCTTCTGGATCCACCCTCAAAGAACGCCTCGACCGGCAGGTAGCGGACTACCTGGCATTAACTGCAGATATCGACACTCTGAGGAGCGATGAACCCCTGGACTACTGGGTGCGCAGGCTTGATCTGTGGCCAGAGCTGTCACAATTTGCCATGAACCTCTTGTCTTGCCCAGCCTCAAGTGTGCTCTCAGAAAGGACCTTCAGTGCAGCAGGAGGGATTGTAACTGAGAAGAGAACTCGCCTAGGTCACAAAAGTGTCGATTACCTGACCTTTATTAAAATGAATGAGGGGTGGATCTCGGAGGGTTACTGCACGCCGGAAGACTTGTTCTGACTTCTATGCAGCTGTCCTTCTCTTCAAGCCTCATGACTCCACACACAGCTGTCCTTTAGCGTCCTCCTCCCTCCGCCACCGTTACAAACTAGGGTGCAAACCCTACTGGTTTAATTTTTTCTGGCCTCTGTGCTTCAGTGGCTGCAACCAAAAAAACTGGGCAAACAATGTCTACAAGGTCAACGTATGGCGAAAAATGACTATTTTCAGCATTTATATGGCATATTTTTTCTGGCAACTGTGCTTCAGTGGCTGCGTCCAAAAAAATGCATATTTTCTGCATTTATATGGCATAATTTTTCTGGCCTCTGTGCTTCAGTGGCTGCAACCAAAAAAATGCATATTTTCTGCATTTATATGGCATAATTTTTCTGGCCTCTGTGCTTCAGTGGCTGCAACCAAAAAAATGCATATTTTCTGCATTTATATGGCATAATTTTTCTGGCCTCTGTGCTTCAGTGGCTGCAACCAAAAAAATGCATATTTTGTCCATTTATATGGCATAATTTTTCTGGCCTCTGTGCTTCAGTGGCTGCAACCAAAAAAATTTATATTTTCAGCATTTATATGGCATAATTTTTCTGTCAACTGTGCTTCAGTGGCTGCGACCAAAAAAATGCATATTTTCTGCATTTATATGGCATAATTTTTCTGGCCTCTGTGCTTCAGTGGCTGCAACCAAAAAAATTTATATTTTCAGCATTTATATGGCATAATTTTTCTGGCAACTGTGCTTCAGTGGCTGCGACCAAAAAAATGACTATTTTCAGCATTTATATGGCATATTTTTTCTGGCCTCTGTGCTTCAGTGGCTGCGGCCAAAAAAACTGGGCAAACAATGCCTACAAGGTCAACGACGTTGACCTTGTAGGCATTGTTTGCCCAGTTTTTTTGGCCGCAGCCACTGAAGCACAGAGGCCAGAAAAAATATGCCACATAAATGCTGAAAATAGTCATTTTTTGCCATACGTTGACTCAACGTATATGGCAAAAAATGACTATTTTCAGCATTTATATGGCATATTTTTTCTGGCAACTGTGCTTCAGTGGCTGCAACCAAAAAAACTGGGCAAACAATGTCTACAAGGTCAACGTATGGCGAAAAATTACTATTTTCAGCATTTATATGGCATATTTTTTCTGGCAACTGTGCTTCAGTGGCTGTGTCCAAAAAAACTGGGCAAACAATGTCTACAAGGTCAACGTATGGCGAAAAATGACTATTTTCAGCATTTATATGGCATATTTTTTCTGGCAACTGTGCTTCAGTGGCTGCGTCCAAAAAAACTGGGCAAACAATGCCTACAAGGTCAATGTATGGCAGTTGTTTAAAGAGAACAGTAGATTACTAGCCAGCAAAGCTACCTAAGCTAAAATGTCCCTCAAATCCCTGCAGACTTCTGTCCCTCCAATACAGAGCAGTATCAAGCAGATTACTAGCCAGCAAACTTACTATCATCTGTCCCTGAAATCACTAACAGCTCTCCCCCTACACTATCTCTTCCAAGCACACACAGGCAGATTTTTCAGATACATTTTTGCCCTTGATCCCCCTCTGGCATGCCACTGTCCAGGTCGTTGCACCCTTTAAACAACTTTAAAATCATTTTTCTGGCCAGAAATGTCTTTTTTAGATGTTAAAGTTCGCCTTCCCATTGAAGTCTATGGGGTTCGCGAACCGTTCGCGAACCGCTCGCATTTTTGCGCAAGTTCGCGAATATGTTCGCGAACTTTTTTTCTGACGTTCGCTACATCCCTAAATACCACAAATTCGATTTTAACTCTCACATAAGACATTATGGGCGGAGACATGTAAATCACTTCTTTATGTCCCTGTGTCCAGCTCTGCATCCAGAACTGCTGGTTAATAGCACAGATACAGCCTAATAGCTCAGAGCCATATATCCAATCTTGCACACAGCCTGTTCCCATCTTGTTAGATCTCATCAGTGCAAGATATTGGAACATGACTTCTGAGTAGGAGGTTTGGGAGGAAACACACTCAAGCACAGGGAGAACATGCAAACTCCTTGCATTGGGTGGAATTGAAGCTCGGACCCCTGTGTCACTGGGCTACAGGGAGACCAGGAAAACTCCTGCTGGGCCCAGGTGTCTGTGGGCCCTTTTGCTTCTAAACATTAGTCCTATTTCATGGCCATTTCCTATTTTTTTATGGGAAATAATTGAAGAATATGGTAAGTACAGTAAATATAATAGAGGTTGAGTGAGGAGAGGAGGAATAAAAGTTTGGGAAGTGGGTCCACAGTCTAAGGTTTTCTGGTGGGCCCCTGGCATCCCAGTCCGACACTGTATGCACACACTGGATCTTTGCCTGCAAATCGGGAATGCATCTGGAAGACCAGAGGACAGAGCGGAAAATCTGGTAATCTCAAAAAAATCGGGGAGTAGACAGCTTTAGCAACTAATGAAATATTTACTTCTAGTTAACTCTTGATAAATATAAATGGAAGGCAAGATCCCAAGGTTCTGCGGTTCACTCCCTTGGCCGGTATATGACCTGTTCTCCCTCAGATCGACCGAAATACAAACAACCTTTTCTTCAATTGAAGGTATACCAGCGCTAAAAGCTCAGGGTAGACACAAGAAGGAAATGCAAACACAATATAGTGTAGTAGTTTTTAAATCAAATGAGATATATAACCCTTTGTGCGATAGTTAAAACGATGTGGTTTTGGGGTCTTCCACCAAGGGGTTAAAAGGCCATTTTTCCGTGATTTTGATAAATAATGTGGCCACCTCCTGTGTGGGGCAGTGGGTACTTACAAACGTTTATAAATATCACCAGCATGTAATAAAATCCCTTGTCTTATTCTTGGTGAATATGTGGGGCAGTGGGTACTTACAGACGTTTAAAATTATCGTCAGCATGTAATAAACTCCTTTATCCCAGTCTTGGTACACTCCAGGTTTCTAAAAAGCATATGCTCAAATCGTGTAAAAAACTTCTTTAATAGATTAAAAAAATAAAAACATAGATTGCACTCACATGTGTGTGCTTAATATAAGCATAAAAAGCAGTTTGCATTGGGGTTTCTCAAGTCCTGCGGTCCATTAAGATGTTACAATTTGCCTGGCGTTTGTTGGTAAGACACGCTGGTCCTGGTCCCCCTCTGATGACGTCACTGCTCAGCCGACGCGTTTCGTCTATTACGACTTTCTCAAGGCTTGTAATTTCTTAGTGCGCATATGCGCCTTTTTAAGACGGAGCCTAGCCATGGACGCGCATGCGCACCTCTTCTTCATTTGGCTTTTTATGCTTATATTAAGCACACACATGTGAGTGCAATCTATGTTTTTATTTTTTTAATCTATTAAAGAAGTTTTTTACACGATTTGAGCATATGCTTTTTAGAAACCTGGAGTGTACCAAGACTGGGATAAAGGAGTTTATTACATGCTGACGATAATTTTAAACGTCTGTAAGTACCCACTGCCCCACATATTCACCAAGAATAAGACAAGGGATTTTATTACATGCTGGTGATATTTATAAACGTTTGTAAGTACCCACTGCCCCACACAGGAGGTGGCCACATTATTTATCAAAAGCACGGAAAAATGGCCTTTTAACCCCTTGGTGGAAGACCCCAAAACCACATCGTTTTAACTATCGCACAAAGGGTTATATATCTCATTTGATTTAAAAACTACTACACTATATTGTGTTTGCATTTCCTTCTTGTGTCTACCCTGAGCTTTTAGCGCTGGTATACCTTCAATTGAAGAAAAGGTTGTTTGTAACTCTTGATAAATGCAAGGTTATGCACTTTGGCAAAAATAATATAAATGCAAGTTATACACTAAATGGCAGTTTGTTGGGAGTTTCCTTAACTGAGAAGGATCTAGGGGTTTTTGTAGATAACACGTTGTCTAATTCTGGGCAGTGTCATTCTGTGGCTACTAAAGCAAATAAAGTTCTGTCTTGTATAAAAAAGGGCATTAACTCAAGGGATGAAAACATAATTCTCTTTATAGGTCCCTGGTAAGGCCTCATCTGGAGTATGGGGGCAGTTTTGGACTCCAGTCCTTAAGAGGGATATAAATGAGCTGGAGAGAGTGCAGAGACTAAGTGCAACTAAATTGGTTAGAGGGACGGAAGACTTAAATTATGAGGGGAGACTGTCAAGGTTGGGGTTGTTTTCTCTGGAAAAAAGGCGCTTGTGAGGGGACATGATTAGACTTTACAAGTACATTAGAGGACATTATAGACAAATAGCAGGGGACCTTTTTACCCATAAAGTGGATCACCGTACCAGAGGCCACCCCTTTAGACTAGAAGAAAAGAACTTTCATTTGAAGCAACGTAGGGGGTTCTTCACAGTCAGGACAGTGAGGTTGTGGAATGCACTGCCGGGTGATGTTGTGATGCTGATTCAGTTAATGACTATAAGAGGGACTTGGATGATTTCTTGGACAGACATAATATCAAAGGCTATTGTGATACTAAGCTCTATAGTTAGTATAGGTATGGGTATATAGAATTTAATTAAAAGTAGGGAGGGGTGTGTGTATGGATGCTGGGTTTTCATTTGGAGGGGTTGAACTTGATGGACTTTTTCTTTTTTCAACCCAATTTAACTATGTAACTATGTGACTCTTGTCTCAGAGAACACATTTAAGCTGACTTAGTTTGGGAACTCTATTTGTGTACCTGAAATAGGGTGAGGCTGGGGTTCATAACCAGACATTGGGTTGGTGGATCAGGGGTGCCATCTCTCCTCGTGTATAAAGAATGAACGTGGCACATGTAATGAACAGGAGCATGTATGGTCTATGATGAATAACTTGGCACAGATGAGACGTGACAGTGGGCGAGGGCATGTTTCTTAGTTTACCCTTCTCTGAGGTGCAGATGGATTACACAGCTCTATTAGAGGTGGTGACATGCAGGCAAAGTTATTAAGGCCTGGCTCCAGTAAAATGTACAGATTAAATACACATGTAGCCGCGTATGGGATTAATGAATGGTTCTGATTTTCATCTTTGTTTGAAACGCCACTAATAACATTTTTCTCTTTATTTAAAATGTATACATCTGGCAAGCCGAGTATTCTTTGCATGAATCATAAACGCGTTCTAGTGAATGCGCCTTCCAGTGCCAACAGCTTAAAGGGCCAGTGCTCTTTAAAAGAAAGTTGCTGAGTGGGAAACGTAAGGTCTGTGAACTGTGAATTGTACTGTTTTAAAGGGCATGTAAAGACAAAAAAATAAAATCCCATTTTTACTTTCTTTAATGCAAAAGAAACCTATCTCCAATATACTTCAATTAATAAATATGTACTGTTTTCATAAGAAACCTGACTGTATGGAATAAAATTCTCCCTTCATTTACTGCTGTGGATAGGAATTGTCAGACGGTCCCTAACTGCCGAGCAGGGAAACAATCATACTTATGAACAGCAGGGGGAGCCCCCGCCTTACTTCCCAGCCATGCAGAACTCAAGCAGCTTTGTTTGTTTCCCTGTAGAGCAGTCGGCGACTGTGTAGAGATTTGTATTATATTTTATTTTGGCTTTACATCCCCTTTACTGTTTCCAACTCCAGCTGCAGGGACAAAGATCTTGGAACCAGATTTAAACAGATAAAATGGGATTCTATTTGGAGGATTATTTTGCTGCAGCCACTGGTTCTGCAGAGTTTGAGATTGTTTGTATTAAACAATAAAAAAACGATAAAATCCACATTAGATGACATGACAACACAGGACCCAGTGCAGTCTGTATATTCCCCTGTAGCCAACTTTGAAAGCATAAATTATTTGTTTGATTAGGCTTGTGGTGCAGTAAGTTCATGTTTATATTTAGTATACAAAATACAGCATTTCTAGCCTTATTCTATTTTAGACTTTACTTCCCCTTTAAAGGGGTTGTTCACCTCTGAGTTAGTTTTAGTATGATGTAGAAAGTAATATTCTGAGACAATTTGAAATTGGTTTTCATTTTTTTTATATTTGTGGTTTTTGAGTTATTAAGCTCTTTAATCAGCAGCTCTCCAGTTTGCCATTTCAGCAATCTGGTTGCTAGGGTCCAAATTACTCTAGCAACCATGTACTGATTAGAATAAGAGACTGGAATATGAATAGGAGCGGCCTGAATAGAAAGATGAGTCAGAAATGTAGCAATAACAATAATTGTGTAGCCTTACAGAGCCTTTGTTTTTTTAGATGGGGTCAGTGATCCCCATTTGAAAGCTCGAAAGAGTCAGAGGAAAAAGGCAAATAATTAAAAAACTATTGAAAATAAATAATGATGAAGACCAATTGAAAAGTTGTTTAGAATTGGCCATTCTATAACACACTAAAAGTTAACTTAAAGGGCATGTAAAGTCTAAAATAGAATAAGGCTAGAAATGCTGTATTTTGTATACTAAATATAAACATAAACTTACTGCACCACAAGCCTAATCAAACAAATAATTTATGCTTTCAAAGTTGGCTACAAGGGGTCGCCATCTTGTAACTTTGTTAAACATCTTTGCAAGACTAAGACTGTGCACATGCTCAGTGTGGTCTGGGCTGCTTAGGGATCATCATAAACAAAGCTGCTTGAGTTCTGCATGGCTGGGAAGTAAGGCGGGGGCTCCCCCTGCTGTTCATAAGTATGATTGTTTCCCTGCTCAGCAGTTAGGGACCATCTGACAATTCCTATCCACAGCAGTAAATGAAGGGAGAATTTCACTGCATACAGTCAGGTTTCTTATAAAAACTGTACACATTTTTTAATTGAAGTATATTGGAGATTGGTTTCTTTTTCATTAAATAAAGTAAAAATGGTATTTTATTTTTTTGCCTTTACATGCCCTTTAAAGGTCAACCACCCTTTTAAGTGTGGGACAGTGGCTATATCATGTCTCCAAGTTCTGACATTCGGATACTGTGTGGCATTTCTGATATATTATATTTCCAGTGAAATTACTTTTGCCACCCCAAGCTTTCCACTAGATTTTTCAATCTCTTCTTGTCTGATTTATTATGTAGGCTCCTAACTGTTTTAATAACCCTTTATGACGTGTCCTCTAAATTATTTATACAATAATATTATGTGTGCCTAGAATGAAACTCTGTATCCCATGTAATGTCATTTTCTTTTCCCTGTATGTTGCTTGCACAGCTCAGCTGTATTTCTTGTCTATTTCTGTACTGATCAAATCCCAGGAACAACCTACTGTACATTTGTATCTTTATATGTGTGCATTGTTTATATTTTGCATTCTGCATTATATAATCTTCTTCTACCATTCCTAACATCTCTTCTATATAACAACAAGGCTGGTCTACAATACAGGTATGAGACCCGTTATCCATAATGCACTGGGGTATTCTGGATAACAGATCTTTCCATCATTCGGATCATGTCTACTAGAAAATCATGTAAATATAAAATAAACCCAATAGGCTGGTTCTGCTTCCAATGAGGATTAATTATATCTTAGTTTGGATTAAGTACAAGGCATTGTTTTATTATTATTACTGAGAAAAAAGAAATGATTTTTAAAAATGTGGAATATTTGGATAAAATCGAGTCTACGGGAGACAGCCTTTCTGTAATTCGGAACTTTCTGGATAATGGGGTTCCAGATAATGGATCCCATGCCTATACGCTACAGCAAGAATCAGCAAAAATTGAAAGGGTTTACAAATCCTGAATCTAATAGGTTCTAGCCCTACTTATGTTTAGACATTTTCTGGTACAAATGGACTTATCTATTTCTTTCCAGTCCTATGTCTGTAAGTCAAAGAGTCAGTGGTCTGAAATTCCTGCTGCAGGCAGGGTCTAATCCACCACTCCTTTGGGGGGTCAGTCCCACAATTAAGAATTAATTAAGAATTAAGAAGGCAATAGCCTAGAGGGAGTATACACTAGCAGGGCAGAGTTAACCCAACATAATGTCGGCTGTAGCTCCAGTAAAAGGCAAAAGGAAACTGCAGAACTGGAAACCCTCTCCATGTTCAAGCCCTTACCTTAATTGTTAGCTATTCACAATTAGCTTGCCTGTATCGTGAGGCTAATTAAAACTGAAAGCAAAAGTGTATTCTCCAGTGAATTGCACTTTAGCTTTAATCAATCATCCTAAAACCAGACTGCACTAAACCTGATTCTGCATTGCAGTAATAATGGCTGAGTTGTGGAACGTCCCATTGTTTCTTTGCCTGGTCAGAAAGTAAAACAACATACATTTGATTGGAAATATATTGTTTTGTTGAGTGAGCATCATCCACCCAATATTTACAATAAATCATTAGTAAAACATGGAGATAAAAGTTTAACTTTAACTTATTCTCTGCACAAAGCATTTCTGCCCAACATATTTGCCCTACTAAAATCATTCTGCATAGTGTTCAAAGGATGGCGCCATCTAGTGGACAAAAATGGATGGTGCTTATTCTATTGTCAGTGGAGGAAGCCACAGCAGCTCCTACTAACTTGTTGCAATGAAAACTAGGGATACACTGAATCCACTATTTTGGATTCAGCCGAACCCCTGAATCCTTAGCGAAAGATTCAGCCGAATACCAAACCGAATCCTAATTTGCATATGCATATGCAAATTAGGGGTTGGGAAGGGGAAAACATTTTTTACTTCCTTGTTTTGTGACCAAGAAGTCACGTGATTTTGTAAATCAGGATTCCAATCCAAATCCTGCTGAAAAAGGCCCTAATGAAAACATGTAAAAAACAAATAATTTGGGACAATAAAAAAAACGCCAAAAAAAAAAACAGAACTATCAGCGAAAAATTATCAACATGACCTATAGGTTACTTTTATTGTACATTAATATTTTGAAGAGTTGTTTTTAGTGTTAGTATCACTTTAAAGGTGAGCCACCCCTTTTGTACGAATGTGATGCAACAAACAGGGAAATGCAGCTGGCAGGGCGTATTACCCAGGGATGAACAGCAGAGGGCAGTGCAGGCTCAGAATGGTTTTGTTACAGTTATAAGATGAATGGAATAGTGTATAATATATACAGCCCTGTGCTTATTACTCATTTCACACGCAGTGAGAGACATTCATTCCCTTTGCCAGATTTCAGTCCATTCAGCTTTTCTCATATTCTTTTCTGCCTGCATGACATTCCACTAGTGACTGTAGCTGGCAGAACATGTTCTTTAATGATATAGGAAGGGGCACGGGCTACTAAACCACAACTCCCAATGTGCACAGCTACATTAAGAAGCTGGGAATTGCTCTGCAACAGGTTGGACGGTGCCTCTGGGAGAAACAGCTGAGTGGGTAATTTAAAGGAACAGTAACACCAAAAAAAAATTAAAGCGTTTTAAAGTGATGAAAATATCATGTAGTGTTGCCCTGCACTGATAAAACTGATCTGTTTGCTAATATAGTTCATATAAACAAGCTGCTGTGTAGCAATGGGGGAAATTGAAAAAAGGCTATATGGCACAGGATAAATAGTGGATAACAGATAACACCATTATGTTCTACAGAGTTTATCTGCTGTGTAATCTGAGCCTTTTCTCCTTCGGATGGCTGCACCCATTGCTACACTTATTTATATAAACAATAGCAGTAGTGTTTCTGAAGCAAACACAGCAGTTTTACCCAGGCCCGGACTGGCCATCTGTGAATTCGGGCAAATGCCCATTGGGCCGCTGTCTGTGTAATGTAAATGGGCCACACGGGCCTCTCTGCACAACCTGCTGTCTGGATACTGTAGATCAGGAGTGTCCAAACTTTTTGAAACGAGGGCCAGATTTAGTGAGGTGAAAATGTGTAAGGGCCGACCATTCAGCCTGACATCCATTCCGAGGTCACTAGCTTGTGATCAGGATCATTCACTTCTGGAGATGGATGCGTAAATGGCGTTTAGGAAGTGGAAAGCGGAGTCTGTTTGGACTTATTCTCTGCGTCTCATTTAAACAAGGAATCGCTTCGTCGTAGCAGTAATATTTGGGCACATTAGTGAAATGATCTGCCACTTGGTCTATACTGCTGCCTGTGTGCTGAAGGTGTTAGTAATAGACACTTACTGGCACATAGTGACACGCCACTCTCACATACGTCTTTAGTTTACTGTACTGGCACATCAGTACGTCTATTGCACCTTCAGCCCTAAAAAAGTATGTGAATCGGCCAGTCTCTATGTGTCAGTAAGTGTCTATTACTAACACCTTCAGCACACAGGCAGCTGTATAGACCAAGTGGCAGATCGTTTCACTAATGTGCCCAAATATTACTGTTACGCGATTCCTGTTCGCACTGTGCTGGGGGGAAACATTATTATTAATTTCATGATGGAGGCTGAGGGCCGGTCTAAATTTGAAAACGGGCCGCAATTGGCCCCCGGGCCTGACTTTGGACATGCCTTCTGTAGATTTAATGAGGCTGCTGTTGCTGACAAACACCACTAGATGTCGCTTATTTCTCTAGTGACTGCAGCTCCGCTGCAGTTCTCCAAAGTAACCACTAGGTGTCTGGAACCTGTAACTACAAAATTTTAAGTTTCTACTGAACACCAATGATCTTTTTTTTAATTCTAACGGGAGCCCTGGCCACCAATTTTTTTTTTACATGGGGGTCCGGTCACCAGTTTTTTTTTTACTTGGGGGGGGGGGGCTGGCCACCAATGTTTGATTTAATTTGGAGGGAGAGGACCACCAATGGTTTTTTAATTGGGGGGGCTTTTTTGGGGATACTTTTTATCGGAGCCCTTACCACCTTTTCCCCCCCTAATTTATTGGGGGGGGGGCCCTGATGTTTTCTTTTTATCTTGTGTGGGTGGGGGAGCTTGGTCGCCAATGTCACACATGTATACAGATATAGGACCTGTTATCCAGAATGCTCGGGACCTGGGGTTTTCTGATAGATGGATCTTTCCAATATTTGGATCTTCATACCTTAAGTCTACTAGAAAATCATGTAAACATTAAATAAACCCAATAATCTGTTTTTGCTCCCAATAAAGACCAATTCTTTCTTAGTTTGGCTCAAGTGCAAGGTTCTGTTTTATTATTACAGAGAAAATGAAATACATTTTAAACATTTGGATTGTTTGATTATAATTGAGTCTACGGGAGATCGCCTTTCCGTGTGTAGGGATGTGTAAATAACCACCCCTAGTATTTTGTGCAGGCAGTTCCTCCATGTTATGGACACCTAATTGGGTCCTAAAATACAGTTGGGAGGGGTACTGTTGACTATTGTTGTTTCCCACAGTGACCAGCAGATGGCACTGTGCTAGAGTATAAAAGGCTCTGCAGCCATACTTTCAGGGTCCATCTTGTGCTGGCTCTAGCCTGTGCAGGAGGCAGAGCTCGAGTGGAACCTAGACAGGTCAGGTCTAGTAAGAATAGGCTACTCACCCTTATAGATCACTCTAGGAGTGATAGTCAGTCAGTTTATTTAGCTGAGCAGTCTGAGGCTCCTACGAGGATTGTAGTGGGATTAAGATCCCAGGGTACTCATTGCCCAGAAGTAGGGACTAAGTGTACAGGCCTAGGGTAGATAGATTCCCCTCAGGTTCCACTTAGGGAAAAGGCTGAAAGCTGGGTGTACCTCCTCAAAGCTGCATGTATTGTTCCTATCTCTGAGGAGAATCATACTGACCAAAGGTGTTGTGAGTACTGCCTATTCAATGTATTGTATGAACCTGCAATGTTCTGATCTATGTACACTCCACTGAGGATTGTATATTGTGCTCAATAAATCTGTTATTTGGTTAAGTTATAAGAACCCCTGGCGCCCAATTCTTTGCACCCTTATTGTTACAGTTGCACTACACCCTGCTTCCACCTCGATGCGAAGGCTCACTCCCTAAGATTTAAGGTCTCATCCGGAGCATATGTATTAGGAGTGAAGCCCATAGTAGAGTAAGGTGCACTCAATTTACTATAGCGCTACACGTGATTTGGAGCTTTCTGGATGATGGGTTTCCAGATAACCAATCCTGTACCTGAAGTGGGCTGATTTGATTTTTTTTTGCTTTTTTTCTCCCAGTCCTGCCCTGGTTTTACCAATGCAGAGCAACAGTGCATGATGTTTTTTTATTACTTTAAAATACTTTCATTTTTTGATGTTACTGTTCCTTTAACTAGCCAGGGAGCCCTTTTACTAAAAGAACTAGACCTTCCCACCCTCTGCGCGCTGCACACTCCCCCTATTAGCAGATTTCTGTGCGATGTCGGTGCGATGCAGAGCCATTGGGAGGGGTCGCTGCTGCTGCTGATACAGGGGAGATGGGGGACTTGCATTTGTCTAGGAGGCACAGGATTTCCCCAGCCCACCCCCAGTAACAGGAGACCTGCCTGCAGCTGCTGATGTAGGATCTCATCTGAGGGGAATGAGAGAATGGAGGAGTCATTATTATTACTCTCCCTCACCCTAGAAACCACAACGTGACTGATACACCCTGGGAATTAAGTGACCTTTGCCTCTCCTGAGATGCCGGGGTCCCTTCTTTACCCCACAGGCGTTTGCGTGCGTTACTGGGGATGCTGAGAGCTCTGCGCTCTATTATGGGCGCTAACCACTCACACAAGGCTCCGGTGTTTGACGAGAATGAAGAAGGTAAGGAGCTGTCCATGCTCTCTGGTGCTGAATCCTCCCTATAGGAATAGTAACCCTCACTCTCTTACACATGTATTGTCTCTCTATTACACACACGTCTCACACTATCACTCACACAGGACTCTCTGTAACACACGTGTTTTACACTGCTCTCTTATCATCACATCAACATATCAAATTACTCTCTTATCAAACACAAGTGTATCTCAATAGTAGCTTATTACACAAATGTGCATTGCCCTCCCATCACATCAGTGTATCACAACAGCATCTCATTAGACAAGTGTACATACATTGCTCTACTATCTCATAGCTGGACATTGTTCTCCTGTTACACAAAGCTCCCCTATTGCTTCCTGGCATTTGTGTAGCAAGTTTTCACTTCCTTTACGTGTTTCTTTAATATCACCCATAGGCACTCTCTATTCTTTCTGTATCAGTACAAAGGCACTGGATCTTTTATTAGTATTGTGCAATTCACTCATTCTTCAAACGTGCAATAATAAGGCTATGGGATCCATTATCCGGAAACCCGTTATCCGGAAAGCTCCAAATTATGGAAAGGCTGTCTCCCATAGACTTCATTATAATCAAATAATCCAATTTTTTTAAACGATTTTCTTTTTCTGTGTAATAATAAAACAGTAGCTTGTACTTGATCCCAACTAAGATATAATTAATCCGTATTAGAAGCAAAATCAGCCTATTGGGCTTATTTAATGTTTTATTGATTTTTTAAGACATGAAGATCCAAATGACAGAAAAAAACCCTTATCCGGAACCTCCAGGTGTCAAGCATTCTGGATAACAGATCCCATACCTGTATACAAGCAATGGATATGGTACTTAGAAATACAGCTTGAAGGTTGCCTTATGGATGAGAGCTTACCTTCTAGATCACTCTTTTTCTTTCTTTCTTTCTTTCTTTCTTTCTTTCTTTCTTTCTTTCTTTCTTTCTTTCTTTCTTTCTTTCTTTCTTTCTTTCTTTCTCTCTCTCTCTCTTTCTTGTTCTCCAAATATAAATAGATACATGCACAAACAAGCAATTCCTCTCTTGAAAGTTAGTTGCCCCTGTGCTTAATAATGATGACTAATGGTTCTGCATTCAGCGACTGCTAGCCAGTAGTGAGAGCTAATGTCTCTAAGTTCACTCAACTAGCTGGTGGAATTATGTGAACTAAAGGTAAAACAAAGGTCAGCTAAACCTTGAGTATTTTTCTCATAACCCCTCTCTATCCACCCCCATGCAAGTCAAACATAACATACTTTCTCCATCAGCATAACCGTCTTCTTTCATTTGTTGGACATGGTGGGTGCCCCAGGCACAGCAGAGCTTCATAGACTTTGCCCCTGTGATGCCACTTGCAGGACTTGAAAGAGGAGGGTTTTATAGGAGAAACCCCAAGCTAAGTTTGTATTCTGTAGGTTCTTATGTCTTTTTAGACATTGAGGCTAAGAAATATGATGAGCTGTTGTGACTAATGAGCTCTGTTAGTCAACCCTCCAGCTGTTGCTAAATTACAATTTCCAGCAGTTGCAACTGAAACCATCCAATGAGATGAAAGGGATTATGTTGCCTTTTCCTACTTTTTATCTGATTTGTCCAACCTTAATATCTCTCTTACTGAGATCTTTCATTCCCGAAGTGTAAACACACATAAAATGACTCTTTTTTTTCTGAATCTGAATTTAAAAAAAAACGTATTGCCTGGTCTAAGAAGAGTTTTGTGACACTTTATAGTTCAACAGATTCACATTTCATTGCATCACTGCTAATTAGTGCCATATTACTGGCAGAATGTTTCATATATAGGGCTCATAAATAATCCTGCATGCTGCGTATCTCCTAACATGCCTATACATATTAACCAAACTCTAGAAAGATAAACCATGGTGATATATATATATTAGGGATGCACCGAATCCAGGATTCGGTTCGGGATTCGGCCAGGATTCGGCCTTTTTCAGCAGGATTCGGATTCGGCCGAATCCTTCTGCCTGGCCGAACCGAATCTGAATCCTAATTTGCATATGCAAATTAGGGGCGGGAGGGAAATTGCGTGACTTTTTGTCAGAAAACAAGGAAGTAAAAAATGTTTTCCCCTTCCCACCCCTAATTTGCATATGCAAATTAGGGTTCGGATTCGGTTCGGTATTCGGCCGAATCTTTCGTGAAGGATTCGGGGGTTCGGCCGAATCCAAAAAAGTGGATTCGGTGCATCCCTAATATATATATATACTGTATATATCAGAGGTGAGGGGTCAACACTTTCTACACGTCACACGGATGTTCTAATCAGGGGTGAGGGGTTAACATTTTCTACACGTCATTTCACGTTGGTGAGGTCACTGGAGGTTTGCGCCAATACTGTGTATGTATTTTGGTGGTTGTATTCGTTTTTTGTGCTTTGAGAAAGACTGAAACGTCAGTATGTGCCATTAAAAATGCTTTATTTATTTTAAATTGTTATAAGACCTGAGTAGTGCGTTTTTTTTCGGATGTACTATATATATATCTATATATATATATATATATATATATATATATATATATATATATATATAGAGATGCAGATGTTCCGCACACCATAAGTGGCAAAAGACCTATATATATATATATATATAGATAGATAGATACTGTACAATTAGGCATCAATTCTCCTTTCTTAGGTTAAACAGCAGGGGTTAGGTTTCAAATCAGCATACCTACCCAACTGTATCCATATTGTTTTTTTCAATTGTAATTAAGGGTAAAGGAAATTAAAAAAAAATAGTTGGACAAATCTATTTTGATGCCATCTCCCTGTATTGTCTTCCTCAAGGATTACTGGAGAGGTCAAGTTAAGCCTCGTTGTAATTAGGATTACCTGTATCATTGAGCAAAGACTGAAATAGCTTATTACACAGCCGCCTAAATGCCTGGTTAGCTCTGAACAATAATCAGATGAAGCTCACAAGACTGAAATTCACGTTTATTTCGGGGTGGATAAAAATGACCCTTGTTTATTTTTCCTCTGTCTGCACAACACGGAAAATGAATGGGAAGGTATTCGTCTCCTTAAAATAGAAATTTGTAGGCAGATGTGTCTGAGCACCACTGCTTAATGCATCCCCAAACCTCCAGGGAGTAGAGCTGTTTTAACAGAGTGGAAGAAAATTGGTTTAATTGCTTGTCAGCTCACACTGTTGGCTATTAGCAAAGACCACTCATTGAGTGCTGAAACAGACAAAGAGAGAGATTGATTTATTAAAGACCCCAGATCTTGCAGCATCATCCCAGGCTTTACTCCCCATTAACTGTATATACATGTTCCTAAATACTGCTGCATATCAGTCAGCATTGCCATAGAGCTTTAACTTTACAGTAATGACATCTGTCTTATATAAAGTCTGGTCTCAAACTTTGTAAACTTGCATTAATTGCAAGACGCCCATACACAAAAAAAAAGCGTCTCAAGCAGTGTGATTTATGCAGGGGCTCCAGAACCCCAGACTACTGAATAAAACACTGTAGCATAAAGAAGAGATACATTTGGTGTCGTGAGTAGTGATGTGTGAATACATTTTTTGGACGGGTGTCAGAAAAATCGATTGCGTCAAACCGTCGCGCGTCAACATTATTCGGGCTCCTAATGACTTTAACGCCAGCGTCAAAATTGATCGAGCATCAGAATTGACACGGGCATCAAAATTCACGCGGGCGTCATAATTCACATTTCGAAATTTTTTGCTGTTTCCCAAATTTCGCTGGAAATTCACAATTTATTTGGCGAAACGGGACAAATCCGCCCATCATTAGTCCTGAGGCAGGAAATTACTAGAGGACTCTCCACTTCATTTATAAAGCTCCCCCTCGTAGATTCTCAGATGGTCATTGATTTTGGTGTCAGCATTTCGTTTTCTCATGCTGGGTTGTCATTCTTAAACAGAACTGCCATAAAGCATGCCTGGAATGCTGTTTTTTTTGTAATGAGGGAAGTAGTGAGCATAACTTCCAGGAAGCAATCATCATGCAAGCTCATAATAGTCATAACATTTTTAGAATGACAAATATTGTAAAGGATAATTAAGTACTTATAGTAACATACCCACGTTTTTGGTATGTACAAGTAGCACTAAACATATTGTATCTGTCCCTCCTTAAAAGTCTCTTGATTTTGCCACTTTACTATAATCTGGTCAACAAACCTGTGTTATGTGCTTCAGTCTTAAAGGAGAAGGAAAGGCTAAACTTATGTAAGGTTTATTAAAAGGTCTATATAAATACACCAGTAAACCCTCAAAGTAATGCTGCTCTGAGTCCTCTGGCAAAAGAAACACAGCATTTCTTTCCTTCTATTGTGTACTCATGGGCTTCTGTATCAGACTTCCTGTTTTCTACCTAAACCTCCAGGGCTTGGGCTTGAGCATGCTCAGTTTGCTCCTCTCCCTGCTGTAATCTGAGCCCAGAGCTGTGAGTGAGCAGAGAGAGACTCAGGCAGGGGATAATGTCACACCAACTAATATGGCAGCTGCTATCCTAAACAAACAGAGAATACTTCTAGAGGTGTTTACTTAAGTATGGTAAAGCATTCTGCAGAATAAATATAGTGTTGTAGCATGCACTATTATGGCTAATCTATTGGCAATAAACTGCTTAAGTAGCTTTCCTTCTCATTGAAATATCGCTGTTGCCATTGTCATCTTTATAGTTACTGTCATACAGTCTTTCCTTGATGCTCCTATGCTTCACCACCATCAGAAAGCCAGCAACACTTCATGACATCAGACAACTAAGATATCTAGGGCCCCTATAACTTATGTGACACTTTAAAGGGCATGTAAAGGCAAAAAAATAAAATCCCATTTTTACTTTCTTTAAGGAAAAAGAAACTTATCTCCAATATACTTAAAAAATGTGTACCTTTTTATAAGAAACCTGACATTTTCCTTTCATTTACTGCTGTGGATAGGAATTGTCAGATGGTCCCTAACTACTGAGCAGGGAAACAATCATAATTATGAACAGCAGGGGGAGCCCCCGCCTTACTTCCCAGCCATGCAGAACTCAAGCAGCTTTGTTTATGACGATCCCTCAGCAGCCCAGACCACACTGAGCATGTGCACAGTCTTAGTCTTGCAAAGATGTATAACAACGTTACAAGATGGTGACCCCCTGTGGCCAACTTTGAAAGCATAAATCATTTGTTTGATAAGACTTGTGGTGCAGTCAGTTCATGTTTATATTTAGTATACAAAATACAGCATTTCTAGCCTTATTCTATTTTAGACTTTACATGCCCTTTAAATTGTGATATTTAATGTTTAATGTTTCTTTCCAGTTGCTACATCTCTCCATCTCTCTACCCCTGGTTGAGCTATGAGTTATTTTACTGGGACCCTGCCCCAGTGAGCTTACACACTAAGGTCCCTATCACATTCCCATCAGTCCCTGCCCCAATGATCTTACAATCTAAGGTCCCTATCACATTATCATCAGGCCCTGCCCCAGTGAGCTTACAATCTAAGTTTCCTATTATATTCCTATCAGTCCCTGCCCTAGTGAGCTTACACTCTAAGGTTCTTATCACATTCCCATCCGCCCCTGCTCTAGTGAGCTTACAAGCTAAGGTCCCTATCATCTTTAAAAATTTTAAGATAATTGTTTTTTTGGTAATAAGTTTATTTAATAGTTATGGCAACTAAATGTTATTTAATAGTATACAAATAAAAATGTTCACTTTAATATGCATTTCCTTTATCTTCCTTTTTGGGCGTTTGTGAGTAAATTGGGGGGCCCTTCAGATCAGGTTCTTTGGTGGCCCCCAGGTGCCCCAGTCCGACACTGCCTTAGTCCAATTAAACCCAATCTGAAATGAATAGGCAGATACTTGGCCCAGATCCCTTGCACTATAAATGCATACCGGTACATATGACTCCTGAAACAATACTGTTTTACTTTTAATAATGTCACGGGAAGCAAAAACACACGGATTCTAAAATTTGTTATTCATCCACTCACCACAGGGGACTCACCCAGACTCCTCAGGACCCCCAGCCCATTTGGTAGCAAAACTGTTTTAACATAGGGAAGGACTTTCTAGCCCTACATTGAATACAACTTCTAATAAACTTTGACTAAAAGGGCTGCCCCTGCTCTCAAGTCTCTTCTTGCCCCATTTCTGTTTGTACATTCCGACCCCAAACTTTCTATCAAAGAGGTGGAATAAGCTTTCAGCTAAGGTGTCGGAGACATCTGTAGTTAGTACCACCCCACCATTTGACAATCCATTGAGAAAGGGTCTAAATACAGTGAAGGACTCTTTTCATTATATGTTTGTTAGCCTTTGTTACTATGGCAGCAGTTCATGATGATCACAGTGTGAAGACTGGTAGGGAAATTTGCCCTGTTAGGGGGTGTCACAGGAAGGGGTGGAGTTTGAGTTTCGCTCTCTGTTCCATGAAGGTGTAACCGTACTGAAATGGGTCTTGTCATTCGGCAGTAGTGAATCAACTTCCACTTGTCTCCATGGCTCACTGTCTTCACACTCAGGGGCTGCAACTGCCGTGAATCCACAGAAAGTGTCAAGTTCCTTTTTGTTGTGGGAATAGTGGCTACATTTTACGAAATGCTAGAGCCACAGCTATAGTGGATAGTGATGGGCGAATAAATTCGGCAGGAACAAATTTGCAGCAGATTTCTGTGTTTCTCGAACAGCAAATAAATTTGCAAAACTGCAGCAAGAATTCACCCGGCGAAAAATAAACGCGCTACAGAATAGTCGCACGCATAAAATTGAAGCGCGTCAAAATTATTCAGATGCCCATTGACTTCAATGCGTTTCGTGAATTTTTCGCCGAACTGGCACAGATGGAATATTCTTCTCCTTTCTCTATCCCTATTGACATTTGGGTCAGCAGTAAAAAGTACCCACACAGCCTCACATTTGGAAACTCACCACTCATGGAATTGTAGCGATAGTAATAACATCTGAACTGCAGGTGGAACTGCCATGATAGTTGTGGGAATTGTGGGTATGTTAAGCAAATGAAAGACACATCTACAGTATATCTGAGACACACACACACTGATAAACACACTGATAAAGGGTTCTGATATCCTTTATTGCTGGCTAGAACAGACCCCCATTGAGTTCCACTAGTGGTTTTAAAAGGAGATCTTTAATGGGCCTCAGTTCTGCCAACAGAAATGTTCGATTTTTTCAGTTATTTCTCATTCCCTTTTCCTATGTGTAGGACAGTACCTTCTCTTCCTTCTCTTCGAGTGACTCCCTCATTACATTTTACATAGCGTTCTTGCTGCTCCATACAAAGCACCATTTCTTTGGTGTTGGGACATCACAAGGGGATCTTCTATCTATGGGCCTCAGTTAAACATTGTGAAAATATTCCTTTTTGACAAAAGCTTTTCAAGAATGTGTAAATCTAGACAAGCATCCCAATTCCATTTTTGGAGAAAAAAATTGTTGGCATCATAAAATAATTTCCTACAGCTAATGGTCTACCCTCAGCAAAATCTGAGCCAATTATGTCTCCACAAATCCAACGTTTGGCTAATTTATTCATTCAGTTGAACATTACCAATGGGTTGCTTATTCGTTCACCTAGACAAACTATGGCTGGAAATGGAAGCTCTGCCAATAACAAGGGTTATGGATTAAGCTCCTTGTGTTACGTGGGAAGATCATATGGACTTAATTCCATTGAGACGCAGCTATTGAACCATCAATGAGCGAAATCTACAACAGGCTTTATTATAAGGGCTCTGGAACTAAACACATCATTTAAGGAAAAACATGTCAGAGGCACGTAGACTTCTAAATGAATGATGTTCTCTAACAACCTAAGGCGCTTAAAGTTTTTATTGAAGCCGGTGTCATGGTGGTGACTACAAAGCACTGTGTATATGATGTGTTGTTTAATTAATGATGTTCTTCCAGATAAGCTGCTGAGAAAATAATCATAATAGTAAATAAACAGACAGGCTGAACAGTTGTGTTTTATGTCCTGCCGTACTAGCTTCTGTCGGTAAATACAACCATTCAGAAAAATAGAGCAAAATAAATTGGATTTTAAGGCATTCAGAATTTTAATTAGGCTGATTCTTTCTGAATTTAAAGGGGAACTCCAGGCAATATTTACTTTGCATACAGAAAAACAATTACTCCAAATGCTGTGCACGCTTTTCAGAAGTTTGTTAATCAGCTGGATTCTATTTCATTGTTTTCAAAGATCACAACCAGCAGTGCAGAGGACAGAAAGGGAAAGAAAAATACTATCAGGGGCCAATACATTTACTATGATACTTTCCTCATACAGGCACAACATCAGAGCAACAGGCAATGGGCTAATGCAATGGGTTACATTTCCTTTGTTTTAGGTGTTCCTTAAAACGTAGGAAAACATTTGGTATCCAGTCAAGGCTATCAAAGTCCTTGCGAATTATACCCACAGAGAACATTTATACACAACAAACTGTCAGCCTAAACAGCTGTGTCAGAGGCAGAACAGACCTGAGAGTTCTATGAGTCATACGCTGGAATACTGGATCTTTTTTTTATCAGCGATTCAGTCCAATTGTGTCCCTGCTGTTTCCAGCAGACATCAGCCGTAGAACTGATTGATTTGTTATGCTTGATGGAGATACAAGTTTATTCCATGGGGGGGATGCCCATAACTGTAAACCCTGTAGGGCAATTGAGGAAGGAGGGGGGAGGCAGTGATGAAAACATAGAACCAGGGCTCACCCTTGATTGACTGAAGACAAAGACTTCCAACAATCCTATTGCAGAAAAAAGCCCCTATCAAGAGATAAACCCATCCTTTTCATACAAGTACAGAGGCAGTTTAGCAAACTTGCCAGGATCATGGGTAATACACGGGGACAGGCTTATAGTCTGGATGGATATGACTATGAAGATTTACCTATACTAGATAGTCTGGATGGATATTTCTTGTTAAAGCCTTGGGGTTTGTCACAGATACTTGCTACAAACATGGCTGGGCCAATGAGATTTGGCACCCAAGGAAACAATGGCTATATGTGATAGGAGAAACCATGGTCTTACTACAGCATTACCCATTGCCTGGCTGGCTTATTAACTGACACAGACCTAGAAACAAGTAAGTATGATTGATAGTAACTTGCACCAGAGGAAAGAACTTTGAGGCCTGAAACATGTAGTGCTTTAATAAAAACTAGATTTATTCACACTGGAAGGCTCTCCAGTTTCCTTAATAATTCATAGGGGCCCATTCATTAAGTTCAAGAGAAGGAATAGAAGAAAAAATGCTTCGAATTTCAAAAGTGTTTTTTTGGCTACTTCGACCATCGAATGGGCTACTTCGACTACGACTTCGACTTCGAATCCAACGATTCAAACTAAAAATCGTTCGGCTATTCGACCATTCGATAGTCGAAGTACTGTCTCTTTAAGAAAAAACTTAGACCCCCTAGTTCGCCACCTAAAAGCTACCGAACTCAATGTTAGCCTATGGGGAAGGTCCCCATAGGCTTGGCTAACTTTTTTTGGTCGAAGGATAATCCTTCGATCGTTGGATTAGAATCCTTCAAATCGTTTGATTCGAAGGATTTAATAGTTCGATTGGGTGATTATTCCTTCGATTGTTCGATCGAAGTATTTGCGCAAAATCTTTCGACTTCGATATTCGAAGTCGAAGGATTTTCATTCCCCAGCTCAATATTCGACCCTTGATGAATTTGCCCCATAATACTGCTGTGGAGATGGCTCCTCTACTAATCTGTTGAAGAGCCTGACCATAAATCATTTGGAGGATCGGTTGGTAAATAATTGACTATATGATTGATAGTTCATTGGCTTGGGACATTAACAATGCAATCTGCTGCAATTTGGTTTTTTCCATTGCATCCCTGGCAGTCACCTACTCCTAGTCTAGGGCAAGTAAAATCATATTTAAAGTCCTGAAAGTGAAAGGTTGACGAGAGTATTATTATTACTATTGATGAATTGAGATTGTTGAAACCAACTTAACTGTTGATGGAGTGCTTGGCCATTCAAGAAATGGACATCCTTGATTTATGAAGATCCATTAGTGATGATCCATACTTGCTGTCTGCAGACACTGCCAATGGTGCATCAAGTGATGCACAAGTGTTTGTTTATGCAAATTCCAACTTATAAATCAGTACATGTGATGGGCATAATCAGGTGGAGGGATTACTCCATTATAATATGACCACTACAACATCAATTTGATTCACAATCTCAAAATCAGTCTCATATTTCCATTCATGCACCGAGAGCCTAAAACTGTCCGACATGTTTTTAATATGAATCATAGGAGTGTAGTACAGAGGATCACGGGCTATTTTTCTTTTTTTTACAAAGAAACATAATAAATAGCTTCAGGCGACATTGCAATTCAAACAACCTGTACGATGAATAATAGGTCAGGTAAAACAGCAGGAGATAAACTATAAACAGATATATTTGCAATATGCTGTACCCAGTGTGAAGGGTTTTTTTTTTTCAGTTTGACTTATACAAAGGCATTACATTCACTTCATGCATCTTTAAAGGGGAACTATCACAAAAGTGAAAATTAAATATAATCACTAGTAGCATTAGTATATATTAGTATATATAATTTACAGTATGTGATGTACTGTGTATGGAGGGTCAGTGTGTGCATGTATGGATGCTGGGTTTCATTTAGAGGGGTTGAAATTAATGGACTTTGGTCTTTTCTTTTTTTTTTAACCAGATTTAAAGTGGTTGTTCAGCTTCCAAACACTTTTTTAGTTTAGTTTTAGATTGTTCACCATAAACAAAGACTTTTTTTCCAATTCCTTTTCATCTTTGATTTTTTACTGTTTTCCCAAAATGTAAGTTGAAAGTTGAATGTGTCTCTGGTGTCTCCATCTGGCAGCTCAGTGATCCAGGAGCATCTGAACTGATACAATTTGCTACATTTAGTTGATACAATTAGTTGATATATTTCTCAGCAGCATCGCCAGAGTATTAACAACTATTGTATCAATTCTAACAGCTGCCTTTAATGAAACTCAGGGATTCTGCTCAGCAGGGACAAAAAAAAATGTATCAACTAAATGTATCAATTTAGAACAGTTAAAGAGTCGGCGACCCGCCCAGAGCTGATTTAGAAGGTGAAAAAACTTACTCTTCAATACTAGAAAAACGATCACAAATAGAAAATGTCTTCATTTTTGGTGAACAATCTGAAACCAACTGAAATGAAAAAAGTGTTTAAAGGGCATGTAAAGTCTAGAATAGAATAAGGCTAGAAATACTGTATTTTGTATACTGAATATAAACATGAACTTACTACACCACAAGCCTAATCAAACAAATAATTTATGCTTTCAAAGTTGGCCACAGGGGGTCACCATCTTGTAACTTTGTTATACATCTTTGCAAGACTAAGACTGTGCACATGCTCAGTGTGGTCTGGGCTGCTTAGGGATCGTCATAAACAAAGCTGCTTGAGTTCTGCATGGCTGGGAAGTAAGGCGGGGGCTCCCCCTGCTGTTCATAAGTATGATTGTTTCCCTGCAGAGCAGTTAGGGACCATCTCATAATTCCTATCCACAGCAGTAAATGAAGGGAGAATTTCACTGCATACAGTCAGGTTTCTTATAAAAACGGTACACATTTTTTAATTAAAGTATATTGGAGATTGGTTTCTTTTTCATTAAAGAAAGTAAAAATGGGATTTTATTTTTTTGCCTTTACATGCCCTTTAACGGTAAACAACCCGTTTAACTATGTAGCTAGGCTGTGTCCAAGTGACTGACATGCCAACTGATACTGTGAGGGTACTCTATGAGCCCATTCCAGCTTTCTGCAAATAATTATATGGCTCAGTTGGCAACTACCCAACTTTGGACTATAAAGGTTCACTATTTTATTACTGTGAAAACCGCTTTCCCCGTCATCTTAACAGAAACTATTAATAAGCTAAAAGATCCCATTCTGTCAGATTTATTCCTTCTCTTCACTAATATTTAAATGCTTAGCTTTAGCTTCTGGTTATTAAATCTCACTGTAAAGTGAGACATTATAACAGGTAGATACAAAGAATGACAGAATTCTATATGTCGCAGAACTGTAAGAAAGGCATCATAATCTATTATAATGTTTTTTTTTCTTTTCAGTTAACTTTGATCATTTCCAAATATTGCGGGCGATTGGAAAGGGGAGTTTTGGAAAGGTAAGTTTGTCAAGTTTTCCTCGTTTGGTAAGCTTTGTATTCAACATGTCTTGTCCGGATGGTCAGTCTTAGTTTTAACAGTGCACAGTAGACAACTCTTTGTAAGCAAATTGTATAGGAATCAACAACGCATTATGATATAAAAGGATCATATAGCTCTGACCTCAACCCAACTAAATACCTATGGGAACAATTAGAATGCCTGATCCCCAAAATAAATGTTCAGCCTCGCTAATGCTTTTGCAGTTGAATGGATGAAAATCCTGGTAACAATGGTCCAACATGTAGCCCATAGCCTTCCTTGAAGAGTAGAGGCTATTATAGCCCCAGCTGTTAAATATAATGATATTGTTCAGTAGCAAACATAAAATGGGCAAAGGTATGTGGACATACTGTATCTATCCAACAGCTCATTCCCAAGTGTATTAATATGAAGTTGGTCCTCTATTTTCTGCTCTAAAGCCTCTACTCTTCAAGGAAGGCTATGGGCTACATGTTGGACCATTGTTACCAGGATTTTCATCCATTCAACTGCAAAAGCATTAGCGAGGCTGAACATTTATTTTGGGGATCAGGCATTCTAATTGTTCCCATAGGTATTTAGTTGGGTTGAGGTCAGAGCTCTGTGCAGGCCAGTCAAGTTCTTATTTTCCATCTCAGCAATCCAGTTCTGTATAACCCTTATTTCTTATTCTATTGAAACACCAATTAACCTTCCCCAAAGTGTTGCCACAAAGTAGAAAGCTCATAAATGTGAAGAATGTCATTGTATGATGTAGTGGTACCTGTTAGTGATGGGCGAATTTGCGCCGTTTTGTTTCGCCGAAAAATTTGCAAAACGGTGAAAAATTTGCAAAACGGGTGTTTTTGACAGTGGCGTCCGCTTTTTCTGGAAATTTTTTTTGACGCAGATGAATTTTGCCGCGGTTTATTCGCTGGCGGAGAATCGCACAAATTTGTCGCGAATTTGCGCCTGGCGAATAAATTCGCCCATCACTAGTACCTGTGTCAGCAATGATGTTTTAGAAGACTTAGAACATTTAGAAGAGGTGTCCACATACTTTTGGCTAAAGGATAAAAAGGCATGTAGGATACAGAACTCTAATATTGAAAAATGTTGGTTTTATGTAAATAAAGAATATATGTGTATAAAGTGCAAATTAGGGCATTAACCGCTGATATTATGGGATGTTGAATTCCAGTTATAGTAATAAATAATGGATAAAATAAAAGTATAGATGGATATTTTTTTGGGGGGATAGCATGGAAGGTTGAGACTGTCAATCTGACATGATTGAGAATAGATATTAGTGTGTATAGTGAGACAGAGCGCTTGGGATATGGGAATGTTTATTGAATCAGAATTATTTGATAATGTCACAGTAGAAACTGGTGGCAGATCGGGAAGGCAATGAAAGTTAAGAGTTTAATAGAGACAGAACTAAGCAATACACTTTTAACCTGGTGACAAATGGCAGAAGAGAAGACAGAGGGTAATAACATATAATTAAATATATATTTTGGCTGGATATCTTGAATGGCTCTTACTGGCAGAAATGGGTTGCCTTATTTTTAACATTATGGAGGCTGATGCATTGCCCAATTTTCCTATTGCCGTTTTTAGGGGAGAAGAATATAAATGGTGGAAACACTGTACTAACCGCCCCTGGAGGTTTCTAGTAGTTCATATTCAGTGAGGCAAAGTACATTCATTTATTCATCTGAGAATTAAGACGTAAACTACCCCATTTTTTTAGCTTCCACTTGAGTATTCAGTTGCAAGTAATCGGGAGCAGCTAAGTGGGCTGTAAATGCCAAGGGACTGGAATGTTTGCAGTTAGCAAAGTGGCCTTACCTTCACCCACACTGTGCCCCTGATTCATTGCCCAGCTCCTGACCTTACTTACTAGATTATCCTACTATATAATTCATTCCCTGATCTTCAGAGTCAGTGAAAACAGAAGCATAGCCATCATACACATTAGTGTCACCAAAAATAACCACAAGTGGCATTGTTCAGAGGAGCTATGATTGACTATATGACAAGAGAAGCTTTATTCATAGGGGCATATAGTAACTGTTTTCTGTATATGATCAACATGATTTGTTTATTGTTGTAAATGCACTACAAAATGCCTAAAGATGGCACATGTTTAATTGAACACCCTTCAAAATGTAGAGGGGATGTTTTCCTTTAAAATAACTTGTATTATGGTGTAGAGCAGTGATCCCCAACCAGTAGCTCATGAGCAACGTGTTGCTCTCCAACCCCTTGGATGTTGCTTTCAGTGTCCTCAAAGCAGGTGCTTTTTTTGAATTCCAGGCTTGGAGGCAAGTTTTGGTTGTATAAAAACCAGGTGCACTGCCAAACAGAACCTCAATGTAGGTTGACAATGTACATAAGGGCTAAAAATAGCCAATCACAGCACTTGTTTGGCACCCCGATAACATTTTTCATGCTTGTGTTGCTCCCCAACTCCTTTTACTTCTGAATGTTGCTCACGGGTTCTAAAGGTGACCCCTGGTTATTTCGCTTTTTTATTCAGCATCTCTCCAGTTTGCAATTTCAGCAATCTGGTTGCTAGGAATAAGAGGCTGGAATATGACTAGGAGGGGACCTGAATAGAAAGAGGAATAATAAAACGTAACTATAACAATAAAGCTGGAAAGGTTAGAAGAAGAAGGCAAATAATTAAAAAACTATAAAAAAATAATTAATGAAGAACAATTGCAAATTTGCTTAGAATTAGCCATTGTAGAATATACTACAAATTTACTCTAAGGTGAACTACCCCTTTAAAGTGTTTGTTCCAGCTGGAAAAAGAATTGAATGAAAGTTCCCCATATTCCGCCAGACTAAAAATTACAGATTCATGTCTTTTTGCAACTTCTATTATTAATGTTTTTTCACATGGGCTGCCATACAGAGGCCAGAGAGCCCACCACAGACAGCTACCAATGGCATGAACATACAGTATATAGTTCCCCAATTAAAGAGCTCTCACTATATTTTATTGTACTTACAACAATCAGATATTTCCATTAGTTTTCCAGCGTTGCTGATAGGTGCTTCTCTCACCATGTGCAGGTTTGCATTGTGCAAAAGAGGGATTCGAAGGTAATGTACGCAATGAAGTACATGAATAAACAGAAGTGCATCGAAAGGGACGAAGTACGAAATGTCTTTAGGGAATTACAGATCATGCAGTGCCTTGAACACCCTTTTCTGGTGAACCTATGGTAAGTCATTTTTCTGTTACTCTAGAAATGTTGGATAAAAATCTCTAAAAATGTTGGATAACATTTTAGACAGCATTATATCCATGGCTACAGTAATCTCAAGGGCTACAGATAGTTTTGTTCATATATATATATATATGCATGTTGATATGTATGTATATATATATGTGCTGGGGCTGTTTTGCGGGGGTTGAGACTAATGGTCAATTGTGTTGTTTCAACCCAAAGTAGCTGTGATTATTCTCAGTTATTGCAATTTGTTTTTTGGTGAGAGGGTTGGAATTTTGATAAAGAATTCAATTAACGGGCCTGGCGCATTTAGAGATGGTTACAAACCTCAAAGCTCCAGCGAGCCATCCTAATATGACCTGTGCTACCTTATCAACTTTGGCCCCCAGTAGAACGATTCGAATAGATCGAACGAAAAAACGCTGCAACTATTCGCCCATTCGATAGTCGAGGTACTGTCTCTTTTAAAAATCATTTGACTGCCTACTTAAACCTATCGAATTGCTTTAAAAGCCTATGGGAAAGTCCCATAGGCTTTTTTTCTACGTTTTTGATGGAGCAAAAAGGCATTCGATAGAATGAAAATCCTTCGATCAAATATTCGATCGCTCGACTACTCGCGGGGCGAATATTTGCCCATTCGACTATTCGCCAGCGCGTAAATTCGCCCGAATTCCCTATTCGATTCTGTTCCCCAGTCGAATTTCAAGGGATTTAACCCCCTCGAAATTCAGTTTTCTAAGGAAAAGCAACATGAATTCGAGGTTTCAAAATTAATTTTAGACAATCTGAAAAATTAGAATTTTTAATATTTATAAGGAGCAAAAATTAACTGGATACTAGTGATCTAGCGAATCTGCAGCGGTTCGCTTTGCCGAATAATTCGCGGATTTCTGGAGAAATTGCCCATTACGACTGGATACCTCACTTATAAAATTCAGCATCTAAGAGTCCATATGAAAGCCACTTTTCAATTTGGGTTTTCAAGACTCATTCGGAATTTAGCAGACTCATTGAGAATGAAGAGTGGAATGTGACGGCGCTGCATTTGAGCTGTTTTTTTTACACTTGTATGACACTTGTATGCGATTACATTTTTGAGATTAGAATTTTTAAATGCCCATTTAAGACTTTGAATTTATTCAAGTTTTTTTTCAATTTAAATTTAAAAAGGAAATTCTAATGCTGATAAATCTGCCCCTCAGTCTGCACAAAAATGTGGCCGACCAGTAGAACATTAAGGGGCCGATTCACTATGGGTCGAATATCGAGGGTTAATTAACCCTCGATATTCGACTAGGAACTAAAATCGTTCGACTTCGAATATCGAAGTCGAACGATTTAGCGCAATTTTTCATTCGATCGAACGATTAAATCCTTCGAATCGAACGATTCGAAGGATTTTAATCCAACGATCGAAGGAAAATCCTTCGATCAAAAAATCCCAGGCAAGCCTATGGGGACCTTCCCCATAGGCTAACATTGACTTCGGTAGCTTTTAGCTGCCGAACTAGGGGGTCGAAGTTTTTCTTAAAGAGACAGTACTTCGACTATCGAATGGTCGAATAGTCGAACGATTTTTAGTTCGAATCATTCAATTTTCGTAGTCAAAGGTCGAAGTAGCCCATTCGATGGTCGAAGTAGCCCAAAAAAACTTCGAAATTCGAAGTTTTTTTAATTCGAACCCTTCACTCGAATTTAGTGAATCGCCCCCTTAAAGATACTTTTAGGAGTTTTGTTTTCTCAGGGAGTTTTTGGGATATTCTTCAGATCCGCCAAACACAATAAGCTGAGTGGGGCTTTGTTTAGAAAGCACTGAAAGATGGGTGAACACTAGAGATGGGATAATAAATTCACCAGGCGCGAATTCAAGGTGATATTTGGTATAATATTGGGTTGCTGTCACTTTGCACAGAGGATCACTTGCTATATAACTCTGCAGATATGGAGAACAGACGTACTGTGTAATCTCCCAGCTGGAAAAAAATATCATTTGAAATCAGAAACTGCAGTTCTAGAAAATCCAGGTGTGATAAGGACTAACGGCATGGGGTAAATATAATATCCCTTTAGAATCACAGCTTCAGAAATGTATATTTCCTTAATCTGTTCTTACACCCCCAACCACTTTGCCGCTATCTGTTTTTAGTGGAAAGGAGAGCAACAAAGTTTAAAAAAAGAACAATGTTGGTTTCATTCTGTATCCTATTTGTGCTTAAGGGGGAAATATTAGTTGTGTATGCTTAATACAGGTATGGGATCTGTTATCTGGAAACCCATTATCCAGAAAGCTTTGAACTATGGAAAGGCCATTATGGAAAGGCGTCTAAGATTTAATTAATCCTTATTGAAAGTAAAATCAGTGTATTGGGTTTATTTAGGGGCAGATTTATCAAGGGTTGAATTTCGAGTTTATGGGAGTTTCTAAAAACTACTAGTGTAGGGAGAGAGCTGCTGCCTGTTAGTGATTTCAGGGACAGTTGAAAGTTTGCTGGCTAGTAATCGTTTTGATACTGCTCTGTTATTGGAGGGACAGAAGTCTGCAGGGGTTTGAGGGACATTTAAGCTTAGGTAGCTTTGCTGGCTAGTAATCTACCTTCTACTGCAGTGCTCTGTATGTAGCTGCAGTGGGCAGCTGTCCTGCTTCTGATCTCATCTGCTGACTGATGCAATAACAGTAGTCCTTGTAAGGACTGCTTTTATTTATTTTTTTGTTCCAATACAGAGCAGTATCAAGCAGATTACTAGCCAGCAAACTTACTATCATCTGTCCCTGAAATCACTAACAGCTCTCCCCCTACACTATCTCTTCCAAGCACACACAGGCAGATTTTTCAGATACATTTTTGCCCTTGATCCCCCTCTGGCATGCCACTGTCCAGGTCGTTGCACCCTTTAAACAACTTTAAAATCATTTTTCTGGACAGAAATGTCTTTTTTAGATGTTAAAGTTCGCCTTCCCATTGAAGTCTATGGGGTTCGCGAACCGTTCGCGAACCGCTCGCATTTTTGCGCAAGTTCGCGAATATGTTCGCGAACTTTTTTTCCGACGTTCGCTACATCCCTATTAAGAGCAAAGAATTGAGCACTGGGGGCTCCTGAGGACCTGTTGCCACTTGCCCTTGTTACCTAGATCCCACATTTACTTCTTTTGTACTCTTTACACTAAAAGAGCTGAATTTCTGGTTTTGAAAAGGTGTGCAGTTATGGGATCCGTTATCCGGAAACCCATTATCCAGAAAGCTCCATATTATGGAAAAATCCTCTCCCAAAGACTGCATTCAAAAAAATGATTTCCTTTTTCTCTGTAATAATAAAACAGTAGCTTGTACTTGATCCCAACTAAGATATAATTAATCCTTGTTGGAAGCAAAACCAGCCTATTGGGTTTATTTCATGTTTACATGATCTAGTAGACCAAGGTATGAAGATGCAAATTACAGAAAGATCACTTATCTGGAAAACCCCAGGTCCCAGGCATTCTGGATAACAGGTCCTGTACCTGCACTCCTAGGGGCAGATTTACATAGGGTCGAATATCGAGGGTTAATTAAGCCTCGATATTCGACCATCGAAGTTAAATCCTTCGACTTCGAATATTGAAGTCGAAGGATTTAGCGCAAATAGTTAGATCAATCGAACTATTTAGCGCAAATAGTTCGATCGAACGATTCAAAGGATTTTAATTCATTGATCGAAAGATTTTTCTTTGTCTAAAAAAAGCTACCAAAGCCTATGGGGACCTTCCAGATAGGCTAACATTGACTTCGGTAGCCTTTAGGTGGCGAACTAGGGGGTCGAAGTTTTTTCTTAAAGAGACAGTACTTCGACTATCGAATGGTCGAATATTCGAACGATTTTTAGTTTGAATCATTCGAATCGAAGTCCGAAGTTGAAGGTCGAAGTAGCCCATTCGATGGCTGAAGTAGCCAAAAAAAACGTTCGAAATCCGAAGTTTTTTTCCTCTATTCCTTCACTCGAGCCAAGTAAATGGGCCCCTTAAAGTTAAGCAAAGCCAAAGACGGCTTTATGGCCTCCAAAAGTGGCATCTGAGGGAATATTTTCACTCTGCTTCATTACAGAATCTGTCCTATAAACAACCAATCTGTGCTGCAACAAATAATACCTTTATCACAGCCAACATTGTCCTTCACTTATTTAATCCAAAAAGCACTTTAACCAGAACATCATTGTCTTTAGTATTTCCTGCAAAAATACATCATGAAATCTTAATATTTGTTTTTTATTCTTCATGCAAATCCATCAAGCGCTGAAAGGCTTAATCCCCTCAAAGATCTTTTTTAAAAAACAGGCATAACCCAGACTGGTTGCTGTAGAACACGCCAGTTTCAATTACTGACAGTATTTTCATGGCTTCTGCCTCTTGTCATATAAGTGCATTCATAAGTCATAACTAAAGAGCAGCACCGTCTGTGACAGAGGTCGCCCCATTATGAATGTATAATGATGATTTCTTCTTTGCCAGAGTACGATTTACATTTTTAAATTGGGGGAATAATAGCCACCAGGCGTCTGTGTAGTACCTGAGACTGCTTTCTAAGAACCAGAGAGAGAGAGAGAAAGTGAATATATCAGAGCTTTACTTGACTGGTACTTTCACATAATTACAAGCACATTCTATTCCAACACGAATTTGACTGAGAGAAACATGAACAGAATCCGTTCTCTATTTTCATAAACGTATTATTATGTGCTTATTCAATTCATTTTTCCTTTACTATCATATCTTGTAATTACAGTGTGCTGAATATATGAAAACCCAGGATAAAGCATGTGAATCTCAAACATAAACAGGATAATGCAATAATACTACAATTAATAAAAAAGACTGAAATCCAGAATAATTTCTCTAAATCACGATCAGTCTTTATTTGATTTTATACATATATATATAATATATATGTAACACTATTTTGACCTATTCAGACCAAATGGGGTTAATGTCCAGCTAGCGATTAGAGCATGGGTTACATGTGACTCTAACACTTAAGGCAGGGCCTTGGCTTAGTGGAAGAATAAAGGTGTGGTATAGCGCAACTACAACTCCCACGGGCTACTGTGCAATAAACATGTAGAAGAATGGATGCCAGGAGGTTCTTGCAGTAAAACAAAGGATTAATGATCCACGGGGTTACTTACAAAGCATTGAGGCATATGCAGAATAACATCAGCAGGCTAGGACAGTTGGATGAAACAGCTGAATGTGACTCCCTTCTGGATATAGTCAAGTAGTAAGTCAGACCTCCAGCCAGATATACTGTACCTTGAAGTGGTTCAGATCCAACCCAGCAGAGTGGTGAGGGAGGAGAACCTAAAGCCTGACACCTTATCCACTGTGGTCCCTTCACTAAAGGAAATCTAAGAGCTTTGGGAAGCTACTCCCTGCTACATATCCTTGATGGAGCACAAAACTGCTCTTTCTCTCTTTCCTCACTGTCTTACTCTCCTAGAGAGTCTATAACAGATCCAATACTGTTTCTAGCTGGAATCTTTCACTGGGTCCCTGCTCCCCAACTTGTCTCTCTAGAGATGCTGCTCCCTTTAGGGCAATGACTTTACTGGGCCTTGCTGTATCCAGGCTCAATGTGAACATCCAGATGGTTAGGACACCAGCAGCCAAAGAGGAAAATCCACCCCTTTCCAAGCACTATATTGAAGTGTGGTAGGAAGTGGCCATTATACCTCCAATAACTGGGTTATGTATATGTTAACTAGATGCATGGGCTTTTGCCCAGCAACTAGGGAAATGAGGAAGGGTAGGAAGTTAAAGCCATAGAGGCACATTAACCCTATGGGTCCCTATCTATCTATCTATCTATCTATCTATCTATCTATCTATCTATCTATCTATCTATCTATCTATCTATCTATCTATCTATCTAACTAACTATCTATCTATCTATCGATCTATCTATCATCTATCTATATATCCACATGAAAAACCGGAGCACTCACGGGACTTATGAATTATTTTTTGTCAACGTTTCAGTTAGGGTTGTCACCTTATAGACCGGTGAATACAGGGGGTGGGTCCATGAACCAGAGGGGGTGGGCAGTGCTGTCAGGGGCGGGGCTATGACTCATCGATCGGGGATTGGGTGATCGCCGTGTCAATCATAGGGAATCCTGCCCAGTTTTCCTAATTTGGAAAACCAGGCAGGCAGTTTTGACCAGGGCAGCTATTCAAATAACTAAGCTTATTGTTATTTATTGTTGCTCTCTGAGAGTGGGCCTTGGCTATGTGTCCCACCAGTCCTTATCTATTTACATCAGCTGTAACTCAATATGGTTAGAGGTTGTTCCTGGAGGGGGGCCCCTGAGACATCAGCCCTGGTGGGCCCTGGGCCCCCACTCCAACCCTGCCAAGGCTGCTGAATAGAGATGGCCAAATCTTGCTTGTTTCACCAAAAATTCACTCAATGGCCAAAAACTGGCCATTTTGAAGTCAATTTTTGTTGGGTGTTTTTTCTCATCGAAACCCATTATTTCACTCCTCCCTACTGCTGCAAAGTTCCATTCTACTGATTCCTGCATCAAGTGTAAGTACAAGGACATAGATTAGCTCAGTACCTGAGGGTAGACTAGAGGTTCTGTATTCTTAATTGAAAATTAGACTTAAATGTAAAGATTTTTTTTCCATAAATCCCATTGGAAAAACAGGAACAGGTTTTGTATTAGAGAGTTGCATCAAATGAGAAAGCAGGGAGCTGAACTGGGCACTTAATGCATTATAATCAGAAGATTCATGAGACACATAATAGATTATAAATCAGAAAATGTATAATTTATTGCATACAGCTGTGACGCATGTAAATGTACCTGCTGGTTCAGAATATGCGAAAAGGCTTTATAACATATCAGATTGGGCGGGGACAACCAATTGTTCTCTCTTTCCCGCAGATTCATTGAGACAGAGATAATCAAACTAGTCATAGTTATTCTTTATAAATCTATGGACGGCTCTGCACTCACCCGCATGCGTGAGATTCACCCTTGCCAGTAAATCACCAGCGGTGGGTGAGATAAAATTAAACCAAATATGAATTACCGTATATACTCGTGTATAAGCCGACCCGTGTATAAGCCGAGGTACCTAATTTTACCTACAAAAACTGGGAAAACTTATTGACTCGCGTATAAGCCTAGACACAACTACAGCCGTCTCCCAGCAGCGCACATTCTGCCAAAGCAGAATATTTATATTAATTAGAAAGGTAGCGTTAGCATATGTACTGTATGTATACTAAGGATCTCCTCCATAGTTGTGCAGAGTATGCAGCTGTACGATCGTTCTGTGCAACTATTGGGTCCTGAAGTTTCTGTGCATTTAGCGTGTGGAGGCAATGGGGCTCTCCTCCGTGGTTGTTCCTAATGGAAAAAACTGTTCATAGTGATATAGAGACAAGGTCTTCAGCCAGCCCGAACTGGACTTGTACTTACAGGATATGCAGCTTTACGATCGCTCTATACAGATAAATCTCGGGTGTGCAGATTTATGATCACTTTGTACAGCTGATACAAAACTGCTCTCACGGAACCAGGTTCCCCAAAGTTCAAACGGCAGCGTATGGAATTTAAGTAATCAGAGACTGAAAGTGCGGGGAAAGAAACTCCACGAGGCAGACAACCCCCTCCCTGTAAAGAAGGAGCAGCAGCCTTCACGCGCTGAACATACTGAGCCACAGAAACTGCAGGACCCGGGATTCAGCTGTACAAAGTGATCATAAATCTGCATACCCGAGATTTATCTGTATAGAGCGATCGTAAAGCTGCAGTGCGGGCCGGCTGAAGACCTTGGGGCATGTTTACTAACATTGGAGATAAATATCTGGAGAGATTTCTGGAGATGTTGCCCATAGCAACCAATCAGATCTTTGCTTTTGTTTTCTAACTTGGCTGTGGCTGTTTAAATCTAATTGCTGATTGGTTGCCATGGGCAACATCTCCAGAAATCTCTCCAGATATTTATCTCCAATGTTAGTAAACATGCCCCCTTGTCTCTATATCACTATGCACAGTTTTTTCCATTAGGAACAAACACGGAGGAGATCGCCATTGCCTCCACACGCTAAATGCACAGAAACTTCAGGACCCGATAGTTGCAGAGCGATCGTACAGCTGCATACAATGCACAACTACAGAGGGGATCCCCAGTATACATACAGTACATATGCCAACGCTACCTTTCTAATTAAATGTGAGCGGTATTACATGATATCACATTTTTTTTTTTTTGCAGATATATGACTCGCGTATAAGCCGAGGTAGACTTTTTCAGCACATTTTTGGTGCTGAAAAACTCGGCTTATACACGAGTATATACGGTAATAAAACAGTATCTCAAAAATCGCACTCAGAGATTCAATTCACCGGGTTCGATTTTTGAGATACTGTTTCATCAATTCATTTATAGTTCTTCTTTAATCAGATTAAATTCCCTGACATGCACTTTACCTGATGTAGAGTTTTTAAAATTTCAAAAGAATTGAATGTAAAAGTGCTCCGATGTCTCTTTTATGTGGCTTTGCAATTTGTATGAAATGTTTTACCTAGGGGCACATTTACTTCGCTCGAGTGAAGGATTAGAATGAAAAATACTTCGAATTTCGAAGTATTTTTTTGGCTACTTCGACCATCGAATTGTACTTCGACTACGACTTTGAATCGAACGATTCAAACTAAAAATCGTTCGACTATTCGACCATTCGCTAGTCTCTTTAAAAAAAACTTCGACCACCTACTTCGCCACCTAAAACCTACGAGCACCAATGTTAGCCTATGGGGAAGGTCCCCATAGGCTTTCCTAGCAATTTCTGATCAATGAAAAATCGTTCGATCGTTGGATTAAAATCCTTCGAATCGTTCGATTCGAACGTTTTTTCCTTCAATCGCTCGATCGAACGAATTGCGGTAAATCCTTCGACTTCAAAATCGAAGTCGCAGGATTTAACTTCAATGGTCGAACATCGAGGGTTAATTAACCCTCGATATTCGACCCACAGTAAATGTGCCCCCTAGTGTTCAAGATTTGACCATTTTTTACTGTAATGAACTTGAACCGACGTCAGCACCTGCTGTTGATTTCGGCGGACTGGCTACAGTATTTACACATTTGAAAACTAGAAAAATTTACATTCATTTGTTTTGTGGGTTTGCATTCTCTTTAAATGAGAACTAAAGCTTAACTAAAGAAGTAGCTAGAAATGTTGTACATTATGTTTGGGGTTTCTGTACCAGCCCAAGGCAACCACAGCCCTTTAGCAGTAAAGATCTGTGTCTCCAAAGATGCCCCAGTAGCTCCCCATCTTCTTTTCTGCTGATTCACTGCACATGCTCTGTGCTGCTGTCACTTACTGAGCTTAGGGACCCACTCACAATATACAGTACACATAGAATAGAAATGTCACAATATAAGGCTGATTAGTAATTAATACTGATAATTACTACATGGCAGCACAGAAACCAGTGCAATTAGCATCAGAATTTAATAATCAGCAAACCTGTAGCATCAGCTTATATTACAGGGGAAGCTCATTTTCTGCTGGATAATTAGTGACGAGCCCTAAGCTTAGCTTCTCAACAGCCAATCAGAGCCCACTGAGCATGTGAGTGTCACAGACACTTTCCAAGATGGTGACCCCCTGTGACAAGTTTGAAGTCCTGGATCAATGCTGCTATTGACAAGCTGAAACTTTAGGCTGGTGCAATAAGTGCATTATATAAAATGCAGAATGTTAAGCAATATTCATTTTAGGGTTTAGTTCTCCTTTAATAGTTGGAACCACATGACTCCCTCTCACCATTCACAATTCTATCACACCCATGTCTGCTCTTCTTCCTATCTAACCTCTTGTATTTCTCCATATATACAACAAACTCCATAAAGGACCAGTTTAAGGGGACTAGAAATACAATACAATAGCTATAAAGTGCACCTCGGCTGTTCTAGATGTTAAATAAATGTAAAAATAATAACTATTACTCCTTTTTCAAGGCATGGATTTGTGTATTAGTCCACTTTCTCAACGTAACATTCAGGTATGGGATCCATTATCCGGAAACCCTTTATCCAGAAAAGCTCCAAATTACGGAAAGGCTGTCCCCCATAGACTCCATTTTAGCTAAATAATCAAAATTTTTAAAAATGATTCCCCTTTTCTCTGTACTAATAAAACAGTAGCTTGTACTTGACCACAACTAAGATATAATTAATCCTTATTGGAAGCAAAACCAGTCTATTGGGCTTAATTAATGTTTACATGATTTTCTAGTGGGTTCAAAGTATGAAGATCCGTGGTCCGGAAAACCCCAGGTCCTGAGCATTCTGGACAGCAGATCCCATACCTCCTATATTTGCTTTGTGCAACTAAAGCTCTGTCTGACTGTTTGGCATTCCAAAGAATTGTGCATGCTAGAATTAGCGGCTGGTTTGCAGCAGAAAACGGGAATGAAATCAATATATAAAAAAAGACCGATTTGTTAAATATTCACAGCACTTTCCTAGTTCCATTCACTATCGGGCAGGGGTCCCCAACCACCGTGCCACGGCCCACAACTGGGCCACGGACAGTCCTGCACTGGGCCGCCAAGCCTAGCCCGCAACTAACGCCGGCACTCCAAATCAGACGAGCAGTTGCTGCTGACCCCCCTCCCAAATTACGGAAAGATCCATTATCTGGAAAACCCCAGGTCCAGAGCATTCTACACAACAGTTCCTTCCAATACCTGTAACTTGTACCTGATCCAAACTCAGATATAAATAATCCTTACTGGAAACGAAACCAGCCTATTGGGTTTATTTCATGATTTTCTAGTAGACCTAATGGTATGAAGATCCAAATTATGTAAAACCAGGTCCAGAGCATTCTGGATAACAGGACCCATATCAGTATAAGACTACAAAAGTTACCAATATGGATATATGGAATAGCCTTATATGTATTCCTAGACAACAGAAACAGGCACCAAACATTTCAGAAGTTCAACTTAAAAATGTCCCTGGTAGGCCGTTATACATTATATCCTGCTCAAACATTGATTCAGGACTTGTAGCACATTTTATGTTTTGGATTTACTCATCATTCATCAGTTGATTATCCCTTTAATAACCTGATAAAGTTATTCACGCTCAGCTACATTTCTTGAATACAAGTTTCAGCAGAGTGTACTGCACATTGACCTGCCAGGGATTTCTTCATTCCGGTTGGTCATTTTACATACAAATCCTTAAACGTCAGCGTTGCTTCAGATGATTTCTTATCATGTGCCATAACACATCATTTCCCCTTCAAACCATCTGCAAAGTCACAGACAAACATAAGGGCCTCAGTACAATCCCCCGAGGCAGTTGACTTCTCATCTGCTTTTCTCCTGGAAGTGCTCCATTAGCACCTGTCTGCCATGCTCCTCAGCCAACAAAATGTCTAGTGACCTACTTTAAAGGGATCCTGTCATTGGAAAACATGTTTTTTTCAAAACGCACCAGTTAATAGTGCTACTCCAGCAGAATTCTGCACTGAAATCCATTTCTCAAAAGAGCAAACAGATTTTTTTATATTCAATTTTGAAATCTGACATGGGGCTAGACATTTTGTCAATTTCCCAGCTGCCCCTGGTCATGTGACTTGTGCCTGCACTTTAGGAGAGAAATGCTTTCTGGCAGGCTGCTGTTTTTCCTTCTCAATGTAACTGAATGTGTCTCAGTGGGACATGGGTTTTTACTATTGAGTGTTGTTCTTAGATCTACCAGGCAGCTGTTATCTTGTGTTAGGGAGCTGTTATCTGGTTACAATCCCATTGTTCTTTTGTTTGGCTGCTGGGGGGGGAAGGGAGGGGTTGATATCACTCCAACTTGCAGTACAGCAGTAAAGAGTGATTGAATTTTATCAGAGCACAAGTCACATGACTTGGGGCAGCTGGGAAATTGACAATATGTCTAACCCCATGTCAGATTTCAAAATTAAATATAAAAAAATCAGTTTGCTCTTTTGAGAAATGGATTTCAGCGCAAAATTCTGCTGGAGCAGCACTATTAACTGATTCATTTTGAAAAAAAATGTTTTTTCCCATGACAGTATCACTTTAAGCTCCAAACTTATACACTTCATAGAATACTGCGGCACCAGATAGAGTTTGAGAGTCATGTTGGGTTACAATCAATGGATTACCATATGTGGTGTTTATACAAATGGCCTGTAGATGTCACTGTGCCCAGACTTATACTGTGCATACTTCCTGACAGCTTAAAAGTGAAAGTAAAAGTTACTGTTGTGTAATGGCTGCATGAGGCCCTGCTAATAAAGCACTGTTATATTCTACTCATCCTTGGCTACCCAAAACATAACACCATATTTACTTTTGTCTATTGTAGATAGCCTTTTTACTGTATTAAAGAAAATCTTGGGGACATACTTTAATCAGATTTGGTACCGATGTGTGGCTACTGATGCACACTGTAGACTAAGAATTCCTGTTATGGAGTAAATGGCTCCCCATGGCAACCTTGTCAAAGTCCTTATTACAGGCAGGAAAACTGGGGGCTGATTTTGAACTTTGTTTGAATTTCTACAATCTCTGTTTGCTCTAAACTCTGGAGTTAGAAGTGTGCTTTAAGAAACCCATATTTATCATGCACAAAATATTCATAAAGCTCAGAAGTAAATATTTTGACATCTAAAAGCCACCAAGTGCACGTCGAAGTCTATGGGAGTCATCGCCCCCATTTTGGGACCCATTAAATGCAAGAAATAGAGTAAAAATTAGAGGTATTGCATTTGTATCAGTATTTTTTAAAACAAATATTTTTAATAAATGTGCAAATATTCAAATCTGTAAAAATAATTATAGAAATTTTTTTATAATTATATATATAATATTTATATAATTATATATTTTTTTCTTCTGTTTTTGTCCTTCTCTTTATTATCATTTCAATGATGCATATCTATATGTTTATGTATACATATAAATTTACTTTCCGAGTCGAATATCATTAATGAGAAAATATTTATTGCTTTATTGCTTCATCCTGTATTTTATTTTTTGTTCTAAAAAAAACTGAATAAACAAATTATATACAAAAAATTATATAAAAAACCTCTAATATCACACAAATTCAAATTCTGAAAAATAAGTCCAAAGGAATTTTATTGTGTACTTCAAGGACAATAGATATTGAGGCCAAGAAAGTTAAAATATTTAAATATAAAAATACAAATGAAAAAAAGTGCTAAGCGATCTGAGAAAGCCCCCATTATCTCTAAACCCTTCCAAAAACTTTTCCTGACAAGTGCAAGCAAAAAAGTATTCGATAATCTGAATGTTTAAAAAAAAAAAAAAAAAGGTCCAACAGGATCAGCTCAGCTCCCATTGGCTTCTGTGGGGACAAGAATGCTTTTACTTGAAGAAGTTTTAAATTTTAGAGAAATTGAAAAAAAAAAAGATTTTTTAGAGAAAAAATACGATTTGTGAAAAAAAAATAAAATCTGAATGTTAGGAAATTGGACACATAAAAGAGTTTGTTTGGGGACAGTAACTTAACAAAGATGGCTGCAAAAAGTCCCTCATATTTAATTTCTGCTTTATGGATTTAATAGTTTGGGGTCCATCCGAATGTAAGGCAAGGCATTTTCTGATGCCAGAGTAGACCTTTTTAAGAGAAGCCAAAAGCTGGATAGTGTATCTTGGCTATTGTGACCTCAGCTATATTATTCTTTTTCAATGGACATGAAAGAGAATCTGTATTTTTTCCTCCCTCCATCATCATTTCTTTTCTTTCAATTTTTCATTTAATCCACCCTTCCATCTTTCTTCCTTCATATAACAAACAGACTTAAAGGAAAACTATACCCCCCAAACAATGTAGGTCTCTATTAAAAGATACTGAGTAAAACAGCTCATGTGTAAAACCCTGCTTCATGTAAATGAACCATTATCATAATAATATACTTTTTTAGTAGTATGTGCCATTGGGTAATCATAAATAGAAAATTGCCATTTTAAAAAATAAGGGCCGCCCCCTGAGATCGTAAGATTCACTGTGCACACATACAAACCACATGTAAGGTCACATGAGCCAATTAACAGACAGAGTTCTGCCTTTTGCTTCCTCACTTCTTCCTGTTACAGTTAGTGTTGTAGTATTTCTGGTCAGGTGATCTCTGAGGCAGCACAGATAGAGTCACGAAATGGTGGTTCAAGGCAAGAGATGTAAAAGGACAATATTTATGTAAATATATATTTATTATTATTCAATTTGATATAAACTATCTGTTGCTTAAATATTCATTTTGGGGGTATAGTTTTCCTTTAAAGCACTGTTCTTTGCCTTGCAGGTATTCCTTCCAAGATGAAGAAGACATGTTCATGGTGGTAGACTTGTTGCTGGGAGGAGATTTGCGTTACCACTTGCAGCAGAATGTGCATTTTAACGAAGAGACCGTAAAACTCTACATCTGTGAACTTTCTTTTGCACTGGACTATCTACAGCAACATCACATTATTCACAGGTAAGGTGCTAGTGAGATGGGATATTCCTTATTGTACCATATCACCCTTTTCCTTTGGTAGCATCCTCGGCTCATACTGTAGCTAGCTTACAAATATATGAAAGTAAAGATGTAATGGGCCTGCTATATTGTAGCTCCAAAGACTCAGTTTCATCTGAAAGTGAGTAGTGATCGGCGAAAAATTTCGCAAAACGGCGAAAATTTTCAAGAATTTTGATGCCCGCAGCAATATTAATGCCCGTGTCCGAATGGGCGTCCAAATAATGTTGACGCACAACGGTTTTGATGGGAGCGACTTTTCTGATGCACATCCAACATTTTTTAAAGGCGGCAAATGTATTTGCCGGCAACAAAATGTGGAAATTCGCCACGAATTTGCGCCTGATGAATTTATTCGCCCATTGCTAAAGGTGAGTTTATAACCACCATATAGTTCTACAGGACAACCAGGACGGCACAGGGAAACAACCTTTTTTGTTTTTCTAAAGAAATTGATTCTGGCATTTATTATAATTTTAGGATAATTTGTTGCATTAATTTGCACCTGGGGATGGGGAAATGTTATGCGCATATCTTTCAAGATTGCAGTTTAATCCTTTTTTATTTAAAAACGCTTGCTTCTTTATGCCCAGGGAAAAGCAGATTAAAATTACAGCTTCAGAAATTCAAACTGGAGATCTGTAAAGCACTGATGTTACAGCCAACAGAATGTTTCTCCCATGAGACCATTTTATTTTTTACATAACTAAAAACTATGCATCTCCCCTCATCTGCTTCTCTCTCTCTCTCTCTCTCTCTATTTTCAAAGATTAAGTGCCACTTTGTAAGACACAATGGGGCAAATTCACGCTAGCGTTAATTCGCTAGCGTAGTGCATTTTCGTTAATTCGCCGATTCACTAACAGACACTGGCATAAATTCGCTAGTGTTACTTCACTCCCTTACGCCTGGCGAATTTGTGCAACGGACGTAACTACGCAAATTCACTGACGCACGCATTTTTCTGAACGCTACCTTTTACGCTAGACTTCCTTCGCCCCCTCAGACCAGGCGAAGTGCAATAGAGTAGATAGGGATTGCTTCAAAAAACAGCTAAATTTTTTTCTAAGTCCCAAAAAATGCTGGCGTTTTTTCTTTTTTTATGGGTGATAGGCTGAAAAAGTTTGAAAATGTTTTTGGGGCTCCCCTCCTTCCCCCCTACATTTCCTAACTCCTGGCAACTTAACTATACAGTGGGCACATGTGTAGGGCAAAATAACAATTTTATTTGCTGTTTTGAAGGTTTCCCAGGCATTTGTAGTGCTGCTACATATACCTCCATTGTAACTTGAATTTGGCGCCGTATGCAAATTAAGCATCGCTTGCGTATCTTCGCTTTGCTCGGCGAATCAATGTTAGTGCAACTTCGCAACCTTACGTTTCCACTGAGCGCAACTTCAGATTTTAGTGGCGAAAATACGCCTGGCGAAGTGCGGCGAAGCGGACGCTGGCGCAACTACGATTCTTAGTGAATTTGCCCCAAAGATGGAAGGAGGACCCTGTCCTCTATAAATTACAAGTGAGTGGAGGCACAAATAGAAGGGTAAAAGTGCTGCAATGGCCCTTCAACAACATTAACACTAAACAATCAAAGTTTTTTTTTAACATAATTAAAATATAATATACCGTTGCCCTGCATTGGTAAAACTGGCGTGTTTGCTTCAGAAACACTAATTAAGAGATTTGGTGGCTCTTGTGGGTGTAGCACAAAAACACCTGTAGCAATAATTACCTGCATATCTGCCAATGCTGCCATTTTTATAGGGGGATGGATAATAATATGTTGGGGGTGGAAATGGCTTTTTGATATTGCTGGCAAAACGTAGGCGGTCTAAGATTCACTATGAAAAAAAATGATAGGGTGTGTCCCTTATCCATAGGCTAGGTGTAGATAACTGTAATGGGCCGGAAGAAGGTTCTTCTTTTCTGTACTTTCCTGGTTTAAGTTTTAGAAAATCATGTTGCTAAAGTTGGTGTGGTTGGGTGTTGTAGCCCAATGTATTGCTCATTGGAGAAAATAATCTGTGCAGTGTTCTCCATAGGGCAAGGTGATCCAAACAGTAATTTGAAAAATATTTCCATCCTCGATATACCATGACATTTTTCAGGGATGTTCTCTATAGAGCATCTTTATCATTACAGTTTTGCAATCACCTCCACCGAGCCTGAGCCGTGAATCACATCTGTATCTGCAGACTCTGAAATATTTGCCTTAGGGTTTTCCTAATGAACCTGCTGACAGGACTAGTTATTTTTTTTTGCCTATTTATCAGTCACATACCAACTGGGCTTTTAGTTTATCAGATGGAAGTACAAGAGCCTTGTAGAATTTGTGCAAAGCTTTCTCTGGTTATCTCCTTCTGGGTACCTCTGATACATAACAGCTGCAAAACTACACGAGTTACAAAAAATATGCTGAGCTGAATGTTTTTGCTTTGACAATGATTAAGAATGCAACATACCAAGAGATACATAATAAGCAAATCCGTGTAGAAAGATTGGATGATGTTTCTTTTCTTCTCAAAGACCTAAACAAATGGGAAGAATGTGTTAATATTTTAACACATTGGTGAAAACTCCCAAACCGACGAAAATTCGCCAGTGAAGGCTTCGCAGCAATCTCAATACTTTGCCAGGCTTTAATTCACTAGGACAACGTTAATTCACTAAAATGCGCAGTTGCGTCCAGGGCGCAATCAGCAATCAAAGCGAAGATGCGCTAGCATTGCCTAATTTGCATACGCAGGGAAATGATAAAGTTACATGGACTTATATATGTTGCAGCAAATACATTACATTACACAAGTCCAGGGAACCTTAATAAAGTAAATACGGGGGAATGTAATAAAAATCGCTAACGGAAAAACTATTCGCAATGCAAAAAGTTATGCCTTTGCGCGAACAAATTTTGCTTTGTGCGAATTTAATATAGCTTTTGCGAGCCCGGAAACTGTTTAGCGACCACTTCCGACAGTGAAAGACCGTTTGCGAATTTTATAGATTGCGCCAATGCGCAGTCAATGTAATAAAACTTCTTACTGAAAAAGTCATTATGTTTGCTCCAAAAGATTACGACACCTTCAAGCACTTCTTATGAGTGCGCAATTAAAATTCACAATGCGCAATTAAAATTCGCAATGTAATAACAGTTTAAGAAACAATATTACATTGCGAGATGTGGATTTTTAGTCTTATTGGTGCGAATTGTTTTGCTCTTTGCGACTTTTATTACATTCCCCTGCTAGAGTTGTTATAATGCCCTACACATGAGCCCACTGTATAGTTTATGTTCCATATGTTAGAAAATGTAGGGGGGAAGCCGGTTACCCAAAAAAGTTTATACAGACCATTGCAGGCTATCACTCTGAAAAAGGGAAAAGACGCCAGTGTTTTTGGGACTTAGAAAATGTTTCCACTAAAAATTGAGGAAGATCTATGCACTCCATTGCACTGCGCCTGGTCTGAGCTGGTGAAGGCAAGTCTGGCGAAAGAGGTAACGTTCAGTTATGTCCATTCGCCAGAGCAAAAATTTGCCTGGCGGTAGAGTGCGAATGATCTTTCGCTATAGAAGTTATGCCTGTGCCCGTCAGTAAATCGTTGAAGTACCTGAATGACGTCACACTGATGAAGTTAGTCACTTTGCCCTTTAGCAAATCTGCCCCTATATATTTGTAGGAGAAAGCTGACAAGACTCCCTCCTCTTACAGGAATCCCTTTCTATGGCTCACAGCTAATTAAAACAATGTATAGGAGAAGAACACGTGTCCATCCTGGGAGTCACTGGCAGATGTCTATGTAATCCACAGGATAGAGCTGAGGGGAAGATACAAGAGTGGGTTTGGGGGATAAAGGGGGCATCTGGCCCTTAAAGTGGACATGCCATCCTCTAATAAATATCTCTGTAATAAAAGACTTTATCAAAAAAAACAACCGAAAATTTTATCCACAAACATATAAATGACATCTAAAGTGCACCTATCAGTCATCCAGTACAGTCCCCACCTCTATAACAATTGCCTGGGCTAACCCTCGCTGCCATTCTCCTTGTGACGAAAGTTCCCTTTCCCAATATGGTGGTTGAAAATGGCAACGAAAACAGCCGAAATTGAAGTCCTGAAGTGGGGAAAAGACCTGAAGTTACTAAAGGAGGATAAGTTGAAGTCCTGAAGCCACGAGTTCAATCCCTCTGAACACACAACAATGTGTGTTTTTTTTTTTTAATCCCCTGGCCACCAATGTATTATTTTAATACTCTATAGGCCCCGGCCACAAATGTTTTTTTAAAAAAATATTCTCTGGGGCCCCAACTTGTAAGGGGGGCCCTAGCACCAATGTTTTTTTTTAACTTGTAGGGGGGCCCTGTCACCAATTATTTTTTTTAACTTGTAGGGATCCCTGACCACCATTTTTTTAAAAAAACCTTTATGGGGGGCCCTGGCACCACAGTTTTTTTTTTACTTATAAGGGGGCCATGAGCATCAATAGCTTTTTATAACTTGTGTGTATGCGTGGGGGTTACAGTTTTTAGCGCTGGTGTCTGTGTGGCCTTTTAACCATGGTGTGGAGTGGGCGGGATCTGGGGTGGGGCTTGCAGGCCGGGGTGGGTGGGGCTTGCAGGCCGGGGTGGGTGGGGCCCTAAACATTTTGTTGTACAGGGGCCCCATGCTTTCTAACGGCGCCCCTGGGTTGAGATCAGGGCAAGTCGAGGTCTTCCACTCCCATCTCAGCAAACCCTTTATGTATAGACCTAATTTTGTGCATGGGGGTATGATTTTCCTGAAACTGAAATAAGCCTTCCCCAAACTCCTATAACAAAGCAGGAAGTAACAGACTATTCAAGAATATCATTGGATGATGTACTGGCACTTGACTCAGGGATGATGGCAGGGCTGGAATTAGGGGTAGGCAGCAGAGGCTCGTTTCTAGGGTGCAATGGTGGAGGGGGGCGTTAGGCACATACCTCATCTGTCATCTACTTTTAGTCTGGGTCCTTGTCCCCCAACCACCTGCTCATCATTGGACCCTTGTCCACAGACACAGAGCAGAAGGGTAAGGTGGTCAACTGGGTTGCCCAGGGCGCCCGGCACTGAATGAAGATGCTTAAGCCAATTCCAATAATTTATTTGGTTATCTAGTGTATTTGTACAAGACTATTTTCATATAACAGATGACATTTTTAAAGCTTTACTTTTCATTTACAGCAGAAATAATTCAATCTCTGTCTCTGAGCAGATGAACAGGAGAAAAAAGTGATGTTATTATCAACAAACTAATGACAAAATACAATTTCCGCTGGATGGCCAACAGCACAGAGACGCACAATTACTTGCGCCCAACATTATTCTGCAAAAAGCATTTTCTCCAAAATACCTCTCTTAATAACACATTCTGTAGTTCCATTTGCTGTTTGTTAGGAAACGCTGATGACTTCTGCTGATCATTTTGGATCTTATTCTTTGCTATTTTCTTTTAAGGGAAAATTCAGAATAAAGTATAATTTATATGACCAATCTCAGCAAGAGACAAAACTGATGAGCTGTGAGATTATAAATTAGACACATTTTTGGAATCTATAGAACATTTTAGATTGCTTGCAGCCCACCGGGCAAAACAGTAATATATCAGTAAATGTGGATTTTAAAAGACAAGTGAAGGCTTCCCTTTTTCTCTACCTAATTGCTAACTTTGTTCCAATTACCCCCCCCCCCAAGACTCCCACAGTCTGTGTTCAAACATAAGGGCAATTCACCAGCATTACCATCCACAGGGACATCAGCAATTTACTAACGGGCACAGCTGCCAATTCGCTAGTGAAAGAGAAGTTACCCGGCAAATTCACTTAAATGCGGATTTTACTGAACGTTACCTCTATCGCCAGACTTGCCTTTGCCAGCTCAGACCAGGCAAAGTGCAAAAAAAATTATTTTTGGGTAACCGGTTTCCCCCATACATTTTCTAACATATAGAAAATTAATTATACATTGGGCTCATGTGTAGGGCATTATAACAACTCTATTGTCTTTATTAAGGTTCCGCCGTATGCAAATTAACCTGAGCGCAAGACCTAGCAAATCTGCACTAGCGCATCTTCGATTTGAATTGCTTGCATTGCCGAAGTAACGCTAGCGAAAAGTCGCCATCTTTCGGCGCCGACGATGAAACTCTACATTTTAGTGAATTAGCATTGTCTGAGCAAATTTTCACCTGTCCAAGTGAAGTGATGGATGTGAATCGGTCTCTGGCGACTTATCGCCGGTTAGTGAATCTGCCCCGAGGTGTCATTCCCCACCGTCCCTGCCGCCGTTTTCCTTAAACTTGTCCCCTCGCAAGCGTCTTTTCTTCAAAGAAAACAGCTCCAACCTTGAAAGTCTTTCTTCATATTTCACTTCTTCCATTCCCTTTACCATTGAAGTTGCCGTCTCTGCATTCTCTCCAGATCCTTAATATCCTTCTTAATAAATGGAGCCCAAACTCTACTGTATACTCAAGATGATTACTGACTTTTTCTGTGCTTTAGAAGCCACAGAATAGCACTGCCTGTAATTAGACAACTTATCTACAAGAACCCCCAGATCATTCTCTCACCATGGCAGCCAATCACATTTTTTTATTGTTAACTTGCAGCTGTCTGAAAAAAGCCAGTCACTGATTGGTTGCTATGGGTTACTGCCCATATGTGCAAATGTGCCCAAAGTTTGCAAATGAACCCGACAGCATTGTGATCTGCAATGTATCCAAGTATCATATCCCTTATATTGGCTTATATGGCATACAGTATATTATAGAAACTTTAAATCCTTATATCAGTGTTGGCCTTGCTGCTGTTCTTCAATTGTTGAAGACCTGATTTTACTATACGGGAATTGAGTTATTTCATTATAGGGCTTTGTATTTATGTCATGAGATATTGTATTCCACATGAAGCACACTAAGCAATGTCTGGCCCTTTGTTCCCTAAGAAGATACCAGGTAGAGAATGCTTGTCTCCCTACTGTGTGCGAGATTAGATCCATATCTTCCTCTGTAAAAATGGCAGTGATTCTGAATTGCTAAAATGATCATTTCTGAATGGTAATTTGGTATTATAAGAAATATAAAGCAAGGAAAAATCTCATATATTGCTTTATAGTTTTCTAAAGTATAATTTTTCGAAAGGTGAGTTTTTTTAACGTCTGTCTAATCCTTGTGGCCCCACATTTCAACAGCTGTTTCCTAAGATTGTTCATGAGTATTATGTCTTCTGCAATTTTATTCAATTATGGGACTGGTCAGTAAAATAGGGGACCAGTAGAAATCATCCCTTGCCTGTGCATATTTGAAGAAGAGGAGAGCAGGCTCCAGGATATTGGATAGAATCACTAAGGTGCCACCACCTAGTGCAAACAATGTTAATGTGAGTTTACATTTTAAATATAAGCAGGGTCGAACTGGGCCCCAGCTATCGTTGGCCCAGACCCGTTCCCTGCCCAAATCTAGTGTTCCCATCCCCCTGTCATGGTAAAAAAAATCAGGTGCGTTTGCTTGTGTGCGTGTGGTGGGGGGGGGTTGGGGCTTAAGGGGGGCTGCATACCTCCCAACATTTTGGAAATAAAAAGAGGGACAAAAAAGTTGGCGCATGTAACGTGGTGAATTATTTGACCAAGCCCATTTTTGTGGCCACACCCCCTAATTACCATGTTCATTTTACAAAATTTCGCAGGTTATAAAAATGTTAACATATTTCTATGTTTTTTTTTCCAGTTATCACAGTTTTGCTAATGAAGGTGAATTTCCTTTTAAGTCTAACTTTAGAGTCTAACTTTTCCCAAGGAACCTGTTATCTTATATTGTTACAATTACTTATTTGCTTATGTAGATACATTTGAATTGTTGCAAATGTATCTTATCTTCTGCTGTGGCTGTTCTGAGCACTCTGTCAAAAGCCAATTAAGTTAGAAACGTTGTTACTTTTTCTGGCTGTTTCGTGAAGAGAGAAAAACTGGACTTTCCAGTACAAATGAGGGACTGCAGGTTGAGCTGTCAAAAGAGGGACTGTCTTTGACTTAAATGCATTTGTAGGGAAGAGTCCTGCATAAAAAAAATTGTTGCTCATGTCAAAATTGTCACACATCAATCATTTTTTGACGCCCATTGACCTCAATGCATTTCTCAAATTTTTCTGTAGTTTTGCAAAATCACTATTGTTAAGCCTTGTAAAGAACTGCATTCAGCAAGCACGGACTATATGCACCTGAAACATAGTTACTATGTGATTACAAAAGTCAGAATTTGGTATGTTTGCTTTGCTGAACACAGTGGCCACTTGATGCCTTTACAGATAACTCAAACCCTTAGGTTTACACACGGCCGCTTTTTCCTGCGTTGCGCTTTCTTGCTTTCAGCCGCAGGGGAGCCCAGAAGAAGACGCAGTCAATTATATTAAAAGGGGCTGTACTCACACAGACGCATGTAAGCGCCAAATGCAGGTTGGGACGCAGCATGTTGCAATTGTTGTGTTTGGCGCATACATGCGTCTGTGTGAGTACAGCCCTCTTCACAATAATTGAGGGCGTCTACTCCTGGACTCCCCTACGGCTGAAAGCAAGAAATCGCAACGCAGCGGAGCGCAGGTAAAAACGGCCGTGTGTAAGAGCCCTTACAAACATGAAACACTGATAAGCACTGCTCCAACACCACTGATGCGTCACACTCCAACTGGCAGGGTCTGTAACAAGCCGACCAGCTGTGAATGCCCCTTGGTGTCCTAAGCTATAGCATAAGCAGATGAAATGGAAATGGGGGCACCATAATACCAGATTTAGCTTTCTCCTTTATTTCTTACAGATTAAAGGGCATGTAAAGTCTAAAATAGAATAAGGCTAGCCTAGAAATGCTGTATTTTATATACTAAATATAAACATGAACTTACTGCACCACAAGCCTAATCAAACAAATGATTTATGCTTTCAAAGTTGGCTACAAGGGGTCACCATCTTGTAACTTTGTTAAACATCTTTGCAAGACTAAGACTGTGCACATGCTCAGTGTGGGCTGGGCTGCTTAGGGATTGTCATAAACAAAGCTGCTTGAGTTCTGCATGGCTGGGAAGTAAGGCGAGGGCTCCCCCTGCTGTTCATAAGTATGATTGTTTCCCTGCTCAGCAGTTAGGGACCGTCTGACAATTCCTATCCACAGCAGTAAATGAAGGGAGAATTTCACTGCATACAGTCAGATTTCTTATAAAAAAACGGTACAGATTTTTTAATTGAAGTATAAAAAAAAACACAAAGACAAATCAAACTTTTAAATCGCTAAGTCTTTATTAAGAAATAACTTACCGAAACTCCACTTGCGCTCCTCTTCAGAAAAGGCGATCCGGCAATCAATCGTGCGGCGCTCGATTTCTCCTCCCTGCTTTCCTTATAGGAGATAGCCAGGGAGGAGAAATTGAGCGCTGCATGATGAAGAGGAGCGCAAGTGGAGTTTTGTCATGTTAATTCTTAATAAAGACTTAGAGATTTAAAATTTCAATTTGTCTTTGTTTGTTTTTTTCGTTCTATACTAACGATTTTTTTAAAAAAATTATGTTACTGATCCTTTAAAGGGTGATTCACTTTTAATGTTATAGTGTGGCTAATTCTAAGCAAATTTTCAATTGTTTTTATAATTGTTTAACTTCTTCTCCTGACTCTTTCCAGCTTTCAAATGGGGATCATTGACCCCATCTAAAAACAAATGCTCTGTAAGGCTACAGATATATATTGTTATTGCTACTTTTTATTACTCATCACTGTTCAGCCCCTCTCATATTCCAGCCCCTTGTTCTAATCAATGCATGGTTGCTTGGGTAATTTGGACCCTAGCAACCAGATTGCTAAAATTGCAAACTGGAGAATAAAAAGCAACACATAAATAACTCAAAAAACATAAATCATAAAACATGAAAACCAATTGCAAATTGTCTCAGAATATTACTCTCTACATTATACTAAAAGTTCATTCAAATGTGAACAACCCCTCAAAGTTCCACCCAGTGCAGCACATAAACCAAACACAGATGTGGGTCATTTTTTTAGCTGCCAACTGGAACATAACCAAAACTTGATTTGGTGTTAAATATCTCTAAATATGGGCAACAAAAAGCAGGACAACTGTGATGTTTTCTCCACAAAAAAGGATTTTTGTAGCCACATCAAAAAAATCAACCTCCATTGTCCTAGGAGGTGATAATTGAGGGCAATATATTTAAGTCAAGTTATTCCCATTTAGATAAGTGTTAGGCCAGATTTGCCTTATATTAGCAAAACAAGGTGACTTGTCATTGGGCAAAGGAGGGTATTTCGGCCTGAGCTAATAAGAGACACTCAGGCTCATTTATAAACACTGGGCAAATCAGCGTTTCGCTTTTTTCAGCCATCTGCAAGTTGAACAATGAAAGCAAACATATGATTGGTTGCTAGGTGTTACTGCCCAGGTGTCAGTTTGCCTGGTGTTTACAAATGAGCCCCCTCTGTCGACAAATGTCCACAATTATCCTTTCCGCTATTTGGATTCCATTTGTAAAAGTGCCACCCTTGATATGCAATATTTGCAGGAGACCACAAGAAGACATCTTAAGGCGCAGCTAACAGTTTGATCTGTTTTCAAGGCAATTTCATTAAAATGTGTAAATTAAAAGCAATCTCTTCTAACCATTGCCGCCAGCCTGGCATAGCTTCTCTCTAAACTGTTAAAAGAAAAGAAAATGTCACCTGGGGATTAGGAGCTTTGCCCGATTTCAAAAACCGCTGTTTCAAGTTTGAAATGCACTGCTCCTTTGAACCTCCGATCTGGCAGAGAACAGGAGCAGTTCTCAGAAAACAAAACTGCAAACCCTCTCTTTTTCAATTAAATCATTTCCTAAAATCAAATCTGAAAATTGGTCTTTATCTTTTCAAGATACTGCCTTAAATCTTTTGTCTGCCTCATGAATGTGGTACTGCCCTAGACTGGCGGTAAGACAAAGCCTGAGGGCACCAGGGGGCACAAACGTAATTCCAGAGGATTCATCTTCTATGCCAAAGGAGTTAAAGGTCTTGAGCACTACAAAGTCAAAATTGCACTTGCACATTTGTCCATTGTTTATGTTACTGCGCTGCACCAGGTTCCGGATTAAAAATGGAAACAGCAAACTTTAGCTCTGCCACAAGAATGGGATCCCTTGAACGTTATACAGAGAATACTGAACCAATTTTCATATTCATCAGTAATTGTTCTTAGTCAGCCAGGAAAGTTTTCTCCCTCTCCTGTCAGGAATGCTGTGGGTTTCCCATGTACCGCCCTCCAGTATGTGAGCACAACATATAGAAGCCGGATGGCACCAAGTGCAACCAGAGGCTTGGATGGTTCATTGTGGGCAAAAAATATCACTTTGTACCTGTTTTTTATACTTGCATATTTCCACCCATCAATGATCCCCTTTTATCTTTATAGTTGTGGTGTTGCACATAGATTATACTACAAAAACAGGGCTATCTGGCACTGGGATCCATGGGCAGCCCATGATTAAGTATCCTTGGGGTACAAAACTCATAGGGCCTATGGCGATGTAAGAATATTTTATGGTAACTTTGACTAATAAAGACAATTCTTTAACGTATTCTTTTGGCCCTGTGGATTTCTCTGAGTGCCTGATAGCCGTGTTTTTGCTTTGGTTTGTCGTTCCTAAAGCTAAGGGTCTGGGGCTGGGGCACCTGCACCACATGATCTACTCGGTGATCTATTTACATTAATGTTCTGGAGCACCTTTTTTCTCCTTGTTGCAAGTTGCACATAGATTAACATAATGAGAGCTTATGTATCTAATTTCTGATGGTAGGACATATAAAACTGATATTTAGGGACCTTGCAGTTATAGTGCAGGGCTCACTCAGTTGTATCTTCCAGGCATATGCTGCTGTTGTATTCTATAGCTCAGTCTATATCGCTGTATGAAGCAGGCAGGCAGCTGCAGTTTTATTGAGATATTGTAATAAAGCCTCTTTTATGTTGGTAAGATTCTAAATATATATTACTGATCTACCATCAGACCAATGGACATGCACAGGGCCTCCGCTTACTATGATGAAAACTAAAATTGGTTCAACACAAATAGCAAGATACTTGTGTGGAATAAAGCAAGTGTAAAAGCAAGGGAGAGATCGAGCTGGCTGAATGCAGAATGTGAACTATGAAAATAGAGAGGAATGGGATGAATAAACAATCGGATATGAAGTGTGAAATGGAGAGCAATTGAGTGCTGAGAAGGATAAATGAGAATGTATGGGAAGCAAGTGATGCAAGAAATGATAATGAAGTTGTGGGGGAGAACAGACAAAATCGAAAGGAAATAATAAGACATGGAGAAATATAGGGAAAGATAAAGAGAGTAATAACATCAATTGCCCCTCTCTGTCTCATGCTTGAATTCTCTTTCTGTAGATTAATATTCAACTTTGCTTTGTCTGAAAATAGCCCCTTGTTGGTTACAGCAAGGCAAAACTTTGTAGGTAGAAAGAGCCATTGTGCCTGCCCCCGTCTGCCTGGATTAATCTATTGACACAGGGGAACCCACAATGGCCTGTGTCAATAGGTGCAGGGTACTTGCCCCAAAATAAATCCTAACTTGTAGTAGACTGATCAAAACTGTTTGCTGTTTGGTTGTTACGGGTAACTGCACTGGTGCAATATTGAACCTCTTTTATAGTATAAGTAAATAAGACTTAGAATATAATGAGCAGTACAATGTGAAAAGTGCAAAGTTCGGAAGAAATTTCCATGTTTTTCAGCCACACTGCCGTGTTTGTTGCTAGAATGCTTGCATAATTCTGAGTGTGTGCGAGTATATGAGTGTATATACATGTATATGAGTATATATGAGTGTATATTGTATCCACCACATCCGTCTTAAACTATTAGTGAGATTCTTTAATATGGTTACAAATTAGCACACCCGTGGCCACAGTTATACTGGAATTCTGGGGAAAAGTGGTGCATCGTGGACAAAAAATACTGTACATGGCGCTATAACATGGGTTCAAAAATTGCACTGCATTGGTAAATTATCTATAATAGCATATTTTGCCAACCTGGACAATGACTTGTAAGCCATACTGTGGTCCAGCAATCATCACTAGTCTGACAATCTAGGTGTCACCATTGTCCGATAACAAAAAATCCTAGTGCCCTATCAACTATGCTACTATGTCAGTACCTTTATCTTTGCAAAAATCATACGATACACCATGTGGTGCTATCTTGTCCCTGCTGATACATCAAATAAGCCTCTGCTTTAAGTGCTTTTTTTTTCTCTATAGGTGTCCAAGAAATGGGGCCACTTGTGAACATTCATGTTAATTTTTCATACAATTGAATCCCTGATCATTTATTTAATTGCTTCAGATCTTCTCCCAGCTTGACATAAGTACATTTTCACATCATTTACCAGTGTTTCTGGAATGATCAATTATTAAAATGCTTGTGCAATATATTTCCTAACAGTAGTAAGAGCTGGAAACTACATTACACATGCATTATAGAACCACTCCATGCATATTCAATGAATTAAGCTTCTTAGGCATTAGGTTTTGGTCTTTGGATTAGGATTTAGAAGTATTTAAATATTTAGGTTCTAAGGTTAAAGGATCAGGACATGTTCAAAAGACATTGGTTCCTAAGTCGTACAACAAAGGGATGTGCGTGTGATAAATCCTTTTCACAGGTGAGAGTGATGTTCATATTGGTCATAATTGGAACTAATAATGTTGAGAGAACACAAAAAAAACTATTTGGAGCTTTCAACCAGGTTTTTAGGTTGTTAAGGTAAATATGAGATCTTCAAACACACAGGCAGGGACTGATGAAACCACATATAAGGCCACACACATCATTAGATGCAGAAGATCTTCTCTACAAAGAAAGAAAGAAAGAAAGCAATAGTGATGAAGTGACAGGAATAGCTGCAATCTGATCAATAGGTAGAAGAACACTTAGGATATATTTAGGAAATGCCCCAATAATGAAGTCAGGTATATTGAATAGATTTTTTTTCATGCGTTAGCCAGAGACTTGATGATGTGTGAGCGACATATTATATCTAGGAATAAGGACAGTGAAAGTATTCGTCTCTCAAGATGACTTACCTGCAAGGATTTAATGCCATACTTTAATAACACCTGGTGGTGGATGTTGATCCTTCAGTTAGCTGAAACCAAGTGTATGTGATTACTTAAAGGGCATGTAAAGTCTAAACTAGAATGAGACTAGAAATGCTGTATTTTGTATACTAAATATAAACATGATCTTACTGCACCACAAGCCTAATCAAACAAATAATTTATGCTTTCAAAGTTGGCTACAGGGGGTCACCATCTTGTAACTTTGTTAAACATCTTTGCAAGACTAAGACTGTGCACATGCTCAGTGTGGTCTGGGCTGCTTAGGGATCGTCATAAAAAAGCTGCTGAGTTCTGCATGGCTGGGAAGTAAGGCGGGGGCTCCCCCTGCTGTTCATAAGTGTGATTGTTTCCCTGCTCAGCAGTTAGGGACCATCTGACAATTCCTATCCACAGCAGTAAATGAAGGGAGAATCTCACTGCATACAGTCAGGTTTCTTATAAAAACGGTACACATTTTTTAATTAAAATATATTGGAGATAGATTTCTTTTTCATTAAAGAAAGTAAAAATGGGATTTAATTTTTTCCTTTACATGCCCTTTAACCTTATAGGTGAGTGAAGCATATTTTAAGACTCAAAATGAAAAATGTGATATGTGAAACTTTTCAAAAGGCATTTTGACTTGAGTACTAGAGATGCTGCTGAGCATTGTTTGAGTACTAGAGATCTTGAGTAGTGATGAGCGAATCTGTCCTGTTTCACATAGCCAAGAAATTTGCGAAATGGCGAAAATTTTGCGAAATGCATTAGGCGACGACATTTTACATACACCTGACAATTATATACACACGTGAATTTTTATTGCGATTTTTTGGTCTCAGCGACTTTTTGTACCAAAGTCAATGGGTGTTTTTTTTCTTATGGCAACTTTTTTTTTTTCCCGACCACATTTTTGTCTGGGTGACTTTTTGTCCAAAAGCTTTTGCTGCAGTTTCACAAAAAAATACACAGATGGCGATTTGTGAAATTTGGCTGCCAATCCATGGCTGGCCCGCCTTACTTCCCAGCCATGCAGAACTCAAGCAGCTTTGTTTATGATAATCCCTAAGCAGCCCAGACCACACTGAGCATGTGCACAGTCTTAGTCTTGCAAAGATGTATAACAAAGTTACAAGATGGTGACCCCCTGTAGCCAACTTTGAAAGCATAAATTATTTAATAATAATAATTTATGTGCACTGGTGAGAGACTGTAACTTTCAACTTTATAAAGCCCAATTTATGACACTTTGCTTTAAAATCTATCATTTTATTTTAATCTATCTTGAATAAATTTCTGAGCATGCAATATATATATATATATATATAGTATATATATAGAAAAGTAAACACAAGATTGTATATATCCTTAGATAGAGTAACAGAAGAAGTGCTACTAAGTATCCACACACCCGCAGGTTAAATATTGTATCAATACTAGAAAGCGTTTGAGGAGTTGCTCAGTGAAAACAGTTATAATAGCTGTCGCCACCCTGCAGTCCTCTAGTTAACCAGTTCAGGTGCTTACAAATATATATATAATTAAAATTCCGCTTTTATTGCACTCATTTAAAAAACAGACCACGCTGCCAAATACACACAACACAACGCTGAAAATCCATTTCAGAGAAGCTGGACCATGTCCATAAAAAACACTTAAAAACAGAGGATGAACGTATGGGGATGTAACACAATAGTAATTCATCAGCCACATACCATAATGGTACAACAATAGTAGATTCAATTGACTGTAAGCCAAGTTGATTAAGTATTCAAACCATTCTATTCTCAGCCATTCTTGTGGCAATGTGTAAACTGGATCACCCACACCTCCCTTCCGCATTTTAGCCCAAAGTCACTACCTGGCTACGTAGGGAGCATGTAGGGGCTGGTCCCCTAACGTCCACCTATGCCTCCCGACGCGTTTCACCGGTTACCCGGCTTCTTCATGCCCCTGAAGAAGCCGGGTAACTGGTGAAACGCGTCGGCACAGTTAGGTGATGATATAGAAATTGCTTTTTATACATGTGATGTGCTACTGAATTATAATGTCATTTTGCCGCTATTTCACCAAGCCTGGAAATACATGCTTTTTTATCTTTGCTATCAGGCAGGTTTATTTGCACAAGTAACTTTCCAATATATTCATGAATATTTTGATTTACAGTCTTTATAGTTTCATTGCAATCTGGCTTCCAGTCTGATTTTATGATGGAGAGAATTTAGTGTTGGTAAGAAAAGAGCTAAGAGCAAAACATGACCATTATTTCTCTTTTTCAGGGATATTAAACCGGATAATATCTTATTGGATGAGCACGGTGAGTTGAGTTGGGGTTTTTTTTTTTTTTATATATTTTGGTGGAGCCCCACTGCTGTAGCTTGTTTTGTCCATAGAACAAATGGAGCGTATCTAAATCTACACAGCCCTGTGTCCATCCAATCTCCTATTCAAGTCAATGGGATACTGCAAGATCAGATATGTGCATTTCAGCTGGCTTCAAAACATTCCATGGGCCATTAGTCTGTATTGAGGATTTCTCTTATGCCAGTGATCCCTATCCGTCTCGAGCACTGAATGTTGCTCCCAATGGTCTCAAAACAGATACTTATTTTTTCAATTCCTGGCTTGAAGGCAAGATTTAGATGCAAATAAATGAAGCCTCCTGTAGGCTGATAGCCCGCATAGTGGCTACCAATAGCCAATATTTGTACTTTTTTTCATGCTTGTGTTGCTCTACAATTTTTTACATTCAGATTTGGCTCACGGGTAAAAAAAAGGTTATGGACCAGAAATGCTGAAGCATAAAAAGCTTTGGTATTCACCTGTTACTGCTGATGTTGACAATGTACCCAGCAAAACTGTCTCTTTTTTGCAGGGCTGCTTTCCAATTGGACATTAGTTTTTTGCCAAACGCATCATGGGAGGGTGTAAGAAGAAGATGGGGGTCTTGAAGCACTGAGGGCTCCATTTAGCATTAATCCATCTTTGACTGTACTGTAATAGGGATTTGCGAATTTATTCGCCAGGAGCGAATTTGCCCGTTTCGCTGCTGACGAATAAATTTGCGTATTTGCTGTGAAAATTCCCTGGCGAAAATTTTCTAAACAGGACAAATTCGCCCATCACTATACTGTAACCTTAATGTAATTTAATGTTGAGGGACAACTACAAACTGCTGCAGCCAATAGTTGGCCTGTTATATTTGTAGCCCTATTTATATAAAGGCACGGATCCCTTGGCCAAGTTCTCTGAAGTGTACAATTTAGGCATAAATCCAGCATAACCAAGAACCCTTGTATCTACAGCAAAGGTGTTAGCTTGGATTCCAATTATATAGGTAGTATTTAATTTATTTTTAATTTACACTATATTTTCTACTTGTTTTTGTCACATATTAAATTCACACTTTTATGATAGCAAAGATTTTAGCCCTTAGAATAGAGGAGGTATGATATATATATATATATATATATATATATATCTATATATATATATATATATATATATATATATTATATATATAAAGCCTACATATCTGCAAATAGAAATTGTGGACTATGCCAAAACTACAGTTAATTAAATGTATTGCCTTCCTTTGTGCGTCCAGATATTCCGTGCACTGGTCTATTTTCTTAGATTGAATCACATTCAGAGCTGCAAGGTCACGGGCTCAACCTAAAATAATCAGAGAGGCTGCTTTTTCTCAGTGTTTGTGAACTTGCTGAGTTACAGCACCCGATTGCATTCTTCAGCAACAAATAAGCTCCAGAAGGTCACTTTCAAGGTACAAATTTGTTCTTGGAAGTTACTGCGACAAGGGCTTCCATACAAATGAATTAAAGTTAATTAATGTTATAACACACTGCTCCTGTAGCCTTAGATTTTCCTGCAAAATTGGACTTAGTAAAAGTGAATACATTGTTTTTGTATCTCCCTATAAAAAACACAGTCCCTCCTGTAGAAACTTATTTTAAGACCCATTTTGGTTGTTCATGTCCCCTGTCCCACTGCACAGCTAGAAAATTGTGATTTAAGCAAGATGTGTCCATAGGTATGAGAGGGAAGAACACAAAAGGAAATGATCAGATCTTAATATTTTATCAAATATAAATAGGAAAATACATATGACAAATACATAGGAAATATAAAAAGCAATTAGGGTTAGTCCACACGAGGAGATTCGGCAAGATTTTGTCACCAGGCGACAAAATCTCCCCGAATCTCCTCATGTAGCCTTACCCTAAATGTGCAAACATTCTTTAGGGCAGCATGTCTCCCAATGAGAATATAACATCATTTAACTGAATCTAAAGTCACAGCAGTACTTATCTATGTGCCCTGTTGATACCTACACATAGTGCCTGTTATTCAGCACTAGGTTTATTTAGGTCAAGTTGTTTATAAAAATGAATGTTTCTTTACTGAAGCTATTTTCATTTCTTTTTTTTAGGACATGTTCACATAACAGACTTTAACATCGCCACAATTGTAAAGGGGTCAGAAAAAGCTTCATCAATGGCTGGAACAAAGCCTTACATGGGTAGGTACAGAATATTGCTGCATTGCTCTCTGTATGTAGCGACAATATATTACACGGGGAGATGCATGTTACTGTTACCATGTTCATTTCCCACACTGAATCTAGCTGAGCTAAAATCACTAAACAGGCTGCCCTAGATATCACCTGTATGGGGGAAACACATTGATAAAAATAGCTTCTGGAGGACAAATGATAAATGAATTGTAGCAATATTCACCAAAATACCCATATCCTATTCTGTTTGAAATGCCCTATTAAGAGCACAGCATGTGAAATAGACACACCTGCAGCTGATGTGAGTCTGATCTACAGGATTTGCCTATAAGGGTAGGACTACACGTACGTTTTTGGCGCGATCCAACGTGCGGCAACAAAACGCCGGCGACAAATCACATGCAACGGAAATAAGGTAAGCGAGAAGTGTCGGATGAAGTCGCAGCTTTGATCTGACGCGAAACAACTGTCGGATGCAGATGCAGCGTGCAGCTTTTGCATCTGTCAGTTGTGTTGCGTCAGATCAACGATGCAACTTAATCCGACAATGCATTCACTTACCTTATTTCCATCTCATGCGATTTGTCGCTGCCGTTTTGTCGCAGCCCGTCGGATCACGCCGAAAACGTCTGTGAAGTCCTACCCTAATGGCTCTTACACACGGGGAGTTTTCCCTGTGGTCCCCTGTATTGTGCTTTCTTCCATTCAGCCACAGGAGAGCACAGGAGTAGACACACTCAATTATTGTGAATTGGGCTGTACTCACACAGACACATGTATGCGCTGAACGCAAGTGAAATGCAACATACTGCCTCCCACCTGCGTTTGGAAAATACACGCGTCTGTGTGAGTACAGCCCCCTTCACAATAATTGAGTGCATCTATTCCTGCGCTCCCCTGCGGCTGAACGGAAGAAAGTGCAAAGCAGGGGAGCGCAGGAAAAACAGCCCGTGTGTAAGAACCCTAAAACCTTTGGCTGGCCATATACAAGACATTGGTTTGTGAGATCGTCAAATGAGCAGATCTTTCTCTAGATTGTGACCCAAATTGGGCTGTTTAAATTGTTTAGCCCCTCCAGGCAAACAGTAAGATGACCTAAATCACCCTTCATAAACATTGTAGGAATAAGCTGATAAATGATAAACTGACTGGCTGGAAAGAGAACACAGTGGGGCAGTTTACTGCACTGACAAGAATACAACTGCCCTTGGCAGCATGGTGGGAGAGCAATGAAAAGCCTGGCTGAGGAGAAGAATATGCATGTAAACGTTATTATCTCTAATACGGTAAAAATTTACAGTGAAAAAATATTCGCTGCAACAAAAACCGCCCATTAACTTTAATGCATTTGGACAAAAAAGTCGCAGAGACTAAAAAGTCAAAAGGTTTAATGCAGCAAAGAGATCCCTTCCAAGTATAGCAGTACCCTTGTTCAACCCTTATCCATTTTGCAGTATTTGATTCAAATTGCACAGTCACTGGCAAGCAACCTAGCACAGTTTAAGTAACTGACCAGTTTCAGGGAAGGTGCAACAAGCGGATCTTTTGCAAAGTATTTTAAGAAAATATCCTTTGATAGTATAGAGACAACTGAACCTGTATCAAGCATCAGGTTGATGGAGTGTCCCTTGTCAGCAGAAGCAGTAGTGACACTGACACTGCATATAAAGCACTGCGTATCTTGACAGCGCTATATAAATAAATGATGATGATGATGATGATATACACTCGTCTGGAATAAATGTACCATTTTTATCCAAACTTAATACTGTGACATTTGTAGTAGTGACTTCATGAACATCTTTAGCAGAACTACGGCAGATCTTAGCAAAATTTCCTACTTTTGTGCATTTGCAGCACTGTAAAGCTTTTGCAGGACATTTAAGATAATTTGCAGTGTGTTGTGTTGAACCACAGCAGAAGCAGTATTTTCTATTTGTATTTGCTGCACGGTTTTGCAGTGTAGGTGAATCCCTTTCCTTAGCACTGTATTTTGCCTGTGACTGTGCATTAGTAGGCCACAGTGCTGAATTCACAGCCTGTACATTCCCAGCAGTTCCCTGACTGAGAGTTTTAGCCTCTTTCACTGCTGTTTCAATTTGGCTAGCAACTCTAATAGCCTTTGCAAGGGTTAAATCCTGCTCTAGGAGCAGTCTCTCTCTAATGCGAGTTGAGTTTGTTTTTTCCACTATTTGGTCTCTTAGCATTTCATGTGTTAGATTCCCAAACTCACAGGTAACAACCAGCTCTCTCAAAGCTGCTACAAATTGTTCTGTGGGTTCGCCATTACATTTGTAAGGACTATGTCACCACCAAATATGCTTTACTTCTTTGTCAAATGTATTAGCCTTATATTGTCTTTTATATGTTGCTTCTCCTTATAGCAAATATGGAGTTGGAAGAATCCCTGTGGTTCACAGTTGCTGATTTACCAAATGATTGGTGATTCCAAAAATAAAGAACAACACTGGAAGCTTAACTGCAGTTTACTGGTTTTACAAAGAAAATAATTACCTTTTTACTTATGTAGCCAACAGACATAACCTCCACTGTTAACATTCACAGCAGTGTCTGAACAGTGTGCATATACTATTACTTGATATAGTCATATACTATATAGACACAATACATAACATGCTTAATAACTCACAGAATAGCAGTTAGCTTCTAATTCTTATTTCACTTAGGAAGAATTATAGATAACCCCTTTCCTTTCATTAACATATAACAATGTTCAACACAACAATAATACAAAGTAATCCTAAAATATCTTAACAGAACCTGTGCCTAGGATTTTAATATGAGAGGACAAACTGCATTAAATACGGGATTATATATTTGTATCATCACCCAGGAGCCCACTTAGTACAGTCACTTGGGTTGCGGGACCTGAATCGAATGGTTGTAAGAGGTTCCGGTTATGAGATGAGAACAGCAGGGGTTTGTGGCAGTCTTTGTGACAGAAGGAGGCACTTAATAAGTGTGGTGTCCACAATGAGGTCTTAAACCTAGTGCCTAGGAAACTTTAGTGTCCATTGAAGACTTTGGCAAAAGAATTGCTAAACTTGTCTCTGGGTAATTGGCACATTAACTGGTTCCAAGATGGGGCCATCTGAGAAGAAAAGGAAAGGATGCTGCTGGGAGGGCAGTTCAAAGTTCTGGCCAGAACTGACTAAAATGCATGCATGCAAAAGAGACTAGAAGACACCTTTATCTCATTGGACAGCAAGGGTTAATGATTCCTTGATAATGTGAAGACTTGGGGTACAAGTTGGTACAGTTGCTCACCTATTATCTGGACCCATCAAGATTAGTATTCCACAGCTGCCTGAAATAATCCTCTGTCCATTGCCTGCTTCTGGTGCTGGAGGCCTCTCAGCTCTTTTACCAATACAGTTCAATTCTGCTGCTCAGCTGTTCCGGCTCTGCTCCTTTCCCTGCACAGAAACTTGTTTGCTTGTCTTTGCACTGCTGCAGTCCTGCTACCTGGTCCAGACAGTCACTCTCCCAGGTACCTGTAACTCATTTTATACCCTCTCAGGTCTCCAGTCACTGCTGTATCACTTCCTTTGCATGTGCTGGTCCTCAGTCTGTCCATGTGCCTCTTATCAGCTGATCACATGCAGCCTCCACAGCACTAATACTGCTCTTCCCAATGTTCAGTTTGCATTTTATAGGATGGCATGTTATACAGTACATTATTCAGTACATTTCCTGGATTAAGGCTCTGAAATATATCTGCCATTACCCCACTGCTGTTCTTTACTAGGCATTAGAAAATGAAAATATGTCACAAATAACTTATAATGTCTGCTTAACATTGCGTGTTAAAATATACACCATTTCTGACTACAATACTGACATTTTCCTTATGTACAGTAGCTTTATCAAACAAATTTAAAAGGTAAATACACAATGGTTACATACAGATACATACTATTTGCTTTATGTTTGGCATGAGTAGCACACCTACCCCTTACACATTGTCCACTTTGGTGGAATTTATATTTTTCAGCAACCACATTTACTCTTGGCACAAAAAAGTTCTTTATAGCAGTAAGAGCAGTTTCATAAGTCTCATCAGGTAATGGTAATGTATAGAATATACGCTGTCCCTCTGCACCCAGGTAGTGAATAAGTAAAGCACGCTTTCTAGCAGCAGAAATCTCCCCTTGGTCAGCAGCAATAATGTAATTTTCAAACATACGGATCCAAGCAGTAAAAGGTATGGTAGGCTCACCAGGGTTTGGAAGAAAAGCTGCAGGCTGCTGCAGAGGTAGAAGAGCCATCCTTGTCGCCATTTGTTATGTTTTGAGTAGCCGAGGATGAGTAGAGTATAACAGTACTCTATTAGCAGAATCATGCAGCCATTACACAACAGTAAGCATTCACTTTCACTTGTAAGCTACCAGGAAATATGCACAGTATAAGTATGAGCACAGTGAAATCTAAAGGCCATTTGCATGAACACCACACTATTCAAATACATTTTGAGTTAATTTATTATAAATATCTGCCAGCTCAGTTCCTCTCCAGACAGTAGGATTTAGGGTCTCTGCCAGTGTCGGACTGGGATACCAGGCCACCAGAAAACCTTAGGTTGAGGGCCCGCTTTCCAAAATTTATACCTCCTCTCCTCACTCAACCTCTTTATTCTCCTAGTATCTTTTCTCTACATACCATACTCTATTCTTCCATTATTAAACCTCTTTGTTCCCATAAAGAAATAGGGAATGACCATGAAATAGGCCAAATGGTTAGAAGGAAGAGGCCCACTGACACCAGTTTTCCTGGTATCCCTGTGTCCAACACTGGCCTCTGCCCTCACATGATCCAATTATGCTGAAGGATCAAATAAGATTACATTGTACAGGTTTCTGTTAGGGGGTAGTTAACAGTGCCTAAAGCCTGGTTTACATTATCATTACATGCTTAAAACAAACATTCTGCATGCATTACAATATTCATACTGCATTCTCCGTGGTCAGCTATTAAATTAAGCAAACACAGCATTTTACTGCAGCTGCCCATACACCACATTATGAGCTGTTTTTGCTGAGTTTAGATTTTTCAATACAGGGGGACATCGGCTTCATGCTCATGAGTAATAATTAGTTATTTTATGCATGAAGGATAGGCAATGTTTCTATTTTGGAATGTGAAAGAAAGGCTATGCTCTGTGCATGGTAGGTACTTTTGTGCTTTTATTTCATATCTGCAGAAGTTATTGGCAATGTTATGCTTGCACAGAGGAATCCCCATGCCATTAATTGTATTTCCTGGCATTCTTTATATACTCTCCAATCAATTAAGATCAGATTTCTAATAAATTGAACCAATATCTGTGTCTGTTCATCAGAATGTGTTATAACATTTACAGAGACTAATAAATCCAGCTGCTAGCCTTTATGTAAAAGCTTGTTTACATTTTCTCCTCTGTTGCCTGCCAATCCCTTAGGTTGATTTAACAACAGGAGGGAAAGAGATAAGGGGGCTCACTTGTCATCGCACAAAAAATGGATACAGCCATTCCATACATCCATGTCATTCATTAAAGGTACATGGTGTTCCTTGCAATAACTTACAGTTGTGCTTGGTGCCAGTGCATCCGTCCTGCCTCCTTTTACAAAATGTGTACAGATTCGCCTATTGAATCCTTTATCTCCTGTCACTTTCAGACTGGCAGCTGTCAGTTAATTCCAGGATTTCCACAGCAACTGCATCAATATATGCTGCAGACTTGTACCTAAAGACTGGGGGCAGCTGGGAAACTGACAAAATGTCTAGCCCCATGTCAGATTTCAAAATTCAAAATAAAAAAAAATCTGTTTGCGCTTTTGAGAAATGGATTTCAGTGCAGAATTCTGCTGGAGCAGCACTATTAACTGATGTGTTTTGGAAAAAACATGTTTTTCCATGACAGTATCCCTTTAAGGGTGGTGGCTCATGGTCCAAATCGGGGAGATTAGTCTCCTAGTAACAAATTTCCTCTTCTTCGCATGACTAATCTCCCCAAAATACCTTCCAGCCGGCTAGAATGTGAATCACCGGCAGGATGGCACTCGGATCACTTAGGGGCCGATTCACTATGGGTCGAATATCGAGGGTTAATTCACCCTCGATATTCGACTAGGAGCTAAAATCGTTCGACTTCAAATATCGAAGTCGAACAATTTAGCGCAAATCCTGCAATCGATCGATCGAAGGATTTTTCATTTGATCGAACGATTAAATCCTTCGAATCGAACGATTCGAAGGAATTTAATCCAACGATCGAAGGAAAATCCTTCGATCAAAAAATCCCAGGCAAGCCTATGGGGACCTTCCCCATAGGCTAACATTGACTTCGGTAGCTTTTAGCTGCCGAAGTAGGGGGTCGAAGTTTTTCTTAAAGAGACAGTACTTCGACTATCGAATGGTCGTATAGTCGAACGATTTTTAGTTCGAATCGTTCGATTTTCGTAGTCGAAGGTCGAAGTAGCCCATTCGATGGTCGAAGTAGCCCAAAAAAACTTTGAAATTCGAAGTTTTTTTAATTCGAACCCTTCACTCGAATTTAGTGAATCAGCCCCTTAGTTTTCCAAAGTTGCCTTACGAGGAAACTTCAGGCAACTTCGGAAAGCCGAAGCGATCCAAGTGCCATCCCGCGGCGATTAATATTCTAGCCGGCGGAAGGTATTTCGGGGAGATAAGTCACCTGAAGAAGAGGAGATTTGTCACTGGGCGACTAATCTCCCCGGAATTGCAGCGTCTGCCACCAGCCTAAGACATCACCTTTACAATCATAAGTCTGTATCAGTGGTTGCCAGACTTTGGACAGGGCCCCTTTTGAAGGTCAAACCTTTGGTCAGAAACCTTTGGTCAGTGGTGATTTGTTTTTCGAAGTCGCCCGAAGTGGCAACTTCGGGCGACTTCAGAAAATGAACCGCCGCATGTGATTAGCGCAGGCGTTTTTTTCATTTTAAGCCGGCGCAGAGTCAGGGAAGGCTTCCCAAAATGCCCAGTGTGGACTTACCCTTAGCAGTTTGTTATTTCCCCAGTACGTGAGTTTCAGTATTTCTTTTGATGGTTCTCTCCTTTACGCTATATTAATTTTTTTTGTTATTATATTTTAATAATTCCCATTCGTAGAATCTGATGGATCTTTGACGATATATTGATGTACTCTGAGCATTTTGTGTATTTTCTTGTTGCTCTTGCTGGTTAGGTCAATAGCAATCCATCAATATACAAAGTAGCCTTATGTGTGCTCTCACTTTGTATTTCTTGGTCAGGTTTCTAACCCTCCCCTACTCATTATTTGATTTAATCCATGGAATGTTTTCTGGTCTTAGAACCTATACACTAGTAAAAACCCGACCCGCACCCAACCCTAATCCCAAAACACTAGCGATAGGCAAATTTATTCGCTAGGTGCGAATTTGACGCCTGTGAAAATTCTGAGGCCGGCGACAATTCCCATTCCGGCTACAAATTAATAGGTTTACATTGACTTTAATGCGCATTAGAATTGACGCGGGCGTCGGAATTGTCACCAACGTTGAAACTGTCACCGACATCGAAATAATTTAGGTGGGAAATTCACAAATTTTTCAGTGAAGGGAAACGGGAGAAATTTACCCATCACTGCAAAACTGCTAAATTGACCGATTCTACAAAGATATATTGACATTTCTCATTAAAGGGATCCTGTCATCTGAAAACACGTTTTTTTCAAAACGCATTAGTTAATAGGGCTACTCCAGCAGATTTCTTCACTGAAATCCATTTCTCAAAATAGCAAACAGATTTTTTTATATTCAATTTTGAAATCTGACATGGGGCTAGACATTTTGTCAATTTCCCAGCTGCCCCTGGTCATGTGACGTGTGCCTGCACCTTAGGAGAGAAATGCTTTCTGGCAGGCTGCTGTTTTTCCTTCTCAATGTAACTGAAGGAGTCTCGGAGGGACATGGGTTTTTACTATTGAGTGTTGTTCTTAGATCTACCAGGCAGCTGTTACTTGTGTTAGGGAGCTGCTATCTGGTTACCTTCCAATTGTTCTTTTGTTTGGCTGCTGGGGGGGAAAAGGGAGGGGGCGTGATATCACTTCAACTTGCAGTACAGCAGTAAAGAGTGATTGAAGTTTATCAGAGCACAAGTCACATGACTTGTGGCAGCTGGGAAATTGACAATATGTCTAGCCCCTTGTAAGATTTCAAAATTGAATATAAAAAAATCTGTTTGCTATTTTGAGCAATGGATTTCAGTGCAGAATTCTGCTGGAGCAGCACTATTAACTGATTCATTTTGAAAACATTTTTTTTTCCCATGACAGTATCCCTTTAATAAGAGCCTTATGGTGCCCTCTATGCTTATGGGCCTCCAGCAACCACAGGGTCTGCTTTCTCTGCAGTTCCCCCCCTGTCTATACCTGTACATTATAAAGCTCAGAGCAGACAGCCTTCACTATTTTTATTACAAAAGCAGAAGTGGATCTTTGTTACTGATTTTCTCACATTAAAAAAAATAAGGCTAGACTTCAGCTTGCTTTTCATGACCTACATAAAAGAACCTCTACCTGCAGCTCCTTGCCTTTATACAGGTATAGGATCCCTTATCCGGAAATCCGATATCCAGAAAGCTCCGAATTACGGAATGGCTGTCTCATAGACTCCATTTTATCCAAATAATCCAAATTTTTAAAAATTATTTCCTTTTTCTCTGTAAAAATAAAACAGTAGCTTGTACTTGATCCCAACTAAGATATAATTAATCCTTATTGGAAGCAAAACCAGCCTATTGGGTTTATTTAATGTTTACATGAATTTCTAGTAAACTTAAGGCATGAAGACCCAAATTATGGAAAGCTCCATTATCCGGAAAACCCCAGGTCCCGAGCATTCTGGATAACAGGTCCCATACCTGTATAGTTATGGACCACCTTGTTGACTTCTAATATCCATATCATTTACATCTGGGAATGCATTATTCCTTATCTATTCCTTAATGTTTTCTTTCTAAATCCAGAGCCAAGAAGCAAGACTTGGCCTTTCTGATGTGCCGAGCGAGGAAAGCTGCTTCTGCAGAACTAGCAAAAATATTCCACATCTGTGCGGCCTATAAGTTATTTGCCTCTTAGCCAGATTCACAGAAAACATATGTCTGCTATTTTTAGATTTTCACTTAATTATTTTAAAAATGCTCAGTCAGGCACATAGAATGAAACATATACGACATGAATAAATCCAGCTCTCTTTCATCCATTTAAATAGATATGCAATATGAATGTTGATTTAGTACTTCATAAAGTCAGAGATTAGGGTTTGGTACACTAGACTTTTTGATTCTGCCTGTCCTTTACCATTGGCCCCAGCATGACTCCCCCTGCAGCAAAATAATAAGGCTGGAGCTACCCACAGGGATTCCCATTTCCCATTTTTTATCTGCACAGTTTAACCATATGTGTGGACTTTTAAAAGGGGTCTGCTCAGGTCAGAGTGAATAAAACATTTGGTGATTTCACACAAAATTCTTTGTGCACACCCCAATTTGTTATGTGTGCTGGCCTCAAAATTTGTGAGCACACATTACTGCACAACTTAGAGGGAACATTGGCCCCAGGTACCCAAGTCCAATGTTTCAATGTTCAAGGAGAACTAAACCCTAAAAATAAATATGGCTGAAAAAGCCTGTACCAGGGTAAATTTTGAGTGAAAACACAAAGTTTTGTAATAATTTTAACCTGAGCACACAGTTTTTAAAAACTGCGAGCACAAGTTTAAAATATGCACCCAGCGCATGAAGGACACTCTGAGGTCAACATAGTAAGTTAGGTTGAAAAAAGACACATGTTATCAAGTTCAACCTTTTAAGTCTATATATAACCTGCCTAACTGCCAGTTGATCCAGAGGAAGGCAAAAACCCCATCTGAAGCCTCTCCAATTTGCCTCAGAGGGGGAAAAATTCCTTCCTGACTCCAAAATGGCAATCGGGACCAGTCCCTGGATCAACTTGTACTATGAGCTATCTCCCATAACCCTGTATTCCCTCACTTGCTAAACACCATCCAACCCCTTCTTAAAGCTATCTAATGTATCAGCCTGTACCACTGATTCAGGGAGACAATTCTACATCTTCACAGCTCTCACTGTAAAAAACCCGTTCCCAATATTTAGGCGGAACCTCCGTTGTTCTAATCGGAATGGGTGACCTTGTGTCAGCCGGAAAGACCTACTGGTAAATAAAGCATTAGAGAGATTATTATATGATCCCCTTATATATTTATACATAGTCATCATATCTCCCCTTAAGCGCCTCTTCTCCAGCGTGAACATCCCCAACTTGGCCAGTCTTTCCTCATAGCTAAGATTTTCCATACCTTTTTCCAGCTTAGTTCAGTGCAGTGCTGATCTCTGCACTTCCTGACCCCCTCTGCAAGGGATTGCATTTAACTCAATCCTGGGGGACTGGAACTTCGTTGGAGGATGCCAGCCTGTGCGTCCAGTCCCCCTGTATGCGTGCAATCCTGAGGCGGGCGCTGGGGCACAGACGATGAGTCCGGCCTCAGGACGCCCACACACGTAGCCCTGCACACTTACTGTGCGCACTTAAATAATTTTTTTGCACACAAAGCCAAGAAGGAATCAGAGGGAACATTGGGGAAAGGTAAGAAACATGGTGGTGTGGTACCCAGACCAATGCATTTTATTTCCTAAAAGGAGCACAAACCTGGGAAATTTTTTAGCAATGGAACCAGTAAGTTAGGTACCCTACAGCCTTCCCTTGCCCTTTAAGGTAGTCATACTGACAATCCTGCCCAACTGTCTGGGCATATATGTTTTCTCTTAGACTTTGGACAGACCATTCTGTGTGATTTTGTTGGGTTGCCTTCTATCTGTCCAAACTCACAATTTCATCAGCTGATGCACCTTGTCAGGCCCATGCAAAATGCCTTGGCAAATGAGTGAGTGAGAGGAGCGGCAATGATATTTGGTCATCTTCATGGATGGTCAAACATGTCCATAATGCAACAATTGTTCCAGAATTCCAGTATAATTGCATCAGCCAGAATTGGGCACAGCATGAAGTGTGGGGTGATTGCTTGCAGTTCAGTCTGTTCAGCAGTCAGTTCCCATAGCTGCAACATAAAAATAAGCCTTGTACTAACTGCCTGGTCAGTGTACCTGGTAGAAGTTTTACCTTTGGGTAGAGAGCTCCCTTGTGCATCTTATGCAGAAAAATAATACAGCAATTCTACTGTGTGTACCTAGATAGTAAAGAAACTGAATAAACACCCTCTTCAGGTGTGTGGATTTTGTTTTATAGTGTCAGTTTCCCTTTAATAGACAAAACAGAAAAATTATTGTGGCTTTTATGTCAGAAATCCCTTTTCTTGTTGCAGAGAGCTGCAGAGGAGCTTTTTGTAACTATGCAATTCCTGGGCATATAGAAAGGGAACTTCTTTTTTGTGTGAATATTATTGAGTCAGAAACTCTTCAGCCAATTGTTGTTGCAGAAAGGTCAAGGTCTGCGAATGCTGCTGTGGGATTCCTTTCTAGGGCAGCGCAATTGATTGAAATCATAAAACAGCAGAGGCCTTTTAAAATTCAGATAACACGCTGTGAGACCAAAGTGAATCATTTGATTTGCAGGTTTGGGCTGTTTATATTTTTTTGACAGGAATATGCCCTTGATTTTTAGTGATGGGTGGCACAGTTGGTTGAATATAGAATGGCAATTAAAAGAAAGTGATCTTGTTTTCCCCCTCCCTCTTTTTCTTCCGCGATTCTGGACTGACCTTTATTTTCCAGTCATTTTGTTTTTATGGGCAGCATATGCTCGTCTGATTTAACAGATGATGATTAATGGCAGTGACAATCGCGGCTTGCCAATAACATCAGTTATGTACTCGGCGGGATTGTGCATGAATGAAGGAACATTTTATTGCAGATGTAGTTAGGATATGATCAGAGATAGCCACCAGGTATACAGAATAATTAAAGAGGTGTGTCACATGGGCCAGGAAAGGCAAGCCATCAAAGATGCCCTTGTGTCATATGAAGGTTAAAGGGATCCCTGGGAGAAATGAGTGTTTCTCAAGGCACTTAGCATTTCCAAAGATGCCATAAGGTACCATCAGGGAATGGCACGAAAAGGCTGGTGCCCTCTAAATAGAATTGTTTTGACTTTTGATACAGTTAAGCTCTCCATAGGATCTGGAACTTGGCAGCACTCTCTTAGTAGTTCCCCCAAACTGTGGGACTGCCCCGTCTGGAGTGGCTTGGAGCAGTGGCCACATGGCTGGGAAAACAGTTAGGGCAAAAATTGGGGAGAATGGCCATTTGCTTTCCTAGATACACCTGTAAGTCCAGCTTGAAGGCAGGGCTGAGTCAAACCTGCTGGGTGGCCTAGGGAATCCCCCCTCCGGATGCAAGACAGAGTGCAAACATACATGCACCGCATACACCTGTGTCCTCCCTTTGGGGATTGCTTAACAACCAACGCCCAGTGGGGAAACAAGGGGTTGGGGGGACAAGGGTCCGGACTAGGACCAGGCAACAGAAGAGGTTTGTGCATTGCTCCCCCTCAACAGTTGCATCATAGGCATGTGCCTCTTTTGGGTTCAACAATTTTGGAAAAAGGGGAAGTAAAATTTCAGAAAATATATTTATTCTCCTTTATTGACGGAGATTAAAATCATAAGGTTTAAAGGATAAAATATACAAGCAAAAGAGATAAAACTGAACAATACAATAGCAAATCAGAAGCAGCAATGTGTCTGTATTTACAATCACAGCAAAGACAAGATCAGAAGCTAGAGGAGAAAATTGGAATTTCAATAGTTCAATATTTTCAATAACACAGTCCTTAGCTCCCTTGTTTTGGGGTTTTCCATATCTTATTATGTTAAACAATGAACAATTAAAAATTATATCCCAGGCATAATTTTAATGACCCATTTGCAGGCAGTAGAATAACTCGGATTCATTACGTCTTCCTTTTCTCAACGTTTAACGCCTACAGATTGACTGGCTTGCTTTCTAGATGGCCCCTGTGTCAGAGCGGTGACAGGTTTACCTGTACGTGTCAACGCCATCAGCCTTTTATGACTGTTATCAAGAGAGTCTGAATGGCAGTTCACATGATTACATGTCAGGAATGAATTGCCGATAGAGCTCTTGAGATGGCAGCTGCTAAAAATGAATGCTGTAAGATTGATGAAGATAGAGACCTCCCCAGCAAACCATACCATGGCATAATTGAAAGCTGACTGCAGATTAGATGAAAAGGGATCTAAATGTACAGTCTGGTACTTAGAACTCGGTATGGAGTTTAACTTTAACTGACAGCATGTTTTAAGGTACACATAGGGAAGATATTGAACTAATTCCTTCTTAAAAACCCTAACGCTACTGATTCCTCAAACACATGAGGTCTACTTAGATGCCTATTATTAAACCTGATATTGTACTGTGTTCAGCCAGTAATGTGAACAGCCAAGGCATCATATAATTTAACCAGAAATAATTGGTGTCTAAAAAGAATCTGGAGATGGAAGACATTTCTGGGTCCATAACTACAAAGCCTAATAAGAACCAACTTTTTTTCAGCAAATTTACAGACTGAGCTCATTCTCCAAAAGATTTCTCACTTTATCTGATCCAAAAAGGGGCTAACTATGTGTCCATTTATCTTATGAACCCATAGTTAGCCCCTTTAAGTACAACATCTGCTATATGTAATGTACAATTGTGCAGCCTCACTCTGTAATATATAAACATCATAAATATTCAATATTTCTTAGAGGGGGTAATAAGGGATACGATATTTGAATACAGTACAAATGAGTACTGTGAGTTGGTACCAGAATGTTTGTGTAATAGACCTTGTCAGACTAATTTAATTGTCTTTTATGAGGAGGTGAGCAGGAAACTAGATTCTGAAATAACAGTGGATGTAATTCACTTAGACTTTGCTTAAACATTAAATTATGTATTATTGGCCTGGAATATAATATTTGTACTTGGCTAGAGAACTGGCTGAAGGATAGAGAGTGATAGTAAATGTAAATTGTTATTAGAGTACCGCAGAGCTCTGTCCTTGGCCCTTTGTGTTTTAACTCATTTATTAATGACCTTGACATGGACAAGTATTGTCTCCATTTTTGCTGATGATACAAAACTGTAAAAAAGTTCCATGCAGGATGCTGCCACTTTGCAGAGGAATTTGAATACATTGGATAACTGGGCAACAAACTGGAAAATGAGTTCAATGTTGGTAAGTTATGAACAGTATGTGAGTAGAAATAATATAAATGCAAGTTATCCATTAAATAGTAGTGTGTTGGAGGGTTTCAGTAATTGCAAAGCATCTGTGAGTTTTTATACATAACAAGCTGTGTTACAAGCAAATATTCAAATGCAGTACTGTCTTGCATAAAAAGGCATGACAACATAATGTTGCCTCTTCATAGGTCCTCACCTGGAGTATGCAGTGCAGTTTTGGGCTCCAGCCCTTTAGATATAGATGAGCTGGAAAAAGTGCAGAGATGTTGTGATGCTGATTCTGTAAATGCCTTTAAAAGTGACTTTAATGATTTCTTGGGTAGACAGTATCCAAGGCTATTGTGAAACTAAAATCTACAGTTAGTTTAGAATAGCTATTGGTATATATTGTTTATAAATGTGAGTATATGGGTTCATTTAGAGTGGTTGAACTTAATGGAATTTTGTCTCTTTTTCAACCCAAACTAACTACTGTATGTCAATATGATAACGCTAACTCAAATTGCATGGCAACATCATCATAGGTTCATTTAATGCTATCTAATGTAGTTTTATGGACCCATAACTCAAATCATTTTACATTTTAAAGTTTATATCTGTCCAATCAGAACTTGGTAAGAAATGTCTTATATAATTAAGGTTTTTCATTCCATAGTTCTGTAGAGAGCCATGAATGAGATTTGACACTTTTTTATCTCCCTGGTTAAGTACTAAAACAATTGTATTCAGCGGAACTTATCTGTTATTTGCTATTTAAACATGCACTCTATGGCCATTGTTCAACCTGAATGTCTTCCCCATGGTTACAAAGCACCTACTTTATATAAACTGAAGCAAATGCTCAGCTTGAAGGGTAACAATACATTTTTTCAATGTCTATGGCTAAATGAAAGCAGCTGCAGATGGCCTTTTCCCTTTCTCCTGGATCAAGTAGAGGTTACATAGGAATTATTTGAATGTTTGAACTAGAATGTCATATTCTTGACATACCACAACAGTACTATGTATACTGTCACACTGCTTGTTCTGGTGAACTAAAACAAAATGAATGATCCATCAACTCGAATATAATTTCCACCTCCAGTAGTAAAGTTCTTCTGCCAAGTAATCGTTTAGTAGCTACATTTTAAATATGTTCTCTCCATATCTGCAATAGTTTTCTCTGGCTAATATTGGTTTCTCCAAATATTAAATTGTTTGTGAATAAAATATGGATTGTTAGCTCTAGTGTGCCAGGGACTGATGTGAATGATAAACAAACAATGCTCTCTAAATGTTCTATACACAGTGGAGTAACTAGTATGGCATACCTCCCAACTTTCCAGTTTTTCACGGGACAGTCCCGATTGTGACAACTCAACCAGCAGTCCCTGATTGTCCTGACCTTCTGTTTGACCTCCTGCATTGAACAACCAGAAAAAGATACAACGTTTATAACTTAATTGGCTTTTGGCAGAGACCCTGGAATACATGGCAGGTGCACTTAGATACTTTTGTAACAATTTAAGATAAGCAAACTGTGACTTGCAGCTTTAAAGGGCAATTCACCTTCATTAGCAAAACTGTAATAACACATAAAAACCACAGAAATGTGTTCAAACTTTCATAACCTGCCAAATTTTGTAAAATGAACATGGTAATTGCAGGGTGTAGCCACAAAAATGGGTGTGGGCAAAAAAATCGTGTCCCTCTTGTTATTTCCAAAATGTTGGGAGGTATGGTGTGGACCGAGCCCCTTGCCGAAAAATTTTTAAAGTGGGATTGTAAGTGGGATAGATAGGAAATAACTTTATATGGTGTATCCCCTACTAGGATATTAGAAATCATCGAGTAGTTTCATTATCATATAAATGCAGGAGGCTGAAGGTTAAGTGCTTTTGTACAGGTCATAGAGCTCCAAGGGGACTTATAATATCCTCCTATTTTAACAAAGGGGGTATATTATTTATTAGGCTAAGTCCACCAAGGGCCAAAATCAGCTAGGCAAAGCACCAAAAACTTCCTAAAAACTTCTAAAAGCAGCCAAGCTCATGTAGAAATCAGTGGCAGTTTTCCTAGGCAAATATGTTATATACATTTTTTAGAGTGCTTGTAGACCCATTGAAAATAATGAGTAGTCTACAAATTCCATGCATTCTAGTTTTTTTTTAGTTTTATTCAATTTTATTTGATCAAGTATTTTTTAAATTATAATTCTTTAATGAAAAAAAATTCAAGTTTATTTGACTTTTAAATTGGGGCCCATTCACTAAGCTCGAGTGAAGGAAAAGAATAAAAAATACTTTAAATTTCAAAGTATTTTTTTGGCTACTTTGACCATCGAATTGGCTACTTCGAGCTTCGACTACGACTTCGAATCGAACGATTCGAACTAAAAATCGTTCGACTATTCGATAGTCGAAGTACTGTCTCTTTAAGAAAAAACTTCGACCCCCTAATTCGCCACCTAAAAGCGACTGAAGTCTATGTTAGCCTATGGGGAAGGTCCCCATAGGCTTTCCAAGTTTTTTCTGATCGAAGGATAATCCTTCGATTGATGGATTAAAATCCTTCGAATCGTTCGATTCGAAGGACTTAATCGTTCGATCGAAGGAATTGCGCAAAATCCTTCGACTTCGATATTCGAAGTCGAAGGATTTTAATTCGCCAGTCGAATATCTAGGGTTAATTAACCCTCGATATTCGACCCTTAATACATCTGGCCCTTAAAAAAACTTTAAAATTGACACAAATTTTTGTGCATCGGTTTCTCCAAGCAAATGTTCATGTTTATGTTGATCCATAATGTTTCAGCTCCAGAGGTGTTTCAGTCTTTCTTAGAGGCTGGGCCTGGATACTCCTATCCCGTAGACTGGTGGTCGTTGGGAATCACAGCATATGAACTCCTGAGAGGTTGGGTAAGAATTTGTATATTATATTTCCATTTAAAATTCAGCCACACTCGTGTATCTTTCTAGAAAATGTATCACTCTTACATCTTAAATTAAAACTAGGAATGTTTTATATTTTTTCATTAAAATAATGTGTTGTAGTGGTTATCCTGTCATCAATAAATCCAAGCAGCACACGCAGTTAATATACCTGTTATTTGTTCCTAAACACTGCACTAAGTAAAATACATTTTCAATGTTAAATAATAGTAGTACTGTGTCCCCAAGAGATAATGTGCACCAAAGGAAGGACCCTAGCGGTCCGAAACATGTAGTGCTTATGCATCTTCAATAAAACACAACACTGCATTGTAACTAGCTCTCCAGTGGAATTATTATTTGTTCTTGGAAGTCAGCGTTGTTGAGCTTGCTAAAGTATGCCGGTACAAGAACTACTTATTAAACAGGGTCAAAGGAAGTTGATTTCTTTGCAGCTTGAGAACCTACATAAATATAAGATTATTGTTAAACCAGTGTAACAGAATATGTTGGTTCCTATACAACAGAGAGGCAGAGCAACATATATGACTGTGCCGCTCAATAATAATTCTAGTCCAATCAGTGCAGTAGTAAATACAACCATAGGCAATGTCTCAACCTCCCTCCTGTATAACTTTCCTAAATACTTGGGGGCACTGTACTGGTAGCTATGCCATCAAGGTACCAAAACCACTACCAATTGTTGTTGGATCTTAGAGAATCTTAGTTATCAAGCCCTGTCTGTTATATGTTTCTGGCGGAACTAATACTCAATTGGGGTTATGTAATAAAAGACACAAAGTTTGCCCAGGAGCAGTAACCCATAGCAACCAATCAGCTGTTCAGCTGAACTGGTCACCTGTTCGAAACAATACATCTTATTGGTCGCTATGGTTTACTGCTCCTGGGCAAACTTAGTGCCTTTAATTACATATGGGAGATAGATTCTTATATATTATGCCTATCCCAATTAAAACTTTCCCTGAACCTTGCTGCCCGAGGCTTCTGACAGGCACTCAGTTTTGAGAAAGGGTTTCAGAAAGGTTTCTAACATCAGAAAAACCATCTTTCTTTTGATGAGGATGATGAAGTTGATGGTTAGAATGGTTGGAAAATGACCAGCAGGTGGTACTGTTGTAAGAAAACTCATTTAAAACAGTATATGTATCCTTTGATATCCTGGAATTAAAAAAAAATAATGAATGTACATTGCAAAAGTGTTTTGAATAGTACTCTCATCAATTTTGCATTCACTTATTTTAAAGGTTTACTTATCATTTAAAAATACTCAGGAAGATCCATTGTCCTATTTTCATACATGATCCTGACCCCTTTCTAGACAGAAACGGCATCACTAGCAGAACCTCAATAAACTCTGCTTTCTCTTGTACCAAAGGGAACCAGGAAGGCTCCTTTACCTTCTACGGGGGACTAAATACTTGGGGGGACTCGGCCATGAATACCCCTTTTATTGTATCCCTACACCAGCAACATGGAACAAAATAAACATATATGAAATTCTGCATGATGATGGAGGACCATAACCTACTTTCATCATTCCAAGCTGCTACTATAATTACAGGACTGATCTGTCACTGTTGATGAAATGCGTTGGGGGGCCTTTTTGGAATGCAGGTTACTCGTTCTGTTTTCTGAAATAATGAGACAGTTATTATAATGTAGCAGTAATTAACCCCGGTACAGTGTTAATCACAAATACAAGGCAGCTTTAACAATTATAAACTGTCAGAATTTGACGAGTCTGTTTACATCATTAAGACAATGACTTGGACTCCTGATAAATTATATCCTGATAATGAAAAATTAGCACTTCCTCTTCTTCCCCTACTTACACTGTACTGATAATGTTCATCGTTATTTTGTCCGGCTTTGAATACAGCCACAGAATGCAGATAACAGTTAACCAGAAATGGAATAAAAAAAGCAGTGAATGGTATATTATATGCATGAGTGCTAGAATAAGAATGCCTTTTGCAAAGTGCCACTTCATCTCTCGTCAAAATCCATGTTAATCCAAATAATTGATTTTGTCTGTAGCTGTAGAAGTCTGAGAGAAAGAAAGAGAGACACTAGGTATGGAACAATGCAGAAGGAGAGTAAGGCATCGCACATTATATTTATTTTAGACTCACTCACAGGGTATTATTCATATAAACCATACACGTTTATTTAATTTGCCTAAAACAAAGGCCAGAGAGGCTTCCAGAAGTTTCCAAAAGTGGCTGCAGGACCCCCGAAATGCTATTATAAGAGAGTAACTAAATCTGAATTCACAGAACAGTATATTTGACCATAAAGCAGAGCTGAAGAGAGACTGGACTAAGCACTGATAGACTGATCTAATGTATTTCAACTAGATAGTATATCAATGTTGTTGTGTTTCCCCTGTAGCCATGCCACTGGCCATCCCTAACCACCAAGGCTCTGTACTTTTTCCTCCCTCTGTAGCCCATTCCAGGCATTCTTGGTCTATGGCTTATCCATTAACCTGACCAAAAGGTCACTCAGAATTCAAAATCCATTAGACTATGTAGGCCAAGTTCTCACCCATCCATCATATAATTTTTGTTGATTCCCGTGCACCCAGCAGGATGATGTCCCATGGCCTAGTGTAAGGTTAACTGGCAGATTTTTAGCTTTTTTTCCACGCACCTCTGCCTCACCACCAGACAGGTTCAATAGCTTCTCTATAGTTCTGTGTGTATTCTCTTCTTTCCAGGCATTCTTGGTCTATGGCTTAGTTGTCCATTGACAAGACCAAAAAGTCACTCAGAAATCAAAATCCATTCATCTGAGTCTCCATTTCCCATTAGACAGGTAGTTATTCAATAGTTATGTGTTACACTGAATCTCCCAATATAGATTTCTGTTGAATGTCCATTAAAACTAGGGACAGAATATAAATCATTCTCCTAAATGGAGATTATTTAAAGGGCATGTAAAGTCTAAAATAGAATAAAGCTAGAAATGCTGTATTTTGTATACTAAATATAAACATGAACTTACTGCACCACAAGCCTAATCAAACAAATAATTTATGCTTTCAAAGTTGGCTACAGGGGGTCACCATCTTGTAACTTTGTTATACATCTTTGCAAGACTAAGACTGTGCACATGCTCAGTGTGGTCTGGGCTGCTTAGGGATCGTCATAAACAAAGCTGCTTGAGTTCTGCATGGCTGGGAAGTAAGGCGGGGGCTCCCCCTGCTGTTCATAAGTATGATTGGAGATAGGTTTCTTTTTCGTTAAAGAAAGTAAAAATGGGATTTTATTTTTTTGCCTTTACATGCCCTTTAAGGGGGGGGTTTATCCAAGGTCAGACTGGGGAATTTTTACTCAATCCTCTACTGACTTTGCGAGCATTTCTTTCATTAGCTGCAAACAACTGAAAAGAACCGCTCCTAGTCCCCCCTTTTTCAAAGCAACTTCTATATTCTAGAGACCAGGTGCTCAGTCTGCAGCATCCCATGTATCAATGTGGCAAAAATAAAAGAATTGGACAGCACTCTGGTTAAAAAACAGATTTATTGCAGCAGGCTGCAGATTCGCATAGCGTCAAGCCTATGATTAAGGGAGTGCTCCCAAACTGCATTAGGCGTGGACTGTAAATATTTGTCTTTTATTTAGAGGACAACTAAAGCCCTGGCCCAATATGTCAGTATTAATGCACAGTGAACATAGTCTCATCCCTCCCATCAATATTAAATGCAAGCCATTATCAGTGTATGTACATGTGCATCAGGTACTATGGTGGCATGATACCAACCAGGATGTTAGGGTGCTAGAGAGAAGCTCAGCGCCGGATTTAGTGGGCGGGCACCCAAGGCCACGCGGTCCTGTTGCCCGCACGCATACTCCCCCTCCGGTGCAAGCGTATATGCATGTGTGTCTTTTTTCAACCTAACTTACTATGTAAAATTTCAAGTGGAGAAGGCGTATTATGTAAATCTCCATAATCTAAGCAGCAAAGGATAATGGAAACAATGCCAAAACAGGAGGCAAATACAGTTCGGGAAACAAGCCAAGCTTAGAGGCCGACAGCGTTCAAGTGAAATCAACAATTAGGCAGTGCTTAGGTCAGGTAGGAAATAAGAGCAGACAGAACAACATACATACAGAACTATAGAGAAACCATTGAGCCTGTCTGGTGGTGAGGCAGAGGTGCATGGAACACTAGGCACACTAGGCCATGGAACAGCAGCCTACTGGGTGCATGGGAATAAATAAAAATGATATAAAGGGTAGGTGAGAACTTGGCCTACATGGTCCAATGTTGCTGGAAATCATAATTGCAGCTCACTAATACTCACATTGTATATATGCAGAATAGAGGCTTTAGTTGTCCTTTAGCAGGTACAGCAAAATAACACAAAAATATTTCCATTTCTCACAGAGGCCTTATGAAATTCATTCAACGACCCCGATCGATGATATACTCAATATGTTCAAAATAGAAAGAGTCCATTACTCGTCCGCTTGGGGCAAAGACACGGTCGACCTACTGAAAAAGGTAATCCCAGTTCATTTACATTACGTCGAGAAGTCTGCAGATATATTGTATTACTAAACATTAGTCATTATATAGGAGAGCCTGTTAATCATTTTCCGGTCACTCATTTATTTTAGCCCCAGCATCAATTAACTTGAGATTCTGCCTCTAGACTTGATATACACTAAGTATCTTCACCATAGGTTATTTAGGGGCAGTGCTATATGCTTTAGGAATTACAGCCCTTGCATAGGCTACATGCCAAGAGAGCTTGGTGAAGATGCTAAAAAGAACTCCTAAAATTTAAAGCTGACAGCACTGTACCCCATGGGATCATGGATATGGTATGACACCTTGATGGACACCAACATTCACATTCTTGGCACAGAAGCATCAATTTGTCTTATGCAATGAAACTAAGTTTATACTGCTGTAAAAACACTGTAGCTCATTATGGAGTTTATAGAGTAAGAAAATAACAGTTTGGTATCACTAGTGGCCACTTGCCAGCCACTGATACCCGTGCCAGTTTTAAAAGCGTGTCCTTGGATTTATGTTTTTGCTGATAGTAATGAGCAGCAGTGATCAAGTCTTTTATTACATAAAAACGGAGTTTAACGTAGCAATAAAAAAAAACACTTGCTGTGATATTCGCTATTAAATGGAACTGCTGGGGAGCAAATGGCTTAATATATTTGACCTCTAAAAGCCCAGGCTGGCTTGCTGTTACTTGCCTTTATTGTTCTCTCTATCTGTAATGTTTGTGTATCCAGACTGTGCTCTGTAATGTACAATTTGACCGATGAGCAAAAACTTAACATTTATATACTAAGCATCTGCCAAACTCATCCTAAAATGTACACTGAGAGCTTCTGGATGGACATAAACATAATACTTATCTGCTGAGCCTTTTCTGAGCTCTAGATGTTTTGCCCATTTACCGATAACATGAAAATAATGGCAATTAAGATGGGAGCTGGAGGATACCATTAAAAGTTATTCCTTTTAACATTCCCAAATTAAAATTCAGGAAGATTTGTGCCCCAAATGATCAAAATGAATGATACCCCAGACTGTGACCGTGATACATTTTCTGTAGAAAGATCGCCCGATATGCAGGTATATTTCACTCATTTTGTTGGTTTTACTGTTGCAGTAAAAGTTTAACTTTAGAATAAACTCCAAAAGGCTAAGAAGTTGCAAAACAATTATTCGGTCAAATATAACAGTATTTTAATAATATGGAAAAACCGCTAGTTTGAGACCCCATCTTTCATTGGTTTTAGCTCAGACATAAAAAGAAATGGTGCAGCATCTTTCTCTTTCATTAGAAGTGTCTTTATTTGGAAATTAGGGCTGGTCCTCCAAGACATTTAGGCCAGAGCTTAGGGACTGGGGACAGGAGTGTCTGGTTTTGATCAAGCTTAGTCAATAAGACCAAAGTATGGTGAATATTTTTTTTATAATTTATTTAAAAAATGTTTCTATAAAATGATATGCCAAATGCAATGTAATATGCGACTACAATGATACGTGGAATAACTGAGGGCGAGGACATTCTACATGGGATCCTACACATACAGGGCAGTTATGGTCAATTGCAACTGTTGTTGTTACAGGGTCTTGATCTGGAGGGCTGACGGCTGCCAAAGCCCATTATAGGATAAAAGTATAAAAATCCACACAAAATTATTCATGGTTTTCTAACTCCATAATCAGTTCTAAATATAACTGAATTTCAAGTTTTGAAAACATGCAAGTACCAGTTTTTTGGGATTAATTTTACACATGATTTTTATCACAGCTCCTTACTAAAGACCTGGATTGTCGGTATTCAAGCCTGTCGGACATGCAGAGTTCGCCGCATCTCTCTCACATTAACTGGGACGCAGTTATGGACAAATCGCTCACGGCCAGCTTTGTTCCGAATGTAAGTTTTAAGCCGAGTGCAATTGCTTCCCTAGATGTAATAGCAAAGTGATCACCATCCTCCAACAAAATTGAATTGAATTTCTCTGCATATGTGCAACCTGCTGGGCTTCAGAAGTCTCTACTAGATATGGGGATATTATTCTTCCCAGAAGACATTCTATTGTCAGAATGGAACTTGCTTGCTTTTTGACTTTCAAATTGTTTTTGACTTTTTTTTTTGGTTATTGTGCAAAATTGCAGAAAAAGGACTAAAGGTGGCCATACATTGATAGATCCGCTCGTTTGGCGACATCGCCAAACGAGCGGATCTATCAATGTATGGCCACCTTTAGTCCTTTTTCTGCAATTTTGCACAATAACCAAAAAAAAGTCAATTGCTTCCCTAGATGTAATAGCAAAGTGATCACCATCCTCCAACAAAATTGAATTGAATTTCTCTGCATATGTGCAACCTGCTGGGCTTCAGAAGTCTCTAATAGATATGGGGATATTATTCTTCCCAGAAGACATTCTATTGTCAGAATGGAACTTGCTTGCTTTTTGACTTTCAAATTGTTTTTGACTTTTTTTTTTGGTTATTGTGCAAAATTGCAGAAAGGTGGCCATACATTGATAGATCCGCTCGTTTGGCGATGTCGCCAAACGAGCGGATCTCCCTCCGATATGCCCACCTTGAGAGCCTCCTGTAGGCTGTCAGTCCACATACCCAATAGCCAATCACAGCAATTATTTGGCACCCCCAGGGGCATTTTTCATGCCTGTGTTGCTCCACAACTCTTTTTACATTTAAATGTGGCTCACGTGTAAAAAATGGTTGGGGACCCCTGCTGTAAGGAGTGCCAAAATAATGGTGACCATGGGACGCGGCACAGGCTGTTGACATCAAGTTATGTTTTGATACCTAAATAAAAAGACTCTGAGCACCTGGGCTCAATGCCCGGCTATAGGTTCTTCTCCTGAGCAGTGGCGTAACAACGGGCCAATACCCCCCCTCCAATAAAATCTTAAGAGGGGGCCGGTAAACACAGCCACCCCTGACCCGCTCCCCTCCCACCTACCTGCCTACCTGTTTGTCACTCCCTGCACACCGCTCGTTGCTCCCTGCCAGCTCACAATTAGGAGAGCGGCGGGGAGATCCAAACTAAAATATAATTGATATATGTTGGAGGCAAAACCAGCCTATCCATCCTATTGGATTTATTTAATGATTAAATGACTTTCTGGTAGACTTATATATGAAGATCCAAATTATGAAAACCCCAGGTCCCGAGCATTCTGGATAACAGATACCATACCTGTAATTGAAGCCGAAGGGCCCGTTAGAAGGGTCTGTTTTGAACTGCCGTCTGAGGGCTTCTTGAAGGCTATAATTAGATGGAGAAAAAATCACACTTGGTTGGAGGAATGAATGGAGGCAAAAGCTTGTGAATATGGTGCATAAAATGCAGGGGCGATCCTGCCCAATTTGCCGCCCGAGGCGGCCTTCATTTTTGCCGCCCCCTGCCTCTCACCTTCAGCGCCGGACGGTCCACATCGCTAGCACAGAGAGTGCAATTGCGCTCTCTGCACTAGCAGACCCGAATTTCCGGGTTGAAAACCGGAAATTCGGCTCTTAGTTACCAGGAGTGGCATTTTTGCCGCCCCTGGCAACCAGGGGGGCGCTGCCGCCTGAGGCGAGAGTGCCTCAACTCGCCTCATTGGCGGAGCGCCCTTGATAAAATGTACTCCAAGCTGCTGCTTGTTCTTCCGTGTACTTGCCCTGAAGGTCAGTGTGCTCCCAGCCTGCTCTGATGATGTGTAATTGCTCCTGCTGACACGTGGGACCCCGAAATTACCACCACCCTGGACTTAGGATTTCAGGGTTGCCATTACAGTTTGAGTCAATTACTGCAACATAATAGGGCTAAGTGGTTCTTGAATAGGGGTTCAGGGATGTTAATAATCAACCAAAAGAATGTCGGTCAACTCAGTCTTTAATGTCTGTGGTCTGAACAGGAGTTGAATCTTGATTGGTACATCTTCTCCATTTGGTACATTTTCTCAATTGTGAAATGGTCACATTCCGTTCCTCAAAAACCTTTTTCGGTATGCATTTTTATCATAATAAATACAGTCATAATATGTTAATGCTGAATTATTTTCCATGCATATATAGAATGATTCATTTCATGTATTTTCATTTCAACTGTATGATGGTTATATCATTAATTTTGTGTTATGGGAGACTCCAAACTTCCACACTCTTATCCTCCTTGTTGCTCATATGATGCCACCCTTGATTGTGTTATACACATAACTGAATTTTCAGTGGAATTATATATACAGTAAACATGTTCTGCACAGGAGCTGCACTAGGCTAAGGTTGTCACGGGCTGATACCTCGAAGGTCGGGTATCATTGGATATTGGTGACTGTTTCCTTAAAGGAAACAGTTCACCTTCCAAACACTTTTTTCCAGTTGAGTTATTTTGTTCACCATAAACAAAGTCTTTGTTAAGGCACGAAACTCGTAGGTTTTCTCACCAACCCACTGCTAAATATTCACTAGGGGGGTTATTTACTAAACTCCGAATGCAAAAATCACTAAAAATTCGTGATTTTTTTTTTTTTTATAAAATCGGACTTTTAAACAAATCATGAATTTTTCGTAATTTATTAAACCCAGAGGATGGAAAAGTCAGAATCTGAAAATCCGGCATTTCAGATCTGCATATAAGTCAATGGGAGAAGTCCCAATGATTTTTTTGATGTGCGCTGGGTTTTTGGCAATACCCTGAAGTTTTCAGAGTTTGCTGGGAAAGTTCGGAGTTTTCAAAATTGTGAAAATCGGATGAAAGATCCAAAAAAGTCATGAAAATCTGATTTTTTCCCACAAAATTTTCAGGAAAGTGTATTAATAAATAAGCCCAAAAAACCTGTGCGGGTTTGGTCGGAGTTATATTTCAGAAAATATTGAGATAAATTCGGACTTTGATAAATAACCCCCTTAGTGTTTTATGTGAAAGTAGATCAATAAACATGCTTTAATGTTAAACAATCCAATCATTAGCCCTGATTTTCAGTAATGTGGATGAACTGAACTTTTCTATAATTTTGAAAATAAGAGAGTGCTATAAATATTATTTTCAAAATAATCTGGGCTTTGTCCATGTCAAGAGAAAAATGAGTTAGTACTTAACCATGCAGCCTGTGGGCCCATCAGTAAGTAGTGCTTAAGTCAACCCATCAGGGCCGCCATCAGGGGGGACAGGGCATGAAAGGGGGCCTGGCAGTGCTGCACTTTTGAAAGAGTTGGGCCCCCCTTGTGAGCGCCGAAGATTTACAGCCATTTTTGAAGTCCCAAACAGCCGAAAATGCGAAAGTGCCGAAAAGCCGACCAGCCGAACTCCCGAAGTGCTGAAAAGACCCAAAGCCACGAAAATATCCGTAGCCGAATTCCCAAAGCTTTGAAAAGTCCCGAAGTCACTAAAACAGCAGAAAAAGAAGTCCCGAAGCTGCGAAAAGACCCGAAATCATGAAAACAGCCAGAATTGAAGTCCTGAGGTGGCGAAAAAGACCCAAATCCATGAAAAGAGCCGAAATTGAAGTCCTGAAGCGGCGAAAAGACCCAGAGTCATGAAAGGAGGCGAAGTTGAAGCCACAAGTTCAATTCTACTGAACACCAATTTCTGTGTGTTTTTTTTTTAAACCCCCTGGCCACCAATGTATTATTTTAATTTTCTATAGACCCCTGCCACCAATGTTTTTTAAAAAAATATTTTTTGAGGCCCCAATTTTTTTTTAACTTGTAAGGGTGGCCCTAGCACCAATTTTTTTTGTAAAAAAATATTTTTTGGGGCCTCAATTTTAACTTGTAAGGGGGGCCCTGGCACCAATGCTTTTTTAAAAAAAATTTTATGGGGGGCCCTGGCGCCAATGTTTTTTTTTTTACTTATAAGGGGGCCCTGACCATCAATAGCTTTTTATAACCTGTGTGTTACTTTTTTAGCGCTGTCTGTGTGGTCTTTTAACTATGATGTGGAGAGCACCAGGGTGGGCGGGGACGAAAATTTTGTTGTACGGGGCCCCATGATTTCTAATGGTGGCCCTGCAGCCCATGTATGGGACAGATTTCAGATTGTAGTGCATTTTCAGATAAAAATCCTTCCTTTGTGCTCAGGTGAATTACAACTTTTGCCAATACTTATAATATGGGGCTGAATCAGCTGTTTCCCCGCCCATGGGAAAATAACAGGTGAAGAAACTGTTGATGAACACACTTTAGGCACAGAACTTATTTCAATGAAAAAAGGTGTCAAACCGATCTATTTGAATGGAGCAGCATAGCGGGACATTGTAAGCCAAACTTTTGTATTGAGCTTTGCCTTCCATTTGTCTGCAGCTTGACATTAAAATATGTAAGTACTCCCAAGTGATCAGGCATAGAAATGTCACCAGACATATAACATTTTACTGTTGACAGGTCAGGCAATGCTGAATCACTCCTCTGACTGTAATAGCTGAAGGAGCTAGGCATAAAGTGTAAACTCTTTAAGGGATGCACCAAATCCACTTTCACAAAAGATTCACCAAATTCCAAACCCAACCGGAACCGTAGAAGCAGGAAAGAAACTGCTTCTCCGCAGCCTGCAGAAAAATTGTAGGAATTTTTTTGATCGTGTGACCTATTATGGCCGATTTATGAAAATTCGTGGAATGTTTATACTTTTTAGCACAAACATATTTTTTATATAGTTACTTCATCCACAATTGTTTATTAATTAAATAAGTGTAAAAACCATAAAGTCTATGAATACAAAGTATGGCAAGTAAATGCTGTCGAGGTCATGTAGCAGTTAGTGGAAGTTCAATTACTTTTCATGCAATGATCAGCCTTTTATTCGGGGTTTTGGAGTTTTTGGGAGATCAAAATGTTCATTGTCAGACTAATTTTTCATTCATTCATTCAGAATTTGTGGTTTTCGGATTTTTTCTGCAGCTATTTGTATTTTTTTGTATTTGGATCTTTTAATGGCTTTCATGGCATTCATGGTTTAAGAGAAATAGGGGTCTATTAAGGGCAAAAAAACTAGAATTTTAGAGATTTATTTTGTGCCAAAACTGCTAAAAATGCAAATTCAAAATACTCCAGCTAAAAGCTGTCAAAGTCATGTAAAAGTCAATGGCAGACTGTCCCTTTTACCTTCATGATTTTTGAGGGTTTTGGGCTGTTTGACACTGTTGCAAATCCAAAAAAATGTTGGTTTTTGGGCGACAATTTGAAAAAGGAGCACAATTCAAATTGTAGCATAATTATGCCACAATTTTTCCGCATATATTATTTTCATTTGGATTTTTTTTAGTAAATTAAGCAAAATATACTTGGAAGTTATTATTTTTATTTTTCAAATTACATTTTTAAGTTTTATGCAATACCCCCCATAGAGTTTAATCATAGTTTCAAAAACTTCTAAAACCAATAAAATTAAAATGTCTCCAAAAGTCATTTTAAGGGTTCAGATTAGGTTTGGCCATGCCATGCTTTAAAAAAATGACTAGGATTTTGCCAAATCCCCAAGTCCCAATGTGGGATTCAGTGCATCCCTATTATTTATAGCTCACCGCCAGTTAAGATAGGCTTGTTCTTATGTTGCTCTTACTAGATCTAGAACATGATGGGGCCCCTAGATAGGGTTGCCACCTTCTGTCACATGGAATTCCAGGCAGGGGTCAGAGCCGTGATGCAATGAGGGCAGAATCTCAGGACCGGTCTGTGAGGCAGCAGAGGCGGGTCCATGATATGGCAGGGGTGGGCCATGACATCAGGGGCGGGGCTAATCTGCCAATCGTCAGTCGCAGCGCCAATCATAGGAAATACTGCCTGGTTTTCCTAATTTGGAAAACCGGGCAGGCAGTTTTGACCCGGACAGCCCTTTAAAAAACGGGCTGTCCGGGTCAAAACCAGACAGGTGGCAACCCTACCTCTAGAACTGGTAAACCTAGGAACTTTTGTCATTTTAAACCACACCCATCGGAGCAGATCTACTCTGCACATAAATTAGGTAAAGAGTGGAAAGGGCAATTTCTAGCACTTTTCATACTGCCTGACCAGACCTAAATGACTCCTTTAGTAATTTTTTTTGCACCTGTCTTTGTACATTGTCTTGGCATGGAAATCACGTTTACGGTCTCCAGCCTTCAGCCCTGAACCAATGATATTTATATATGAGATACTTTCAAAGCAGATATGTACAAGACTGCGGTCCTCTTTAGGCCACACATGGGCATTTTTATCTGAACATAATAAACTGGCTGGAAATTCAGCAATAAATGTAAATTTTACAACACTGCATACTTATTAAATGAATAAAAGAATGCATTTTTTTGGCGAATTATTATAAAATAAAAGACATCTACCAGATAATCAGCAGAGATAAGACTAAAAAAATGTTAGTTTTTTTATTTTTTTTGAAAATGATACTCCTTATTAATATTATTTTTAAATGGTTTGTGCAGTTAGGAGATATTAGGTTTAATTACCTTTAAACAAAATTTTAGCATAATGTAGACAGTTTGAAAATGTTTTTTATTGTTTTTGGAGTTTGTGAATAAGACATTTCATAGCATCCTAAAAGTTAACTTAAGGGTAAGGGCACACTGGCAGATTACAATGAAAAATCACCAACAGGATGGCACTCGTGGCACTTCGCTTTCCGAAGTCGCCCAAAGTTGACTTGTGAGGCAACTTCGGGCTACTTCGGAAAACGAAGCGCCACGAGTGCCATCCCGCTGATGATTTTTCATTCTAGCCGGTGGGAAGGTAGGGTAAGGCAGTTCAGGGAGATTGTCGGCCCGAAGAAGAAGCAATTTGTCGCCTGGCGACTAATCACCCAGAATCTGCCCGTTTGGCCAGACCCTAAAGGGAAACTGCCCCTTTACAATTGTCCTTTGACATACAGCACTTGATTAAGATTATGGAGAGTTCTCCGCTGGCCCCAAATGACCTAGTGTCTCCAAGTGATTATCTTGAATTCAACGAAAAGTATTTGTGATCTCTCCAAGTCAACTCAAGTCTTATTAAACTGATTTGCTCTCGAGTGGAACTTTTGTACTGTATATTGTGAGTGGGTCCCTAAGATCAGTAAGTGACAGCAGCACAGAGCATGTGCAGTGAATCAGAAAAAAGAAGATGGGGAGCTACTGGGGCATCTTTGGAGACACAGATATTTACTGCTAAAGGGCTGTGGTTGCCTTGGGCTGGTAGAGAAACCCAAAACATAATCTACAACATTTATAGTCCACTTCTTTAGTTAAACTTTAGTTCTCCTTTAAGAGACTGGGTGCAGCATGCATAAATGCATGTACTTTACACCCAGGGTCAGACTGGAGCCTTGGGGACCAATTGGGGCTGCAAAATGAAGGGCCCTCCCGACATTTCTCAGGGGCCCCCTCCTGACCTCTAAATTCCGCCTCACACAAGCAAGAAAAACGCACCCGAGCATTAGCGCAAAACGCAGCAGCACAACAGCTGGTCAGCCATGGGTGCAGATCTGAGCCTGATTACATTTGCCATTAACCAAAAGGTAAATACAGGGCTCCCCTTTCACATTCACATGATACACCAAAGTGACAGCCAGAATTGATAGAGTTGCAGCTCGGATGCCAATTTCAAGCACGTTCTAGTTTTGCTTTCATGATATTTTGTGGCACTCATTCTTCCCTAAGCACTTTTGTAAATGCCAGGCCTCTTTGCAATGCAAAGAGATGTTCCTTGCTATGAATACAACATTGTCCATGTTTGGCATCACTGCATTCAGAGCAGACAGGTGGTGGGACATATTCTGCTCCTGGAACGACCCTTAGCTTGAGTGTAGTGCCAGGAAAACCTAAGACACGCCTTAAATACTTAACTACTCCCATTCTATCCTCTCATACTGTATATCTCAAACAGCAATTGTGCCCTGACCCCATTCAGCTCCAGCTGTTTCCACAGGTTGGATCATTTGTTCTCATAAGACCCCGGGATATTGGGTGCATAACACTGTAGAGCCCGCAACGGCATGCACTTGAGTGTGATAACTGCTTACAGATTTCTCTAAAACATCCAGAATCCAATCTAATATGTTAATAGAAATAATAAATCCATTCCAGGCTTCCATAGACTGTGCCAGGCCTTAAACTGACTCCTTTCATTATACTCAACATAATTAAGGAGCTTTTTTCTGTAACATGTCACATCCAGATTGCCAACGATCTTCCTGAAGTCAAGGGAAATATACTGTATTATTTTGTTTGCGTAGAATACACTTTAATCATATTTACCTACTGAGATCTGCCAATTTGCCTCATGCAAGCTAATTATCTCGTTAGAATCGCTGTCGATGGAATGTCATGTTTACCAAGACGAGAACCACATTATGGCCATGCATATTTAATACAGAACACAACATCTGATGCATATTAAATGAGCATACAACTTGCCAGCATGTATTGGCTGTCTATAAACCTTTGATGACTATGTGCCAGCTGCAGCCGTTGGCAGGGAAGCTACACATTTCACAAGGAAAACACTAATAACATTGAATGTGATTATAATTGGACAGTTCATACTCTTGGTATGATACAACTCATAGCTCTCAAAGTAGAACAGTTAATATGAAAAGGCATCGGGAGACTTGTTTACTAAGCTGATGCACCACCTCAGTCTCCATTATTTATGCTTACTAATATATATACTAATATATATATATATATATATATATATATATATATATATATATATATATATATATATATATATATATATATAAAAATGGGAATATGATCAATATCCATATATATATAAGAGGACCATGCAATGCAATAGTCATGTTTGTGTAAACAAGGACATCAAATGAAAGGAGGTTTTACTAAACTGTACTATAGTACAGATCTGGGATCTGTTATCTGGACTCAATTTTAATCAAATAATTGTAAAAATTATTTCCATGTACAGGTATGGGATCCGTTATCCAGAAACTCGTTACCCAGAAAGCTTTGAATTACAGAACGGCCGTCTCCCATATACTCAATTATAATGAAGTAATCCAAATTTTTAAAAATGATTTCCTTTTTCTCTGTAATAATAAATCAGTACCTGATACTTGATCCAAAATACGATATAATTAATCCTTATTGGAGGAAAAACCAAGTTATTGGGTTTATTTAATGTTTACATGATTTTCTAGTTGAAGTTCCAAAAAAACAGGAGCCACACGTGTAATAAAAAAACAGTACCTTGTACATGATCCTATCTAACAGATAATTAATCTTTATTGGAGGCTTATAAGTGAGTCTACTAGAAAATGTCAAAAAAAGACACCCATAGACTCCAATGGGTGAAAAAAAATTTGTGGGTCAAAAAAAATGAGTCATCCCGTTTTCGGGTCAGATTCGCCCAGAAATATGTTCAAACTTTCATAAACTGTCAAATTTTGTAAAATGAACATGGTAATTGGTGTGGACACAAAAAAGGGCGTGGGGAAAAAAATTGTCTCACTGCGCCGCAACTTTTTTGTCCCTCTTTTTATTTCCAAAATGTTGGGAGGTATGGTCACTGGGGCTGCTGTCACAGGGCCCCTCTACCGGCAGTCCCCTGGGCCTCCTGAACCCCAGCCCCCTGCCTGCCTTCATGAACACGAGCAAAAGTTGTGGCACGTAGACAATGCGGTGTGCCGATAACTTTCTTTCTGGGCAGCCTCTACGAACTTGTTGTTTGCATCACGCGCATAAGACACGCAACGTGCATGAGCAGAAGACGGGCGGCGGCATTAACCTTCTTTTATGGGGCAGCTGGGGGAGCAGGTCCAGGCCAGCAGGGCCCATGAGGGCCGAGGCCCAATGGGTTTTTCCCGGTGTTGCACCGGCCCAGTCCGACCCTGCTGTTGGATCTTGTCAACAATAGATCTGCTATCACTCTGCAATTGTACTGCAAAAAGATGAAACAGAGACATTAATACATGCATACATTTTACCCGGGGCCATCAGCAAATGAGTCGCCGTTATGATTATAAAGGATGTATTTAATATAAACTGTAAATCAGGCCTGAATAGAAAGATGAGTAATAAAAAGTAGCAATAGCAATACATTTGAAGCCTTACAGAACATTTGTTTTTTAGATGGGGGTCAGTGACCCCCATTTGAAAGTTGGAAAGAGTCAGAAGAAAGCGGCAAATAATTTAAAACAAAATAAAAAATAATGAGGACCAATTGAAAAGTTGTTTAAAATTAGCCATCCTATAACATACTAGATAATGTGAAAGTGAATCACCCCTTTAATAGATCATATTATATCAACAAATCTGTGGTTGGTACAAGAGATAGATGTGAGTGATAAGTATCCAGCTTATTTCTTATTATAAGGTAACTGATATTTTGGGGTACATTGTTCTATATTTTCATCCATGCTTTTACCATGTAAACCGTTAAGGGAAGAACTCATGGCTAAAATAAAACCGGAACAATAAAGCCAACAGTCATTGGGAGCATTCTTATGAATTAAAGTAGCAGACAACACAAACCCTGACCCTGATAATTGGCAATAGATTGAACCACTGTACTCGCAAATTTCAGATCAATAGGAACTGTATTAGCAATAGCTGAGATCGATGTAGGAAACAACTTCTTGGAATTAAAAGGGAAACCAAGAAACACATGCAGGCGGCCTTCCTAGTAAAGAGCAATTAGTTAATGAACAAAATATTTTCTTACATTTCAATACATTTATACACCAGAGCCAATAAGATCTCTACGTTATAACAATGTTGTTGCTGCAATATTGTGAAATGTAAGTGTATTCATTTCACCCCTGATTAGCACAATATAGGTTATCTGAATATTGGGATCTGTGATCTAATTGAGTCTAATTCATTTCTTTCTTTGTTTTCAAGATATTACCAGTTTTTCGACTGTAAATATAATGAATTTCAAAGAGTACCACCTGCTATACAGTTTGGCCAACTGGCTATAGTCGGCAGAAAATTTAGTCAACAGATGGAAGCAGGGCCGGATTTACATAGCAGGCGCCCCTAGGCCCGCTGTTGTTCGTTGCCCTGTCTCCTCCCTTTTATTTAATCAAATTTTCATCATTGGGACCAGAATAATGGGGATTGGCGTACAGGAAATTTAAAAAACTATGGTATCTCTTGTGCTTCCCCAGTGTTTCTGAACCAATGTGGGTGTGGTTGGTCAGCATGCCGCCCCCTAAAATCCTGCCACCCTAGGCCCGGGCCTTGGTGGCCTCTCCACAAATCCGGGGCTGGATGGAAGTCTTGTGATGCTGCTCTGCCTAGAAATGTCTGAAGACTCTTCACTAACTTCATTTCCTGAGCAACATCACAACACTTTCCTCTGTCCACAAATGAAATTTTCTGCTGCCTGTTGCAAGCTGTCCAAAATGAAGAGCACATGGCACTTTTGTTTGCATGTAAAAACTGCTAAAAAATCTGTACAAATACTTTAAACAACAAAAGTGTTCAGAAAAGCAAATTTACATTAATGAAATGAAAGTATCCATTATAGTAGTGATTATATACACTGTTTAGTCTTTCTTGTTTCCTTCTTACTGTTGACATCACACTCTCCATTTAAGATATGATTAGATTATAGCAGAAGCTTTTCCCCCTTCATGTGGCACAAGCAGATGATGTGCAGCCAAGCAATTAATTACCGGCTGATTAAGGTGTGTGTTCATAATCACGTTTCACTTTCTCTGTTCATGGTGATTATAAAACCATTATAGTCCTCAACAATATCTGTTTGTTATCAGATTGCTATAGTTGTTTTGCTGTATTTTTTTAATCAAATGCTGCAATTTTAACATTTCTATCCACGTGGTTTTCTGGAGGCTTATGTACAAGACTTTTCCTGCAACAATTATTTTTAGTTTTAGTTCAGTCCTGAGTACATTCTAGGGATGCACCGAATCCAGGATTCAGTTCAGGATTCGGCCAGGATTCGGCCTTTTTCAGCAGGATTTGGATTCGGCCCGAATCCTTCTGCCCAGCCGAACCGAATCCTAATTTGCATATGCATATGCAAATGCAAATTAGTATTCGGAATTGGCTCGGTATTCGCCCAAACTTTCGTTAATGATTCAGGGGTTCGGACGAATTCAAAATAGTGGATTCGGTGCATCCCTAGTACATTCATTACTACATTTTACAAATTAGACTTTGTGGACTTTTCCGTTCCTTGGATGTGCTATATGAGATTTAGATTCACCCAGAATTACAGTAACGCCAAAAAAATTAAAGTGTTTGAGTAATTATAATATACTGTTGCCCTGCACTGGTAAAACAAATCTGTTTGCTTCAGAAACACTACTGTAGTTTAGGTCCAATAAGCAAAGGTTAATGTGGACCTGTCACCCAGGCATAAAAATCTGTATAATAAAAGTCCTTTTCAAATTAAGTATGAAATCCAATTTCTTTTTTTATTAAAGCATTCGTAGCTGTTGTAAGCTCATTTAAAAATACCAGCTGTCAATCAAATATTGCCTGCCCCTCCTCTATACCTCAGGCATAGAGGCGGGACAGACAATTACTTTCACTTTCCATTCAGCACTTCCTAGATGTCACTGCCTTCACCACATTCGCCCCGTTCTCTTAATCATTTAATTGTGTAGCCAGGGCATGGGGATGGACATCAGGTCCCCCATTTTGGTGCACAAACAAGATTCTGAGATGATACAAAGCTTGCCCTAATAACAGTGTCCACAATATGGCTCCTGCCTACTTGCTGTAATTATGAAGTCCCAGACTGATGGAAACAAGATTCAAATAATTTAAATAGTGTAATTAAAGTTCATTTTGCTTAACTAACATGATAAAATAGTATTTGGAATAATTTTTTTGGGCAACGGGTCCCCTTTAAATGGCAGAAAAAAATAAGCTCTCAAGAACACCATTATATTCTACAGAGCTTATCTGCTATGTAACTGAGCCTTTTCTCCTTTGAATGGCTGCCTCCATGACTACATAGCTTGTTAATATACTATAAAAACTCTAGCAGCAAGGTCGTGTGGGGGTGGTGGCATGGGCCTGTTAGGGTGGCGGTGGAGGCCCATGGCATGCAACAAATGCTTGAGGTTGGTGGAGTGGGAAGTCGGGCCCGGGGGTTTGCAGGCCCCTAATGTGTCAGCCCCGGTGAGCCCAGACCCCCGAATTCCGATGCTGTATAGCAGTGTTTCTAAAGCAAACACTAGTTTTACCACTGCATGGCAACAGTACACTATTATAATAATGTTAAGATGATATGATATGCCAACATGGAAAAGCCTACGTCAATTTTGGGACAACAAAACTGACCTAAATTGTACTTGACCGACCTAGAGCTAGAGCTGGCCTGTATTGCACCCATAAATACTCACACTTGTGGGTGTTTATGTGCTGGGGTGTCGGTGGGTCCACAGACTTCAATGCATTTGGCAAATTTTTCACAAATTTTTGGCAAAGCAAAACAGGTCACCCATCACTAGGGATGATCTTTGTGGGGGTTGCCCATAAGGTGCCCATATTATTGCCTAAAACCTTTACTGCTACCCTATTTCAAACTGTTTTGGCCAGTGTGAAAGCAAAATAGGTATGGTTTTTCTGATTTATTTTTATTTATTTTTACAGATAGGTAGTGATGGTTGAATAAATTTGCTAGGCACAAATTGACAAATCTGCCGTGAAAATTCGCCCGCATCAAAAAAAAATTTGCGCATCGGAAAAGTTGCTCATGTCAAAACCATTGCGCATCAACATTATTCGGACGCCCTTTGACTTTAATACTGGCATCAGAATTGACATCAGAATTGACTTGGGAGTCAAAATTCACGTTTCGCAAATTTTTCACGAATTTCACCGTAAATTCACAAATTTTTCAGCGAAGCAAAACAGGAAATATTCGCCCATCACTACTGATAGGAAGAGTCATTTCACCAACATACCTAGAGAGAGAGACTATTGTTAACAATGCTAGTGAGTTTCGGAATAGATCCATGACCGCTGTGACCAGATAGCTACAATCCCAGAAAATAAATTCATAAAGTGTTGCCGTCTTGTATTTATTTATTTCTGAAAAAGGAAGAAGACCCAGCTTCATGAATATACATCCTTCCACTTTAAGAATAACTGGCTTTCCTTTGGATTCTCTTAACAGATCGTCTGCAGCACAAAGGCTCATAAAGATTTAAAATTAGTTTTTAGAGCAAAGGGACTTGACTCCTATAAAATGTCCAGAAATTGAATTATGGATACAATTTAGGTAACAGCATTCTGACACCTGGACATTTTATAGAACACAAATTATTCGTCATCGTCAGCAATATTTTAGAATGTGCTGCTGCTTCATTCTCCCAAATGAATTGTACCCTAAATATAGTATAGCAAGGCCAGAACCATTCTGTGAATGACAGATCGATGCACTGCGGACATTAAAGGGCATATAAAGGCAAAAAAATTAAATCCCATTTTTACTTTCTTTAATGAAAAAGAAACCTATCTCCAATATACTTTAATTAAAACATGTGTACCGTTTTTATAAGAAACCTAACTGTATGCAGTGAAATTCTCACTTCATTTACTGCTGTGGATAGGAATTGTCAGATGGTCCCTAACTGCTGAGCAGGGAAACAATCATACTTATGAACAGCAGGGGGAGCCCCCGCCTTACTTCCCAGCCATGCAAAACTCAAGCAGCTTTGTTTATGACGATCCCTAAGCAGCCCAGACCACACTGAGCATGTGCACAGTCTTAGTCTTGCAAAGATGTATAACAAAGTTACAAGATGGTGACCCCTTGTGGAAACTTTGAAAGCATAAATTATTTGTTTGATTAGGCTTGTGGTGCAGTAAATTCATGTTTATATTTAGTATACAAAATACAACATTTCTAGCCTTATTCTATTTTAGACTTTACATGCCCTTTAAAGTGGCAGCTGCAGAATGATCGAGCAATTAAAAAATTTTAATTCCTTTTACAAAGTCAAATGGACACTGGGTGCGAAGAGCCAAAGGCAACAGTAATGAATTCTGAATAGTAAGACATAGGTTTCATGTCAGTAGAAATGAACAAATCCATCCTTATGACTATAGGGTCCAAGTTCCAACTGCTATTTTACTGTTACTGTCACTGACATTAGCACCATGAAGCATTTTACAAGCAGAAGATTTTCCAGTAGTTGGAGTAGGAAACCAGTTTGTTTCAACATTTGCTGCTTTGATTGAACATCAATATTTGGAGACATCTGGTAAAGTGCTCCAGTGCCACAAAGATGCAGCCAAACAAAAGTGCAACAGCAAATAGGCTTCAAACATCTCCTCAATTATTGAGCCCTAAGTTCTCTAATATTAATTTGTGGTTATAAGGGGGTTTGGTAGTTAATGATGTAGTGTTTACATGTACAGGAAGTTTCCCCAAAATAAATATGCATAAAATCAACCCATAAAACCCATACTTCTGCCACCAGAGTTCATGAGGAAGAGGTAGGCATGCAGAACACCATTTTTTTAAACCTTTGGGCACTCATTTTTTTTTTTTAACTTGGGGGCCCTGGCCGCTAATGTTTTTTTTTTACCTTAGGAGGTCCTGGCAGCTGATGTTTTTTGTTTTTTGTTTTTTAACTTGGGAAGCCCTGGCAGCTGATTTTTTTAACTTGGAGGGGGGCCTGGCCACAAATGTTTTTTTTTTTTTAACTTGGCCACAAAGGTTTTTTTCCCTTGTACCCTGGCCACCAATGGGCTTTTTTAACTTGTAGGGGGGCCACACCACCAATGTTTTTTTTTTTACTTGTAGGGGGGGCCTAGAAAATGTTGTTGTATAGGACCCTGTGAATTCTGATGGTGGCCCTGTCCCGTTACAGCTGTGCCCTAGGCCCTGGGGTGCCTATATGGTAAATACAGCCCTTTCAGTAAGCACTTGCATCCAGAGCTTGCTGTGCTCTCATAATGACACTCCCTAACCCACACAAGTTACATGGTCAGAGTGGCTCAAACATTCTTCCATATTGCGACACTGGGCCCATTCATTCTAAACCTGGATGTTGATTCTGGGGAAGACCTGGAACTCCATCACCTCCTGACCAAGCAGTAGCACCAGGGTTCTCACGCCATGTGCCAATTGCTGCGGCACAGTTGCGCCAAAAGGAAAAACTGTACAAGTCATTCGCACACCAAAAACTAAAAATAACTCCAGATGGACTTTGAAAATGTTCAACACAACAATGTCCTATTTGCAATGACATGAGTGCACAATCACATGAATTATAGCAAAACAAATGCAGCGGCACCAGTTGCAGAGCAATTGCGTAACATACCATGCTCTTTGAACCTACAATGTTCTAATTCTTGGGGAAAAAAAATTGTCCTCAAAATTGCTTTTCACCCATGGGTGTCCGCAGAAAATTTTCCAGGGTGGGGCAAGGAGGCATCTGTGGGAGGGCCTGTGAGATAGGTGGGTGTGTCACTGCCATCAGGGGGTGGAGCTATGCCACGGCGATCAGCCGATCGCCCGATCGCCGGGTCAATCAAGGGAATCCTGCACAGTTTCCCTAATTTGAAAAACCATCCAGGAAGTTTTGACCCGGGCAACCCTTAAAAATAAGTGGCAACCCTAGTTCACACAAAGATGGCAAAGTGGCAAGTTCATGTATAAATACCCCCAGAACTCACAAACAGATGGCACAGGGGCAAGTACATGTATAAATACCCCCAGAACTCACAAACAGATGGCACAGGGGCAAGTACATGTATAAATACCCCCAGAACTCACAAACAGATGGTACAGTGGCAAGTACATGTATAAATACCCCCAGAACTCACAAACAGATGGCACAGGGGCAAGTACATGTATAAATACCCCCAGAACTCACAAACAGATGGCACAGGGGCAAGTACATGTATAAATACCCCCAGAACTCACAAACAGATGGCACAGGGGCAAGTACATGTATAAATACCCCCAGAACTCACAAACAGATGGCACAGGGACAAGTACATGTATAAATACCCCCAGAACTCACAAACAGATGGCACAGGGGCAAGTACATGTATAAATACCCCCAGAACTCACAAACAGATGGCACAGGGGCAAGTACATGTATAAATACCCCCAGAACTCACAAACAGATGGCACAGGGGCAAGTACATGTATAAATACCCCCAGAACTCACAAACAGATGGCACAGTGGCAAGTACATACATAAATACCCCCAGAACTCACAAACAGATGGTACAGGGGGCAAGTAATTGTATAAATACCCCCAGAACTCACAAGTACAAGGCTGCAGACTGCAATAGATAGGGCTTTCCTTCCTTTGTTTTCTCCCGCGCTGCAATCTGTGCTACTGGCCAATCAGATGCTCCCTGGCTGCTCTCTCTCTCTCTGTCACAGCTGAAGTAATAACGGCAGCACCGTGACAAGGGAGGGGGGAGCGAGCACCTAGGGAAGGAGCTAAAAGAAAACTCTGCTGCACAGAAGAAAAATCTTTGAGGGATTGCGACAGAAACCACAGTAAGCTGGGGCCAATGCACGAACTGGTGGAAACTTATGTGCACAGTCCCGGGGGGGGCACTGCCCCCTCTTGCCCCCCCTCTGTGGACGCCCATGTTTTCACCCCCCAATATTCCCAAATGCTATAAGCATATATATTTTTAAGTTTTACTGTGTCATCAGTAACTTCATTTTGGAGTTTGTGTGTGTCATTTGAATAAATCCTAAAAAATTCTGGAAGCATCCTGTTACATTTTAAAATCCATTTAAAAATCCTATGAAAATTACATGGTGACTACATTTTATTGCTGATTTGCAGTGGGTTAAGGTTCTTGTGTTTATTCCATGGCAGAAAGGAAGACTGAACTGTGATCCAACATTTGAGTTGGAAGAAATGATTTTGGAGTCAAAACCGCTGCACAAAAAGAAGAAGAGGCTTGCCAAATATAAATCAAAGGAGGCAGCCAAAGACTATTGCCCTTTGGTAAGTACATTTGCACAGTGTAATCCTCAATAAAGTCATCAATGAATGGTCTTCAGTTTACTCCCAGAGCCTTAGGACTGCGGCACAAAGGGCAGATTTAAAGAGTTAATATTGTAGGCTCCAGAGACCAGAGTTAATATTGGGCCAACCAAGACCAGTGCACGTTGGAAATTTTCTCAGTATACGGACAGGCCATTTAAACCATGAGCAGCCAATCAGGAAATAACTTTGGATATATCTTACTTCTAATCATATGGCAAAATTAGTTCCAGGATCTATATTGGGGGGTTATTATTAAGGATCTATATTAAGGGTTACATGTAATGTTAATATGAATGAATTTTGTTACAAAAGAGCCACCTGCTGGTCAGTTTCTGACCACCAAGTAGTCAAGGAAGTTCTCAGGAGAAAGAAAGATTTAAGAAAGGTTTTAATTGTTTCCTAAGCAGAAGAAAACCAGAGCAGTCTCTTTCTTTCTTTCTTTCTTTCTTTCTTTCTTTCTTTCTTTCTTTCTTTCTTTCTTTCTTTCTTTCTTTCTTTCTTTCTTTCTTTATAGTAACAGAAAAGGTATCCTTTAATAACTTGGAATAAAAAAAATAATGAATGTACATAGAAAAAGTTTTTAGAATAACACCCTCACCAATGTTATATTCACTTATCTTAAAGGTTTACATATCCTTTCATAATGCCCCCACACTTGCTCCTATAATCCTGTCATCTGATATTAAAGGAAATCTAACTGTAGCAAAAAAATAAATGTAAAATTGCTTTTTGTTCACTTTTGAACATTATTGCATTTTACATTATTTTTCTAGTTTTCAAGATATTAGCAGTTTTACACTGCTAATATAATCTTTTTGAAACAACAGGACAACCTGCTGGTCATTTCAGCTAATTATATGTGTGGAGGCCTATTTATCGAATTTTAGCGGTTTTAGAGGTTTTTGAAACTACATTTTTCATGAATGCCATGAAAGTTATTAAAATATCCGTATATAAAAAGTATGAAAAAAAAGAAAACGTTTGAACGATGTTCTTAAAAATACGGATATCTTTTGAACCTCAAAAAAATTTGAGTTTGAGTTTACCATGAAAATTGTCCCGTTTCACCACGAAATTCACGAATTTCCAGCGGGCGAAAAAATCATGCCGGCTACAATTTGTGGTCTCAAAATAGGCGCAGGCGACAATTTTGGCACCGGCGACATTTGATGCAAATTAATTGTCGCCACCGTCCTAATTGTCGCCGTCATTAAAAATTTGACGCCGGTGAATATTCGCTGCAAATATACGAATTTATTCACCGGTGGCGAAGGGGGTAAAGGAACATAGGAGGTCTAAAACGGTTCCAGACAATATGCTTGCAACTTTCCTAATTATTGGGGGGGAAGAATGAATTGGTATTATTATTAATATTTTATGATTGGGGGGCCCTTTTAGTTTCATTTGTGCCCTGGTAATATAGAACCATAGTTACATTCATTTTATAGGTTTTGCATTAACAAACCTCACTACAATCCTGACCAAATGGTTTTGAGAAATGTATTTGTCAATGTGCTGCTAATAACAGCAAACAAGACATTTGCTTTATTCTGATTGCTTGGCATTAATTGGTCAGTTTGTGAGACAGTTTCATGATCGATCTTTCCCACTTCCTTCCAGAATGGTCACCTGCAGCAGTGCTTGGAATCAGTGCGGAAAGAATTCATCATATTCAACAGAGAGAAGTGAGTGCATTTATCAGACGCATATACCAGATTCCCAGGGAAATTGCTCCGGAGTCATTGGATACTATTTATTAGCACTTAGGGAAGATGATTAATGATTGTGACAACAGGTGCAAAAGGCCTGAGCTGGCAGGCACAGAATAGAGCTCTTGGTTTGAGGCTATTTATTGATTTAAAATGCATGTAAAGGCAAAAAATTAAAATGCCATTTTTACTTTCTTTAATGAAAAAGAAACCTATCTCCAATATACTTTAATTAAAAAATGTGTACCGTTTTTATAAGAAACCTGACTGTATGCAGTGAAATTCTCCCTTCATTTACTGCTGTGGATAGGAATTGTCAGATGGTCCCTAACTGCTGAGCAGGGAAACAATCATACTTATGAACAGCAGGGGGAGCCCCGCCTTACTTCCCAGCCATGCAGAACTCAAGCAGCTTTGTTTATGACGATCCCTAAGCAGCCCAGACCACACTGAGCATGTGCACAGTCTTAGTCTTGCAAAGATGTATAACAAAGTTACAAGATGGTGACCCCCTGTAGCCAACTTTGAAAGCATAAATTATTTGTTTGATTAGGCTAGTGGTGCAGTAAGTTCATGTTTATATTTAGTATACAAAATACAGCATTTCTAGCCTTATTCTATTTTAGACTTTACATGCCCTTTAAGGCTTTGTTTTCTCTTATTCAGTAACAATCCACTGTGCTCAGAGTTGAAATTGTAATAGCGGGAATGTAGCTAACAAATGTGTGCATGCTTGGGTTTAGTACAGCAGCAGAGGAACAGCAATTATCACATGCTGATACCCTGAGCTCCCTTCCAAAAGGAACATGAATACACCATGAACCTACCAGAAACTCTCCCAGACAGGAAATTACCCCCTTATTTTAATATAAATAAATCAGTGGCTTACCTTATTCCTGGCCATGACACATAGTGGAACAGTGAACTTGGACCTCATTATACAACCTGGCTCAGCAAATAAGATTGGCACGCAGCAGTTGATGTAACTAGATGTAACTGGGCCCCATAGCAAATTAATTTTAGGGCCACCAACATATCCAGAGGTTTTCCTGTTTTACCAATACATATTGAAATTGCTCATTAATTAGGGTCTCCCCTATACCTCCTGGGCAGCCACAGGGTCTGCTTCCTCTGTAGTTACACCCATGGCATGTGGCACTCAAGGAATAGTTCATTTTTTCATAGGACAGAAAAGTTAAGCTGGGACTTAAAAATGCCATATTTTAAATACTGAACTTATTGCACCAGCATAAAGTTTCAGCTTGTCAATAGCAGCAATGATCCAGGACTTCAAACTTGTCACAGGGGGTCACCATCTTGGAAAGTGTCTGTGACACTCACATGCTCAGTGGGCTTTTGTTGTACAGGGCCCCGTGATTTCTAATGGCGTCCCTGACAGCAGCACAGAGCATGTGCAGTGAATCAGCAGAAAAGAAGATGGGGAACTACTGGGGCATCTTTGGAGACACAGATCTTTACTGCTAAAGGGCTGTGATTGCTTTGGGCTGGTACAGAAGCCCAAAACATTATGTACAACATTTCCAACCTGCTTCTTTGGTTAAGCTTTAGTTCTCCTTTAAAGTTACAGATTATATTTGCCTGGGAGTGCCTCACACATCCTTCTGAATGAATATCGGTCCTATATCTTTGACCACACAATTATAGGAACTGACCAACAGTAGGAGAACAGTCCTTAATTTTGCATGATAAAATACAAAATGGCTATATAAAAAGGTTATTGGGGAAATATAATAAATTATACATTCAGATAGGAAAATTTGTAATGCAAATCCAATAAGTTTGTAATCTCACCAGTAGTATGTGGGGTCTGGGTGCACATGACCCAGACCTGCAGCTCAAGGTGAAGGTATCCAACCAAACAGAAGGCAACAGACACTCACATATCCCACAAAAACAGGCTTGCAAAATCACTAAGAACTTTATTTCAGGCCATAAAGTAAACTAATACATAGCCTTCGTGCGCTTTATTCTTGTTCAGCCTATGATTAAGTGCCTGAGTGCACTAAACGCAGAAGGCAAATTTACTTTTTGGCCTGAAATAAAGTTCTCAAGACTGTGTTCGGTTGAAATGTAATAAATGTCACAAAGAGAAAAACAATTTGCACAAATAAAAATGAATATTTGCATTTCGCAATGTAATATTCTTCCTTAGACTATTATTGCATTTTAAATTTTAAAGAAGTGCTTTTTGTCACGAGCGCCGGTCAGCGCGTCCTTCCCCTCTGGTGGTGAATCCAAAATGGCGGGTAACGGAGGTGCTGGCGCTGTGACGCCGACGTCAGAACGCCAGCACAATGACATCACAAACCGGCGCCAAATTCAAATAAAAGGACGCCCTGGTCGCCCGTTCAATGCCCAAGTATAGGAATTGTTTGCTGCATTCCTGGGTGTGTGTTAATTCTCTTGTTATTGATTCCTGGATTCCTGACCTTGCCTGGACTTTGACCTCTCTAATTCAAGCCTGCCTTTGAACTCCTGCCTGGATATTGACTCTGATTTCTCCTGATCCCTATCTGTACCGTGAATTTGGACTTTGACCCCTTGTGATTCCTCCTTGGTCCTGACTACTCCCGCTGGGAGCTGATAGGCCCCCTGACATTATACTTGGGCCATGGACCCTTCAGAGGAAGTTTAGCCTGATTTCGGCAGGGCCTTTCATGGTCTGCATTCGCGCATGGAGGATTACGAAGCTCGGCAATCCCATTTCGGACAAGCGTTGGAGGCGATCCTGGAAAAACTATCCATTCTTACGCAAACAACACCAAAGCCAGTTCCAGTTGCTGCAGTTGCGGCTCCACATTCCTCCACCGCTGGTCCACGTATTCTGGCACCTCCGCTCTACAGTGGAGATCCCCAAGCATGGCGTGGTTTTGTGAACCAGTGCCAGATCCAGTTTGTTCTGCAACCCACTCAGGCAGCCCAAATGTCTGCTATTTGGGCTGCAACCAAATCGAGTTTGGAAAAGAGTGCTCTTGAGCATAAGACTTTTCGGAGACGTAGATCCTCTCCTCCATACAAGGTTGGTGACAAGGTGTGGTTATCCACTAGGAACATTCGCTTAAGAGTGCCTACTCCCAAGTTGGGTCCAAAATTTGTTGGTCCATTCTCCATTGTGGAGATTGTTAATCCCATGGCTGTCAGACTTCAGCTTCCCCCTGAGATGCGAATTCCCAACATATTCCATGTATACCTGGTGAAACCAGCAATTTCCAATTGCTTCTCTTCTGATCAGTCTCCTCCTTCAGCTATCTCTATGGATGGTCAAGAAGAGTACGATGCGGAAAAGAGCTTGGACTCCAGACTCTCCAGGGGTTCTCTCCAGTTCCTTATTAGGTGGAAGGGCTTTGGTCCTGAAGAATGCTCTTGGGAGAAACACTCTGATGTACATGCCCCTCAACCGGTAAGGGAATTCTACAATAGTTTTCCCCAGAAACCAAGGCTCGGTGGTCCAGTGACCCCTCGTGGGGGATGGGGTCACGAGCGCCGGTCGGCGTGTCCTTCCCCTCCGGCGGCAAATCCAAAATGGCGACGCCCATAGCTACCACATGGGTAGCGCTGTCGCTGTGACGCCGGCATCAGAACACCGGCGCGAAGACGTCACAAACCGGTGCCAAATTCAAATAAAAGGACACCCTGGTCGCCGGTTCAATGCCCAAGTTTAAGAATTGTTTGCTGCATTCCTGGGTGTGTGTTAATTCTCTTGTTATTGATTCCTGGATTCCTGACCTTGCCTGGACTTTGACACCTCTAATTCCTGCCTGCCTTTGAACTCCTGCCTGGATATTGACTCTGATTTCTCCTGATCTCTTTCTGTGAATTTGGACTTTGACCCCTTGTGCCTCCTTGGTCCTGAATACTCCCGATGGGAGCCGATAGGCCCCCTGACACTTTTGGAGCAAACAAAACGTTTTCAATAAGAAATGTTATTACATACACTGTGCACTGGCGCAAACTATAAAATTTGCAATCTTCCACAGTTGGAAGTGGTCGATAACAATTTCCGAGTTGCCAAAATCTAAATTATGTTGGCGCAAAGGAAAAAAATTTCATGCAAAGGCATACATTTTCACGTTGCAAATAGGTTTTCCGTTACCGACTTTCATTACACTCCTCCATTAGTCTATTAGCAACAACTTATCTCATTAATGCATTCGTTTGCTGTTATGTGATTACCAGAATCTCACTTTTTTTCTTCATAGACAAAGTGGACATGGATCAAATGCAGAGAACAAGGTTTCCAATCAGCCGCATATAAAGCTCCAAGATGGTCACACCACAAATAACAACATTCTGGTTCACGATTGCACAAAAGGTTGCAGTAGCTAGTGGTATTTGAACTGGAAGCTGAACTGTTCCATTGCTTCTGGAAGAGAGAGATGCATGCCTTTACTCAAGACCAGGACCTATGTGAAAATGTTCAAGCACAGCTCATGGATGGGACTTTATACCCATTGTGAGGACATTTCTTTTCTAACACTGCTTTTTTCTAACACTGCTACCATGATTTGGCTCATAAGTAATATCAGGTCCAAACAAATCTTTTCACTGACCTGGAAAAAGACTTGAATGTCAAAATGTTAATTTTTCAATCCGTGGGCTGTTTTGGGCAAGTTCAGTTTCAATGCAGGTTGTGTTGATTTCATGTTCCATTCTACTATGCTTTGACCTTACTCCACTTTGGAAATGGCATTAGTCAAACACAAAAATGGAAGTTACATGAAGTAACAGAAACATTTCCAATATAGGGGGTTCTAATAACCCAGAGCAACCAGTCAGAAGGGGAAACATTTGCTAGTCTAGTCTGAAACCACATTTGATTGGTTGCTATGAGTTACTAGGCAATGGAACAACTTGGTAGGTAGAGATGGCGCGAAATGTTCGCTGGCGAACTTGTTCGCGCGAACATCGGGTGTTCGCGCTCGCCGGAAGTTCGCGAACGTCGCGCGACGTTCGCCATTTTGGGTTCGCCATTGTTGGCGCTTTTTTTTGCCCTCTCACCCCAGACCAGCAGGTACATGGCAGCCAATCAGGAAGCTCTCCCCTGGACCACTCCCCTTCCCTATAAAAACCGAAGCCCTGCAGCTTTTTTTCACTCTGCCTGTGTGTGCTGAAGAGATAGTGTAGGGAGAGAGCTGCTGCCTGTTAGTGATTTCAGGGACAGTTGAAAGTTTGCTGGCTAGTAATCGTTTTGATACTGCTCTGTTATTGGAGGGACAGAAGTCTGCAGGGGTTTGAGGGACATTTAAGCTTAGGTAGCTTTGCTGGCTAGTAATCTACCTTCTACTGCAGTGCTCTGTATGTAGCTGCAGTGGGCAGCTGTCCTGCTTCTGATCTCATCTGCTGACTGCTGCAATAGCAATAGTCCTTGTAAGGACTGCTTTTATTTATTTTTTTGTTGTTTTACTACTACTACTACTACTACTACTACTACTATAAGAGCCCAGTGCTATTAGTCTAGCAGTGTTGGGGAGTGGGACTGGTGTGCTAATCTGCTGCTCCTAGTAGTTCAGCAGCACCAACTTTAATTTTTTTTTTTTTAATATTCATTCTTTTTTTATTTAACTTTTTTTTATTTTACTACCGCTGTAGTAGTGTATAAGTTGACCTTTTAGGCATTATTTGCCCTGTAGGCATTTTTTGCCCAGTGTGTTATTCAACCAACTGCTATCTAGCTGTGTGACCGTGTTCACATTCTGTCTAAATATCCATAATATTACCGTCTCCAGAAAAAACACCGGAGTGACTTTTTTCAAGCAGCCATAATAAATTTTACGTAATCCGTATCCATCGCTGTAGTAGTGTATAAGTTGACCTTTTAGGCATTATTTGCCCTGTAGGCATTTTTTGCCCAGTGTGTTATTCAACCAACTGCTATCTAGCTGTGTGACCGTGTTCACATTCTGTCTAAATATCCATAATATTACCGTCTCCAGAAAAAACACCGGAGTGACTTTTTTCAAGCAGCCATAATAAATTTTACGTAATCCGTATCCATCGCTGTAGTAGTGTATAAGTTGACCTTTTAGGCATTATTTGCCCTGTAGGCATTTTTTGCCCAGTGTGTTATTCAACCAACTGCTATCTAGCTGTGTGCCCGTGTTCACATTCTGTCTAAATATCCATAATATTACCGTCTCCAGAAAAAACACCGGAGTGACTTTTTTTCAAGCAGCATTCTTATATTTTACGTAATCCGTATCCACCGCTGTGTATACGTTGACCTTGTAGGCATTATTTGCCCTGTAGGCATTTTTTGCCCAGTGTGTTATTCAACCAACTGCTATCTAGCTGTGTGCCCGTGTTCACATTCTGTCTAAATATCCATAATATTACCGTCTCCAGAAAAAACACCGGAGTGACTTTTTTCAAGCAGCCATAATAAATTTTACGTAATCCGTATCCATCGCTGTAGTAGTGTATAAGTTGACCTTTTAGGCATTATTTGCCCTGTAGGCATTTTTTGCCCAGTGTGTTATTCAACCAACAGCCATCTAGCTGTGTGACCTTGTTCACATTCTGTCTAAATATCCATAATATTACCGTCTCCAGAAAAAACACCGGAGTGACTTTTTTCAAGCAGCCATAATATATTTTACGTAATCCGTATCCACCGCTGTAGTAGTGTATACGTTGATCTTGTGGGCATTATTTGCACAGTGTTTTCTTCAAACCGCCATCTAGCTGTGTGAGCTTGTTCACATTTTGTCTAAATATTGATAATATTATCGTCTCTAGAAAAACCACTTGAGTTACTTTTTTTCAAGCAGCATTCTTATATTTTACGTAATCCGTATCCACCGCTGTGTATACGTTGACCTTGTAGGCATTATTTGCACAGTGTTTTCTTCAAACCGCCATCTAGCTGTGTGAGCGTGTTCACATTTTGTCTAAATATTGATAATATTATCGTCTCTAGAAAAACCACTTGAGTTACTTTTTTTCAAGCAGCATTCTTATATTTTACGTAATCCGTATCCACCGCTGTGTATACGTTGACCTTGTAGGCATTATTTGCACAGTGTTTTCTTCAAACCGCCATCTAGCTGTGTGTATTATCGTTTCCAGAAAAACCAACTGAGTTTTTGTTGTTGTTGTTTTTTTAAAAATAATGCCAGGCAAAGGCAGGCCGCCACGCAGAGGCCGTGCTAGGGGCCGTGCTGCTATGCAATCCTGTGGCCCTAGCAAATTGCCCAGTTTTAAAAAGCCAATGACCCTGAACTCCCAAAATGCTGAAGAGGTAGTTGACTGGCTTACACAGCACACCCCATCCTCTACCGTTTCTAACTTTACCACAACATCCTCCTCATCCTCCACTGCTATGGCCACCCCACGTAACACTTCCTCCACCACCGGTGCCCCTTCTTCACTGGAGTCAGAGGAGTTATTTTCCCATGAGTTTCTTGAACTGAGTAATGCGCAACCATTATTGGCAGAAGAAGATGAAGGAGATGAGGACGTTACACCAGATTTAATTCTGGCAGAGAACACGACAGAGATGGACATAATGATGAGTGATGAGGAGGAGGTCCCCGCTGCTGCTTCCTTCTGTGATGTGTCAGAAGAAATTGATGCATCTGAGGAGAATGATGATGAGGAGATTGATGTTTTGTGGGTGCCTAGTAGAAGAGAGCAAGAGGAGGGTAGTTCAGATGGAGAGACGGAGAGTCAGAGAGGCAGTAGGAGAATAAGACTTAGAAGAAGCAGGGAGGACAGCCCGCAGGGATCAGTAGGGCAACAACATGTATCGGCACCTGTGTTCAGCCAGCCAACGCACCCGCCATTGCCGCCAATGCCGCCAACTTCTACTGTTACCGCCAGATCGCACACTTCCAAAAAGTCAGCAGTGTGGGATTTTTTTAATGTGTGTGCCTCTGACAAAAGCATTGTAATTTGCAATGAGTGCAGTCAGAAACTGAGCCTTGGTAAGCCCAACAGCCACATAGGTACAACTTCTATGCGAAGGCACATGAGCGGCAAGCACAAAGCACTTTGGGAGCAACACCTCAAAGGCAACAGGCAAACTAAAAGCCACACTCCTTCTGGTCCAGCATCTTACTGCTCTACCTCTGCTCTCCTTGACCCATCTGAACCACCCTCCACTCCGCCTTCCACCTTGACCACCTGTTCCCATTCCCAGTCATCTGCCACCAGCCAAGTTTCTGTGAAGGCCATGTTTGAGCGTAAGAAGCCAATGTCTGACTGTCACCCCCTTGCCCGGCGTCTGACAGCTGGCTTGTCTGCACTCTTAGCCCGCCAGCTTTTACCATACCAGCTGGTGGACTCTGAGGCCTTCCGCAAATTTGTAGCAATTGGGACACCGCAGTGGAAGGTACCCAGCCGCAATTTTTTTTCTAAAAAGGGAATACCACACCTGTACCAACATGTGCAGAGCCAAGTTACCGCATCTCTGTCACTTAGTGTTAGGCCAAAGGTCCATATGACTACTGACGCATGGTCCTCCAAGCATGGTCAGGGCAGGTATGTCACCTACACTGCCCACTGGGTGAACTTGGTAATGGCTGGGAATGGGAAGCAGGGAATGGGTAGCTCAACAACAACAACAACAGTGGAGTTGGTGTCACCGCCACGGATTGCACGCGGTTCTGCCACCACCTCTACTCCTCCATCGCTCTCTACCTCGTCTTCTTCCTCTTCTTCTTCTTACTCTGCTGCTGGGTCCTCCTTCTCCTCCTCCACACCTGTGCACCCCCAGCTCCCCCTAGGCTATTCGACGTGCCAGGTACGCCGTTGTCACGCTGTCTTGGGGATGACGTGCCTGGAAAGCAAAAACCATACCGGATCTGTACTCCTGTCATCTCTGCAGTCACAGGCCGATCGGTGGCTGACCCCACACCAACTGCAGATTGGAAAAGTGGTGTGTGACAATGGAAGCAATCTGTTGGCAGCGTTGAGACTGGGCAATTTAACACATGTGCCCTGCATGGCACATGTGTTAAATTTAATAGTCCAACGTTTTGTCTCCAAGTACCCAGGATTCCAGGACGTTCTCACCCAGTCCAGAAAGGTGTCGGCCCATTTCAGACGTTCCTACACAGCCATGGCACGCCTTGCTGACATTCAGCAGCGCTACAACATGCCAGTCAGGCGTTTGATTTCTGACAGCCAGACTCGCTGGAATTCAACGCTCCTTATGTTGGAACGTCTGCTGCAACAACAAAGGGCCGTCAACGAGTACCTTTTTGAACTGGGTGGTAGGACTGGATCTGCAGAGCTGGGGATTTTTTTCCCCCGTTACTGGGTGCTTATGCGCGATGCCTGCAGGCTCATGCGACCTTTTGAAGAGGTGACAAATATGGTCAGTCGCACCGAAGGCACCATCAGCGACCTAATACCCTTCGCTTTCTTCCTGGAGCGTGCCGTGTGACGAGTGACAGATGAGGCTGTAGACCAGCGTGACGAGGAGCTGGAAGCGCACGATTTATGGTCGGAATCACCAGAACGAACCCAGGCACCTGCTGCAACGCAGGGAGAGGTGCCAGAAGTGGAGTCAGAGGAGGAAGGTGGCTTTGTGGAGGAGGAGGAGGAGGACCAACAGGAGCAGGCTTCCCAGGGGGCTAGTGGTGACCTTTTGGGGACCCCTGGTCTTGTACGTGGCTGGGGGGAGGAGACCGTGGATGATGCAGTCCTTGATAATTAGAGATGTCGCGAACTGTTCGCCGGCGAACTTGTTCGCGCGAACATCGGGTGTTCGCGCTCGCCGGAAGTTCGCGAACGTCGCGCGACGTTCGCCATTTTGGGTTCGCCATTGTTGGCGCTTTTTTTTGCCCTCTCACCCCAGACCAGCAGGTACATGGCAGCCAATCAGGAAGCTCTCCCTTGGACCACTCCCCTTCCCTATAAAAACCGAAGCCCTGCAGCTTTTTTTCACTCTGCCTGTGTGTGCTGAAGAGATAGTGTAGGGAGAGAGCTGCTGCCTGTTAGTGATTTCAGGGACAGTTGAAAGTTTGCTGGCTAGTAATCGTTTTGATACTGCTCTGTTATTGGAGGGACAGAAGTCTGCAGGGGTTTGAGGGACATTTAAGCTTAGGTAGCTTTGCTGGCTAGTAATCTACCTTCTACTGCAGTGCTCTGTATGTAGCTGCAGTGGGCAGCTGTCCTGCTTCTGATCTCATCTGCTGACTGCTGCAATAACAGTAGTCCTTGTAAGGACTGCTTTTATTTATTTTTTTGTTCCAATACAGAGCAGTATCAAGCAGATTACTAGCCAGCAAACTTACTATCATCTGTCCCTGAAATCACTAACAGCTCTCGCCCTACACTATCTCTTCCAAGCACACACAGGCAGATTTTTCAGATACATTTTTGCCCTTGATCCCCCTCTGGCATGCCACTGTCCAGGTCGTTGCACCCTTTAAACAACTTTAAAATCATTTTTCTGGCCAGAAATGTCTTTTGTAGATGTTAAAGTTCGCCTTCCCATTGAAGTCTATGGGGTTCGCGAACCGTTCGCGAACCGCTCGCAATTTTGCGCAAGTTCGCGAATATGTTCGCGAACTTTTTTTCCGACGTTCGCTACATCCCTATTGATAATGAGGAAGCGGAGATGGATAGCTCTGCATCCAACCTTGTGAGAATGGGGTCTTTCATGCTGTCATGCCTGTTGAAGGACCCCCGTATCAAGAGGCTTAAGGAGAAGGACCTGTACTGGGTCGCAACGCTACTAGACCCTCGGTACAAGCATAAAGTGGCAGAAATGTTACCAACATACCACAAGTCCGAAAAGATGCGGCATTTACAAACCAGCCTGCAAAACATGTTGTACAATGCTTTTAAGGGTGATGTCACTTCAGGAACTCATCAACATTCCAGGGGCAGAGGTGCCAGTAATCCTGCCACGAGCACACCTGCAAGGACAAAGCCCTTTGGCCGGTCTGTAACATCAGACATGCAAATGTTTTTCTGTCCAAGGCAGCGCCACAACCCTTCTGGATCCACCCTCAAAGAACGCCTCGACCGGCAGGTAGCGGACTACCTGGCATTAACTGCAGATATCGACACTCTGAGGAGCGATGAACCCCTGGACTACTGGGTGCGCAGGCTTGATCTGTGGCCAGAGCTGTCACAATTTGCCATGAACCTCTTGTCTTGCCCAGCCTCAAGTGTGCTCTCAGAAAGGACCTTCAGTGCAGCAGGAGGGATTGTAACTGAGAAGAGAACTCGCCTAGGTCACAAAAGTGTCGATTACCTGACCTTTATTAAAATGAATGAGGGGTGGATCTCGGAGGGTTACTGCACGCCGGAAGACTTGTTCTGACTTCTATGCAGCTGTCCTTCTCTTCAAGCCTCATGACTCCACACACAGCTGTCCTTTAGCGTCCTCCTCCCTCCGCCACCGTTACAAACTAGGGTGCAAACCCTACTGGTTTAATTTTTTCTGGCCTCAGTGGCTGCAACCAAAAAAACTGGGCAAACAATGTCTACAAGGTCAACGTATGGCGAAAAATGACTATTTTCAGCATTTATATGGCATATTTTTTCTGGCAACTGTGCTTCAGTGGCTGCGTCCAAAAAAATGCATATTTTCTGCATTTATATGGCATAATTTTTCTGGCCTCTGTGCTTCAGTGGCTGCAACCAAAAAAATGCATATTTTCTGCATTTATATGGCATAATTTTTCTGGCCTCTGTGCTTCAGTGGCTGCAACCAAAAAAATGCATATTTTGTCCATTTATATGGCATAATTTTTCTAGCCTCTGTGCTTCAGTGGCTGCAACCAAAAAAAATTATATTTTCAGCATTTATATGGCATAATTTTTCTGTCAACTGTGCTTCAGTGGCTGCGACCAAAAAAATGCATATTTTCTGCATTTATATGGCATAATTTTTCTGGCCTCTGTGCTTCAGTGGCTGCAACCAAAAAAATTTATATTTTCAGCATTTATATGGCATAATTTTTCTGGCAACTGTGCTTCAGTGGCTGCGACCAAAAAAATGACTATTTTCAGCATTTATATGGCATATTTTTTCTGGCCTCTGTGCTTCAGTGGCTGCGGCCAAAAAAACTGGGCAAACAATGCCTACAAGGTCAACGACGTTGACCTTGTAGGCATTGTTTGCCCAGTTTTTTTGGCCGCAGCCAATGAAGCACAGAGGCCAGAAAAAATATGCCACATAAATGCTGAAAATAGTCATTTTTTGCCATACGTTGACTCAACGTATATGGCAAAAAATGACTATTTTCAGCATTTATATGGCATATTTTTTCTGGCAACTGTGCTTCAGTGGCTGCAACCAAAAAAACTGGGCAAACAATGTCTACAAGGTCAACGTATGGCGAAAAATGACTATTTTCAGCATTTATATGGCATATTTTTTCTGGCAACTGTGCTTCAGTGGCTGCGTCCAAAAAAACTGGGCAAACAATGTCTACAAGGTCAACGTATGGCGAAAAATGACTATTTTCAGCATTTATATGGCATATTTTTTCTGGCAACTGTGCTTCAGTGGCTGCGTCCAAAAAAACTGGGCAAACAATGCCTACAAGGTCAATGTATGGCAGTTGTTTAAAGAGAACAGTAGATTACTAGCCAGCAAAGCTACCTAAGCTAAAATGTCCCTCAAATCCCTGCAGACTTCTGTCCCTCCAATACAGAGCAGTATCAAGCAGATTACTAGCCAGCAAACTTACTATCATCTGTCCCTGAAATCACTAACAGCTCTCCCCCTACACTATCTCTTCCAAGCACACACAGGCAGATTTTTCAGATAAATTTTTGCCCTTGATCCCCCTCTGGCATGCCACTGTCCAGGTCGTTGCACCCTTTAAACAACTTTAAAATCATTTTTCTGGCCAGAAATGTCTTTTTTAGATGTTAAAGTTCGCCTTCCCATTGAAGTCTATGGGGTTCGCGAACCGTTCGCGAACCGCTCGCATTTTTGCGCAAGTTCGCGAATATGTTCGCGAACTTTTTTTCCGACGTTCGCTACATCCCTATTGGTAGGCCGCATTCATATGACCTGAAATTAAATAAACCCTAAAAGCGATGTAGGGCAGTGGCACACGCTGCTACTGGGGGAGATTAGTCGACCAGTGACAAATCGCCTGTTCTTCGGGCGACTAATCTCCCCTAAATGCCTTCCCACCGGCTAGAATGTAAATCGCCAGTGGGATGGCACTCGGAATGATTTGTTTTCCGAAGTTGCCCAAAGTTGCCAAACAAGGAAACTTCGGGCGTCTTTCGAAAGCCAAAACGACCCGAGTGCCCCCCACCAGCAATTTACATTCTAGCCAGTGGGAAGGCATTTAGGGGAGATTAGTCGCCTGAATAAGAGTCGATTTGTCACTGGGCAACTCATATCCCACAGTAGCAGCGTGTGCCACTGCCCTTATATCAACTTCCTGGTTGTTTTCAGTAAAGGTTCAGTTAGATATTGATTGGAAGGCTGGAATCTTGTCGACGGGGAACTATATCTGACTGGAGGTCCTCTGAATGGGCCTCATTGGGTTCATCGCTAATTGGTCTCCCATTGGGCAAACATCAACTTCAGCAGATCTCCACATGTATAACTAGACTCAATCGCTGAGAAAATAATAAGTTAATAGGTGTCATTGCTCTGGAGCATGCTACTTGTATTTATTTATCTTGAGATAAGGCTAATTACTGCATAAACACCCATAAAGTGCACTCTGAGGGCAATACTTAATGAAACTTAATAAAAGCAAGATAATATATAAGATATTATTTTGCACCTATTTTTTTAACTTTACTCTGATTTAAAGGGCATGTAAAGCCAAAAAAAATAAAATTCCGTTTTTACTTTCTTTAAGGAAAAATAAACCTATCTCCAATATACTTCAATTAAAAAATGTGTACCGTTTTTATAAGAAACCTGACTGTATGCAGTGAAATTCTCCCTTCATTTACTGCTGTGGATAGGAATTGTCAGATGGTCCCTAACTGCTGAGCAGGGAAACAATCATACTTATGAACAGCAGGGGGAGCCCCCGCCTTACTTCCCAGCCATGCAGAACTCAAGCAGCTTTGTTTATGATGATCCCTAAGCAGCCCAGACCACACTGAGCATGTGCACAGTCTTAGTCTTGCAAAGATGTTTAACAAAGTTACAAGATGGAGACCCCCTGTAGCCAACTTTGAAAGCATAAATTATTTGTTTGATTAGGCTTGTGGTGCAGTAAGTTCATGTTTATATTTAGTATACAAAATACAGCATTTCTAGCCTTATTCTATTTTAGACATGCCCTTTAAAATAGAGGTCAAAATGTCTGTCACACTTGTTTTTTCGTCCAATTGACTACATTCACTGCTTTGTGCGGGGAATCCAATGTCCAATTAAAAATAAATGTTTGAAGGCCAAAAGGAGCAGGGTTCTTTATACTCCAGTAATATTTAGCTCTTTAGTTAAAAAAAAAATATTTTGCAGAAAATAAATATTTGATGTCACTGAAACTAATTTTTTTTTTGGTCTTACTAATCCTTTAAATTGGACATATTCTATTTGTTTTATTCCTTTATAATAACAGAAAGTTGCCTTGAAACTGTTCCTTCAAAGCAGTTGCTGAATTGAGTATCTGAGATACTTTTTCCAATGTTTGACATAGCTGTGGACTTATTTTTCACATCTCATGGTTGTGCCATATATGTCGTTGAAATGTATAAAAGCCACATGCCTGAGTTCTAGTTCTGTACAGGTGTTAAGTCTGCGAAGCGGGCTCATTTTGTGTTATCTAAGTGTCTGTGTTTGATGTTTGTGTCCGGTTCCTGCAGTTTCACTTTTTCTCTCACGCTACAGCTGTACAATTCCACACTAAGAACTTATAACTGTGAATCCCTCCCTGCAGTGTCTTCAATATGGTACGTAGACATGGGTGTTCCACAAACGTCCTCTTTTAAACCTAACGATATCAGTCTACAAATAGAAAATATCTTGGCACATTAACCAATGGTGGTATTATGCTCAGTAAATATAGTGCAGGCAGCACATTCACTAGTGTATGGATGTACTACTGATAAGTCCTGTGTTGATCCATGGAAATGGACTAAGCCAGCAGGCAATTCTAATGAGGTGTGAGTAGGCTGCTTGCACCTAATACATTCTAGCTAGTGATGGGCGAATTTATTTGCCAGGCGTGAATTCGCAGCGAATTTATGCGATTCGTCGCCAGCGAATAAATTCGCGAAACGCCCGCGAAAATTTGCGGCAAAAATTCACCGGCGTCAAAAAAAACGGACGCAGGCGTCAAGAAAACGGACGCTGGCGTAAAAAACTGGTGCCGGCATCAAAAACGAGGTGCCGGCGTCAAAAAAGAGATGCTGGCGCCGTTTCGCAAATTTTTCGTCGTTTTGCGAATTTTTCGCGAAATTCACTAATTTTTCGGCAAATCGAAACAGCGCAAATTCGCCCATCACTAATTCTAGCACCTGCTGCTACTTCTTCAAGCTTCTATAGTGCCATCTGGCTCCTGACTTCAGATTGAGTACTACAACGATGGGTCCAAAATACGTACAATGTGTTATGATGGTGATAGAAATGGCAAACGGTTGCTCTGGATAAGGCAATTTAAACATTGATACAGTTAGCATAACCCTTACTGTAGGCATATTTCAGATGGATGAGCCCAGGGTGTTGCCTTTGATAGGTATGTGAAAAAAGGTCTCTCATTGTCATTGACTTGTGCTCTTGCATTTAAATGAGCATTTCTTGCAGAAGACTTATTTTAAAGACAAATAAAAGATGCTTAAGTCTAAGAAGAGTCAGTTGATATGGATATAAAGACATACTTGCTCTAAAAAGGGATGTAAAGGCCAAAAAATAAAATCCCATTTTTACCTTCTAATCAAAAAGAAATCTATCTCCAATAAACTTTAATTAAAAAATGTCTACAATTTTTCATAAGAAAACTGATTGTTTGCAGTGAAATTCCCCCTTCGTTTTACTTGCTCTGACTTTTGTGGATATGAAACTTCAGACGGTCCCTAACTGCTCTGCAGGGAAACTATCATACCTACAAACGGCCCCCCCACCTTACTTCCCTGACCTTGAGCAGCTTTGTTTGTTTCCCTGTAGAGCAGCCGGCAACTGTGTAGAGATCCATATCTGCAGATACAGTGCAGTCTGCATATTCTGATTATTAATCAGTCTTTCTGTATCTGCTTCTATGTCAGATATTATTTGACATGCGGTGTTTTGATAATTTATGACGATCCCTAAGCTTAACCTCCCAACAGAAGGCCAGATCACACTGAGCATGTGCATGGTCTTGGTCTTGCAAAGGTGTTTCACAAATTACAAGATGACAGCCCCCTGCGTCCAACTTTGAAAACATAAATAATTTGTTTAATCAGGCTTCTGGTACAGTAAGTTTATGTTTATATTTAGTATACAAAATACAGCATTTCTAGCATTATTCTATTTTAGACTTTAGTTCCCCTTTAAGTCTAAGGAGAGCCATTTCCAGTCCATTTAAAGAGGTTGACACGCCTTCATACCAAAATGACTCCTGCAAAACATATTACTCCTCTGTAAAACCATAGACGCATCCCAGAGCAATGGCTTTCAAGTTTTGTGAACTCTCCATAAGATACTTATATAGAAACACATTGCCACCTGCCACATTGGATACCGTGTTTTGGACAATGAGTATCTAGAACAGAACAGAAATATTCAGCCTTCCAGGAACATACAATATAAAAAAACAAATACACAGTCATACCAGAATCCAGTCTAAATGGCATTCATGGTGGGCCCCCTTATCCACACTTTTTGGCTTCCCTTGAAGGGACTTTTCCATAAACTCTTAAGATTTGGTAAATGTATATACTTTAAATGCCTGTGTCTACGTACCTGGAAAATACCATCAATCCAATTTCCTTGGTGATGTTTAATATATTTCATCTGTTTACAGTATGTTCAAATAATCCTTTGTGGCATCAATCTGTATAAAAAGAGAAATGTTTTAATTTATTCTTCGTTATCTAAGTCCTTTGTTTCAGGTGAGTAACTGTTCAACCTTCATCACAAGACACCGATTCATTATTCAGTGTCGGTTTTCTTATATAAGGCTTAGCTTCAAGGTTTTCTATATTGTACCATTTTGTATTTATTTTGTATACAATTCTATCTTTTGTTTACATATAAAGCTATTTTTAATATTTCATCAATATTATTTGTATCTTTTAAGTTTTGTTTTTTTTTAATCTAATCAATGAATGCCTTCATTAGAAGTAGAAGACCCACTGTAATTATTATATATCTCAAAGCATGACTTTTACTTAATAAAAAAGCATTTGAAATACATGGTCTACTAATTGATGTATAAAATACTATTTTTTTTATCACTCTGACCAAATTATTCTAACCTGATGTGGACACACGTGATGACCTAATAGGCATAAAAACAGAAAATTGATGATATGATTGCTCCAAACCTGGCTCTATTGGAAAAATCACAGCTATTATTAAGGGAAATGTAACCTATGAAACAAATTAACATAAAACTGTTTAGATTGCACTTCTGAGGACTTTTGCAGTTTATATGATTTTGTTTCTAGTTCTCAAGATATAAGCAGTTTATTTTCACATGTAATAAAATGTATTTAGTGAGCAGAGGAAAGTCTTGTGATGATGGTCTGCTTGGCTCGTTTCTGCTCACTAGCTTCTTTTTCTGGCAGAGCAACATCAAAAGACCTTCCTTTGCTCACAAATTAAATTTTCTGCTAACTCTACATTTGCATTATGCAGACCATTATCCTGCTTACGTTCCATTCAGTTATTTACCAATAGTCTTCTCAACTTTTCCATTGGAGGCACTTGATATTTTGTCACCACCTCATCCTCCTTCCCTTCTCTTATTTCTTCTGCACTTAACAGGTCCACAAGTATAGAGGGTACAATTGCCCTCTCTTACACTGAAAATAACCATTTTTAGTCTTACCCTTAATTTCCCCATGCCACACCTGCTCTACAGTCCCCACCCAAAACATGTTTTTCTTTACATTTTAATATCCCTAAAAACATTCTTCTTCTTCAGAGGGTGGCCACCAAATGATCACTAGCAGGAAGACATACAATGGTATTCAGCCTTGAGAGAAATACTATTCCTGTGCTCATTAAACCACTAGTGTCACCCACTAAAAAGAATAATCATTTAGGCAACAAGGAATCAATCCTTAAAAAAAAACAGTTGTACAGTTTCTGTGGAAACTCATTATTATACAGTCAGTGAAAAGCTAGAAGGGCAAAGATGACTAATAATACTGGTATTACAGAGATGCTTTCTCAGTGGGTGCTGATGAAGAACCTCTGTCTTTAGGAAGAGGATCATTAAAACACTGGTGTGGGAGGTGTACGACTCTGCTGGGAGTTGAGCCAGTAACGGTGTAACCGCCAGGTTTCTGGTTGCTGTCTTTGATTACAAGGCCAAGAGAAAAGCTTGTGAGCTCCCATGTCTTCCTCATTCAATCTCATCCTTTGATTACCCTTTACCTGGCCTTTCCAATCTTACCTTTGCAGTCTTATTTGTCAAACAGTGTCAATCAGGGAGAATCTGCCCTATTTAACCCAGCTACGGCCTTACTTCCTTTGCCTGAGCTTTAGTGTGTTTGAGTGCTGTGGCTAGTCCCCTGCTCTTGCTCCTGTTTCAACTCCAGTCCTGTTTCTGCTCCATTCTATCTTGTTGCTGACCTTCAACCTCTCCTTTACAGTACCTGTCTAGTTTCTAATTGGTCACAATAACCAGTCCTCATCTGAAGGACTCACCACACATTGATATCCTTTATACAAGGTCCTTCCCATGCCTCATTTTCTTGTTTTATTCTTACTGTCAAACTGTGATGCGTCAATATTTTGGTCTTCAAGCCTGGTGGAAATTGACTGTATCAGCAGCCCAGTGTGGTCCTCACCTAACAGAATTTTTAATCCTGCCTAATAGATACCTGGACTATCCTCATCCAGACACGGGACAGACAGACTGTCTGTTGTCCATATACATTTATTTATTTATTTATTTATATATTTTATTTATACTGCAATGAAGCATTCTATCATCATCATTTACATATATAGAACCTGCAAGTTACCTAGAGCTTTACAGTAATATATAACAGAGTCTTGTTTTTAACAAACAAGGGTTACAGAATAAAAAGGGACTAGATGCTCACAAGAGCTTACAATCTAAAGGGCGAGGGAACAGTTGAGGCAGAAGGATGCCTTCAGGAGGATGATGAAGGAGGCAGAAGGATGATTCTTTATGATAAGGTGAAATCAGATTAACCAGGGTGCTTTGAACATGGTTATTTAAACAAGTCTTAAGGGAGCATTTGACGGTATAGAGGGGAAAGCCTGATATATTGTGGCAGAGAGTTCCAGACACAGACACAAGCTTGAAAGAAGACTTGCAGTCAGGAATGCTGTGATGAGAGGAGAAGAAGGTGTAGTTCAGAAGCAGAGTGTAGGTTTTGTTGTGTATTTTGAGATCCAATGTGAGATATAGGGGGATGGAGCTTCATTAAAATGGCCTTGATTTTAGAAGAATTGGGGAGCTGCCTGGAATCGAACTCAGGACCCCATGCCATAATAAGCTCAATCAGCATTCAAAATCACCCTGCGCATATCTAGCTTTGAAGAGAGATAATGGGCTATGTACAACAAGCCATCTTCCCTCATCTTACTGCTGCCGTTGTCTTTGGTTTACAGACAAGGAGGAATTCATTATGCAAAGGTTTAACTGTGATGGAGATCTGACTAAATAACTTACCCCTCTTCCCACTATTGCTGTGGATAAAAAAGGAGACAACGAGGTAGGATCCCCTGCGTTCCGTTTTTTGGCGTTCAGCCGCAGGGGAGCGCAGGAATAGACGCAAGTCATTATTTGAAATGGGGCTGTACTCACTCAGGCGCGTGTAGGCGCCGAACGCAGGTTCAGACGCAACATGCTGCATTTTTCCTGCGTTCGGCGCCTACACGCGCCTGAGTGAGTACAGCCCCATTTCAAATAATGACTTGCGTCTATTCCTGCGCTCCCCTGCGGCTGAACGCCAAAAAACGGAACGCACGGGAGCGCAGGTCGGAACGCTCATGTGTAAGAGCCCTTATTCTTTTGAATTAGAACCATAGGAGGAATGGCCTTTTATCCAAAGTCCTGCTTATTGATCTTGAGCTGAATGCTAATGTATATTGCCCCTTTAATGAAGAGTTTAAAAAAAAGTATAAAAAATAAAAAGTGCTTATTTGAGTGGTCGAGGCACAAACACAAATACCGTTATAAATGAGCACATACCATAGTACTGAAGTAAGTGCTTTAAAAGCATTTGATCTTATGGGCTGAGGCTCCATTCGCTTAGACAGGTAAAACTGTGCATTCTACAGGCTGTTTTTCCATTTCAATAAAATGTTTCCACACAAATGCTGCACTTGCTTTGCCAGCTGAGAGGGAACAATATGAGTTTATTATTCATAAAGCAGCACTGAATGTACACACACATATATATATATATTGGACACGTGAGTGATAATTCAATAAAAATCACTTTGATTGAATTGTTTGTAGTGCGGATCCATTTTTGAAGATTATATGTCATAACTTTGACCCAGCACCCACAACAAAGCTGAAGGGATAGAGTGCAGGTACTTTCTGGACTTATATATATATATATATATATATATATATATATATATATATATATATATATATATATATATATATATATACAATCCTTGAATTTTCTGCAAACCATTTATCCTCAAATGACCCAGGTGCTACCTACAATTAGTTATGTTAATAGAGATTCCTGAATAAGTAGGTGCACACCAGAAACTTTTGAGAGTTAAAAAAAAAATGTTTTAAAAATATTTTAAGAACAATTACGTTATGTTCTAGGCACACATTTAAGGCCAATGGTGGAATCCACTATAATTAAACTCAGTACTAGCTCAAAATGATTAGAAATGTGTCAGAAAGGAAACCCTTTTTAAAATGCAGTGGGTAATGGTCTGCTTATTTTAGCGCCAATGTAACGTCTTTTGTATTTATTTTTTTATATATTCTTTTATTTTGCCATCTTCCATTGTCTCTCTGGCAGGCTGACCACTCACTGGTACATTTCTAGGGCAGAACCACTGAGGGAAAAGAGGGGAGTAACAATTTTTACCAAAACCCAATTAACTACCAAAAATGCTTTTTTCCCCCCCCTCTCCGCCCCCTCTCTATGAAAGCTAGCCATACAAGGCAAGATCTTTGCAAGCCAATAAAGATGTGTCAGGAGAGGACAGATATTGCTTGCTTATATTGTCAGCTTGGTCCCATGAAAAGTCCAAAATAACAAAGGGCAAAGTTAAAGAAATGCAATGTGTCCTAAAACTGCAATTTGCACACTGCTCTGCTTGCAAAAAATAACTGCCTCTCGTACTGTATAATGTGCAGTTTAAGAAAAGTAATACAATGTTGGGTTAAAAAGGGAAATAAAAGGCCAAACATATTTTTTTTAATTGCCTCTAAGGCTGCCAGTGCTACATGCATTAATGGGTTGCACGTATGAGTGTAGCATGCAATTGTGCATACACCACCACTCCCTGGTTGTGAATAGGGATGTAGCGAACTGTTCGCCGGCGAACTTGTTCGCGCGAACTTCGTCCGTTCGCGTCCGCCGAATGTTCGCGAACATCGCGCGACGTTCGCCAATTTGGGTTCGCGTTCGATTCGTTCGACCATTCGAATTCCTTCGACCGCTAAAAATCGAACGATTTCCATTCATTCGAACGATTGTAAGCATTCGATCGAATGAAAAGCATTCGATCGAATGGTTTCGATCGTTTGATTCGAATGAAAATCCTTCGATCGAATGATTAAAATCCTTCGATTGTTCGAATCGAACGATTTTAGCGGGTGTTCGAAGTTCCCGAACTGTCCGCGAACGTTCGCGAACATCAAATCGGCAGTTCGCTACATCCCTAGTTGTGAATAAGCCTCTTTGTCTTTTTTTAGTATCCGCCAATAACAACAGCTGGATATAGCTGCAGGCAGGACAAATAACAAGAGAAACCTCTAAATCTGTTTATAAAAGGCTGCTGGTCCAACTGAAGGATGGGTTCTGGTGCAGCATAATGACCTGTCCTGTGTTTCCCACTCTTGTACAATCTCCCTTGATCAATGAAGAAGCAACACGGCATCAGCAATACATCAAAAGGACATCATTATTAGCACTTCAATCCCCAACTCTGTAAAGAACAAAAGAAGCCCAGAGATTGCTGAGTATATACAGTGTATTGCCTCATGACCCAAAGCAGCCAACGTTGCTTTTCAAAGCCAATCATATCACTGTCCGAATTACATGTTATCAAAGGCACAACCACCCTAATGATTCATGTTTTGCTCCCTCCAGGTACAGAACTGGAAAAATCCTCTAGGGAAAACAATGATATTTCATTTTATTGTAAGAGCAGCACAGAATAACAAGAGCAGACAAATAGCCACAGAAACCTGCCTTCTGGTCTGTCTATTCCTTAGGCTAAAAAAGTCTTTATTGAATGTGACTGTTGCCTGTACTGTAATGTCTGTTTTCAATATTTTTTCACAAGAAACAACAACAAAGAAGAATTACAAAGACACGGGAGACATTCTAGAGGTTACTTTGCATTCTTTCGAGAGTTTTCAGCCTCCTTTTAAAACAAAGAAAATGATTCTGGATTTATCATTAAGAGAAATCTATAACAATATGGTTAATTCCACATTTCTCTATCTTTTAACTAAAAAACACTCTTAGCTGCTATATACTGTAAATCATTTTAGGCTCTATTCTGGTGCGGGCTGAATAAAAGAATAAAAGAGTTTTGTTCAAAGGGAAAATTCGGGAACGTTGCACAGCAATGGGCCACATTTATTGAAGGCTGAAGCTGCACAGAAGGTGGGGGTGAGAAGAAAGCTGCAAAAACTTCAAAAGCGACAAAATGAGAAAAAGGACAAAAACAGTCTCAGTATAGCAATGTCTAACGTTAAATACCCTTTAAAGGACATGTAATGTTTAAAACACTAGGGTGTCAAATTAACATTTTACCCTGGGCAGTGTAAGAACGAAGCTATTGGTGGGGTGCTTTGCTCGGGACTGCACATGTGTCATTTGTAGTTACCACCCTGTGTGGACATTTTGGTTAAGGACATTCCTGCTGTTTTGCCATAGTCTTATGATTTATATTCCTGTTCCTGTTTCCTACTTCCTGTCTAAGCTGAGCGCATGAATCAGGTCACACCTACCTGCCATGTTCTAATAAATACATACCTCCCAAATTTTGGAGATCGCTGCAAAATTATTTTGATCACGCCAATTTTTGTGGCCACACCATGTCCATTTTACAAAATTTGGCGTTTGCGAAAGATTCAGCTGAATACCGAACCAAATCCGAACCCTAATTTGCATATGCAAATTAGGGGTGGGACGGGGAAAACATTTTTTGCTTCCTTGTTTTGTGACAAAAAGTCATGTGATTTCCTTCCCCACCCCTAATTTACATATGCAAATTAGGATTCAGATTCGGTTCGGCCAGGCTGAAGGATTTGGCTGAATCCGAATCCGCTGGTGATCATTTTGATGACGGCGACGTTAGACACCCATTAAAATCAATGGGCGTCTGTTAATTGTCACCTGCGGCTAAATAGTCGGAACCGTCGGCGGCGTCAAAGTTGTTTAGACGTCTATGATTTTCCTAGATAATCCGCTAATTTATTCGCCGACGGTGAAACGCAGAAATTCGTCCTGAATTTGCGACCAGCAAATAAATTAGCCCATCATCATGAAGTAGGGTTTATTATCAATGTAATGTCTTTGGTAGTATACTGTGGCATACAAAAAATTATTTTACCCAGTAGCCAAATGCATGAATCAGGCAGGAACAAAAATCTGGTTCACTTAACGTTTACAAATTTCCCAACTGCCAACAACCTTGTTTATTCCCTTTCTGGTGTAGTCATCAATTATGCTAATCTGATAATAAATACTGACTGGCAGCTCACAATGGTCAAATCTGTGCCATAATGGAAACCCGAGGGGCAGCATGTACCATAGGTCTGGGAAGCAGGTAGGTGTCTGTCTTCCCACCCCCTAAATTGTGACCCTCCTCCCACTCCCTAACATTCAGAAGTGCAACTTTGGGGAGCTCTGGATGCCTCAGGCCTGCCCTGTAGCAGGTAGTAAGAACATGTCTGCCTTTTGCCCATCAGCACAACGATTAAGAGGCACATTTATCAAAGGTCAAATTTCAAATTCAGATGAGTTTTTAATAGGGATGCACCGAATCCACTATTCGGCCAAACCCCTGAATACTTAACAAAAGATTTGGGTGAATACCGAACAGAATCTGAATCCTAATTTGCATATGCAAATTAGGGGTGGGAAGGGGAACATATTTTTTACTTCCTTGTTTTGTGACAAAAAGTCACGTGATTTCCCTCCTCGCCCCTAATTTGCATACACAAATTAGGATTTGGATTCGGTTCAGCTGGGCAGAAGGATTCGGCCGAATCCGAATCCTACTGAATCCTGGTCGAATCCCGAACCGAATCCTGGATTCGGTGCATCCTTAGTTTTTAAAAACTCTCATAAACTCCCATGAACTCGAAATTCGACCAATCAAAATTTATTTAAAAAATCGAATTTCTAAAACTCGGGTGAATAGGATCAACCCGAAAACTCTAATCAAATTCGAATTGCGTTTTAAAAATTTGAGTTTTTTCTTTGAAAAAATCTCGAATGTCAGGAAGGGTGCAAACAACTCCAAATTGATCCCAGGACGTCTCCCTTTGACTTAAAACAGCAATTTGGCAGGTTTTAGGTGGCAAATACTCCAATTTGAGTCCTTAAAGGGCCAGAGTATGATAAATCTTGAAAATTGAATTCTAATTTTTAAAAAAAGTCAAATCAAATTTTAACAATTCCCTGGTCATATTTGACAGTTTGGGCCATAAAAAAAGTTGAATTTGAATTCTCAATTCAACCCTAAATAAATCTGCCCCTAAGGGTTGGTTGTAGTTAACTGCAAGACCGCATGGGAATGTACCATATGGGTAAACACATGTTCAAGCATAATGTTATGTATATAAAAAATTGATTGCTTTGAATATTTACAGGTAGAATACATCGATTTAATATACAGTACATACAAAAAGTGTCATATAATGTAAGATCCATGCTCCCTGCATTGTGACAGTCTCTGATCCATAATAATAATAAGATACTGCACTTTTTCTGGGCTTTTGGGGAGACGGGTGCCTGGTTGGGGGCTCTAAAGACAAACAGTTTCTATTCTACTTCTGGTAAATCTATTTCTCTTGTTCTTTCCAGCTGATCTGAGTGGTCCTGTGCCTGTAGGAGACTGGAGAAATTCTCTGCGTGGGAGAAAGAGATTCAATTGACTGGCCGCAATCGCTTCTTCTTCAGAATGCTGATATATAAGCACGGCAAAACATCAATTAGCTGCAATTCATAATGGGAGCTCACAATCAATTCCATTCAGGTCTGAACAACCTGTGGCCCTGTTGATGTTGGCAAGCGGCAAACCCATCATTCTGCCAACACCGATAGGCTGTAAAGAGCCTCTAGTTTAGAGGTGTATCCCTTTAAGCGGAAGATAGGTGCTTGTGACACCCTGATAGTAACAGCTACACATGTATGGATTACTGATGCCAGTCAATATCTATCAAAGGGTGTGGGTCCAAAGGAGCCAATGAGGGATTCAATCTTAGAATCAAGCAAATGATTGTATTCAATTACCCCCTGGACCCAACCATTTGGCAGATGTGGCTCATCATGTGGACAGCCATCAGCCCATTTGGCCCAAATGCCATGTGACCCAGCTTAAGCCTGGATATTTAAGTGAGGCCCTGTGTCAGCTAAGCTGTTAATAAATACAGTTCAGCAACAGCCGCCTACCTATCTCTGCACCTGGAAATAGCTTTTCGAAATTGCATCCTCTATGGGTAGGAAATATTGTAATCCCCCATCGTTCTCCTACAATCTTGGCTAAGAAAATGTCACTGCGTATCCTGGGGAGACAAAGCTCTGCGTTGTGTAACGTTAATTAGGAAAATAAAAATATATTCGATTATAATTATATTACTGTGCGTGAGGGAAATTAAGCTGGGAACAGTACATACAATACGACTTAATTTAATTCTATCTTACTAAAGAAACCTCATCTGTAATAATAGCTATACAGGTGGATAAATATAGCAGTGCCAGTTGCTGGCGGGTCGATATGGGCATTCAACTGGATACTTTGCCCTTTTTTACACTTTAAATGGACTGAAAGAGATACACTGACCCTCTGCTGAGCCACGGCTTTGTCTGTGTGACTTTCAGGCTCTATCTATGTCATTAGTCAGATAGTGATCCACTCCAGACGTTTTTTAAACCTTATTTCATGTTACCACGTAGAGCAAAGAGGAATACGTTTTGAATAAATCAGGGCGTCAGGCGCCTTCTTGGTGGGTCCTTCTCTGTGTCAGTGCAGAGCCACCTACAGTATGTGGGGAAAGAGGACTTGGTTGTTGTACTTAGGGATCCAAAAAACAGCCATATCCATTGACACCAGCTATAGGAGAGCTATAATTACCAGTTTAGGATGATCAGTCGATTTTGGAGTCCCTGCCCTTGTTTGGCTTTATTCTCTTACCCACCACGCTACACAACCTGTTTACAGCTATTAACATTTATTCAGGTAAGTGATCCCTTGGCTGAAATCCCAGAAAGCTCTGAATTTCAGGAAAACTATCTCACATAGAGACCATTTTAAGCAAATAATTATTTGTTTTATTAACAGACTAATGACTGGGGCGTGCCAAGTTGTTTGGTGCTGCCCATGATTCAGATCCAAGGCTCGTGCTCCTCTTCTTCCAAAAAATCACCCACCCGATTCACATCATCGCAACTTTGTACAGGCATGCGACCTGTTATCCATAATACTCAGGACCTGGGGCTTTTTGTATAACAGATCTTTCTGTAATTTGGATTTTCATACCTTAAGTCTACTAGAAAATCATGGAAATATTAAATAAACCCAATAGGCTGGTTTTGCTTCCAATAAGGATTAATTATGTCTTAGTTGGGATCAAGTACAAGATACTGTTTTATTATTACAGAGAAAAAGGAAATTATTTTTAAAAATTTATTGGATAAAATGCAGTCTTTGGGAGATTCATAATTTGATTCATAATTTGGAGCATTCTGAATGACGGGTTTCTGGATAACGGATCCTATACCTGTACTTTTATGGTGCTCCAGAATCCTTTGTGCAGTCCTTCACTCCTGGCAGCACAGAGAATGCTGGGGCACTGAAAAAGAATTTTTGAAAGAGGAATGCCAGCCCAGGGTATGAAGTAAGAGACTATCGCTCCTTGTTCATTAATTAATGCAATTTACAAAAAAATCCTTTACCTGGAAAATCCCAGGTCCCTAGCATTCCGCATAACCTATCCGGTACAGAATCTATGGTGCAAATTTACTAAAGGTCGAAGTGACTAACGCTAGCAAAAATTCACCAGCGTGACGTCATTTTGGGACTTTGCCGATTTAATAACGGGCGCTGGCGTTACTTCACTAGCAAAGGAGATAGACTTTCACTAAGATGGGCATTTTACTGAACGTTACCTCTTGCGTCAGACTTGCCTTCGCCACCTAAGGGCAATTCGGGGAGATTTAGGCGCCTGGCGAACGCCTTCCCTCACTCCCTTCTCTCCCCGAACGCCTTCCCTCACTCTGCGCCTGGCTGAAATGAAAAATCAACGGCGCTAATCACACGCGGCGATCTGTTTTCCCGAAGTCGCTCGAAGTTGCCTCAAGAGGAAGTATTTTAATTCGATGGTCGAATTTCGAAGTATTTTTTACTTTGAAATTTGACCCTTGATAAATCTGCCCCTCAGTGTATGCAAACTCACTAGAAGTAATGCGGGTTAAAGTGGTTTAGCATCACTAGTCCATATGGGGCCAAGCAGAGTACAGGGAATATTGCCTGCCACAGACACACATTTTAGAGGATAAATTCTTTGACAGCTCTATAAGAAGATTTCAATTTAGATTTAAAAGCGTCAAGTCATTCATGTACTGATTAACATACGATTAACCTAATGTCAATTGAATTCCTCCCGCAATAAAGCTCTTATTCATTACTGCGTGTCTCTAACTGACTCTGCTGTTGGCTCATTTGTGCACAACCAAAGAATGACTACATGACTGCACTGGTCTCTGGGTATATCTACAGTTTGCATTTTGTTCTAGGAAGGTTCAGTAAAACATATACTGGCACAGGCCATTCTTCATGCATATTTGTGTTTATTCACATAAGTCAAGTTGGTGCATTAAAACACAGCTGTCTGTCTCCAGTGCCTAAAGATAGACACTTAATTTGTTGAACAATCGGAAATACCATTTATTGTCGTAAAACTTTATCCATTGGTATAAAAAGGGGCAGCGAGAAAACTCATTAAAATGACTCAGATTCAATAAGAATGAAGTGTGAAATGTAGTTCATCACAGTTGCAAGAAAATAGCCTTGTGCATATGTATGAAATGGAGAGAATTCACAGCCTTTGTAAATCGGTAGGTGAACTCGGAACAGGGCTTTATTCTACAGACGTAACGAATAATGGGTTTAATATCTCACGCTGCGAATATTAAAGCTGCTTTCTTGTTATTGCTCTTGGCGGAGACAAGAATTCAACGAATCTTATAATAGACAAACGGACAGCGTAGGTAGCAGAATGCTAAATGCACCAATGCAATGGGGAAATCTCTGAATAAAATAAAGCCATGCCCGAACTCTAATAGCAGGAAGATCTACAGTAATAGCTTGAAGATTGCACAATGCAAATAACAGTACAATACCCTGATAAATGAAGTAAATGAAGGGAGAATTTCACTGCATACAGTCAGGTTTCTTATAAAAACGGTACACATTTTTTAATTAAAGTATATTGGAGATAGGTTTCTTTTTCATTAAAGAAAGTTAAAATGGGATTTTATTTTTTTGCCTTGACATGCCCTTTAACAATAAAGCTCCTCCCTATATTTCATCTCTGATCTCAAAATACTCTCCTTCATGCAACCTTCATTCTGTTTCTGACCTTCGCCTCTCTTCTCCTCTCATCACTTCAGCCCATTCTCGTCTACAAGACTTCTCCCGGGGTTTCTACTTTCCTCTGCCTTGAGTTTCTCGTTCTTTCCAGACTTTAAAACTCTCCTGTCAGGTTTAAATGCTGGTGAATGTTCAGCAGTTTGAAGCATATATGCTGGATAACCCAGATGACACACACTTACTGCAGGATTAACAGCAGAAGCCATGATTAATAAGAATGAAAACAATAAACAGGAGTGCAAACTGAAAAACCAAATACAAGCCTGGGTAGAAAAAGAGCGAAATCCAGTAACAGGCTGAGAAGGTCAGGGCTGGCGGAAGACTAGCAATGTCCTAATGGTAGGCAAGGTCAGTGGCAGGCAGAAGTCAAGCAGGGTCGAGTAACAGGCCGAAGGTCAAAACCAGGGAATCCACAGAAGACGGGTATCAGGAACCAAGTGGGAACAGGAGCAAGGAAAACAGGGCAATGAACAAAGAACCAGGCAGGGGACACTGGAACCAGGAATCAACGGTCGGTCAGGAATCACAGAAGTAAGTGGCTGGATTGGGCTCAGATGATCAAGCAAGGATCACTAGTCAGGGACAGGTTTATAAAGGGTACATAATTGGAAATGGTAACCACATGAGGGTAATGAGATGGTAGGAGACCAGGGAGGAGATACAATATAGGTAATACAAATAGGTAGGAGGACTGGCCCAAAGCATCCATGAGAGCCATCCATGCACACACCCCTCCCTACTTACAATATCACAATAGCCTTTGATATTATGTCTGTCCAAAAAATCATCCAAGTCATTCTTATAGTCATTAACTGAATCAGCATCACAACATCACCCGGCAGTGCATTCCACAACCTCACTGTCCTGACTGTGAAGAACCCCCTACGTTGCTTCAAATGAAAGTTCTTTTCTTCTAGTCTGAAGGGGGGGCCTCTGGTACGGTGATCCACTTTATGGGTAAAAAGGTCCCCTGCTATTTGTCTATAATGTCCTCTAATGTACTTGTAAAGTGTAATCATGTCCCCTCGCTAGTGCCTTTTTTCCAGAGAAAACAACCCCAAGCTTAACAGTCTCCCCTCATAATTTAAGTCTTCCACCCCTCTAACCAATTTAGTTGCACTCTGCACTCTCTCCAGCTCATTTATATCCCTCTTAAGGACTGGAGTCCAAAACTGCCCCCATACTCCAGATGAGGCCTCACCAGGGACCTATAAAGAGGCAGAATTATGTTTTCATCCCTTGAGTTAATGCCCTTTTTTATGCAAGACAGAGCTTTATTTGCTTTAGTAGCCACAGAATGACACTGCCCAGAATTAGACAACTTGTTATTTACAAAAACTCCCAACACACTAGGAAACTCCCAACACACTAGGAGGCCGAATCCTTTGATTCAAAGTCGTAGTCGTAGGTCGAAGTAGCCCATTCGATGGTCGAAGTATCCCAAAAAAAACTTTGAAATTCGAAGTTTTTTACCTTCGAATCAAAGGATTCAAAGTAAAAATCGTTCGACTATTCGACCATTCGATAGTCGAAGTACTGTCTCTTTAAGAAAAAACTTCGACCCCCTAGTTCGCCATCTAAAAGCTACCAAACTCAATGTTAGCCTATGGGAAAGGTCAATGCATTCAGTAGTTGTGGAACAAATCCAGGGCAGCAACTTGTCTGCAAAGTTCTTTATTGGGAAACTGAGTTACACAACATGTTTCGGGCCCACGCCCTTTATCAAAAAATTTTCCAAAAAACGCTGGCGTGTTTTCTACATGATGGGTGATAGGCTGAAAAAGATTGAAAAAATTTTTGGGGCTCCCCTTCCTTCCCCCCTACATTTCCTGACTCATGGCAACTTACCTAGACAGTGGGCACATGTGTAGGGCAAAATAAAATTTTTATTTGCAGATTTGAAGGTTTTATAGGCGTTTGTAGTGCTGATACGTGTTCCATCATTGAAATTTGAATTTCGCGTTGTATGCAAATTAGCCTTCGCTAGCGTAACTTCGCTATATATAGCGAATCAACGCTAGCGCAACTTCGCAACCTTACGCTACCCCTGTGCGCAACTTCGGATTTTAGTGAATTTGCGGAGCGCTGGTGAAACTAGGCCTGGCGAAGTGCGGCGAAGTGTGGCGAAGCGCGGCGAAGTTGCGCCTGGCGCAACTTCGCATCTTAGTGAATTTGCCCCATTGTGAATCGGCCCCTTAGTGTATAACTTGCATTTATATTATTTTGCCATAATTTTGCATTTATCAACATTGAACCTCATTTTCCAGTTTGCTGCCCAGTTTTCCAGTTTAGACAAATCACTCTGCAGAGTGGCAGCATCCTGCATGGAACCTATAGTTCTGCACAATTTAGTATCATCTGCAAAAATAGAAACAGTACTTTCAATGCCCACCTCCAGGTCATTATTAAACAAGTTTAAAAGCAAAGGACCTAGAACAGAGCCCTGCGGTACTCCACTAACAACACTGGTCCAATTAGAAAATGTTCCATTTACCACCACTCTTTGTAGCCAGTTCTCTATCCAGGTACAAATACTATGTTCCAGTCCAACATTCCTTAATTTACGTAACCTTTTGGGTGGCATTGTAACAAATGCTTTAGCAAAGTCTAAGTAAATCACATCCACTGCCATCTCAGAATCGAGGTCCCTGCTTCCCTTCTCATAAAAAGAAATTATGTTAGTCTGGCAAGACACTCATAGTATTATGATTTCTATAAAGTCCAGTATCTTATCCTTTATTACCCTTTGAAAAGCTTTCCTACCACGGACGTCAGACTAACTGGCCTATAGTTTTGAGGTTGAGAACAGGATAATTTTTTGAATAGATGCACCACATTAGCAATTCACCAGTCTCTCTGCACTATGCCAGACCTCAATGAATCCTGAAAAATTATGTAAAGAGGTTTGGCAATCACAGAGCTAAGCTCGCTAAGTACCCTGGGATGAATACCATCTGTTGTAGACTCTTTTAAATTTCCTCATGTGTAGTGATGGGCGAATTTATTTATTCACTGCAAATTAGCGGTGAATTTGTGCGATCAGCACAAATTTGCGAAACAGCCGCGAAAATTCGCTGGCAAAAATTCGTTGGCGTAAAAAAAAATGGATGCCAGAATCTGTTTTTTGGACACCAGCGCATTTTCACCAAAAAAAACCCACCGAAATGGCGCAAATTCGCCCATCACAACTCATGTGTGAACCATGCATCATTAGTTGTATTACTGGAATTGGGACTATTAAGAAGGAAACTTTCATTAACTGGTTCCTCATTTGTGTAGACAGACGAAAAATATGAGTTCAGAATCTGTGCTTTTATTTTGTTTTCATCAACCAGCTGACCTCCCTCTGATACTAAAGGTCCCACCCCTTCCAGCTTCATTTTTTTACTATTAACATATTTAAAAAATAATTTAGGATTTTTTTTACTGCTTGCTGCAATATCCTTTTCCAATCAATTTTAGCTTGCCTTATAGCTTCTTTGCATGATTTATTGGCTTCTTTGTACCTTATAAATGATTCGGCTGATTCAGCTGACTTGAAAGCCTTAAAAGTACATCTTTTCTTACCCACCTCAACACCAACACTTCTATTAAACCAATAAGGTTTTGCTTTGCAACAATGTTCCTTGCTTACAAGTGGAATATACTGACAGGTATATTTATTAAGCAGCATTTTAAAGACTTCCCATTTTTGTTCTGTGTTTAACCCTGTGAAAAGCATTTCCCACTTAATATGTTGCAGAGATGCCCTTATACTGTCAAAGTTTGCACGTCTGAAATTTAGGGGCACATTTACTTAGCTCGAGTGAAGGATTAGAATAAAAAATACTTCAAATTTCGAAGTATTTTTTTGGCTACTTCGACCATCGAATTGGCTACTTCAACCTTCGACTACGACTTCGACTTCGAATCGAACGATTCGAACTAAAAATCGTTCGACTATTCAACCATTCGATAGACGAAGTACTGTCTCTTTAAAAAAAACTTCGACCACCTACTTCGCCACCTAAAACCTACCAAGCACCAAAGTTAGCCTATGGGGAAGGTCCCCATTATCTTTCTAAGTAATTTGGGATCAAAGGAAAACCGTTCGATCGATGGAATAAAATCCTTTGAATCGTTCGATTCGAAGGATTTAATCGTTCGAATATCGAGGGTTAATTAACCCTCGATATTCGACCAATAGTAAATGTGCCCCTTGGTGTTTTAGTAACTCCCTTATAGAATTGCTTCTGCAACAAAATCTCAAAGGAGATCACTATTCCCTAAATTCTCACCACACAAATGTTAGAGATGAGTTCAGTATTATTAGTTATTACAAGGTCCAAAAGTAAGTTTTTCATAGTAGGTTCTTGAACGAGCTGGACTTATGTGACTGGCTACTAGGGATGTAGCGAACTGCCGTTAATGTGTTCGCGAACGCCGTTCGCGAACACCGGCAAAAAAGCGAACAGTTCGCGAACAGTTCGTGAACTTCGAACGCTCGATAAAATCGTTCGATCGAACGATCGAAGGATTTTATTCGTACGATCTAAGGATTTTCGTTCGAATCGAACGATCGAAGCTATTCGATCGAATGATTTTAATTCAATCGAATGCTTATAATCGTTCGAACGAATGGAAATCGTTCGATTTTAGCGATCGAATGGTCGAATGGTCGAATGGTCGAACGAAATTTTACTTCGAATCGAACGCGAACACCAATTGGCGAACGTCGCGCGACGTTCGCGAACATTCGGCGGACGCGAACAGTCGAAGTTCGCGCGAACTAGTTCGCCGGCGAACAGTTCGCTACATCCCTACTGGCTACAGATTTACTGCCCAATTAAACATTAAATAGAGGGAGAAGTTAAGCAGGGTAGTGTATGTATGGACCCACAAAGTCTCCTGCTCTCTCAACCTTGAACACATACATGCACTGCTCACAGGGGGGGGTGGCGAACATCAGAAATATTATTTGCTGGGGGGGGGGCTTGAGTCCAAACATTACTTGGCTATGCACATATCCTTAAGGACCGCAAATGAGGTTCAATGTTCTTCTGGGTTGGCCTGGGAATGTCTAAGCTTTTGAACATTATTACTACTACACAAAAACAGAATGACCTATTGGTCCAGGGTTATTTTTTATGTATCCTTTAATTAAAAAAAACAGTTCATGTTACGCATTAAGATGAAAATATGATTCCTGCAGTAATTTACAGAGATTATACCTCATTTACATCAGTCCCTGCCCCAGTGGAACTTGAGGGTATTGTGTGAAAGTGGACAAACCATCCTTTTTGTAATACACCAACATTAGATGGAACACATTTTTCAAAGAATTTCTCCAAAAAATACACTGGTGGAAATTGGATAAACTGAGTTTTTTTTCTTACTTTGGAAAATATGGCTGTGAATAGAAGTGACCGTTTCAATGATTATTTTGTATGATGACCCTTTCTGTATAGGGGTACCATTTAGTCTGTGAGATACCTGACTTAAAATGGATTGTTTGGTAAAGCCAAATTTTCTACTATTTTATTTCACAATATCGTGACTGGGTACAGTATCTTTTACTGGAATATATAGGTAATAATTCAGGGAAATAATTTAGATAACAGGAACCTGTTATCCCAAAAGCTCCAAATTACAGAAATACAGTCTATTTAAAGCAAATAATCTCAGTTTTTAAAAATTATTTACTTTTTCTCTGTAATAGTAAAACAGTATCTTGTATGTGATCCTAACTAAGTTCCACAAATCCATATTGGTGTCAAAACATCCCTACTGGGTTTATTTAATGTTTTAATTATGTCACTTATCAGTAGGGTTTCTACATTGTATCAGACTCTCTTCTCAAGTGTTTTATTAGTAATAATCAAGGTTCTAGAACTAGTAAAGCCTTAATGTGCCCACTATAAATGTGTATTGTTCAGTAAGAGTCATTGTAGGGTATCTGCATCTTTTATCAAGGAACGAGGCTGATATATAAACATTTGCCTTGAACAGACACAGCAGAACATCTCTATTTAAACATCACAGTAATATCAAAACTCCTTTATATGGGGAGCTGTCAAAAGAATAAAAGCATTCTCCAACGTAAACCCATGGTGCCACGGCCTCTACTTTGTGGGATGACTGAAAAATAGAAGAGTGGCATTTGCTTTCTGAGATGTGAACCTAAAAACACTTTAAATGCACCCAAAAGACAGGCTTTTTTTTTTTAGAAGAAGATCTGCTGCTTAGTGACTAGACTTGCAGCTTCTTTGAAGCACAATCTTCAAAACTTTATAATTAAAGGTGTATTTATACTAGAAGTGGTTGGGGGGGGGGCTAGAATTACAAATCTCTGAGATACATTTTAATGCTTACCGTAATTTTATTTTGCTCTATCCACCCCATAGCAGTTGTTATAATAATAGCATGTAGATAGCAGCCATATATTATGATATTATTGTAGACAGAGTCTATGTTATGTCATGTGTTTTGCATTACTGTTTATGGTGGCACACAGGGTTCGTATACACTTGGATAGGGTTTTAATATAGAAGACAATGCAAATATAGTTAAGAGAAAGGATTGGCTTAATGCATTTTGCAACCTTAATTTTCTGGAAATTAAAAATAAAGTAATGGGTTTCTCCCTAGGAAACCGAGCATGCTAAGCCCAATAAAATGTTCATTGGTGGAACACCACTACAGCTGCAAAAGGGAAATATATGTAGCCCTTAGCAACCAACCAAATGTTTATTTTTTAAATAATTTACTAGTAAATACTGCCTGGTGGTTGATTGGTATGTTATACTAGACCATAAGTGTACCTTTTATTACATTACCCCCAAACATGTTCTGACCACGAAGAGTGTTGATACAGTTCATCAATATCCACCGATGTCTCTTGTATGAAGCCTCAAGCTGCCTTTTACTACCTGTTGCTAGGTATAGTAGCTTCCTAAAGGCTTTTGGTTATAGATAGAGATGTCGCGAACTGTTCGCCGGCGAACTTGTTCGCGCGAACATCGGGTGTTCGCGCTCGCCGGAAGTTCGCGAACGTCGCGCGCTTTTTTTTGCCCTCTCACCCCAGACCAGCAGGTACATGGCAGCCAATCAGGAAGCTCTCCCTTGGACCACTCCCCTTCCCTATAAAAACCGAAGCCCTGCAGCTTTTTTTCACTCTGCCTGTGTGTGCTGAAGAGATAGTGTAGGGAGAGAGCTGCTGCCTGTTAGTGATTTCAGGGACAGTTGAAAGTTTGCTGGCTAGTAATCGTTTTGATACTGCTCTGTTATTGGAGGGACAGAAGTCTGCAGGGGTTTGAGGGACATTTAAGCTTAGGTAGCTTTGCTGGCTAGTAATCTACCTTCTACTGCAGTGCTCTGTATGTAGCTGCAGTGGGCAGCTGTCCTGCTTCTGATCTCATCTGCTGACTGCTGCAATAACAGTAGTCCTTGTAAGGACTGCTTTTATTTATTTTTTTGTTCCAATACAGAGCAGTATCAAGCAGATTACTAGCCAGCAAACTTACTATCATCTGTCCCTGAAATCACTAACAGCTCTCGCCCTACACTATCTCTTCCAAGCACACACAGGCAGATTTTTCAGATACATTTTTGCCCTTGATCCCCCTCTGGCATGCCACTGTCCAGGTCGTTGCACCCTTTAAACAACTTTAAAATCATTTTTCTGGCCAGAAATGTCTTTTGTAGATGTTAAAGTTCGCCTTCCCATTGAAGTCTATGGGGTTCGCGAACCGTTCGCGAACCGCTCGCAATTTTGCGCAAGTTCGCGAATATGTTCGCGAACTTTTTTTCCGACGTTCGCTACATCCCTAGTTATAGAACCAAAAGCCTGGTTCTCAGCATTTATTACTAAAGAGCTACTAGTCATATGCAGGGTTGAACTGGCCCACCTCAATACTGGAAGAAATCTCTGTGGGTTTTGGTCTCATGGATCCTGACATAGAAGTCCATGCATGGGTCTACATCAAGAAGGTTTTTATGTCATTAGTACAGGGGTTTCATTCAGTGGTGGTGAGCAGCAACGGACTGAGGTGTCTGCGGCCAATGGGGCTGCCAACTCACCCCCCATCCCCTTAGGGGACCCCCCCACCCCAGTCATTAGCTCCTCAATTAGGTATACCAGGTGCCACAAGCCATCCCAGCTTGTACATTTTATTTCTTACCACCATTAGGTGGGGGGTGCCCGCAATGTACAGGAGCTGGACTTGGTTGATGGGGCTCGAAAGAACCAGTGTCCCTCTGGCCCAGTCCAACCCTGGTGGCAGGGACTCTTAAGCTCAGCTACCTCAGTGGGCCATAGAATCTCCAGTCCGACATTGGCCACATAAAATCTGTATTCTACTATGCATTGTGTGTCCTGGATTGTGCTGGAAAGAGTAAGCTTGAATATGTTCTACATTGAATGGGAGAACACACCAATGTATCTGGCCTAACTGTCAATGAAAATATGACTCTGACTCTTGAATGAAGAGACATATTGCGGCTGGGGAACTATTATCTTCATCATAATGCGGCTGGGGAACTATTTTCATGATAAGCATCAGGTACAGTATGTTTCAAAATGAAAAATAAAATTGTTTACAAGATTATGAGATTCCATGAAAAAATGCTCTGGCAGGAGCAAATGCCTCCTCAAGTTTACAGTCTAATTAATCATGGTCAGCCAAGCAGAAGAAGAAGAAGAAGTGCAGTCATTTTGCATTGCCAGGCTTTTATCTCAGTTACTTTATGAATTCTCAATAAGAGATGATGCTGTAATTAAATTACAGACAACAAAATCCAAGATGAGAAACTCCTGTGACAACTTTGAAGGCCTGGGTCATTATTACTATAGAGATAATGAACATTTAGGCTAATTCAGTATATAAAAGATGGCATTTCTAGCCATAGTTCTAGTTCTCCGTTAAGGCATCACTATCCTGCAATTAAACACTAGCTTTAAAAATAGATCTCAGATGACTGTGGTCTGAATGCAAATTTGTCTCTTCATAGACTTTTTATGAGAATTTCTCTGACTCAATCATTGCAACTCCATGTAAAAAAAAAAATGTATTCAAAGTTTATGTGCAAATAGCATTATTTATGTTCCAGTCACTAGATGGCACTGATGGTAGGGGGCTTCTTGAGGAGGTTCTAGAGCAGGTTCTCCTCTGTGGCACTTTGAGTTAATTTCCCTAGAGAGGGTCTATATAAGGGGGAAGCAGTGATCTGTCTCCTCTTTGGCTTATGTAATGAGATAAGGGAGCCAAAGGCTAACTACCTCAGTGAGGAACTGCAGACTTTTCTACCTTCCCCTGGTTATTATCTATGGGAGAAGTTTCCTACAAATGATAAACCCATGAGTAATTTCATCCAGCAAACCTAATGACTGCTCTATCACAACTATGTGATTAGCAAATCTATCAGTACATCATGATTACATGTAAGTTACCTGGTTGTACAGTCTGAGAAATACATCATCTGTGCTTTCTCCTGCTGTTAATGCATACTGCAACCCCTCCATCTGGAATATGGCCAAGACAATCCATTTGAATAAGCGCTGCACTGAATGCAATGATTCATAGACATTTAATATTATAATGCACTTTTCATAATACTGTTATATTGTAGGGGATGTAGTATCTGATCAGATACTACCGTTAGATGATGGTGTAAAACATAACGAAATAAATAAATGAGCAGACCATATATAGACACAAGGCTGCAGGCATTTTCACAGGGATGAAAAGAACCACTTAAGCCATGCAGTCTATTAAATGCTTGTTTATCAGCCTATAAAATGGCCAGGCTGTCTGTAAATCATGCCATCATTTAATTAGACCATACAATATTTACTGAAAGTTGTTGCCTCTTACTATCACTCCCTCTGTGTTTAAGAGTATATTCTCATTTTTCTTCCATCAACATCAAAATATGCTGGCAGTCCTATCCCTTTATATAGTCAGAAAACCTCAGTGACTTCAAATATTCTTGTAATATACAGTATCGGGTACATTATCCCTTATAATACATGTGTGATACTCAGAGTTCCCTGTATAACTCAGCTTGAGGCCTTGTGCCTTTATATGGTCACAGAACAACCCCTCAGTGACTTCTAGTATCCTTATCATTTACAGTAGGGGGTACATTATCCCTTATAATACATGAGTGATACTCAAGAGTTCCCTGTATAACTCAGCCTGCAGCCTTGTGCCTTTATATGGTCACAGAACCCCTCACTGACTTCTAATATCCTTATCATTTACAGTAGGGGTTACATTATTCCTTATAATACATGGGTGATACTCAGAGTTCCCTGTATAACTCAGCCTGTAGCCTTGTGCCTTTATATGGTCACATAACCCCTCACTGACTTCTAATGTCCTTATCATTTACAGTAGGGGTACATTATCCCTTATAATACATGAGTGATACTCAGAGTTCCCTGTATAACTCAGCCTGCAGCCTTGTGTCTTTATATGGTCACAGAACCCCTCAGTGACTTCTAATATCCTTATCATTTACAGTAGGGGGTACATTATCCCTTATAATACATGAGTGATACTCAGAGTTCCCTGTATAACTCAGCCTGCAGCCTTGTGCCTTTATATGGTCACAGAACAACCCCTCAGTGACTTCTAATATCATTATCATTTACAGTAGGGGGTACATTATCCCTTATAATACATGAGTGATACTCAGAGTTTCAAGTATAACTCAACTTTCGGCCTTGTGCCTTTATATGATTAAGAACCCCTCAGTGACTTCTAATATCCTTATTATTTACAGTAGGGGGTACATTATGCCTTATAATACACAAGCTATACTCATAGTTCCCTGTATAACTCAGCCTGCAGCCTTGTACATTATTCTAATCATTCTATTCCCTTTTAACAATGGAATTATAAGTGTCATACAGCATTTGTCTACCCTTAATATAACGGACTAAGATACACTGAATACTGTGATTTCATAAGCACATTCTTCGCTAAGTGATAGCTGTATTGTAAACAAAAGTATTGTTTGTAGAGCAGTCCACCAGGCAGAAGTAGTATAAAAGGTCTTTATTAGAATTCAAGTGTGGATAACAGCCTGACGCATACAAGTGTGGATTAAAACCGTACGCGTTTTCGTAATCTCACAACACTTAATCATAGGCTCAATCACGACTGGACAATCAGGTGTGCTGGTGCCATCAGGTAAGTCTGGAGTTTTAAACCTTGAAGAACAGACCAGAATCCAGCATATGGTTTAGGGCCACATGTAAGTAATGTATATGGAACTACTCAATGCTGGTTAGGCAGTCAAGTTATGAGGAGTGTATTAATATCACAACAGATCATGTGCCCATAGGTATTGAGGTTTTGTGGGGTCCATTAACTTTTGGACAAGCTAATAAGAAGGAATACATATTGGTGACAACAGGGCTGGTCATGGTTCTATAGTCCCTTGTTGAAGACTATGTGCAGTGTGCTGTTACAGGTTGCCAGTGCCTCAAACTACATCATGGTTCTGGGAATCAGATAACCCGGAAGATAAGTGAGAGCTACATGGCACCTTGTCTATAAACATAACATAACATGGCTATAAAAATGTTGGTTTCAGCCTCCCACATCTAACAGGTTAATTTGAAGAGAAATGTAATACAAAACATAGAGTTGTAGAAACCATACACATTCTATAGATACATTCATTGCTGAATTGATCAAAGCCTTGTGCTTATATCACACATGAAATAAGAGTGACCTATTTACGCCATACTCCTGTGGGAGATGAATCAATCACTGATGCCGAACGCACCCTCTTTCAACGCAGAGCTATTAAGTTGACTGGCACACACAACAATTCCATGACATCCAACAACAGGTTGGTGAATCATCCCTCTGTTTCAGAACCAATTTATTATTTTATTTTGAAGATTATCTTTCACACAAAGAGATCCCACTGGAAGAAGGGGAGGGGGGAATAGTCATTTTATTGTCACATGCACTAAAATGCAGGGAATGTTGTCAAGTTGAACCTACATATCTACACTCTTTCACTGCCATTGTAAGGCACTTTGCTGTTGGTTTAAAGACCCAACAGCATACGGTGACTTCACAAGCCCCCTGTTCTAAAAGGCTCTGCCACGGTCAAACATCATTTCACTATTATACAGGTCTTTCCATCCCTCTTGTAAATTGTGCTGATAATTCTAAAACATTCCTAACCTTGCCATTCAGTTCATACAAATTGCAGGTAATCTGATGGTTCCCACAAAAAAAAACTATAGCACCACATGTTATGTTTAGGTATGTCATTTTCAAACATACGGATCCAAACAGTAAAAGGTATGGTAGGCTCACCAGGGTTTGGGAGAAAAGCTGCAGGCTGCTGTAAGCTGTAGTGTAATGAGGAGGTCTGACCGCTGTATCGGATGCATTATAATCCGATCGTTGGGCCCTAGGGCCCACGATTGGATCAGCCCAATATCGCCACTTCAATGTGGGCATATTGGGGAGAGATCACTAAATGAGTGGATCTCTATGTCTATGGCCATCTCATGTCAAACGTCTATGGCCATCTCATTGTCTATGGCCAACACATCGCTAACAAAACCCAAAGAGCGGCTTAAGGTTCTCCAACTTTTCCCATTTCATTCTATCCAACTCCCTTGCATTTGCTCATATATTACCCAGCATAACTGCATCACCTGGACCCACTGTAGTGAAGACATGAAGCATAAATAATTCTGAAATTTGTCTTTTATAAAAAAAAAAGTACATCCTGAATGTATCTATTCCCTGTCATAAAGCAAGAAATGACAATGATGAAGCTTACAGCTCAAGAAGTATAATAAATTGATATATCAGTTTGTAGGGATATCCTGCCGAAATGAATAAGAAACAATTTTCCTTATCGCTTGGCAAACAGCAAATGGGAAACCTCGTTTGTTATGTGAGTCAACATCCAACGGATTAAAATGTCCATTTTTCATTACTCTATTAAAAATCCACCAAAAGTGTGAGCATTTGTACACATAAAAGAAAAGGAAAGACCCTGACAGGCCTCTTCCATTCTCTGGACTATATTATATATATCACGAAGCCTGAGATTTTTAATGGAGCTAAAGGTGGACATTTCAATTCAAGACACCAGCCTCTGGGTTTGTTGGCTGCCAGAGAAGCAGTTCCTGTGAAGATTAAAGTATTTACCTCTGAGCCACTACATGAAAATGCTACGTTAATGCTTCCAGATCTGGATCCTTAAGTTATTTCTGATTGGGACATCTTTATTCTTTCTGCCACAGATTATAGAGGCTTCTATTAAAGTATCTGTGGATAAGGCGCCATAATGCGCCATGAAACGTTTGAGTTAACTTTAAATATGATATAGAGAGTGATATTCTGAGACAATTGGTTTTCATTTTTTATTATTTGTAGCTTTTAGAGTTATTTAGCTTTTTATTCAGAAGCTCTCCAGTTTGCCATTTCAGCAATCTGGTTGCTATGGTCCAAATTATCCTAAAAACCACTAATTTATTTGAATAAGAAACATGAATATGAATAGCAGAGGGTCTAAATAGAAAGATAAATAATAAAATAAAGCAATAACAATACATTTGTAGCTTTACAGAGCACTTGTTTTCAAATGACCCTCATTGACCCTCATTTGAAAGTTGGAAAGAGTCAGAAGAAGAAGAAGAAGGCAATTAATAAAAAACATACTAAAAGTTAACTTGAAGTTGAATCACCCCTTGAAGTATTTCTTTGGGTCCTTTCTAAAGAACATGAACAGCAGAACAGTTATAAGTGGTAATACAAAGCTAAGGAAAACATCTAAGGGGCAGATTTATTAAGGGTCAAATTTCGAAGGAATGGGAGTTTTTTGAACTATAACAAACAGTTTTTTTTGAACTGCCATAACATTGAAATTCAAAAAAAAAAAGACCAACCAAAATGTATTTAAAAAAATCCAAGATTTTTTTGCAGGTGAATAGGCTGTATTCGATCATTCAAATCAAAGTTCGAATCGAATTTGGACTATTCCCTAGTTGAAGTACACAAAAATAGCATTTTTTTTCTTCGAATTTTCACTTTGACCCATGGTAATTCTGCCCTTAGGGGCAGATTTATCAAGGGTCAAATTTCAAAGTAATGGGAGTCTTTTTGAACTCCCATAACTTTGAAATTCGAATGAAAAAAGACCAACTGAAATTTATTAAAAAAAAATCTAAGTTTTTTTTGGGTGTGAATAGGCTGTATTCGATCATTCGAATCAAAGTAAGATCGAATTCAATCGTAAAGTATTTTCAAAAAAACTTTGATTTTTCAAAGTCCCCCAATTGACTCCAAATGGGTTCTAGGAGGCCCCCCCATAAAACAGCAATTGGGCAGGTTTTAGATGGTGAATGGTCGAAGTTTTAAAGAGGCAGTACATGATAAAATTCGATATTTCTTTCAAATTGAAATTGAATTTGGACTATTCCCTAGTCGAAGTACACAAAAATAGTTTAAAATTCGAATTTTTTTACTTCGAATTTTCACTTCGACCCTTGATAAATCTACCCCTTAGTGTTGAAATAATAATAATAATGCAAAAGTCTCAAACCCACTGAGAAAGAATACAATTCTGTGTATGCAAAATGCCCCAGGAACTCCCCCTGACTTGAGTTAGTTAGCTTGGCCAATATTACCTTGAGGTAGAAACATTTCATTGGTTAACCAGAAACTGTAAACTGTATATTTTCACCTCAAGTGGTCTCCAGTTCCACAACACCACAAACAATTGGAGAAAGCCCATGAATTCACAGACAGCACATAATGTCCATACAGGCATAGCTGGACTCTTGTATAAAGAAATTGTTCTTTAAATAATTTTCCGGCCTTTCTGTAATTTTGGTAAACAAGGAGAATGAAATTAAAGGAGTGGGGATTGATCTGTCATCAATAACAATGATTGATTAGTAGGTAAAAAAAGTAAATGATGGGTCTATTTGATAATCCTATCCCTGATAGCAGAAGAGACCAATCTAAAGGAAACTATTTTTCTATAATATTGTAAGGTAACAATTTGGTTCCATGAGGAAAGACATCAGTGGTTTTAGATACATAAAACTAACTTTCCTATTCCCTTTAGTAGGAGCCATTTTGGAAAGATTCCTGGAGGTATTTAATTATAGAGGTTAAAAGCCTAGTATTACCTAACGTTATGGTAATATAAACTCTCAAGATCAAGCAAATAAAAATGTAAAATTGTTCAGAGAGCTCTTCAGAAAACGTACATTTTACATACATTTTTTTTTTTGGTTTTTAAGATATTATATAAAGACCCTGGTTCAATACCTTGTGACCCTGGACATGTAACTTAATATCCTGGTGTCCCAGCATATGTAGGGGCCGATTCACTAACTTCGAGTGAAGGATTCGAAGTAAAAAAACTTTGAATTTCGAAGTGTTTTTTGGGCTACTTCGACCACTGAATGGGCTACTACAACCTTCGACTACGACTTCGAATCAAACTATTCGAACTAAAAATCGTTCGACTATTCGACCATTCGATAGTCGAAGTACTGTCTCTTTAAGAAAAAACTTCGACCCCTAGTTCGCCATCTAAAAGCTACCGAAGTCAATGTTAGAGCCTGTTAGAATATTCCTTCGATCGTTGGATCAAAATCCTTCGAATCGTTCGTTTCGAAGGATTTTATCGTTCGATTCGAAGGATTTTATTGTTCGATCGAAGGAATAATCTTTCAATCGCTCGATCACACTATTTGCGCTAAAATCCTTCGACTTCGATATTCGAAGTCGAAGGATTTTAATTCCCAGTCGAATATCGAGGGTTAATTAACCCTCGATATTCAACCCTTTGTGAATCGGCCACTATGAGCGTCTCTTATGTCTCTTACTGTATTTATTATAATATCATTTTCTACAACTAATGCTATACAAATTGGAGTTTTGTTTATCATTGGCTGAGCTTTCAAAGTACCAACTTCCTTTTAATATATAACAAGCCTTATGGAAACAGTAATATTTCAGCTGTGACATAAAGTTTATTGGATTAACAGAAAATATGTAATATGCATCATGACAAAATTAGACAGGTGCATAAATTTGGGCACCCCAACAGAGATATTACATCAATACTTAGTTGAGCTCCTTTTGCAAATGTAACAGCCTCTAGAGCCTCCTATAGCCTTTGATAAGTGTCTGGATTCTGGATGGCGGTATTTTTGACCATTCGTCCATACAAAATCTCTCCAGTTCAGTTAAATTTGATGGCTGCCGAGCATGGACAGTCTGCTTCAAATCATCCCATAGATTTTCGATGATATTCAAGTCGGGGGACTGTGACGGGCATTCCAGAATATTGTACTTCTCCCTCTGCATAAATGTCTTTGTAGATTTCAAAGTGTGTTTAGGGTCATTGTCTTGTTGCAATATCCAACCCCTGCGTAACTTCAACTTTGTGACTGATGCTTGAACATTATCCTGAAGAATTTGTTGATATTGGGTTGAATTCATCCGACTCTCGACTTTAACAAGGGCCCCAGTCCCTGAACTAGCCACACAGCCCCACAGCATGATGGGACCTACACCAAATTTGACAGTAGGTAGTAGGTATTTTTCTTGGAATGCGGTGTTCTTCTTCCGCCATGCAAAGCAATTTTTGTTATGACCAAATAACTAAATTTTTGTCTCATCAATCCAAAAGCTCATTTAGACAAGCCACAGTCATTTTGGAACACAGTGACTGTGGCTTGTCTAAATGAGCTTTTGCATACAACAATTGACTTTTTTGTGTTTGTGAGTGGAGAAAGGGCGTCTTTCTCATCACCCTGCCATACAGATGTTCTTTGTGCAAATTGCGCTGAATTGTAGAACTATATACAGATACTCCATCTGCAGTGAGATGTTCTTGCAGGTCTTTGGAGGTGATCTTTGGGTTGTCTGTAACCATTCTCACAATCCTCCGCATATGCCGCTCCTGTATTATTCTTGGCCTGCCAGACCTGGGTTTTTCAGCAACTGTGCCTGTGGCCTTCCATTTCCTGATTACATTCCTTACAGTTGAAACTGACAGTTTAAACCTCTGAGATAGCTTTTTGTAGCCTTCCTCTAAACCCTGATACTGAACAATCTTTGTTTTTAGATCTTTTGAGAGTTGTTATGTGGATCCCATGCTGTCACTCTTCAGAGGAGAGTCAAACAGAAGCACAACTTGCAATTAGTGATGGGCGAATTTTTTTTTTTTCGCCAGGCGCGAATTTGCGGCGAATTTGCGGGATTCGCCGCCAGCAAAAGAAATTCGCCGGTGTCAAAAAAATTTTTTTCCCAAAAAACGGATGCTGGCGTCAGAAACGGGCACTGGCGTAAAAAAAAGGGCGCCAGCGTCAGAAACGAGACGCGGGCACCGTTTTACGAATTTTTCGCCGTTTCGCGAATTTCGGCGAAGCGAAATGGCGCAAATTCGCCCATCACTACTTGCAATTTGCCACCTTAAATACCGTTTCTCATGATTGGACTCACCTGCCTATGAAGTTCAAGGCTTAAAGGGCGAATCCAAACAATTTGGTGTTGCCAGTCATCAGTATTGAGCAATTATATGCAGTCAAATTACAAAGTACCCAAATTTTTGCACAGGCAATTTTTCACATTTGATTTAATTTCATACAACTAATTACTGCTTCACTAAAACTTTTTGTTCAGAAAACACGCCAGTTCTCAGATGTTCCTGGGAAATGAAAGACATACCACTATTATTTTTTTTGTTATGACTGTGATGTGTATATATATATATATATATATATATATATATATATATATATATATATATATATATTCTTTCTGTTGAATAAAACTGGCAATTCAATGTATTTCTAAATCCATAACTCTCTAGACAGGAGGTGAGTAAATGTCAGTGCTCTTCAAATAAAGAGTAAGTGATGCTCCTGTTTGTCCTGTGACACGATTGCTCTGATACTAAACATATATCTACAATCCCTTTCATGAAGCAAAACAGCACTGCAGTAAGTTTAGTCACGAGTACAAGAACTGTAGTGACTCATGCAAGCACTTTTCTGATAGTGCTGCACAAATCCATATTGCAGGGACACCAAACCAACAGGGTTTATTTAATGTCTAAAGTAATTTAACAGACATAAGATATCGGGATCCAAACTACAGAAAGATTCCTTATCTGGAAACCCCAGGTCCAGAGCATTCTGGATAACAGGTCCCATGTAGCATAAACATCTTAAGAGGTGAGATTAGGCATGAAGTAGATGGGTAGTCTGACTACACATGTGAAGACGCCAGTTGGAAAACTAGTCAGGAGTATCATCCTTTGCTAAATCTTCCTGCACGGGTTAACGTGCAAAAACTAGGTGTAAAGTTGTCATGTTTTTGCTCCACGCCATGTACCTTGAGAAAATGTGTATGTGTAGGATAGTCACACTGACATCCCTTCTCCTGCCCCTTAACTTGCACTTCATTAAAACACCAGCAGGAGCAGATTTGTACAGGAACCCTATACATATAATCTGTTCTATGACAGGTGGCAGTGACTGCCTTGTATCCATCCAATCCAGTGCCAGACCCAGAGTGTAGTGATGGGCGAATTTATTCGCCAGGCGGGAATTCATGGCGAATTTGCGCGATTCGCCGCCAGCGAATAAATTCGCCAAATGCCCGCGAAAATTCGCGGGAAAAATTCGCCGGCGTAAAAAAACCATTTTTTCGCCGTTTCGCGAATTTCGCGCAAAATTCGCGAATTTTTCGGCGAAACGGCATAAATTCGCCCATCACTACCAGAGTGCAATCAGAAGCCAAACGTGTTTTTAGAATGAGCAATAAAGGGCACACTTTCTCTTGCACTTGCATGTCTATACATGATCCCGTATAATTAGAATCCCTGTCATAAGCTGAACTGAGCTTTATCGGTTTGTCAGAAAGGAAACAGAAACCATTCATTTGACAGGACATGGATTCTTCTGTGCAAGCCAATACGTCTTCCAGCAGTAAACTAATCAATTTCATTGTGTAAAAAACGGTAACAAGTGGCATTAAAAAATAACAAGGAATATTTAATCATGTTTAAAGAACAAATTAGTGGTGAAAACCATTTGAATTTGTCCCTCCAAAAGCTTTAATCCACAGAAACACACACAATTGGTTATATATTGCTCTGCTCAGTGTAAGGCTATTATTCCCAGTCATTTCCCTCTGGGCTCATAAAATGTGCTGCAACTTAAAGGAAAGCTGCAAAATCTGATTTTTTTGTGTGGCTTCAATATAAAAAAAAGTAATGACAAGAAGTAGAATTATTTTCCTTTTGTATCTGTTTCTTTGTTTCTGCAGATTTGTCTCAAATATTGAACTTTTTCCTGTTCATCTCCTCCCAAATCCTGACTGTCAATCAAAATCGCTATATAATTTCGGCCTATGGACTGGGGGTGTCACTAGGGTACGATCAGAACCAAAGCAACCAAAGTACATGCCTAGGCCCTGGTCTTCCCACAATTTCCCTTTAAGTGGTGATTTTGTGCCATTTACTAACCAGTGCAAAATGCTACACCTGTATTATCTGAGCTAGTGATGGGTGAATAAATTTAGCAGGTGCCAATTTGCGGCGAAACGCATACAAATTTGTAAAACTACGCTGAAAATTCACAGACAAATATTTTGTCATGCATCAGTATAGTCACGCACATAAAAGGTCAAAAATATTTGGACACCCATTGACTTTAATGCATTTGGACAAAATAGGCGCGCGTATAAAAACTGTCACAGGCATCGAAATTGACGCACATCAAAATTATTTTGACACCCATCGACTTCAATGCATTTCGTGAATTTTTCGGGACAAATTCGACCACCACTAATCAGGGTTAAATGTCTGCACATTTTGGAATGTGCAATAGGAATAAATGCTAAACTATGCCACCATTTTCCAATTTGTACATTATTAGTCATTAACTATATAGAGCAGCAATAAACAAAACTTTCTTTATTTGGCTGGCAGTGGGAATCTGGGAATTGTAGCTCAATAACATATGGAGGTTGTTAGTGCTTGTTCCAGCTTGAACCTTTGCCAATGTGCACTTACACTAACAACACCACATAAGTATGTTGGCTATTATTGTGTCAATGTAAGAAGCAATGGTGTCCAGGGAGTTTTAATGTTCCCTTTACTTAGTAAAGAAGTGCTTCTCAACAATTCAGCCTGTTTCATTGTATTTCAGGTGCTATAAACACAGGCTGAATTGTTGAGTCAGTAGGCTCAATATTTGTTTCTATTTTCCCCAATTTTCCAAGCTATTATTTAATTTTGCTGCCAAGACAACAACTAATTCTTGCTTGGAACAGCAATGTAACAGCAGCCTGAAAGAATAAATGCATGTAAACATTGGCAGGGAGAATGACAGTGAGTATGAATATGCAGTGACTTCCTAATTAGCCAGCCCATCTATATCTGCTTCTGGGCAGCAATTTCTCACCAGTAATTCCCATAATGGCACCATTTGGGTGTGCTGGCTATTAGCATGTCAAGGTACGAGAGAATGGTGTCCAGGGCACGGCAAAAGGATGGGCTAAGAAGGAAAGGAGATATAGAGGCTTCTCATGTACAGGATATAATTAACTCACAGGCATTTCTCTTGAAAATTGGATAGGATTTGAATGGAAAACAAATGGCAATGGCAGAAGACTCGTTATGAGTAGAGAATTAGAGAATGTACTGAGGTTTAATGAAAATGGTTGCTTCATTGAAGGTCACATATATACATGCCTTTACTACTGTTGTTTAAAAATGTCAATATGTTTATACATACACACATAGATACTGCATGTATATGGGCATTATATATACAGTATGTGCAGTATATGTTAAAGCGCTCAATGCAACCCGCAGAGCAATGCATTTCACCTGCAGAGAGCTTTATCCCCTGCCATAGTTCCCCACGTGTCTCATCCACCCACAGACCAGCAAATCTGAATCTGGCTGACCCATACCTTGCCATGGACTTATGCATTTAGAAGTGATACAGCCCCAATGATTGAGAATCCTAACCAGGTTTCCTAATTTGGAAAACTAGGCAGCTAGTGTTGACCCAGAAAGCCCTTCCGAAAACCGAGCTGTCTGGGTAAAAACCAGAGAGGTGACAACCCTATAACCCACAGACTACATTACAGTTGTGCCAACTGCTGATGGGAAGGGGATGAGCTAAGGCCCAGTCCCTATGGCAGCACTGAACTTGGGGTTGCTTAGGGTGCTGGGTCGGCTTGGCCCGTCTCTGATATGAAGGCTAGGGATGTAGCGAACGTCGGAAAAAAAGTTCGCGAACATATTCGCGAACTTGCGTCAAAAATGCGAACGGTTCGCGAACGTCGCGAACCCCATAGACTTCAATGGGAAGGCGAATTTTAAAAGCTAAAAAAGACATTTCTGGCCAGAAAAATGATTTTAAAGTTGTTTAAAGGGTGCAACGACCTGGACAGTGGCATGCCAGAGGGGGATCAAGGGCAAAAATGTATCTGAAAAATACATTGTTGACACAGCGCTGCGTTTTGTGCTGTAAAGGGCAGAAATCACACTACATTTCTAAACCTGTGTAATAAAATGCTTTAAAACGTCCGGCGTCCGGATGCCAATCAAGTCGTGTAAAGGTTACAGCCTGTTCACACGCAAAGACGAAACGCGGTGCTTACTGCAACGCAAAAGAACGCAAAGAGCTTTAATGAATGATACCGTCAAGTGAGCAAATAATAGTTGTTAATTACTACTTGAGCTTGTCACCTCCAGGATGTTCGTCCTGTTGGTGGCAATATTTCTGTAGTGGTGTGTTTAGCAGTCACCGTGCTTGTGCGCACGTGCACGGTCAGGCAGAGGTAATTCAATGTACAGTGAAGCGAACCAAAAAACACTGATTCTGCAGTGTGGGCCCAGTTTTGGTGTACTTTATTGATCACCTGCGGTGACCATAAAAGATGCGATTTTGCCACTGTTGCAGAACCCTGAAAAATTAGGCATGTGTACTTTCCTGAAAAATTATGTTTTTTTTGTCGCAGTCACTGAAGCACAGAGGCCAGAAACAATATGCCATATAAATGCTGAAAATATTCATTTTTTTTTTGTCGCAGCCACTGCAGCACAGAGGCCAGAAAAAATATGCCATATAAATGCTAACAATATAAATTTTTTTTATCGCAGCCACTGAAGCACAGAGGCCAGAAAAAATATGCCATATAAATGCTGAAAATATTAATTTTTTTTGTCGCAGCCACTGCAGCACAGAGGCCAGAAAAAATATGCCATATAAATGCTGAAAAAATTTATTTTTTTTTGTCACAGCCACTGAAGCACAGAGGCCAGAAAAAATATGCCATATAAATGCTAACAATATTCCTTTTTTTTGTCGCAGCCACTGAAGCACAGAGGCCAGAAACAATATGCCATATAAATGCTGAAAATATTCATTGTTTTTTTTTGTCACAGCCACTGAAGCACAGAGGCCAGAAAAAATATGCCATATAAATGCTGAAAATATTCCTTTTTTTTGTCACAGCCACTGAAGCACAGAGGCCAGAAAAAATATGCCATATAAATGCTGAAAAAATTTTTTTTTTTTTGTCACAGCCACTGAAGCACAGAGGCCAGAAACAATATGCCATATAAATGCTGAAAATATTCATTTTTTTTTGTCGCAGCCACTGCAGCACAGAGGCCAGAAACAATATGCCATATAAATGCTGAAAATATTCATTTTTTTTTTTTGTCACAGCCACTGAAGCACAGAGGCCAGAAAAAATATGCCATATAAATGCTGAAAATATTCCTTTTTTTTTTTGTCACAGCCACTGAAGCACAGAGGCCAGAAAAAATATGCCATATAAATGCTGAAAAAAATTTTTTATTTTTGTCACAGCCACTGAAGCACAGAGGCCAGAAACAATATGCCATATAAATGCTGAAAATATTCATTTTTTTTTGTCACAGCCACTGCAGCACAGAGGCCAGAAACAATATGCCATATAAATGCTGAAAATATTCATTTTTTTTTTGTCACAGCCACTGAAGCACAGAGGCCAGAAAAAATATGCCATATAAATGCTGAAAATATTCCTTTTTTTTGTCACAGCCACTGAAGCACAGAGGCCAGAAAAAATATGCCATATAAATGCTGAAAAAAATTATTTTTTTTTGTCACAGCCACTGAAGCACAGAGGCCAGAAACAATATGCCATATAAATGCTGAAAATATTCATTTTTTTTTGTCGCAGCCACTGCAGCACAGAGGCCAGAAACAATATGCCATATAAATGCTGAAAATATTCATTTTTTTTTTGTCACAGCCACTGAAGCACAGAGGCCAGAAAAAATATGCCATATAAATGCTGAAAATATTCCTTTTTTTTGTCACAGCCACTGAAGCACAGAGGCCAGAAAAAATATGCCATATAAATGCTAAAAATTTTTTTTTTTTTTTGTCACAGCCACTGAAGCACAGAGGCCAGAAAAAATATGCCATATAAATGCTGGAAAAATTTATTTTTTTTGTCACAGCCACTGAAGCACAGAGGCCAGAAAAAATATGCCATATAAATGCTGAAAAAATTTTTTTTTTTTTGTCACAGCCACTGAAGCACAGAGGCCAGAAAAAATATGCCATATAAATGCTGAAAAATTTTTTTTTTTTTTGTCACAGCCACTGAAGCACAGAGGCCAGAAACAATATGCCATATAAATGCTGAAAATATTCATTTTTTTTGTCACAGCCACTGAAGCACAGAGGCCAGAAAAAATATGCCATATAAATGCTGAAAATATTCCTTTTTTTTGTCACAGCCACTGAAGCACAGAGGCCAGAAAAACTCAGGATTTACCTGGATTCAAATTAAACCAGTAGGGTTTGCACCCTAGTTTATAACGGTGGTGGAGGGAGGAGGACGCTAAAGGACAGCTGTGTGTGGAGTCATGAGGCGTGCAGAGAAGGACAGCTGCATGGGGAGTCAGAATCAGAAACTCAGAACAAGTCTTCCGGCGTGCAGTAACCCTCCGAGATCCACCCCTCATTCATTTTAATAAAGGTCAGGTAATCCACACTTTTGTGACCTAGGCGAGTTCTCTTCTCAGTTACAATCCCTCCTGCTGCACTGAAGGTCCTTTCTGAGAGGACACTTGAGGCGGGGCAAGACAAGAGGTTCATGGCAAATTGTGACAGCTCTGGCCACAGATCAAGCCTGCGCACCCAGTAGTCCAGGGGTTCATCGCTCCTAAGAGTGTCGATATCTGCAGTTAATCCCAGGTAGTCCGCTACCTGCCGGTCGAGGCGTTCTTTGAGGGTGGATCCAGAAGGGTTGTGGCGCTGCCTTGGACTGAAAAACATTTGCATGTCTGACGTTACAGAGTGGCCAAAGTGCTTTGTCCTTGCAGGTGCGCTCGTGGCAGGATTACTGGCACCTCTGCCCCTGGAATGTTGATGAGTTCCTGAAGTGACATCACCCTTAAAAGCATTGTACAACATGTTTTGCAGGCTGGTTTGTAAATGCAGCATCCTTTCGGACTTGTGGTACGTTGGTAACATTTCTGCCACTTTATGCTTGTACCGAGGGTCTAGTAGCGTTGCCACCCAGTACAGGTCCTTCTCCTTAAGCCTCTTGATACGGGGGTCCTTCAACAGGCATGACAGCATGAAAGACCCCATTCTCACAAGGTTGGATGCAGAGCTATCCATCTCCGCTTCCTCGTTATCAAGGACTGCATCATCCACGGTCTCCTCCCCCCAGCCACGTACAAGACCAGGGGTCCCCAAAAGGTCACCACTAGCCCCCTGGGAAGCCTGCTCCTGTTGGTCCTCCTCCTCCACAAAGCCACCTTCCTCCTCTGACTCCACTTCTGACACCTCTCCCTGCGTTGCAGCAGGTGCCTGGGTTCGTTCTGGTGATTCCGACCAGAAATCGTGCGCTTCCTGCTCCTCGTCACGCTGGTCTACAGCCTCATCTGTCACTCGTCGCACGGCACGCTCCAGGAAGAAAGCAAAGGGTATTAGGTCGCTGATGGTGCCTTCGGTGCGACTGACCATATTTGTAACCTCTTCAAAAGGTCGCATGAGCCTGCAGGCATCGCGCATAAGCACCCAGTAACGGGGTAAAAAAATCCCCAGCTCTGCAGATCCAGTCCTACCACCCAGTTCAAACAGGTATTCGTTGACGGCTCTTTGTTGTTGCAGCAGACGTTCCAACATGAGGAGTGTTGAATTCCACCGAGTCTGGCTGTCGCAAATCAAACGCCTGACTGGCATGTTGTACTGCTGCTGAATGTCAGCAAGGCGTGCCATGGCTGTGTAGGACCGTCTGAAATGGGCCGACACCTTCCTGGACTGCCTGAGAACGTCCTGGAATCCTGGGTACTTCGAGACAAAACGTTGGACTATTAAATTCAGAACATGTGCCATGCAGGGCACATGTGTTAAATTGCCCAGTCTCAGTGCTGCCAACAGATTGCTTCCGTTGTCACACACCACTTTTCCGATCTTCAGTTGGTGTGGGGTCAGCCACCGATCGGCCTGTGACTGCAGAGATGACAGGAGTACAGATCCGGTATGGTTTCTGCTTTCCAGGCACGTCATCCCCAAGACAGCATGACAACGGCGTACCTGGCACGTCGAATAACCTAGGGGGAGCTGGGGGTGCACAGGTGTGGAGGAGGAGGACCCAGCAGCAGAGGACGAAGAAGAGGAAGAAGACGAGGTAGAGAGCGAAGGAGGAGTAGAGGTGGTGGCAGAACCGCGTGCAATCTGTGGCGGTGACCACAACTCCACTGTTGTTGTTGAGCCACACATTCCCTGCTTCCCAGCCATTACCAAGTTCACCCAGTGGGCAGTGTAGGTGACATACCTGCCCTGACCATGCTTGGAGGACCATGCGTCAGTAGTCATATGGACCTTTGGCCCAACACTAAGTGACAGAGATGCGGTGACTTGGCTCTGCACATGGTGGTACAGGTGTGGTATTCCCTTTTTTGAAAAAAAATTGCGGCTGGGTACCTTCCACTGCGGTGTCCCAATTGCTACAAATTTGCGGAAGGCCTCAAAGTCCACCAGCTGGTATGGTAAAAGCTGGCAGGCTAAGAGTGCGGACAAGCCAGCTGTCAGACGCCGGGCAAGGGGGTGACTCGCAGACATTGGCTTCTTACGCTCAAACATGGCCCTCACAGAAACTTGGCTGGGGGCAGATGACTGGGAATGGGAACTGGTGGTCAAGGTGGAAGGCGGAGTGGAGGGTGGTTCAGACGGGTCAAGGACAGCAGAGGTAGAGCAGTAAGATGCTGGACCAGAAGGAGGGTGGCTTTTAGTTTGCCTGTTGCCTTTGAGGTGTTGCTCCCAAAGTGCTTTGTGCTTGCCGTTCATGTGCCTTCGCATAGAAGTTGTACCTATGTGTCTGTTGGGCTTCCCAAGACTCAGTTTCTGACTGCACTCATTGCAAATGACAACGCTTTTGTCAGAGGCACACACATTAAAAAAATCCCACACTGCTGACCTTTTTGAGGCTGGCAATCTGGCGGTAACAGTAGAAGTCGGCGGCGTTGGCGGCAATGGCGGGTGCGTTGGCCGGCTGACTACAGGTGCCGATACATGTTGTTGCCCTACTGTTCCCTGCGAGCTGTCCTCCCTGCTTCTTCTAAGTCTTATTCTCCTCCTGCCTCTCTGACTCTCCGTCTCTCCATCTGAACTATCCTCCTCTTGCTCTCTTCTACTGGGCACCCACAAAACATCAATCTCCTCATCCTCATTCTCCTCAGATGCATCAATTTCTTCTGACAGCTCACAAAAGGAAGCAGCAGCGGGGACCTCCTCATCACTCATTATGTCCATCTCTATTGTGTTCTCTGCCAGAATTAAATCTGGTGTAACGTCCTCATCTCCTTCATCTTCTTCTGCCAATAATGGTTGCGCATCACTCAGTTCAAGAAACTCATGTGAAAATAACTCCTCTGACTCCAGTGAAGAAGGGGCGCCGGTGGTGGAGGAAGTGTTACGTGGGGTGCCCATAGCAGTGAAGGATGAGGATGTTGTGGTAAAGTTAGAAACGGTAGAGGATGGGGTGTGCTGTGTAAGCCAGTCAACTACCTCTTCAGCATTTTGGGAGTTCAGGGTCATTGCCTTTTTAAAACTGGGCAATTTCCTAGGGCCACAGGATAGCATAGCAGCACGGCCCCTAGTGCCTCTGCGTGGCGGCCTGCCTTTGCCTGGCATTATTTTTAAAACAACAACAACAACTCAGGTGGTGTTTCTGGAGACGGTATTATTATTGATATTTAGACAGAATGTGAACAAGCTCACACAGCTAGATGGCAGTTGTTTGAAAATGAAGAACACACTGGGCAAACAATGCCTACAAGGTCAACGTATACACTACTACAGCAGTGGATACGGAATATATTATTGCTGCCTGAAAAACGTCACTCGGGTGGTGTTTCTAGAGACGGTATTATTATTGATATTTAGACAGAATGTGAACAAGCTCACACAGCAAGATGGGAGTTGTTTGAAAATGAAGAACACACTGGGCAAACAATGCCTACAAGGTCAACGTATACACTACTACAGCAGTGGATACGGAATATATTATTGCTGCCTGAAAAACGTCACTCGGGTGGTGTTTCTAGAGATGGTATTATTATTGATATTTAGACAGAATGTGAACAACCTCACACAGCTAGATGGGAGTTGTTTGAAAATGAAGAACACACTGAGCAAATAATGCCTACAAGGTCAACGTATACACTACTACAGCAGTGGATACGGAATATATTATTGCTGCCTGAAAAACGTCACTCGGGTGGTGTTTCTAGAGACGGTACTATTATTGATATTTAGACAGAATGTGAACAAGCTCACACAGCTAGATGGGAGTTGTTTGAAAATGAAGAACACACTGAGCAAATAATGCCTACAAGGTTAACGTATACACTACTACAGCAATGGATACGGAATATATTATTGCTGCCTGAAAAACGTCACTCGGGTGGTGTTTCTAGAGACGGTACTATTATTGATATTTAGACAGAATGTGAACAAGCTCACACAGCTAGATGGGAGTTGTTTGAAAATGAAGAACACACTGAGCAAATAATGCCTACAAGGTTAACGTATACACTACTACAGCAGTGGATACGGAATATATTATTGCTGCCTGAAAAACGTCACTCGGGTGGTGTTTCTAGAGACAGTATTATTATTGATATTTAGACAGAATGTGAACAAGCTCACACAGCTAGATGGGAGTTGTTTGAAAATGAAGAACACACTGGGCAAATAATGCCTACAAGGTTAACGTATACACTACTACAGCAGTGGATACGGAATATATTATTGCTGCCTGAAAAACGTCACTCGGGTGGTGTTTCTAGAGACGGTACTATTATTGATATTTAGACAGAATGTGAACAAGCTCACACAGCTAGATGGGAGTTGTTTGAAAATGAAGAACACACTGAGCAAATAATGCCTACAAGGTTAACGTATACACTACTACAGCAGTGGATACGGAATATATTATTGCTGCCTGAAAAACGTCACTCGGGTGGTGTTTCTAGAGACGGTATTATTATTGATATTTAGACAGAATGTGAACAAGCTCACACAGCTAGATGGGAGTTGTTTGAAAATGAAGAACACACTGGGCAAATAATGCCTACAAGGTTAACGTATACACTACTACAGCAGTGGATACGGAATATATTATTGCTGCCTGAAAAACGTCACTCGGGTGGTGTTTCTAGAGACGGTACTATTATTGATATTTAGACAGAATGTGAACAAGCTCACACAGCTAGATGGGAGTTGTTTGAAAATGAAGAACACACTGAGCAAATAATGCCTACAAGGTTAACGTATACACTACTACAGCAGTGGATACGGAATATATTATTGCTGCCTGAAAAACGTCACTCGGGTGGTGTTTCTAGAGACAGTATTATTATTGATATTTAGACAGAATGTGAACAAGCTCACACAGCTAGATGGGAGTTGTTTGAAAATGAAGAACACACTGGGCAAATAATGCCTACAAGGTTAACGTATACACTACTACAGCAGTGGATACGGAATATATTATTGCTGCCTGAAAAACGTCACTCGGGTGGTGTTTCTAGAGACGGTACTATTATTGATATTTAGACAGAATGCGAACAAGCTCACACAGCTAGATGGGAGTTGTTTGAAAATGAAGAACACACTGAGCAAATAATGCCTACAAGGTTAACGTATACACTACTACAGCAGTGGATACGGAATATATTATTGCTGCCTGAAAAACGTCACTCGGGTGGTGTTTCTAGAGACGGTATTATTATTGATATTTAGACAGAATGTGAACAAGCTCACACAGCTAGATGGTTGTTGTTTGAAGAACACACTGGGCAAATAATGCCTGCAAGTGCACTACTATTGGTGCACTACTATGAAGAACAGCAACAGCACTGCACACGTTAAAGAACAGTAAGATAAGTAAAAGAAAAAAAAAATATATGTATATTAAAAAAAATATTTTTCTCGGGTTGGTGCTGCTGAACTACTAGGAGCAGCACAGTAGCACACCAGTCCCACTCCCCAACATTGCTAGACTAATAGCACTGGGCTTATAGTAGCAACTAGCAAAGTAAAAAAACAAAAAAGAAAATAAAAGCAGTCCTTACAAGGACTATTGGGTTATTACAGCAGTCAGCAGATGAGATCAGAAGAGATCAGTGCCCACAGCAGGCAGCTACATACAGAGCACTGTAGTAGAAGGTAGATTACTAGCCAGCAAAGCTACCTAACCTAAAATGTCCCTCAAATCCCTGCAGACTTCTGTCCCTCCAATACAGAGCAGTATCAAGTAGATTACTAGCCAGCAAACTTACTGTCCCTCAAAGAAATCAGTGAAATCAGTAACAGCTCTCTCCCTACACTAGCTCTTGCAAGCACACACAGGCAGAATGAAAAAACGCTGCAGGGCTTCAGTTTATATATGGAAGGGGAGTGGTCCAGGGGGTGTGGGGGTGGTCCAGGAGGGAGAGCTTCCTGATTGGCTGCCATGTATCTGCTGGTCTGGGGTGAGAGGTCAAAAAAAAGCGCCAGGTAAGGCGAACCCAAAATGGCGAACGTCGCGCGACGTTCGCGAACATTCGGCGAGCGAGAACAGTCGATGTTCGCGCGAACAAGTTCGCCGGCGAACAGTCCGCGACATCCCTAATGAAGGCCCGCTTCTGAAATGCTGCAGCCCATATGCAACAGGACTAAAGGATACAAAATGAGCAAGAAGTGCAAGGACCTGTGGCTTTGGGTGTTCAACCGCGAGCAGGGACCCCACGTATCTTCTGCACTTCCATGTAAACCTGACTCTGACCTCCCATCAGTATGGTTCATAGATGCATGCAGCCCACTGCTAATGTTAAGTGACATCTCATGTCCTTCAGTGTAACTATGGGTGGTGGCTCATCAGTTCTAATCTGACGTAAGTAATATAATTAATTAATAGGCCAAAGTTTGCACGGGTGTAGTCTGGGTTGTGACACTCAACTCTTCAAGTTTTGCTCTTCGCGTTTGAGTAAAAAACCAAAAGAATGATTGTCAGGCTGACCACTTGACTGAATTGCGATGTAAAATCTCAATTTTTCCCGGATATATGAAACCACTTCACAGAGCACTGAGACTGGCTCTGCAGAGAAAACCTTTCTGCGCATAATTCAATGGGCCGCATTTCATGCAGAGATTCTTATTTTCAAGTGCAGATGGAAAGCAAACATCCATATAACTGAATAAGCCTAAAACGGCATTACGTGGTCATCTCTCATTTTCGTTACCTGCTTAATCTTGTCATCTCTAATTTGTGCTTCATAAATCAGAATCTTATCCTCTGCGGATTTCTTTCGGAGCTCCACCGTTTTGTCCAGGGAATGATTCCTCGTCTTTGAATTTGACTGAAAAAGAAAAAAAGTAATTGCCAGAGATTGGGCTTGATGAGCGCAAAATCGACTTCTGTTCACATAAGGCATTTGAAACGATACATTTTCTTGTATAATGACAGTAAGTGCAATGGCATCTGCTCAGCCATTTCTTTCTGGAGTGTGCAATTCACGCGTTTCGCAGCATTCCGTGCTATCACTGATTGGATCTATGAGTACAGCAGTAGGAGTGCAGTGACCCAGCTCAGAAGAAAATAGTCCCATTTTACTGGACACAATTATAATGAGATAAATTGGGCAAATCTACACTGTCTCGCAAGGCTCGCAATGATTTTTGTCAGTTTTTCATAAAAGCATGATGATTTTTTTTATTTACAATGGTTTTCTCCAGCTGGTGGTGCCACCTCTCTGGTTTTGAGCAAGGCATCCTGGTTTTCAAAGGGGTTGTCTGGTTCAAAGCCTCCTGCATGGTTTGCACAGGTTTCAAAACCAGGCAAATTTCACTGCATAGCATGGTCTTGATGTCAGAGTCACACCCCTAAATGTCATTGGTCCACCCCTAACTTCACCAACCTGCCCCCTAGTGTCGACTCCACCCCTGATGCCACTATATCCACCTCCTATTGCCACAGGCCTGCCCTTTTATCAGGTTTTAAAGGGCATGTAAAGTCTAAAATAGAATAAGGCTAGAAATGCTGGATTTTGTATAATAAATATAAACATGAACTTACTGCAACACAAGTCTAATCAAACAAATAATTTATGCTTTCAAAGTTGGCTACAGGGGGTCACCATCTTGTAACTTTGTTAAACATCTCTGAAAGACTAAGACTGTGCACATGCTCAGTGTGGTCTGGGCTGCTTAGGGATCATCATAAACAAAGCTGCTTGAGTTCTGCATGGCTAGGAAGTAAGGCGGGGGCTCCCCCTGCTGTTCATAAGTATGATTGTTTCCCTGCTCAGCAGTTAGGGACCATCTGACAATTCCTATCCACAGCAGTAAATGAAGGGAGAATTTCACTGCATACAGTCAGGTTTCTTATAAAAACGGTACACGTGTTTTAATTAAAGTATATTGGAGATAGGTTTCTTTTTCATTAAAGGGCATGCAAAAGCAAAACAATAAAATCCCATTTATACTTTCTTTAAGGAAAAAGAAACCTGTCTCCAATATACTGCCACTATACTGCCGCCACCCTAAAGGAAACAGTAGCCTCACAATATGGCCTATACCTTCCGTATCCAGCAATGGATTTGCGGCAAATTTCCGTGTTTCACTGCCGGCTAATGTTTTTGCAAAACTGCTTCGTAAATTTTCAAGCCAAAAATTTGCTGTGTCAAATCAAAATTGTTGCGAACATAAAATTGTTGCTCGGTAAAATTATTCGGACGCCCATTGGCGTTACTGCAATTGGACAAAAAAAGCTTTTCGTCTGCTTATCCCTGATCTGAGAGTAAAAATCTCCAATGAAATGGATATCCTCAGTCTTCTAATGTTTGAAGCTGATTTTTAGTAGTTTAACCCCTAGGCTGCTCATTGAAAAAAATGAAGAGAAGCATTAATGATCGGCAAGTAACTCAGGCGCCTTTTTTTGGGCACACGACAATGGCTGCTTATATACTCTTCTCTAGTGTTCTGAATATCAAAACCATGTAGCAGAAGCCAACTTATTAACAGAGCTGTAAAGACGCATGCAAGGCATTGTGGGAACTGTAGCTTTAGTTTAGGACAGATGCGTCAGAACTAGCAGTGCACAAAGGAACATAGGATTAGTTACTGTAACCCAACTCACAAATAACAGTAAAAACCACTGAAAATGTATTTATAAAATACATTTTACATTAGAATGTTGCTTAGAATGACATTATCTTTCATTGTGCAAAACACTGTATCTTATTTTGCAGATTTCCCCTTTAAAGAAATTCATCTATCTACGCTTGCATTTTAATTTAGCACAGGGAATGCACAGAAGGATTACAATGGAATGACAAACAATAAGATTAAAATGTTTATTTTCAGTTTGTGCACAACTTCATTCCCACAGCTGCACTTTTCAGCAGGAGCGGAATAAGATGCTGACCTGCATTATTTCCTTATGAAGTCTGGGGGCTAAATCCAGGGGCATGTGTGCTTGTGTATATTTTAAGCACATTGTTCTTAAGGAAGATAAATGTTACCTAGTAGATCTAAAAGTAAATTAATTTCTGTAAGAACAACTTGCCTGCACAATAATATAGTACATTTAGAGAACAATTGGGTAACGGGTTTGTGTAGTAACAGGAGTTCCAGTCCATATAGGAACCCAGAAAACCAATGCTGTCCCTCATGGAGATCCTCTGGCATGATCCATTGTAAAGAGCCTGTTGTGTATTTTATTCCTGTACCATGTGCATATGAGGACATCCTCCTACAGTTTTACTTATGTGCATATTAGGGGTCATTTACTCAACACAGGGAACTGTGGGAACCCTGGAGCAACTGTTGCATCTGGAGCTTCAACCACCTTTGAAGTTCCAGATGCAACAGTGCTTAGGTTAAAACAGGAGGCAAGCTACAGCAGCACCAAGCACAACTCTATAGAAATGGACTGTGCATTACACAAGTATATTACAAGGAACTATGCAGGTTCACAAGTGTGGTGTGGTGAGTACATTACCCCTACTGTCATCAATTGTGTTACTAACCTGCAATCAACATCAATTCTTCAGGGCACTGCTTTATATCCTTTGTGGTGAGTTTTCCTTCATGCTCCTCTTTCATCTGCTGTCCTTCTACTTCCACTCCCTAACCTTAGCCAAACACTAAAAGTGTAACATTAGGGTTAAATTAAGGGCTGATCTAAGAGAGCAAATGAAGGTTAAGGAAAGAGCGCAGAAGGATATCCACTGAAGAAATTAATTAAATTGCATTGCCATCTTAATTTGTTGGACAATCTAAAACTACATGCACGAGTGGTTACTCAGCAAGTCCAGTTGCCTTTGACAATGTGGTAGAGGTAGACCATATGTGAATTAACAGCATATAGGAGACTTTGTTAACTGTTTTTATGCAACCAAAACTTGCCTCCAAGCCAGGAATTAAAAAATAAATACCTGCTTTGAGGCCACTGAGAGCAACATCCAAAGGATTGGTGAGCAACATGTTGTACACAAGCCACTGGTTGGAGACCACTGGTCTAAGGCAACTGGACTTGCTGAATCTTAGGCATTAATGAGTGTTTTAGAACATGATAAGGCTACCTCTGTGTGTCCCTAAATAAACTAAATGTGGATTTTACACGTCTGTTTGGAAGTTTGCTCTTTTAGTGCCTACTCTACACAATACCGTTTGATCTGCTTCCCTAACAGAAGGCTCAGGAAGGTGCCTCTTCTGGTACTTGGTGAGTTACGTGATAATTCCATGCATTTCCCAAGGTGTCTAAAATAATGAACAACTGACATATACTGCAGAATGGTAAGAGAAAATTTACTTGTTGGGCAACCTGAAGTTTCAGAGGCCAAACACAAACTTCTTTCATTTGAAAGGGAAAATAGGTGGGATAAAAAGACAGTATTACCTAATTCGCAATAGTGTACCATCACACTGTAGCTAAGTGACGTTACACCAATCATAAACGCTTATTAGCATACTACAAATCATTTCTCTAAAGCTACCAGTATTTTGGGGGAGTTGTAAATGATAGTCAGCTGGCATGGGCTTCCTATAAATACTGAAAATTTCCTACTACACTAATAACTGGCTGCTGATAAAATTGATCAAATTGTATGCGAATGTAATACTTTATATTGTAGCCACTGGGGCTAAAGGTGGCCATATACATAATAATTATGATCTTGTGTATCCTGGAAAAGATCTTTCCAAGAAAGATTGTTTGTTTCAATACACATGTGAATCGTCTGATATACATATAGAAACAATAGAAATCTACCTGTATCTGGCGATTCAATGGAAGGGGGGCCGTGGTGCTAGGGGAAAGAATGGCTAAGAGGTTGGAGGAGAGTTTAAACTAGGCAAGGGGGGGTGGGTGAGATAAAGAATTATGGGGAAGCTAGGGTAGACGGGACAGTGGGGTTAATAAGGGGTCATGGGGGAGGAGTGAGGGGGGCATACAGTTTACCAGCTAAGGAGGTCCCTCTGTTACAAGGAAAACAGAATAATACTGTATATACTCGAGTATAAGCCGACCTGAGTATAAGCCGAGGTACCTAATATTACCTACGAAAACTGGGAAAACTTATCGACTCTAGTATAAGCCTAGACACAACTACAGTCCTGTCTCCCAGCAGCGCACATTCTGCCAAAGCGAACCCCCAGCGATCAACCGGACATCCAGCATGCAACATTTCGGGGGTAACCCCCTTTATCAAGCAAACAGAAACGTAATGCACAAAGCAATTTAAAGCTTAAGCAGGTAATGTGCCACACTGTGTAGGCATGGTTATAGTCAATTCGATAATTAACCAATTAGTTAAGAAATAAACAAGTGCATTAGCCGATGAAAATACAAGTAAAAATATAAATAAATAAAATCCATATTAAGTGACCAAAAGCAGTTGAAGGGAATAAATTAGAAGCAATGTCCTTAAAAATCAATGTCCGTTATAAGTACATAGGGTAAGATAGTTTTTTGGTTTCCTTATAGATTAGTAACTGAAATTGACATTGTTTCTTGTTACATGATTGTGTCTTCTTTTAATTTTTTCTGATACTTTGTTTCACTTCTTCACTTGTCTGGATACTTTATATTTGGACTTACATGGATACCTTTTAAATACTAAAGGTTTTATATATTTTATTGTTGTTTATACAGGAAGGACTTTTTCCCAATGGACATTGCTGCTAATTTATTCACGTCAACTACTTTTGACTTGAAAAAGCCGCACTCTCCGCACTCTCGCCACTTACAAACGTCACATGGAGGTCACTCTGCTCCGGATCTTTCGCCACCCGGGCATTGTTACGGTAAGAGCATATCAGTTATGTAAAGTGATAGCAAAGCTGTCGCAACAAGCAACTGGACATTACCAGATTTTAAAAGAGACCAATTATTCTAGGAACTGAGAAACCGGCATGCCATAGCTGCATCACTTATAACTTTGTTTTGGCAGAAGTAGTGTTAGGGGGAAGATGCGGAGCGCAGAGCTGCAGAGTGAATCGCCCTATCGCAGTTTTCCAGTAGACAGATAGCAGTGTTTTCTAACAGTATTTTTTTAACAAACCATTGATATTAATTATAGTATTTTTGATATTAATAAACTTTATGTAGGGCAGATTTATTATTAGGGTGGGTAGAATGGATTTTTTAATAAAAAAAAATTTGTGTTACATTTCCTTTAAAAGTCAAGTAGGCTGTATGAGACAATTTCCCTGAAGGTTTTCAGGTACATGTATGGGACCTATTAACCAGAATGCCCGGGACCGGGGGTTTTCTGGATAATGGATCTTTCCGTAATTTGGATCTTCATACTTTAAGTCTACTAGAAAATCATTTAAACATTTAATAATAAACCCAATAGGCCGGTTTTGCTTCCAATAAGGCTTGATTAAATCTTGGTTGGGATCAAATACAAGCTACTGTTTTATTATTAAAGAGAAAAAGGAAATCATTTTTAAATATTTGGATTGTTTGGATAAAATTGAGTCTTTTTGTAATTTGGAGCTTTCCGGATAAGTGGTTTCTGGATAATGGATCCTATACCTGTACTTGGAGGGTTACATTCCTAGGGGCAGGCTGAAATATGTTGGAGCTAACTCATCTAGCATGCATAGATTTGTAACTGTTCATGGGTCTCCATATATTTACATAATGCAATGCATCCCTGTAGGGGAAAAGCCTCCATACTGCAAAAGAGCTGTGAGGGGGCACCCATATGTAATTGTCATGCATACAATGAATACACAGAGATACTAAACTGAGAATAATAGAATCAAAGAGTGATGATAATCCATTTCTTGAAATGGTAAGCCTATGAACAGAAAATACATGATATGCTATATTAATTTATTTTGGGGAAACATTCCAAATGAAACACTTGCAAGGCTCTGGATACCAATGAGTTCCTGGTAAAAAAAAAAGAATTACTCCAAATGATATGATAGTGTATGAAATCTGAAGGGGAAAAAGGCATTAGTTATCTCAAACCAAAAGAGCTGACATAGAATACCAATGTATTGAATAATATTATGGCAATATATAGGCCCTAGATTCTAGAAGGCCTTGCTATTCAACAGATCAAGCAAGATGAGCCTTTAACAAAATAAATTACAAGTCTTGGAGCATAGAGGGTAAAGGTTCCTATGGATGTATGGATGATAGCTCATTATGCATGTATGCCTTATGAAAAATGCAACGGGGGAAAGTTACTGCCATAACATTAAATCCATCACATATTGTGGATACTTAATATCACACACAGTTTTTTTTTTTGAGATATTTAATGTTTTATTGGTTAACTCTCCCACCTTACAATCGTTGTCCTGCTACAAAAAAAAAACATATTCCTGCTGTGAATTCCAGGCTGAGATCAAATGAGTTGGAACTGGCATTCACAATGAAATGAATTAATTTTGAATTAATTTTGAATTATCACTGCTGTTTCAGCATCCAGTGGTTATTTTTACTTTGGCAACATAGTTGTGAAGCAGTTCAAAGAAGATGCCAAGAAGCGCAGTTCCATGATTGACATTCAGATCTCTGCAGGCCTTGGCAAAATCCTCCTCTCCCTCATACATGAGCAGCTTCATCATTTCAGCCCTTTCCAGGTCGTGGAGGTTCTCCAGGAGGAGCTTGTATTCTGTAAGTGACTATGCAAGGAAATGAACTGCTATTAGTTGAGAGTGGACATGTGAGTTGTTACTTCAAACAAAGTGCTGGTGATATCATCCCTAGAATGAGACAGCCTCACAATAAAAAATTGTAATATCCTAACCCATCATTGATAAAGAAACAGGCTAAGAAAACATCTATTTCCCAGATCTTTACCCTGTATTACAACTCCATTATAGCAGACAAGACTCATCTTCTACAGCCACTTGAACAGGGATTTTATGAGTGTAGATTTACAAAAAAAGTTGGCAAGCAACACAAGCATGTAAAAAGTCCCTGAGGATGCCAGTTATGGGCTTTGATTGGCTAGTGGTAGTCCCTATTTGAACTGGCAGCCTACAGGACATTCTGTTTGGCAGTACCCCTAGTTTTTATGCAACCAAAACTTACCTCCAAATCAGGAACTTAAAAACAATCACCTGCTTTGAGGCCACTGGGAGCAACATCCAAGGGATTGGGGAGCAACATGTTACTCATGAGCCACTGGTTGGGGATCACTGCACTAGAGGATAGAATTTATTCCCTGCTCTAGATTATTGTCTATTGCTGCACTATGCATGTGGGGGGTGCCTGATAGGCTGTCACCTGCCCCATGAATCTAACTTTCCTTCATCTTTAAATCTAAAAAGTTCCAGTAAGTCTAACACTTGTCCAATTTAAAGAAATGCAAAGTGTTTTAAAGGAATGACAATATGATGTAGTGTTGCCCTCCACTGGTAAAAATGGTGTGTTTGCGATAGAAACACAACTATAGTTTATATAAACAAGCTGCTGTGTAGCCATGGGGGCAGCCATTCAAGCACAGGATACACAGTAGATAACAGATAAGTACTACTATAGTTTATATAAACAAGCTGCTGTGTAGCCATGGGGGCAGCCATTCAAGCACAGGATACACAGTAGATAACATATACATTCTGAAGAATCCCATTGTATACTACAGAGCTTATCTGTTATCTTCTGTGTATCCTGTGCCTTTTCTATTGTTTCAGCTTTTGTTTATATAAACTATAGTAGTACTTATCTGTTATCCACTGTGTATCCTGTGCTTGAATGGCTGCCCCCATGGCTACACAGCAGCTTGTTTATATAAACTATAGTAGTACTTATCTGTTATCTACTGTGTATCCTGTGCTTGAATGGCTGCCCCCATGGCTACACAGCAGCTTGTTTATATAAACTATAGTAGTACTTATTTGTTATCTACTGTGTATCCTGTGCTTGAATGGCTGCCCCCATGGCTACAGAGCAACTTGTTTATATAAACTATAGTAGTACTTATCTGTTATCTACTGTGTATCCTGTGCTTGAATGGCTGCCCCCATGGCTACACAGCAGCTTGTTTATATAAACTATAGTAGTACTTATCTGTTATCTACTGTGTATCCTGTGTTTGAATGGCTGCCCCCATGGCTACACAGCAACTTGTTATATAAACTATAGTAGAGTTTCTGCAGCAAAAAAAAACAGTTGTACCAGTGCAGAGCAACACTACATTATATTTTCCTTACTTTAAAACACTTTAGTTTATGGGTGTTACTGATATTTCTTCAATTCTGCCAGGATCCATTTCTGCCCACTGTCAACCATTTTGACATCATTGGAACAAATCCATTCATTACGTGTTACCTGATCCCTTTTTCATGATTGAGTTACTGTATATGCTATTGCAGGAGACCTTTAAATCATTAAAAGCCTCAAGGGCCTGTTAGTCATTTATTTTTCTTGTAAACTGACAATAAAAACTAAAATCACTCTTGATGCAGCGATTTATTGCTGCAAGCAAAACCCTTGTGACTATGGCATCCACATCATCAGGAAAACGCTCCTGTTACCGAAAATTGGAGGTCTGTTTACTTCTTGTGGTAATTTCTGTAAATGTCAAAGTCTGTATGTCTATTGAATACTTACAGGAATTGTATAAAGCTGAAACACTTTTCACTTCGGCTGATTCTCAAAGCCTAGAGAACTTTCTCCAGAACAATCTATTCAAGATAAAAATTATTGGCCCATGGACCTCTCGAATCTTATAAGGAAAGTGCTACTGGGGAAGCAGACAAACAGTCTCACATTTGTCGGCATCATATGTAACTGAAGAAGACCCACTGAGAGAATTTGTAATGAATTTGGCTGCTTGGTCCCCCGATACCAGCTGATGTTTTGCCACAGAGCGGACCGACTGTTTGCTTCCCAAGAGGTATTATAGACTGGCCTACTACCCAGGGATATATAATCATTTTATTTAAATGTTGGGTAAATGTGATTTTCAGCCAAATATGTTGGAAAAGCATATAGGGATGTAGCGAACGTCGGAAATAATGTTCGCGAACATATTCGCGAACTTGCGTCAAAAATGCGAACGGTTCGCGAACGTCGCGAACCCCATAGACTTCAATGGGAAGGCGAATTTTAAAAGCTAGAAAAGACATTTCTGGCCAGAAAAATGATTTTAAAGTTGTTTAAAGGGTGCAACGACGTGGACAGTGGCATGCCAGAGGGGGATCAAGGGCAAAAATGTATCTGAAAAATACATTGTTGACACAGCGCTGCGTTTTGTGCTGTAAAGGGCAGGAATCACACTACGTCACTCAGGTGATGTTTCTGGACACGAAATGTGAAAAAGCTCACACAGCTAGGTGGCACTTGGTTAAAGACTGGGCAAACAATGCCTGCAAGGGCAACGTATACAGTAGTGGATACGGAATATATTATTGCTGCTGTAAAAACATCACTCAGGTGATGTTTACGGACATGGAATTATTATTGTTATTTAGACAGAATGTGAAAAAGCTCACACAGCTAGGTGGCACTTGCATACCTCCCAACTGTCCCTCTTTTGACCACTCAACCCCCTGTCCCTCTTTTGTACTGGAAAGTCCCTCTTTTCTCTGCACTGAACAGCCAGAAAAAAAACAGTTTCTAACTTAATTGGCTTTTGGCAGAGAGCTCAGAACAGCTAACAGGTGCAAATAAGATACTTTGTAACAATTTTGACTCTGGTTGGTGCTGGTAGTGGTGAACTACTAGGAGGAGCAGCACACCAGTCCCACTCCCCAACACAGCTAGACTAATAGCACTGGGCTCTTACAGTAGCAAAGTAAAAAAAAACAAAAAAGAAAATAAAAGCAGTCCTTACAAGGACTATTGGGTTATTACAGCAGTCAGCAGATGAGATCAGAAGCAGTGCCCACAGAAGCTACATACAGAGCACTGCAGTAGAAGGTAGATTACTACTAGTCAGCAAAGCTAACGAACCTAAACTCACTGTCCCTCAAATCCCTGCAGAGTTCTGTCCCTACAATACAGAGCAGTATCAAGTAGATTACTAGCCAGCAAAGTTACTATCAACTGTCCCTCAAATCACTAACAGCTCTCTCCCTACACTAGCTCTTGCAAGCACACACAGGCAGAATGAAAAAACGCTGCAGGGCTTCAGTTTATATATGGAAGGGGAGTGGTCCAGGGGGTGTGGGGGTGGTCCAGGAGGGAGAGCTTCCTGATTGGCTGCCATGTATCTGCTGGTCTGGGGTGAGAGGTCAAAAATAAGCGCCAGCTAAGGCGAACCCAAATTGGCAAATGTTACGCGACGTTCGCGAACATTCGGCGGACGCGAACGGTCGATGTTCGCGCGAACTAGTTCGCGGGCGAACAGTCCGCGACATCCCTAAAAGCATAACAGGAACATCCTACCTTCAAAATAATGCCCAGTCCACCTTACAACCATCAACATACATCGACCCACATTGTAGATTGGCTGCCAACAAAACTAAGGTAGAACATCTGCAGGAAACAAGTTAACTACTAAAACATGGAAATCATGGAGAACTTAATAATGAAAAAGAGTAAGTAATATCTACATTATACCCAACGATGTCAAAAGATTGGCAACAGCAGAAATGGATTTTAAACAAACCATGATGACCAAGTAAGGAAAGACTTTGGAAAAATGCCTACTTGCTGTCTTAATTACTCCCAGAAGCCAAGTTAGGATGAGATTTGGGATGACCATGGTACCCACAGATGCATTCATTTTGAAGGAGAAGGAAAGCTACAAACGCAGTTTATTGCCAACAGATTAGCCACACTGGAAGCTCTCACTGCTTGTTTAGGATAGCAGCTGCCATATTAGCTTGGTGTGACATCACCTCCTGCCTGAGTCTCTCCCTGCTCACTCATAGCTCTGGGCTCACTGGGTCCTCTGATTTTCCTCTTGGATTTGCTTCTCCAAGTTGATCCATTGTTCAGTCATAGTGGCAGTCAACCCTTTCACCTCATAAGGTGGCAGTCTTACAGCAGCTGGCATTTTCCTGAGCCAATGTTTATTCTAAGTAAGATTCGGCATGTATCCGATTCACTATCTCTGAGTTCAGGAACAAAGATAAAGATGCAAAGAGGTCAGGATTCCATGACCTCAGCCTTTCAGCCTCGTGTTTTTATATGGTCATGAAACTCCTTGGTAACTTATATTATCCTTATAATTTACAAGAGGGGGTACTTTATTTACTATATTATGGAATATAGAACTATTTTGTGTGTTTCTGAATTTTAGGACAACTGCTATAAACAGTAGAGCAATGTAGTATCATGTAATTCTGGCTTGCAATTCAATATGGTGGTACTGCTACGGAGAAGCCAAACAATTTCATAGCTATCCCTTGCTTCTCTGAAAGATTTACTGACTGTAAATACTCCTTTCAAAGTCATAATTTTCTTCTTAATCTTGCATAAATATCCTATGACAAAAGTATGGCATGGGAGTCTGGCCTAGAGTTGGAGGACATGGTCTGATGACAAGAACCATAGAACCATAGAACAGTGCAATATGTTGGCGCTATATAAATACATGTTAATAATAATAGACCAGTAATGACAAAGCAAAGTAAAAGCAAAGGCAATATGTCAAAAAACTGCTCCTGGTAAGTTTAAGATCTGAAAACCGACCCTCTCCTTGCCTCTTCAGAGGGAGGAGGTACAATAAAGTGCAGTAGGCTTCATGAACAATACACTATATGCCCAAAAGACTGTTGACACCTCAATTGTCCCATACGAAGGGTATAAATAAGACGTTGGTCCTCTTTTTTCTGATAAAAACTGTTATCCTCAACTTTTTAGGGAAGGCATTACATTAGATCTTGGAATATTGCTGGTGGGATCAACTTCATATCTAAGAGGTTGGGCACTGATATTGGAGATCAGGCCTGACTTGCATTGGCATTCCAATTCCAAAATAATACTGCCATGGGCACTGATTATATTAATTGGCATTCCATATTTTTTTGGCCACATAATGTACGTATAACAATCCTCTGGCTACAACTAATTATATTTCAGTATAATAATCAAATTAAAAAGGATCTTCTTGGGGAGGTGGAGTATAAGGGAATAAAATTAAGCATAGGTGCAAAAAGATTTCTAATTTAAAGCTAAGTTTTGTAGGAAACTATTTAAAACATAAATTGAATTAAATTCAAGCATTACCATGTCGTTGTGACCCTTAGTTAATGTGATGTTAAACAGTTTCTCAGTAGGGAAGCAGAGATCTGCATTAGTCATATTAACTGAACGAAATCCTTTCAACCAAAGCAATCTGCTTGCTGAATACTGTGATGGCCCAGGGTATTGCTTATCAGCCAACTGGGGCATTTATGTCAAAAGCTAATTAAAAGCATTGATTCAAATAATAACAGAAAAGTGTTATTTATTCAATGTATTCTTATAAAAGAGACAAATATTCATCATTATAATTACAGATGGCTTACAGGGTCACTAAACACAATTTTTTTCTGCAGAATAGAGCTCAGTGCAGGGGAATACCAATTCTAATATGTATAGCTTTATGCCCCTCCTTCGAATTTTTTTTTTTTTATATATAAGATCACTTTACATTATATAATCATCATTTCATAAATAGTTCACAAATCAAACAACAAAACAAAAATAACCAAAAATCCCACAAACCCACCCATACACCCTCCAGCCCGCAGGGTATGCCCCTCCTTAGAGGTAGTGAACAAACATAGGGTACTTTGTCTGAAATTGATAATGGAGAATTCAATTTATGGCTCGTTTTGACAGAGCACATCCCTAGAAATATTCCTTTGCTGACTAGGCTACACCCTGCAATATCTTTTGGTAATGGGTTATAACACAATAGGAGGATAATGAAAAGTGATATGGAAGCTTACGACAAGCCTGGGTGGCCCTTCAATTGAAGGATGCATTTTTTTGTGTGCCAGGGCACCAAACAGTTGAAACTAGGCTTTATTGTAGATATCAGAGAAGAAGCATAAAATCAATTCATCAGCAGTGAAAAATAAGTAAAAATTAAATGTACAAATTACACGGGTTTGCTTTTGAATGAAGAATGGATTTGCAGGTAGCAAAGTTTTTCTTATAGTAGGCATGGAACCCTCCAGATGTTATTTAAGTACTGTTTCTGTAACTGGCTCTTCGTGGGATTCAGAGAGTTGAACTTCAGTAACATCTGAAAGGCCCAGGGTTGATCAACACACCGAGGCCCTGCTGAAATGGCACCCCATCCTCTGGAAATCCACCACTTCTTGCAACTTATCATCAGCTCTGTCTCGATACACAGAATGCCCTTTTATTTCTCATGATTGCACTCAACATGGGTCCACATCCTGACAGAACCCCTCAGTATGCTTTCTAGTGATGGGCAAATTTGGGGGGGTTTTGCTTCGCCAAAAAATTCTTCGCGAAATGGTGCTGGCGTCTCGTTTTTGATGCCGGCATCCGTTTTTTGTTGCCGGTGAATTTTCTCTGGCAAATTTTCATGGCGGTTTCGCAAATTTATTCACCAGCGCGAATCGCGGGAATTCGCCCATCACTAATGCTTTCTCCTTCCCAAGATCAGGCAATGTGATTAATTAACAGAGGCAGAAGGAGGAGGAAAAATAAAGTTAACGTTTCCTCGGTGACTTTATTTTTAACAGATTCATATGGGAATTTTTATTTGGGACATTAACAAATTCATCAATTAAGGAACTAACCAACTAATGAATTTATACACCTCAAACAACCAGTCTACACTATTATCAAATGATTGCGCATTACGATGAACTATGAATAACAGCTTTTAACAATATCATTCAACATGAAATAAAGAATGCCATCAATTTTGATTAATCCTATGTGACAATTTATTTTTTTGCACTTTATTAAATTATAAATATATGTAGTTTTTTGCATACGTGTAAATTAAAAAGGTGATTTTTTGTACTAACATGTGTAATTAATTTATTGAATGAAGCAGTTGTGGGAGTAACTAAAATGCAATATACAGTAACTATTGATAGACTAAATACCGAGTGCAGATTTTGAGATACTTTTTTATATTATTTACTTCTAAAAATTTTTATCTCCTGCACCACCCTAATTCATGTGGTTGTGTAAGTCTGTTTAATAAATTAGAGAGTGCTGTACCGATTATAAAAATGATAAAAATCCTTCCCAAGATCAACCTACACCTCTCTGCATCTGTTTTCGTATTCTGTACATGTCATTGTTCATCTCCAACAATCTGCATGATGAACTATTTTCTTACTCTGGATCAGAGATCATGGTTTGATGGACGGAGAACATGCAATACTGACCTCCATTTCACTATTACCTTCAATTGAATCAATGCAGAAAGTGGACAACGTGTATTGCATAGAAAACCAATTATTTACATCCATATATTGAAGATATGCCAAAAAGAGATTGTTTTTCTATTTCAGTAATGCCTATTGGCTATAAAGCATCATATTCTGGTTGATCTTAAATCACGTCTTAAAGTAGTCCACCTAGTCCATAATATAAATACAGTCCCTCCTGAACAATGGATGAGTCAAAGACAGGTCATTCCCAGGTTCAATAAAACTAATTAAGACATCTGTCATAAACTAGGCTCTCATTGATTCCTGGAGGCCTGACCTCACAATATCCTACCATATATATCAGCAGGCTATTATTCCACTGGGTTCATAGATAGAGGCATGTTTCCCTTACTTGAAGTAAAACAACCATATAATTTATTGCAATAAAAAATCAATAGAAAACCATCAAGCAACCTAAACGTATACTGATCGCAGCAGTCTTTTATTTATTCTATATAGCATTTAATTCAGAAGGCCACACTAAATAAAGAAAAATAAATAAAGGCCCCCAGACCTTAACCCTTAGAAAGAATGGTGACCAAATGAGCAGATATCAAATTTCACATGTGGCTGTAGATCCCAACGTGACTCAAAATTTTTACTGTGAACCTAGTTTTGTTTCTCTTTATTCTAGAGGTGTATATTTCCCTTGTAGTAGATTGTACTGTTTGCCAATCCATGCATATATTCAAAATTTATATTATACACCTCTCTTCCTATTATCCCTTGGGTTTGTTTGTCGACAGGCTGGTCCAAGATTAAGAATGCCAGATATAATGCTTTTTGCATATTTGAGAAAATATAAACTAAAGCGGAGGCCTGATGGGAATTCTTGGTCTCTTGCAGCCCATCTCTGAATACTAAGTTACCAGCTCTCCTGTTTATATGTTGAACTGTGGCCCTCTATTGATAAATGTGTGAACACAATAATACTGCCATGGGCACTGATTATATTAATTGAATCAGTTTCCTCTGCTGTTAAACACAGAAGCTTCCCAAACCCTCAAAACTCACTCGCCCAATGCTTGAAGCATGTTCTCTGGTTCTTCAAAGACCAATCATCTTGTCAAGCACGTTGAAACCTTCATTCATGTTGTCAGATGAATTGCGCTGTTATTTTCCCAGTTTTGGCTCGCAATTAGTTTCATGCAGTTTTTGCTGGGAAGGTACAGAATATATTTTAATCTCTGTTGATATTAATGTTGTCCTTGCACATAGTTATTATATTTCTGCTTAAAGACACAAAAGATAATTTGGTCACGTGCAAGTCATGCATGGGGTGAAATGAATGATCCCCAGGCAGGTGTGTCAATTTAGGCTGTTTATGTGTTTATATATATATATATATATATATATATATATATATATATATATATATATATATATATTCATATATTCAGATGAAGTAATGAAGCAGCACACGATTCTTTGCAAAAGTGTATATTACAAATCAAGCATCAATACAGCGAAGTTTCGGGCAGGCTATATGCCCTTTATCAAGCCATTTAGGAGGCTTGCTTACAAATATGACTATTTATTGGCTAATCCATTTAACATCTTATACCAGTATGGTGGGTCCTAGAAACAACGGTTTATGTTGAAAAAAAAAAACAAAGCAAAACCACTATATTCAGACATGTATTTATCAATAATAATTTGGGACACCTGTAGCCCAAATTATATTTTTTGATAGCGACGTTTCAAAGTGTGCCTGGGGTATTGACTATGATTAATATTTGAGGACTTGGTATGAGAAGAGTTAAACTATCCCTAGTATAGACAGTAATATTGTTAGGTGGATGTACTTCTCTTAAATAAGACTTAAAGGGAGATTTCACCTTAAACGTGACTTTTAGTATGTTGAAGACAATTGAATTCTAAGGTGAATTGCAGATGGGATTTATTTTTCTATTTTTGTGGGGGGTTTAATTGTGGGTAGCTTTTAGTTTAAACTATTATTCAATTGTTTGCACATGTGAGCTGTTGTGTTTTCGGGATTTAGTGCACAGGAGATTTAACAAACTGAAAGACCACTCCAACCGTGTTATATTACTTCAGTCCCTTCTTTGTTATTTGGTGCTTCCGTATCGGAGTGCTGGTTACAGATAAAGTTGCATGAATCAAATTTGGAAAAGTGTAGACTGCACCTTCATTAAAAACTTATACTTTATTGTTTGACTATTGGAAATATAAGATCAAAGACCATTGCCTGACGCATTCCAGACTACATTAGTCCTTAAAGAGGAAGGAAACCTAGTTGGCGCAAAAACCCTCCCCCCCTCCCGTGTGTTGCCCACCCTCCCTCCTCCCCCCTGGCCTACCCGTCCCGCTGGGCAAATGCCCCTAACTTGTTACTTACCTTTCTGCGCAGGTCCAGTCCAGGGAGTTCACAGACGACATCTTCTTCCACACAATCTTCTTCCTGCTTTGAACAGCGTTTTGGCGCATGTGCAGTAGGAGCATTTCGCTGGTACGGATCTACTGCGCATGCGCCAAAAGTCACAATGTACTTTTGGCGCATGCCGCAGTAGATCGTACCAGCAAAATGCTCCTACTGCGCATGCGCTGGTCAAAGCAGGAAGAAGATCTCGTGGAAGAAGATGTCATCTGTGAACTCCCTGGACTGGACCTGCGCAGAAAGGTAAGTAACAAGTTAGGGGCATTTGCCCAGCGGGACGGGTAGGCCAGGGGTGAGGAGGGAGGGTGGGCAACACACAGGAGGGGGGGAGGGTTTTTGCGCCAACTAGGTTTCCTTCCTCTTTAAACTCACAGGAGATTTAAGCAGCAAAATCTACTTGTGCAATCAATTCTAAAATCTCTGTAACAAATTCAGAAGCAACTGGGCAGCCCTTTATTTGTGCCGCCCTAGGTCTGGGCCTTTGTGGCCTTCCCACAAATTTGGCCCTGGCTTGGTGCTTCATTACCCTACCACCCAGAAAACAGTTATGAAATCAAAATGGTGTTTGAGGAGTAATAAAAAGGCCATAGAAAAGTAAAAATCTGTTCTGTGGTTGCCAGGGTCAGTGACCCCTAGAAATCAGCTAGCTTTTTCTTCTGCAAAGCTGGAGAGAGACAGAATAGGAAGGCCTGCAATGCAAAAACCATAGAAAACCAAAAAGTTGCATAATTAATGAAATGAGGAAAAACACATGCTGAATTAATTCAATCCATCTATGTCTTAATTTTCTACATAGTAATAAACAAAAACATTACTCAGTACACAGCTTAAAAGCCCTAGGTTGAGATCCTATTGAGCGCTGCGGGATGAGCCGGAAGCTACCTGATGTTTGTCTGTTAGGCTGCTTTGAACAGATATGCTAATAAATCTTTCATATCCAATATGAAATCTGTATATGCATCCTGGTAAATACACCTGCTAATGGCACCATTGAAACTCAGCTCTTTCATACTGAATGCATGGCAACTGTTATTTACAAATAAACACAGGGGAAAAAAAGTTTCACCAAGACAACTGATTTTTATGAATGTCTGGATTCTTGTTGGTTGTATAAACATGGCACCTCTCAGAAGATCACCTTCTGAACTCCAACCGCTAAGAGCATCTCCCTGCTGCTAGCAGCAAAGAACATATTTTTGTGTTCAGCTTCAGTGTAGTCGCAAATCTCCAAACCAGCAAATAGGAAACAATAATTCTCTATGAACTTTACCTTTATATTTTCCTTGGCTGTGATTGTAAAGGCCGCCATTGATCTTAAAGAGGTTCCAGCAACCTGTGGAAATAATGGGTTATAGCCTTTAAATGTGCAGGCTGGAGAACCTACAAATGTTAAAATTATATTCAAGCACTGATATATTGTTGTCACCAAACATGACCCTATGTAGAGTCCAGGAACCGAAGGAGAACTTTACTGCATTTAGGAAACATTACCCATGTGCCATTTATTACTTAATTTGAAAACATGTAGAACAGATGTCCCCTATTAGTCAATGGCTTCAAACGCATTGGCGAAGCCCAGTGCTGTACCGTTAATTTTGCTCTAGGGCATCCCCATCAACTGGGAACTCAGGCCCGGATTTGCAGCAAGGCCGCATAGGCTCGGGCCTAGGGTGGCAAAAAAATAGGGGCGGCATGCCGCCCAGCCGCATTATGGGGACGCGTGTGTCCCCATTCAATTACAGCAGCTGCGCCGGCGTTTTTTCGCCGGCGTGCTGGGAAGGGGAGGTGGGCGCTAGGAACGCGCGGCCGTCTGGTCGGACCGTGTGGCCTAGGGGCGCCCCTTATTGAAATCCAGCGCTGTGGGAACTCATGGTATCATTGGAGAGAACAAATGGGGTAGTCTCACTTAAAGCAGAAGGGGTTTCTTGCTAGGTGGGCACCTTGTGAATGGGTCACAATCACACCTTGTGTGGAAAGAAAAGAGACTAGAAAAATAGAGGCTGAGTGAGGAGAAGAAAAATAATAGTACTGACAGTTGCCCCTGGTCTAAGGTTTTTTTAGTGGGCCCCTGGTGTCCCAGTCCGACATTGCCTAGATCAATTAAGTTTCTAGAGCAACAGAAGTTCTGGAGAATAGGGATGTAGCGAACCGCCGCCTATGTGTTCGCGAACGCCGTTCGCGAACACCGGCAAAAATTGCGAACAGTTCGCGAACTGTTTGCGAACTTCGAACATCCGAAAATCGTTCGATTCGAACGATCGAAGGATTGTAATCGTTCGATCGAAGGATTTTCGTTCGAATCGAACGATCGAAGCCATTCGATCGAATGATTTCATTCAATCCAATGGCTTCGATCGTTCGATTCGAACGAAAATCCTTCGATTTTAGCGGTCGAATGGTCGAACGATTTTGACGCGAACGCCTATTGGCGAACGTCGCGCGACGTTCGCGAACTTGCGGCGGACGCGAACAGTCGAAGTTCGCGCGAACTAGTTCGCCGGCGAACAGTTCGCTACATCCCTACTGGAGAACATTTACAACAATAAGGCAATGAAACTAGGCAGATCTTACAGCAGAAGAGTTGTGGAATGTTAGCTGGGCTGGCAGTGATAGCTGCAATCTGTCAGGTGGAGAGTTCAGAGCTCAGTGATGCGGTGTGTACTTAATGAGCAATAAAGGTTCGGAAACAATCAGGAGGATGAACACATACGCACTTTGCTGCTATTAAAGTTCTATTTAAAGCTTCATTTCGCTTGTCTGCAGTTTGCATACAGTTCCACAGAATAAAACCGCTCAAGCATGCTTTCTGCTTAATTAATCCTTTAATTGTTCTTAAATGTTTGTTTACTGTATTCACGGTCTCATTATTTTCGCGTGCCAGCAATTTTATTTTGGAAACGTATCATAAGATGATACTGTCATCATTAAAGAACTAGGAAGTATTGAGCCCCAAAACGGATACGGTTTCACAAGTATTGATTGAGGGCCCCACTGGGTTCTCTCTACTGTCTTGATATTGTGTGATTGACTGAATGCTTTTTTTTTTAATTTATTTTTTTAAACGTCAGTTTTATTTGTAGCATATCAAAAAGAGATTTGTAATTATGCAGTTATACATCAATTCTATCGTTTGATTTCCCTTTTAAAGCAATTAAACAATAATTTAAAGCATAAAATAACATATCAATAACATCAGTAACCAAAGTAATTTATATCAGTTATCCAAATTGTATGTCATCACTGTAGTCTTGTTATTTCGTCAGAATTGAATATTTGTTTCCTTGAAGCTGTACCATTCACCCCAGATTTCCTGATGCAGTTCTACTGTGTTCTCTCTCTCTGCTGCCCCTTTTTCCATGCTACCTCTGACCTTTATTTGAGCTATGCATTCCTGAATGCTAGGTTACGTAGAGGTTTACCAGTATTTAGCTATGAGGATAGTAGCAGAATTGAATATGTGAAATAGTAGTTTCTTAGTGGCTTTGGTTAGTCTTATTGGGTAGACTTGTAAGAGGGCTCTCTGGCTCTTTAGAAATTTGTGTGCACTGCTGTCCGCATCCCCTCCAACAGTTCCTTGGGTAGGTTGCTATGATTTTAGACAGCTTTTCCAGGGTTAAAGGGCATGTAAAGGCAAAAAAATAAAATCCCATTTTTACTTTCTTTAATGAAAAAGAAACCTATCTCCAATATACTTTAATTAAAAAATGTGTACCGTTTTTATAAGAAACCTAACTGTATGCAGTGAAATTCTCCCTTCATTTACTGCTGTGGATAGGAATTGTCAGACGGTCCCTAACTGCTGAGCAGGGAAACAATCATACTTATGAACAGCAGGGGGAGCCCCTGCCTTACTTCCCAGCCATGCAAAACACAAGCAGCTTTGTTTATGACGATCCCTAAGCAGCCCAGACCGCACTGAGCATGTGCACAGTCTTAGTCTTGTAAAGATGTTTAACAAAGTTACAAGATGGTGACCCCCTGTAGCCAACATTGAAAGCATAAACTATTTGTTTGATTAGGTTTGTGGTGCAGTAAGTTCATGTTTATATTTAGTATATAAAATACAGCATTTCTAGCCTTATTCTATTTTAGACTTTACATGCCCTTTAAATGCCACCTGTAGATCAATTTAATGTAGGCTCCTTGTGGGGCTGTCAGTTGGCTGGATGTTTTTTCATGGAAACATGGGTAATTCTACTTTTGCTTGATTTTATTGCTATTTATGTAGACACATTTATACAGCACCCAATCAGTCCCTTCCTTAGCAAAACATTCAGTGGAAGTTCTGTACGATTCACACACACAGTAGGGTCAATTTTAGGAGACAAATAACCTGTCTGTATGTTTTTGGAGTGTGGAAGAAAACTGAACAACCCAAAGGAAACCCACGTAGACTTTGGGAGAACATACAAACTCCAAAGTGCCAGATCATTAATCATCCTCCACCAATCTTTACAGTTGGCATTATGCATTCAGGCAGGTAGTGTTCTCCTGACATCTGCCTTTGTCATACTTGCGGATATCATAGGTTACTATGGGAAGGGTACATTTCCACCACAAAGCTATAATTCTACATAGGAAAAACCTGGTCGGATAACCGAATGCAAGGGTGAAAGAACAGAATACACATGATTATACTTATTCACCTTTTAGCGACTGGATCCTGAAAGTCTGAGTTCCGTTTACAACTCCAGTGCTGGGATAGCTGCTACCTGTCACAAGGAGACAAGTAATGTTATCAGAAAGAATAAGCCCAGTCATGTTGTCTGCAAAGGATGACACAACTGTGTTGTCAAGTACAGGTATTGGACCTATTATCCAGAATGCTTGCGACCTGGGGTTTTCCGGATAACGGATCTTTCCGTAATTTGGATCTTCATACCATAAGTCTACTAGAAAATCATTTAAACATTTAATAAACCCACTAGGCTGGTTTTGCTTCCAATATAGATTCATTTTATTTGAGTTGGGATCAAGTACAAGCTACTGTTTTATTATAACAAAGAATCATTTTTAAAAATGTGGATTTTTTGATAAAATGGAGTCTATGGGAGACAAACTTTCCGTAAATCAGAACTTTCTGGATAATGGGTTTCCGGATAACAGATCCCATACCTGTAGTACATTGTGGGTACTGAATGGGTAGCAGGTAATTCACACACATCACCCTCCTGCCTTCCACCTGCCACTTGATATAGTTATTTCCACATCTGCAACGGCCGCACAGTTGTATTTCAGGGCAGGTGGCAAGCAGAGTTCTGGGTAAAGATACTAGGGCTCTTACACACGTGCAGTTTTTCCTGCGATTCCCTGCATTGCGCTTTCTTCCGTTCAGCCGCAGGGGAGCGCAGGAGTAGACGCACTAAATTATTGTTACGGGGGCTGTACTCACACAGACGCATGTATGCGCCGAACGTAGGTGAAATGCAACATGCTGCATCCCACCTGCGTTTTGTGCTTAAATGCGTCTGTGTGAGTACAGCCCCCTTCACAATAATTGTGTGCGTCTACTCCTGCGCTCCCCTGCGGCTGAACGGAAGAAAGTGCAATGCAGGGGAGCGCAGGAAAAACCGCCCGTGTGTAAGAGCCCTTACAAATCTAGTTCGCTTTCAGATTTGAGTGTGATCTAATGCTATTAAAGTGGTTGTTCACCTTCAAATTAACTTTTAGTATGATGTAGAGATTGATATTCTGAGACAATCTGCATTGTGACTTCACTTTTTACTTTCAGTGTTTTTTTAATTATTTTGTTTCTTTTGTTCAGCAGTTCTTAAGTTTGGAATTTCAGCAGGTATCTGGTTGCTAGAGTTTTAAATTACCCTAGTGAACAGGCAGTGGTTTAAATGAGAGGCTGGAATATGAATAGGAGAGGGGCAGAATAGAAAGATAAGTAAAAAGAAAGGAAATAATAAAAAAAAATTAAGCAATAAAAAATGACAACTACTTGAGAAATTAAGAATTGTCCATTCCACAACATACTAAAAGTTAATGTGAAGGTGAACTACCCCTTCATAGATTTATATTTAAAAAAAACAAAAAGCAAAGGGCCAAGATTTGGTCTCATTCTTTCAGGGGCCCGTGTCACATATGTAAGGGCTATAAATAAACCAGGGAAGTAAATGATACTGCATAATGAGGACTTAATGAGCACAAGGTGTTTAGCGAAATAAACACAAGCAACCTGACAAATTAACTATGAAATGTAATCAGTATAAGAGCTGCACAGGATGCAATAGCATAATATAACCAAATCCCACTCTATGAAAGAGACTCTTTTTAGTGGTTTCACAATTTCTTTCTCCATCATTCGGTTTTGACCCGAACAATTCGTTTTTTCTAAGGCCTGTTCAGGTCTCAGTTTTCTGCTTTGTGAAGCCCGAACCATAATCTGTCCAGTAATCAGCTTGAAAAAGGAACTAAAATGTTCTGAAAGCTTGCTATGATTATATTAGTTAGTCAATATAGGTATCACCTTTATACCACTTTTGTTATATTTTATTTCAAAAGGCTTGCCCTGTAACATAACCTGTCCAATAAATGAAAGCCAGTTAAATACTAAGGGGGTTATTTATCAAAGTCCGAATTTATCTCAATATTTTCTGCTACAAACTCGATCCAATCTGCTCTGTTTTTTTACGCTTATTTATTATTACATTTTCACAAAAATTTGCTTTGCCGGAAAAAAAATCAGATTTTAACGATTTTTTCAGATTTTTCACCCAAAAACTCAGAAAACTTCAGGGTATTGCACGAAACCCAGCGCACATCAAAAAATCATTGGGACTTCTCCCGTTGACTTATATGCAACCTCGAAAGTTCTGAGATGCCGGATTTACTGATCCTCTGGGTTTAATAAATTCCGAAAAATTTGTGATTTTTTAAATTTAATTTAAGAAAAATCACAAATTTTTCGTGATTTTTACATTTGGAGTTTAGTAAATAACCCCCTACGATTCTCACCTCAACATGGCTTTGTTAATATCAAGTGCAGTTCATTTCTTATTATTACATAAACAAACAAAAAAAAGCAAATCAATCAAATATAAGGTACTGATTTTTCTAAATTAGCATTGCTGTATTTCAGAGCTTTCTAGATAACGGATTTCTGTTATCCCATAACTGTAAAGGTTTGGGCTTACTCATCAGGCAGAATATAGACAGAGATAAGGTTGCCGCTGATGGTGGTTGTGAATTGGACATCTCAGTCCGTTCAAAAATTTATGATTTAAAACATTGAGAAAGCACATTCCTCAAGCTGCATCTAAATGATGCAATATCCCCAACTCCATTATCATAACTCCATCATTGTGCCAGGCTATGATGTCATCATGCAAAATCACTGCCCCACCCCAATGCTTTTTGCCCTGCTCAATTTGTTTAGGTTTAGCCGCCAGCAAAGGTGGCAACCAGGGTCCAACTGGGCCAGTGGGACACCGGGAGAAAACCCAGTGGGCCCCTGCCGACTCAGGTCTGCTCCTCTCCCGGAGAGTTACGATATGCGGCGTGTGAGTGCATGCTCACTCAATTGAGGGCGCGTCTGCGAGGGTGCCTACATCGGGAAGCAGGCCCTTGTGATCCTCAGAGCTCTGTAGGCCACTGCTGCCCTAGTCCGACTCTGGTGGCCTAGATGGACATCAATACCATGTTGTAGGGGGACAGCTTTGGGTATTTGCCCTGGGCCTCTTTTATAAAACATGGTGGTTCTGCTTGGGCACTCCATAAAGATTTCAGATGCTGAACAATGGAAGTAAAACAGATAAGAAGGCTTATGGACCCACTGTATTTAAACAATTTAAATATAAGAAATCTAATCCTGCATTGTGACAGAACTTGCAATTGCATTACCGACAACACATTTCCATGAGCCTATATTTCATCCTTCAATTTAATTTGCAGTATCTACCCCAAGGATTTTCATTTCCCATAATGCCCTTAACTGGCTGGCTTGTTCCATGACAGTTGAAAGAAAAGTAATATTTCCTCCCTTTTCCCTGCAGCTACAGAGGTGACCTCTCTTGTATCAAATCTTCCAGTAAACCATCTCCCTTTTTCATCTCCAGCGCTTGCAGTTTTGTATAAATCCCTTAGGTACCGGTCTTCTGTCTGTGCCATCGACATTCACCTTATAAATACGAGGAAGCCACGGCCGTTCATTTGTAAGTTATACAGTAGATTGTATAGATCTGCGCTACTGGGAAGCAATCTGTAATAGTGTGTCTTATAATACTGCATTTTTATTCACTTAATAGGGCAATAATAATGGCATATAAAAACCCACGGATAGGAAAAGCACAGGTAATACAAAGAAACAAGGACTCTCCAGACACTATCGGTATCCCCAGTTAGTGTAGGTCTAGCATACAGGCGGCACAACAATCCTACTGGGTTTATTTCATGTTTAAATGTAATTTGTAGACTTAAACTGCCAGTTAACCCCAAATTAAAACATTGCCTTATAAAAGAAAACATAATTCTAATCAACTTTCCAATATACATTTATTAAACAATTTCGGTGATTATAAAGTTATTTGTAAAAACAGTTGTTATTAAAAGCAGCGTTTGCTTAACGCCTGGTTGTTAATTTTTAATTTTGCAAGCAGTTTTTCATCTCTTATATTTGAATACGAAAGCATACTGACGGGGAGAGTGCAAGGAAAACTGTGACAAACAAGACAAGGTGCTGGTCCCACTTTGTATGTCCTCTGAAGCATTTCTTCATTCCTTTGATAGTGTACACATGGGCTTCTATATCAGACTTCCTTTTTCAGCTTAAACTTCTAGGGCACGGGCTTGAGCGTGCTCAGTTTACTCCTCTCTCTCCTTCTCTCTTCTCCCTCCTCCCCTCCCTGCTGTAATCTGAGCCCAGAGCAGGGAGAGACTCAGGCAGGAAGTGATGTCACACCAAGCTAATATCAAGGCTTGATAAAGGTCCCGGAGGGGTCCGAAACGTTGCCCCTTTGTGATGTATACGTTGGGCTTCAAATAAATCACCGTTTGGACACAATTGCAACTAACAGGTGTGCATCCGAATTTCTTTTGTCATTTACCCATTGACCCTTATGCGAGGGAAGGGTCTTCCGGATTAGCACCCTACACTTACAACAAGTGTGTTGGGATTAGGTTGAGCTCTCCATGTTCGTACACCAAGCTAATATGGCAGCTGCTATCCTAAAAAAAAGTTTGCAGGGCAGTTTACTTAGGTATGTTAAAGCATTATACGGAATAAATATAGCATTCTAGATTTTGCGTTGTGGCTAATCTATTGCCAATAAACTTCCTCTGTAGCTTTCCTTCTCCTTTAAAAACCATACAAAACTTGTAATGAATGTATATTGCAAAGTTGCTTAGAATTCTGTTTTCTTTTATTTGACCAAAAAATTATTTTTTGGGTTGAAATGTCCTTTAAGGTATGGAGATCCAAATTACGGAAAGATCCCAAGCATTCTGGATAATCAATCCAATACCAGTACTGCTTTATGAATTCCCCATTAGTGATGAACGAAACGGGCAGCTTTGCCAAAACACTTCACATAAGGTCAGGGAAAATTGGCAAAACGGTAACATTTAGCCCAAATTTCACCAAATTGGAGTCGGTGGGAGGGTGGCAGCATTTTTTCTGTGTTTTTCCCAGCACAAAAATCAAATGATTTATTTTGACATAAATAAAACACACTGAGAAATTCTAATAAAGCCATTGCTGTTTTTCCTGGTGAAATAAAATGCAGAATGAAATGTGGATAGCTCTTTTATTTAAAATCACTTTCCCCCAATTGTATTCCCTACAGAGAGAGCAGAATTTTCTGATTCAGCTGAAACACTTGTCCGAAGCAGCTCTGTTAACACCGTACTCTCCTCGCCTGTCTTCCCTCCCTGCATTATATAAGTCAAGACTACAGCTAAATTCCATCAGTCAACTTTATATTTTATACCAATGTGCATCAACTCAGAGAAAGGCAAACTCCATTGCTCAAGGAAGGTATTGTGGAGTCTCCTCATTCTGCCGCCGTATCTCTGCTGTCAGGGGCAATCTGGAAGCTCTCTGCAAAATGAATAGTAAAGTTTGCCTTTTCCTCAGTAGAACCTAAAAACTTAATGTGGATGTCTAAGATTCCACAGCTCATTAGTAATACTTGCAGAGCTGAACCTCTGGGAAGGACACAAGTGCTAGAAAAGTACAAGCTGAAAACTGCCATATTAAGCACAGGTTTGGATTTGATAGAGAAAATGCTATACATATATACATATACATATCATTGTCATTGAAATATTCCCACACAATATACCAATGCTACTCTTCTATATCAAGCTATAGCAATAAAAAAATGATGACAGTTGTATCTGTTTAATATCAGGAAAAAAAATCTTAAAGGGATACTGTCATGGGAAAAAAAAAATTTTTCAAAATGAATCAGTTAATAGTGCTGCTCCAGCAGAATTCTGCACTGAAATCCATTTCTCAAAAGAGCAAACAGATTTTTTTATATTCAATTTTGAAATCTGACATGGGGCTAGACATATTGTCAATTTCCCAGCTGCCCCAAGTCATGTGACTTGTGCTCTGATAAACTTCAATCTCTCTTTACTGCTGTACTGCAAGTTAGAGTGATATCACCCCACTCCCTTTTTCCCCCCAGCAGCCAAACAAAAGAACAATGGGAAGGTAACCAGATAACAGCTCCCTAACACAAGATAACAGCTGCATGGTAGATCTAAGAACAACACTCAATAGTAAAAACCCATGTTCCACTGAGACACATTCAGTTACATTGAGAAGGAAAAACAGAAGCCTGCCACAAAGCATTTCTCTCCTGAAGTGCAGGCACACGTCACATGACTTGGGGCAGCTGGGAAATTGACAAAATGTCTAGCCCCATGTCAGATTTTAAAATTAAATATAAAAAAATCTGTTTGCTCTTTTGAGAAATGGATTTCAGCGCAGAATTGTGCTGGAACAGCACTATTAACTGATTCATTTTGAAAAAAAAAATTCTTCCCATGACAGTATCCCTTTAAGCAATTGCAGAATCCACAATGACTACAAGGTGGCGTTGTTCTATTGATGCCCAGGTAGAATGCCACAGCTATGACAAGCAGCAATATGGCAGTTGCAAAGAACACACCGACAATGTTTTTCATTATAGAACCCAGAATTAATGCTTCTAGTGAGTAACTAAAGACCTAAAACCATATTCAATACGCACCGTTGCACATTCCTGGAATATTGCACTGCTTTGATCAAATAATGAAATATCTTGTCTCTATTAAGATAAAAACCATAGGTGACATTAATGTTAGTTTGCCTAACATGAGTAAATGTCTTACTATTCTAATTTCCTAGAATTAATGGTTTCATTACATAAGATAAGTACCTACAGCCTCCTAGGAATCAAATAAGGATACTGAACATGGTGGGTGCCATCAAAGGGTTTCATTGATTTCTTGGGATAACAGACTCTAGAGCAGTAGTCCCCAACCATTTATACCCTTGAGCCAAATTCAAATATAAAAAGAGTTGGGAAGGAGCACAACCATGCAAAAAGCTCAAGGATGCCAAATAAGGTTGTGATTGGCTATTTGGTAGCCTTTATGTGGACTCGCAGCCTTTTTTGCAACCAAAATTTTCCTCCAAACCAGGAATTCAAAGACAAGCACCTGCTTTGAGGCCACTGAGAGCAACATCCAAGTGAGCAACATGTAGCCTATAGCAACCATTCATTTTTTTCCTTTCATTAAGTACATGGGGCATAGTTCATTCCTTATGGATTGCTATGGGTATTGCACTGAGGAGTCCATTGTTAGTAACCCAAGAGGCTGGAGAATTTAAATCAGTACATATATAGTAGTATCTTATATCATACTGAGAATGAAAGGTCCACCATTCAAAATAGGGCAGCACAGTTCTGATTGCTGAACCCTAGGGCTTATGTTTAATAGGAGAAGGGAGACGTGCTGGGTATAGAAGAGAACAGTAATATAAGCAGGCTATTTGTGAATGTCATGGGCAAACTACATATACTTGAGAAACAAAATAGATGCCAATACCTGTGAGTCAAAAGTGGGGTGTTCCCAGATTTATTGAAGTGCTCATGACACAAGGGTTATAATCAGACGTCAAGTGAATTGAAGTGAAGAAGGGCATTCATTGTCCTGAAACGTCTGATTGTAACCCTTGTGTCATGAGCACTTCAATAAATCTGGGAACACCCCACTTTTGACTCACAGGTATTGGCATCTATTTTGTTTCTCAAGTATATGTAGTTTGCCCATGACATTCACAAATAGCCTGCTTATATTACTGTTCTCTTCTATACCCAGCACGTCTCCCTTCTCCTATTAAACATAAGCCCTAGGGTAACTGGGAAATTGACAGAATGTCTAGCCCCATGTCAGATTTCAAAATTGAATATAAAAAAATCTGTTTGCTCTTTTGAGAAATGTATTTCAGTGCAGAATTCTGCTGGAGTAGCACTATTAACTGATGTGTTTTGAAAAAAACATGTTTTCCGATGACAGGATCCCTTTAAGAAATCCACCCCCCAGCAGCTCTCTTACCTGTGGAGGGAAGGAGGGCACTAGTCGGCACATGGGCAGGGAGTGGGCGGAGGTGGGACAGGAAGTAGGCGTATGGGCTAGGAGGATGGGGATCGAAATGTGCCGGGCCCCTCTGGGGAGCCCAGTAGGGTTGCCATCTTTCCCCCCCGATGCACTCCCGAGATCTGTGATGCAGCAGGGGGCGGGGCAGTGACATGGTAGCGAGGTGGGGGCCGTGACATGGTGGGGGCAGGGCCGTGATGTCATGGCAGGAAAATTTGGAAAACCGGGCAGCCTTATATGACCCACACAGCCCTTACAACACTGGGCTATCCAGGTCAAAACCGGACAGGTGGCAACCCTAGGACCCAGTGCACTCTAGTCACGTCACTTCTTCTGTCAGTATCTGAGAGAAAACAAAGTGGAAAAGCTTCTTAAACACCATTTAAACCCCAGGCACCGCAACTAGGCCGTGCTTCAGCCCAAGCAGCACAGAGATAGAAAATTAGATATTGATTTTTTTATTCTGACAAGAACACAAATGATGTGCCTAGGCAAGAATATGCATTTTTTATTTTATTTTTTTTTCCAGTATAAAAGACATTGAAAAAGCCTGGCTCGCATTGCATTGCATTTTTTTCTAATTGTGGATACTATGAAAAAAATAAAAAAATCAATAAAATAAAATATAAATTTTAGAGACTATTATCTACCAAAATGAAGATATGTGTATCATACCCTCTAATTATCTGGATCTTTACACGTAACATGAGCGCTTGGAGGTGCTGATAACGAGGCAGACGACCATGTGAGCGGGGGACCCAGGAGGTATAGGGGGTCCTTAACAGTTTCCATATGTCTTTGAAAAATTTCTTACCGCCAACAGAGGCCCTACAATCACTTTTTGTGGGTCCCCGTAACTTCCCGTAACAGTAACCCTACTGGCTGTATGGCCCAATAACTACAATCTCAGTCACTGCCTAGTGATCCCACAAATCCCCATTGGGCCCTTTATACCACAATAGCTACTAGGCCATCGTTCTCTGCCAATGATAAGACTGAATACACCCAGTGAAAGGGTCCTATATTAAAGCACTTTTCTCATAAGAGGTGCAGAAAGGTGTCTAGAAGCAACTAAACCCATCAGAGTAATGAGGACCCAGAGTACAAAGTGCCAACCAGGGACTGGACAGAAAGTAGTCACAGCTCCAACGTGGCAATTGAGTTTTCCTATGAGGTTGAGGTGCCAGACCCCAAAACATACAACTCTTGTGTGTTATGGTTAATTCATTACTAATGGCTAAAATGTGTCCCTGCAACTGGATCCCTAGTTATCTATTTTTTCATTCGATGGTTACGGCAAAATAAATGATTTTATCTGCCATGCTCTGCACTTTAACACAAGAAATTATTGCCTCCATCAATAACATGCATCAAAAGTCCCACTGGATACACAAATACAAGACCACGCCAGAATTAATTTTATTTCTGCCGCTTATTCGCACCCTGTTCTCTGATATAAAATTTTAACTTGATTAGCTGTGATACATTGCCCCTAGCTGGATTCACACATTGCTGCTTTGATTGAGAGTCTAAAGCCTGTTATCTGCACCGCGCCAAGTTTCAAGGAAGCTAAAAATATATATTGTATACTGCGCGCCGCAGACAGTGAGATAGCATAAGATGGAAAGTGGGGGAAATAAAACTGATAGAGCAGAATTAATAGCCTTACATTGGGAAATATTGTTCTTATAATGCTATAAATTGTGCTTTACTGTCACTTTCCTTACATAGGGTGTAAACAATACCTGTTTTGCTTAAAGGGTAAGGCATTTTTCAGTAGCAGTATGCACAAAATGTCTCTGTCTTAAATATATTGTTAATAGGTTGAGTGCAGAGGACTCTTGTATTTGTCTATATATATATATATATACTGTATATATTTTTTTTTTTTAAGATATTGGACATTTTGTGCCTTAACTACCAAAAAAAGGTCTTATTCTTTAAACAAAACAGGGATTGTTTGTCCATATATTGCAATATATTTAAGCTGGCCAACTACGTCAAAGTCATCCCATATCTGGCCAGTATTCATTAAGAATTCTATTGCTTCGTTATACACTTTACACAGGGACTAAGTTTTACCAGCAACTTACTAGCTGCTTTCAAGATTAAAACTCCCAAACGTGGTTGCCCTTTTATTGGCCACCAGTGGGGTCACCTGACCATGGCTGGAAAGGGTGGGAGCTACAACATGGAGGACAGGACAATTTACATTGTCTTAAATATATTGATAAGGGGTTGAGTGCAGAGGACTCTTGTATTTGCCTATATGTATTTTGTGGTCACAGCCTCATTGCACCTCCGCCTAATGGTTTTAAAAATTAGTGGTGAGCACAACTTTCCCTTGTTTGTTATATATATATATATATATATATATATATATATATATATATATATATATATATAAAGTTTAATTTACTAAATTACTGCCCTGTCAGCGTATTACATGTGGTTGGTCTGATAGCAATGCTTTACTGTAGAGAGTCTTTCTTGTCCACGAAGGTACAAATCAGAATACGGAATGGCTCCAAGCACTGCTCACGTAAGAACTTCCATCATGTCCAGTAGTTTCTGCTTTTGATTTTTGGAAGTAGTCTGTTCCTAAATCGAAAATTAATACATTCAATAAACACCAGACTGGGAGATAACTGGCTGCTGATAAAATTGTCCATAGTGTGTGAGTGATACTGTGATAGGGGCCAATGGACTAACTATAGAGGAAGCAGACCCCACAGTCGCAGGGGAACCTGGGGAAAAGGGGAGCCAAGACTGCTTCCTCTGTAGCCAACAAGAACCCCCTCCTCCCCAGCTGCTCTCTTACCTGCGGCAGGGGAGCAGAGTTTGTTGGCACGGGGCAGATAGTGATGTGATCACAAGCCCAGGGATGGCATCATCAAATGGAGGGGAGCAATAGCAAGTAAGCTTGAGAAGTATATTCTGTGCCCCATAAACCAAACTGAGGATTTGGAAATACAGTACCCACAAACCAACAAACACCAACTGAGTGCAGGCGATTACAATGCAAGTCAATGGGGAGGCAGGCGATTACAATGCAAGTCAATGGGGAGTGATTTGGGGGCTCTGGCACCATATTTTAAAAAAAAAAGTGGTTCCCAAGTGGTTCCCAAAGTGCCCCATGTGCCATTAGCCCCATAGATGCAACCTCCCTCTTCTGTGTCCTCCTCATAACCTCCCTCCACGGTATTGCCATATATCTGCAGAACTTCAACTCCCCACCTTCTCTCCCAACACCTCGCTGTCTTCTGTACTACTATCTAACCTAGCAGCTACCCCCTGGCACAACTTTCTGCATCATTTATGAACTCAGCATTCTATTATAATGCGGATATAAAAATAAAAAATAGAATAATAAGAAATAGGATTAATTCCTGTCAAGGAACAGGTCACTTATTGGCACGACAGTAAATCTCAGAAGCTGAATTAATATCCTCCAAGCCAGAAAACTAATTTCCCAATATATTATGGCAGAAAATAAATATTAAAATATGAAATTATGTAAGTGGCATTCAAACGGACATCATTTTAAAAAATGGGAAAGAGTCTGGCTATTCATAAATTAATGAAGGGATAGTTATTGCGGCCAAGGAAGAGTTGGGGATATTTAAACGAATTTCCTTTATATTTATTTCTGGAACACCATAATGAAGATTAGTCTTACTGTGGATGCAATGTGATAAAAAGCTCAGAGACCCCAATGTTTCCTGAAAAGTTCCTGGAAAGTTTTCCAGCTGTCTAGTAGTCCACAAACAACCAATCATCAGGCAGCATTTACTGATTACCTGATTACCACTCTCAGAAAGGTAACATTTGATTGGTTGCTATGGGTTACTAGATCAGGTTTGTTGCTCCCTATATTAAGGAGGATGAGTTATTCCATTTCCTTTTTACCTTACTCACAGGTGGCTTTCATGCATAGGTTATGTCGTGCCCCCTACAGGGGAAGCAGAGTCGGACACCACCATGGTCATGGAGACTTCTTCTGTATCTACAGCACTGAACTGTGACAAATTGGCATCTATGGAGCAAAGCACACAGGCCACAGCTGTAGCAATCACTAGTGAATGTAGCTGTTGGGAACATACTGTATCAGTGACAGTTTGTGTTTCAGGGGTGTAGTTATATAGAAAGCAGATCCTGCTGGGGGTCCTTAGGATTTAGAGGGCACCAGTGGGGCCCTGAGACCAATTAGCAGATCTAACATAAATATCTACCTATGTCAAAAATGTCTTTTTCCAAAAATTTAGGTGGAGCAGAGCCCCAGTGACTTATTTATGTAAATGTAATGTATAAAGGGTGGAGTGACTGGATGTCTAACATAATAGCCAGTACAAAGTCCAATGACTGCAGCACACTGTTAGTTGTAGTTCACTTTCAACATTGTGATTTTATTAGCTCATGTGTAGGTAGACAAAAAGGGGGGCAACGTTTCGGGCCTCACAGGGCCCTTTCTCAAGCCTCATAATAGCCAGAACACTACTTCCTGCTTTTCAGCTCTCTTGGCTTCCACTGATTGGTTACCAGGCAGTAACCAATCAGTGACTTGAGGGGGGGCACATGGGTCATAACTGTTGCTTTTGAATCTGCGCTGAATGCTGAGGATCAATTGCAAACTCACTGAACAGAAATGTCCCATGTGGCCCCCCTTCAAGGTACTGACTAACTCAGAGTTAGAGAGCTGAAAAGCAGGCAGTAGTCCTGAAGGCTTATTTGGGTAAGCTTTAGGGAATAAGTTACATTAGAAACTCAGCTTCAAGTTCAGGAAGGGTGAACAGTGCTTTCCTAGATATTCTTGCAACTATGACTAAATAACTGGTGCACCAATGCTTTCCTATATCCGTAACTTTGTCATGAACTATATGAGACCTTGACCAAAAGTTAGACCTCCAATGGGTGGGGGGGGGTGAACTGAAAAAATCAGGTGCTGTAGACTAGGGATGGGCTAATTCGCTCAAGCCTACTGTAGACCTTCCTGTTGTGCTGCACAACACTCCCATCTTGGGTGGCTTTATTGTAATAAAGAAGGAGGTCACAAACAGGCCATAACTACAGAGATATCATCTTAGTTTGCTGAATATATAAAACTTAGATAAAACAAAATACTGTGTGAGCAGCTGCCATCTGGAATGTAGCAATAAGGGGGAAATTCACATTTTTAATGTACACGCCTTCAAGGGAGCAATTGCTAACCCATATGCTTGACAGATGCAACACCAGTAAATCTTACAAATCGTATGTGTAATGATTTACTGATGCTCCAGCGTTGTTCTTCTGTAGGAATACTGGCAGAACACAAACCCTTTCCATCAATGTACCAGTGACATATTTGGAGCAGTTCTGAATAGAGTTGCTTTCTGTAGTATGGGCAGGACAAGGATGTGGTTGATTTTCACGGACCACCCCACACACAACTATGTGCTAATAAAACTTTGATAAGCGTTGTAAGAAAAAAACATATTTCTTGGTTAGAAGTTATTATCATAAATGCTGGCTAACGGCTGTTCTTTTAGTAAACACATACCTGCAAGAATAGCTGCTTCTAAATCTCAGTAGTGATGGGCGAATTTATTCGCCAGGCGCGAATTCGCGGCGAATTTGCGCGATTCGCCGCCAGCGAATAAATTCGCGAAACTCCCGCGAAAATTTGCATCAAAAATTCGCCGGCGTCAAAAAAAAATTCCGAAAAAATGGACGCCGGCGTCAAAAACAAGACGCCGGCGCCATTTGCCGAATTTTTTGCCGTTTCGCGAATTTCACGCGAAATTCGCGAATTTTTAGGCGAAGTGAAACGGCGCAAATTCGCCCATCACTAAATCTCAGCCCTAATGGGAAGCAAAGAGCAGCATCACAAACAGAATTAATTGAGGAACAGCTTTTTTTTCAACGTACCGGTAATAAATTTGTGCTCTGCTGGGCTTTATTTGTGTGAATAAATTGGATAATGATTCATGGTTTATTTATCTAGCTTTCACCACCGGCGCATTTGGATACATTATGTACTAATTCTCGCTTTCTGAATTTTAAAAGTCATGTGTTTTGAGAAATAGTGAATCTCAAATAAATGAGAAACAGGTCAAAATAGTTAACATTATTTGTTTATTGTTCATGTAAAAATCTGCATGATATTCATTTCAAATATGAAACAGCATATTTATTTACATGCTGTAAAATGGCCATATTGTTTTATGTATAATTCAATAAAAAGAATTTGAAAAGGAAGATATATTATGCATTCTCTAAAAATAACCCCGTATATACTCGAGTATAAGCCGAGTTTTTCAGCATCCAAAATGTGCAGGTTATGAATGGGTCAGGGACAGGACAAGTTTTTGTTGACCCACACGTCACTATTAAGGAGGTCCTCCAACCACACCAGCAAGCAATAGGAGTTGACCTCACAGGTTATTTACTTTGTCCATCTTATGTACATCTTATGTAGTTAGCTTTGGGTAAGGTTTAGTTGTTTTAAACAGAAAGAACTTGGCACATGTAGGGGGTTCTTAACATGTTCTAGGAGACTCATCAAGTACAGATGGAGTGCGACCCCCCCCTAGCAGATAAAGCTGCAGTTTAGCTTAAAAAAGAAGATAATTTTAATTTGTATTTTTGGGATAAACACAACATATCGCACGCTTTGCTATTGTAAATGGTGACAGTGCATCTCCCAAGTGTTTAAAAGACATATTTTGTGTTTATATTCACAGTCTCTTGCAGGCGGAGCATCTAAACCCTTCACTGCATGATAGCCATAAGCATAACGTCATTGCTGAACCAAATGTTTAAAATCTCTGCCTAAAGTGGTATAGAGCCAAGAAGAAAAATACCCCACCACTGATCATTCCATAACAAGTGAGGACAGGTTCAATGACAGAACATGTCCCAGAGTTAACAGCTTTCTGGAAGTCCTAACCTGCAACAGGTGAGGAAACTAATAGATATGGTAGCGCTGTTGGTGCTCAGCTTGGTCAGCTTTCAGTTCTATTGTGCACTGAGCTAGATATCCATCTCCATGCAAAGCTGCATCTCCTGCTCTACTTGACCTTTCCATAGCACACTTTTATTTCTGATTTCTTTTATCCAGCTCTCTAAAATTGCTTGAATTGTATCATTTTACTTTTGCTCAGCTTTAACTGAGCACTGCTCTGATTTCCTCTTTCTCACTAGAGTAAAAAATGCAAGGGAAAATCTTCCTTAATATGACCTTAACCATGTCCCTATTCTGCTGACTTATGAAAAGGGTGTGTTTGGCGATATACTTTTCGTCTCTGCTCAGTATGCTATCTCATTATATTCATTCTCATCCATTTTTATATTTCTGTGGTATCCAAACTAGTTGTTTTAGGGGTAACTGTAGCAGTAGTTGGGGGGTCCAGTCCAAACAACATTGAGGGGGTTATCTATTAATGTCCGAATGCCAAAATTCTAGTTTTTTTTACTATAAAATGTGAATTTTTAACGGGAAAAAAATTTAATTTTTCAAGATTTATTATACCCTGAGGATTGAAGAAGTCTGAATCCAAAAATCTGGCATCTCAGACTTGCCAAGGTTGTCTATAAGTCAATGGGAGAGGTCCCTATCCTATTTGAAAGTTTCTCTGGTCTGCAATGAAATTAGCCCAAAAATCCGAAAAATTCAGTATTTTCGGGAACAAGCCTGTAAAAATATTTGGATTTTCGCTTGTTTTTATTAAATCATGCTTTTTTTAATAAAAAAAAAAGGTCCAATCGTGGATTCTAATTTGGTCGGAAATTTTAATTAAAAAACTTTGATTTTGATAACTAGGCCCCTTCTTACCTATCAACGTCCCCAACTGGATCAGCGCTACATGTGCTGCCATTGGATTCTCAACCTAGAACATATTCTGCCACTTTAGGCAGAGAGGTAGTCCTATGCAACTCTCAGATTAAGATCTGTATAAAGTAACAGCAAAAATGCCTTACATCCTCTGTGAGCCTGCGACTTTATTATGAACTTACATGTTGAATGGTTTACCATTAAATAATGTGTTTAAGCAGACAATGATGTCTCTACTTGATATTTCTCTGTCCTTAGTTGTGATGTCGGTTTGTGCCTGTATAGTCTGTGCCTACAGAGTTACCAATTCTCAATGCAGAACTGAGGCGAGAGCAGCACTCTGTGAGTAGAGTCTCAATTCTTTCTCCCCTGCAGTGCAATATACCTAGGGTGTATTGTCTTAGAATGTATTAGAGCTCTATATATATTTCATAACTTATGATTTAATTTATTAATGCAGCAAATCTGCTCCTTGCACTTCCATATAGTTGCACTAAGCCTTTTGGCCCCTGTCCTGCTTCATCTCATGAATCACATATGGTGGCTGGAGCTGCTTCAATTTATTTGGGGTATTAGTTTAACCGGACCGCGCACAATGAGGCTGACAAGCCAATGGTACATGTTTTATTACAGTGCAGTCAGGAGGGAGATATTCCATGGCTGACAGGGCACATAAAAGAGTTCAGCAGAAAAGAATATCTCACTCGTATGCTCTGTGTGTGTGATCTTGGCACCTGCTCAAAGGACTTATTCTTGGATCAGCCAACGAGATGCAGATGCACACCAGGTCCCTCTTCAACGTTCACGGTGCATGGGGCATAAGAGGACGGCACCTCCAACAAGTGATACAAAATAGAGTACTCCAGCACACGTAATCTGCTCAAGGGTTATTACCCGTGTTTAATGTCAAGCCAAACAGGTTACAACGTTTCAGGGGCGTACCCCTTCGTCAGGTAAAAAAGGTGTTGGTGGATTTATTCAAGCTGCACACTTATCAGTCCTGCTGTATGTTATTCTTAAAGAAATGCACCCTAATTGGGACCTGTTAGCCAGCATGCTCGATACCTAGGATATTCCGGGTAAGGGATCTTTCCCTAATCTGGATCTCCATACCTCAAATATACTAAAAATCATTTAAACATTAAATAAACCCAATAGAATTGTTTTGCTTCCAATAATGATTAATTATATCTTAGTTGGGATCAAGTACAAGGTATTGTTTTATTATTACAGTGAAAAAGTTGATACATTTTAAAACTTTATAAAACAGAGTCTGTAGGTAATGTCTTTCCTGTAACTCGGATCTTTATGGATAATGGGTTTCCAGGTAACAGATCACATACCTATACCATCAGAGCCACCGTGGGCAATTATTTTTCCTTTTAGATCGTAAGCTCTATTGAGCCGAACCTCATTACTGTTTGTATCGCCAATATCTGTATGAGATCTGTATGCTTGGTGTAAACACCCATTTTTGAACATTTTAATTTATCGAATACATTTGGTTTTGTTACTAATTAAACTGATTAAAAATGTGATTCAATGTCAATTTGAATGTGAAAAGAATTAAAAAGGCCAAAAGTCATTCCAAAGTGAAGGCGCATAGCACGGACAGTTCTCTGGCAGAAATGCTCTATGTATGAGCACTAGGGGGTGCAATTTTGTGCCAGAAGGGGTTATATAAATGAGCCTTTTTTTGGAATGTAACTGCTGAGATCAGGAAGTTCAACTTTAGTAAACTTGACAAAGGGCCCAGTGGGGTCCGAAACGTTGCCCTTACCTTGTAAGTATGTGGGCTAAATAAACAATTTATCACTTATCACACCATAATCAGTATGCTACTGGATTATTCTCTACAACTTTAGTAAGCTGTGAAAATTCCAAACCTTACTGCTGCCCAACAAACATGTTAAAGGGGTTGTTCACCTTTAAATTAACTTTTAGTATGATGGACAGAATGATATTCTGAGACAATTTGCAGTGGGTTTTCATTTCTCATTATTAGTGGTTTTCAAGTTATTAAGCTTTTTATTCTTCATTTTGCAATTTCAGCAATCTGGTGCTAGGCTCAAATTCCCCTAGCAACCATGCACTGATTTGAATAAGAGACTGGAATATGAATAGGATAGGCCTGAATAGAATGATGAGTAATAAAAAATTTTAAAATATTTTTTAAATATTTGAAAACTGGAAAGAGGCAACGTAAATATCTCAAAAGCTATAAAATATAAGTACAAAGACCAATGGACATTCTGTAACATACTCAAAGGTGTTTAATTTTAGTTGGTTTCAGATAGTTCACCAAAAATAAAGACTTTTTCCAATTATTTTCTATTTGTGATCACTTTTCCAATAGTGAAGTGTAAAGTTTCATTTTTCACCTTCTAAAATCATTTTCACCTTCTAAAGCAGGAGGGAGGGGGGGCACAGACTCTGTAACTGTTCTAAACTGATACATTTAGGTGATACATTTGTTATCTTTGTCCCTGCTGAGCAGAATCCCCGAGCTTTATTAAAGGCAGCTGTTACAACTGATACAATAGTTGCTAATATTCCATACTGCTGCGAAATGTATCACTAATTGAATCAACTAAATGTAGCAAATTCACTCCAACAACTTGCAGTGCAGCAGTAAAGAGTGACTGAAGTTTATCAGAGCACATGACTGGGGGCACCTGGGAAACTGACAATATGTCTAGCCCCAAGTCAGATTTCAGATTTTTAAATATAAAAAAAACCTGTTTGCTCTTTTAAAAAACAGATTTTAGTGCAGAAGCATTTTGACAGTATCCCTTTAAAGTAAATTTTTTAGGAGATATTCCATTTTAAATTCAAATTTGTGTTAGATTAGTATAACTGATATTGTGAGACAGATGAAAGTGTCACTGGCTGTACAATCTACTGTTCTGACACTCCAGTTCCCAAGGCATGAGTTCCAAGAATTTTTAGTACCATAAATGTAAAGAAGAGGTTCCTACACTGCCCAGTGCTAAGGAATTAGGGAGAATGTCTATTTGCTCTTCTAGATACTTCAGAATCCCAGCGTGAAGTAGAGTGTAGTTTGGGATAAACGCATACTTTTGGAAGTATGGTTGGATCACAGTGGCATAACTGTAGAAGATGCAGACCCCACTGGCTGCAGGATCTGCTTCTCCATAGCTCTAGTAGGGGTGTGACAATTGGTGGGAGGGTTGGGTAAGGGACTGTTGTGCACCCAGACCCCTCCAACGATTCCGTTGTTACACCGCTGTACGGTTTGCCTGTATCTGTAACCATTGTTCACTCTAATTCCTTCTCGGCAAAAAAAAACATTTGTGCGCACATTTTAAATTTGTGGGTGCAGTTTTTAAATATTGTATGCTCAGGTCAGAATGAATGCTGCGGGGCATATATATTATGGTGTGTAAACCGAAATTCTCCGGAAAAATTGTGTAAAAAGTTGTGTGAATAAATGGCGACTTTATCAAGGTGTATGTAATTTTACGCCATGCAAACGGCAGATTTGACACCATTATTTTACACTGCTTCCAGTGGAAATCACTACAAGAAAAAATGCATAAAATTCGACACCATTCTTACACGTGGAAGCCTGGTGATGTGTGGTGTATTATCCAGCCGTTTTTTGCACAATTAACATGCCCCTAGAATCCTAGATGTTGTGTTTTTACACAAATTTCTTTGTGCGCGCCACAATTTGTTGTATGCTCTGGCCTCATAATTTGGGTGCACACCTTAGAGGGAACATTGCCTGTAACATGTTGTTTATAAGGAATAGTGGGGGTCATTTGTAAAGTTTGCGCAACGCATATTTATTCGCAAATGGTTGTCCTGCACATGCTTTTTCCTGAACGCTAATATATTGCACTGCTCTGCCCGTCTTTCCGTTTTTTTGTGAATAAATTTTCGCAAATGGCTCGCAAATGAGACGGGTATTTGCTTGAGTGCGCCCACTGTGCAAGTTTGTTGTGCGCGAAAATAGCATTGATAGCAACTTAAATTCGCAATTTGTGAAACAGTTTGCAAATATTTTCTCTGCCAAGTTGTGGCGTAATTAAAACGCCATTTGCGATTTTTTACATATTTAAAAAGCTCTTATATGCATGCGCATTGCGAAAAGAAGGCTATTTAAAGTAATCTTTTGGAGCCAAGATTCAAATTTCACGCCACCTGATGTCGCCATGAGGCAAGCGTCACGATGCTGTTGTCGTGAAAGTGGTCAAATGGAAGAAGATGACGTCAGCGCCGGGCCTATCGCAGCAGGACAGAAGAGACGCGCCGGGAGGTAAGAGCGCTGAAGCTTCCCCCGGCGCTTCTTACATTAACCATGCGCAAGGCAAGTATATTCACTGTGCGAACCAATCTGACCTGCGCAAACTTTATAAATGAGCCCCATTGTGTTTCATGTATTTATGTCTCTGTTACAAGCATTTACTGTATTATTGTACCCACCAGAAAATAGAATTCACAGGTCACTTGTTGAAAGCAATCGTCAGATCAGGTTTTATGGGTTACTGGATGTGACACAAAGCTGGTTACGTTAATGTAATTAGTGTTTATTTTCCTTGATTAAACGCTACCTTCCATTAGGAGTGATGGCTGTAAAAAGTGATATATTTCAGCACTTTTCCTACCATATAATTAAAGTATATTTGTATGCAGGGAGTGCTGGGTTATTTTACTGCTTTTCAGTCTAGTCTTAGCCTAGTTCTCAGTCCAGCCGCACTCATCGATCTTTATAGTAACAGTCGTGTCAGTTATACAGACCGACACCACTTTATCAAAACAGGAGCAATGTCAAGAAATACATGGATACAATTCTAATCTGTGAAAAATGGGCTACATAAACCAAGGGAAAACAGAAGAAGAGTGCCTGAAATATCAAGAATAATATATTATCACAGGTCCCCGTCGAGGCACCCAAGGAAATGATATGGGAGACAGGTGCCAGGTTTGATCAAAGCTTTCTGTAGAATTATTCAGTGGCGCTGTATCAGTCTCCATGTGACCCATTTCTCCAATTTTGATTTCAAACTGACAAGATTGACTTTTCTACATATGGGCTTTATTTTTCTATGTATTTACTTGGATAGCAAAAAGTAAGGAGAAAACTCACTAAGCGCCGAACGCTAGCGTTAATTCGCTAGCGTTTGGCATTTTTTGTTACTGCGCAAGAACGCTGGCGTAGTTTCGCTAGTGTTACTTCGCACCCTTACGCCAGGCGAATTTTCGCTAATGACGTAACTACGCAAATTCACTAACTTGCGCAGTGTACTGAACGCTACCTTTTACGCTAGACTTCCTTCACCACCTCAGATCAGGCGAAGCGCAATAGAGTAGATAGGGATTGTTTCAAAAAAAGTCAAAATTTTTTCTAAGTCCCAAAAAATGCTGGCATGTTTTCTACATGATGGGTGATAGTCTGAAAAAGATCGAAAATATTTTTGGGGCTCCCCTCCTTCCCCCCTACATTTCCTGACTCATGGCAACTTACCTAGACAGTGGGCACATGTGTAGGGCAAAATAAAAATGTTATTTGCTGATTTGAAGGTTTTCTAGGCATTTGTAGTGCTGATACGTGTTCCTCCATTGAAATTTGAATTTGGCGCCGTATGCAAATGAACCATCGCTAGCGAAACTTCGCTTCGCTTGGCGAATTAACGCTAGCGCAACTTCAAAAACGTACGCTACCCCTGTGCGCAACTTCGGATTTTAGTGAATTTGCGGAGCGCTGGCGAAAATACACCTGGCGAAGTGTGGCGAAGTGCGGCGAAGTTGCGCCTGGCGCAACTTTGAATCCTAGTGAATTTGCCCCATTGCGTGTACAGGGTTCATTGCTCTATCAGTATGCACAAATGGGAACTGCCATATTGCTTTTCTTGACTATGGCATGTAGAAGGGTTCCAGCTATTAATGACCACTTAAAGGGGTTGTTCACCTTTGCATAAACTTTTAGCATGACGCTTAGGGGCAGATTTTTGAAGGGTCGAATTTCAAAAAAATACTTTGAAATTCGACCATCGAATTAAAATACTTTGAATATCAAAGTCGAAGGATTTTTCAACGAATTTTGCAATCGAACGATCGAAGTAAAATTGTTCGATCGAATGATTAAATCGTTCGAATTGAATGATTCGAACAATTTTAGTGTACGATTGAACGATTTTACTTAGAAGTGTTAAGACTTCGAAAATGATTGTAGAAGGTCCCCATAGGCTAACACAGCACTTCGACAGGTTGAATTTGGCGAAGTATTGAAGTTTAAGTTTTTTTAAAGAGACAGTACTTTGATTATCGAATATTCAAATATTCAAACTATTTGTACTTCAAATCAAAGTCAAAGTAAATTCGAAGTCGTAGTATCCTATTCGATAGTCGAAGTATCCAAAGAATTACTTCGAATTTCGAATTTTTTTACAGTTTTTTCGAAAATTTCCTCGAATTCACTTCGACCCTTGATAAATCTGCCCCATAGAGTAATATTCAAGGAAAACATTCAATTATTTTTTTTATAATATGAGTTTTCTTTAATTATTTTTATGGAATATGAATAGAAGAGGCCATGAATAGAAAAAAATATATAACAATATAATATATAATAATATATTATATAATATAACAAAATTAACAATAACAATAAAGTTAGACTCACAGAACAATAGTTTTTTTGGCTGCTGGGGTCAGTAACCCCGATTTGAAAAAAAAAGTCAGAAAAACAATGCAAATAATTAAAAAAATCCATTAAAAATATAGATCAATTGAAAAGTTGCTTAGAATTGGCCACCTTTGTCTAGGGAGAATCATTCAGCCGAGGCACTTTATTTAATTATTTATTTATTTACAAAAACAGATAAGACTTGACTGTACAAAGCAAGATCTTTATATTTTAGATCTTATATTTTAATGGGGATATATCTAAAGATATATTATTAAATACAATGCTCAAATATTGATCCTTTAAAGGGCATGTAAAGGCAAAAAAATGAAATCCCATTTTTACTTTCTTTAATGAAAAAGAAACCTATCTCCAATATACTTTAATTAAAAAATGTGTACCGTTTTTATAAGAAACCTGACTGTATGCAGTGAAATTCTCCCTTCATTTACTGCTGTGCATAGGAATTGTCAGACGGTCCCTAACTGCTGAGCAGGGAAACAATCATACTTATGAACAGCAGGGGGAGCCCCCACCTTACTTCCCAGCCATGCAGAACTCAAGCAGCTTTGTTTATGATGATCCCTAAGCAGCCCAGACCACACTGAGCATGTGCACAGTCTTAGTCTTGCAAAGATGTATAACAAAGTTACAAGATGGTGACCCCCTGTAGCCAACTTTGAAAGCATAAATTATTTGTTTGATTAGGCTTGTGGTGCAGTAAGTTCATGTTTATATTTAGTATACAAAATACAGCATTTCTAGCCTTATTCTATGTTAGACTTTACATGCCCTTTAAGCATGGGGCCTAATATATATATCTTTTTTGCAATTGAAAGATAGTTTTGTCACTTGTAGTGCCACCTTTCACCTGCTGGCTTATCGCCTATAATATATTGTCTTTGTGCAGCAATATCATCTATACGAAAAAAAGAAAATGCTGTCTGATACCTTTTGAAATTAAGCATCTCCCTGAAGTGCTAATACCTTTACTTTACATTTGTATATTCTGTTCACAAGTAAGTGTTGCATTTGCTTTTCCCATTGGGAATGGTCTTCCTAGCCGATAGGGGCCTATGTTTTATAACTGTAGCAAAATAAGTATTACAACAGTATTTAAGTAATTTACAGGTCGCTTAATTGAGGATTAATGGGTTTACACTGACCACAGTGTCCTCCAAGTGGTCAGATTCAGTCTGATGAGAAAAACCTATTCCCCAGGCTTTGCCAATGGCTTTAAAGTGAGCTTAAATATCTAAACACGCTAGTCTGCGAGAAAATAAAGACCTTCAAATGTAATTAAATGTTTTTGAGAAAGTTTTTATATTGATCCCAAGGGAAACACACCAAACTTCAATGTGGTCAGAGGGCAATCAAATATATTTGATTTATTTCAATTATGATAACCCACTATGACTTTTTTTTTCTATTTGCCCAAGTCAATAAATTAGCCAATCATTTCTGCATTAGTGTAGGAAATCCATAATTTAAATCCATACAGAAGAGAAACCCTGACTGTGTTGATAATGAAAATCCCCTTAAAGGAGAAGGAAAGCTACAGATGCATTTTATTGCCAATAGATTAGCTGCAATAGTCCAAGCTAGAATGCTATATTTATTCTGTAGAATGTTTTACCATACCTGAGTAAAAAGCTCTAGAAACTCTCTGTTTGTTTAGGATAGGAGCTGTCATATTAGCATGGTGTGACATCACTTCCTGCCTGAGTCTCTCCCTGCTCTGGGCTCAGATTACAGTAGAGAAGGGAGGGGGGAGAAGAGGAACAAACTGAGCATGCTCTTGCCCAGGGCAATGAGGTTTAAGCTGAAGGCAGGAAGTCTGATACAGAAGCCCATGAGTACACAATAGAAGGAAAGAAATGCAGTATTTCTTTTGACAGGGGACTCAGAGTTACTTTGGGGGTTTACTGGTATATTTAGATGGACCTTTCTGATAAGGCTTACTTAGTTTTAACCTTTCCTTCTCCTTTAATGAGATCTACATGACTGAGCAAACAAGGGAAAGTTGTGCTCACCACTAAATTTGAAACCATAAGCCAGGAATGCAATGAGACTGACCACAACATTCATACAGACAAACACACAAGGTCCTTTTGAGGTAGTAGCAGCTTGATGCACAAAATGTCCCAATGTCTTTATTATACTCATAATGGGATGGGTGCAATGGACCTCTTGTCTTTGTCTACTTGACTGAGCACCATTCTTACATACATTGCAAACTGTTTATAGGGCACAACTATCAAATGATTCAAAACACACTAAGCTACAATGTTGTCTATACAATGAATGCCATCCATCCCAGAAAAGGACATCATTAATTTTAAATGCACTAAAAGCACTATTTATAAAAGTATGCTGTTTTTATTTAAAGGAGAAGCAAAGTCCTTTATACACGCCAAGTGGTTGTTGTTACTTAGCTGACATCCCGGGCCGGTGCTCCTATCAGCAGAAAACTGCCCCAGCCTGGAGTTCTACCAGTGATGGAGCCATCATCTTCTTCATTTTTTACATTTCCCAGGCAGACGCATGTGCAGTAGAATACAATAGCCGGCTTTTTCATTAAAGTTTGGCTTTTCATTCTACTGCACATGCTCAACCATGAGCTTTAGAAGAAGCCGGAAATGATGGCTCCATGGTGTTTGCTGGAAGAACCCCAGGCCAGTGCAGTTTCTGCTGATAAGAGCACCAGCCTGGAGTGTCAGATAAGTAAATACAATGGGGCAAATTCACTAAAGGACTAAGCGCCTAACGCGAGCGTTAATTCGCTAGCGTAGCGCATTTTCGTTAATTCGCTGATTCACTAACGGACGCTGGCGTAAATTCGCTAGTGTTACTTCAAATCCTTACACCTGGTGAATTTGCGCAACAGACGTAACTACGCAAATTCACTGACGCGCGCATTTTTCTGAACGCTACCTTTTACACCAGACTTCCTTCACCACCTCAGACCAGGCAAAGTGCAATAGAGTAGATAGGGATTGCTTCCAAAAAAGTTAAAAAAAATTCTAAGTCCCAAAAAACGCAGAGACTGATTCAGTAACATTACCTAGGAGAAATAACAGCCTGCCAGAAAGTAGTTCAATCCTAAAGTGCAGGCACAGTCACATGACTGGGGCAGCTGGGAAACTGACAATTTGTCTAGCCCCATGTCAGACTTCAAAATTAAATATACAAAAATCTGTTTGCTCTTTTGAGAAATGGATTTTAGTGCAGAAGTCTGCTGGAGCAGCACTATTAACTGATGCGTTTTGGAAAAAAACATGTTTTCCCATGACAGTATCCCTTTAATGCTGAGTAAAAACCAAAACCAAAAAGTCTTGAGTATTCATTGGGACTGCACTAAGCAAATCCATTCTGGAAAAGGACCTTGGAGTCCTTGTAGATGATAAACTTGTCTGTAGCAAGCAATGCCAGTCAGCAGCATCAAGGGCAAATAAGGTCTTGAGCTGAATTAAAAAGGGGCATAGAGTCATGGGAGGAGGGGGTCATTCTTCCACTGTATAGAGCACTGGTAAGGCCCCATCTAGAATATGCCGTACAGTTTTGGTCTCCATCACTCAAACAGGACATTATTGTATTAGAGAGGGTACAGAGAAGGGCAACTAAGCTGGTAAAAGGTATTGAAAATCTTAGCTATGAGGAAAGACTGGCCAAATTGGGGCTGTTCACGCTGGAGAAGAGGCTGTGAAGATGTGGAATTCTCTCCCTGAATCAGTGGTACAGGCTGATACATTAGATAGCTTTAAGAAGGGGTTGGATGGTGTTTAGCAAGTGAGGGAATACAGGGTTATGGGAGATAGCTCATAGTACAAGTTGATCCAGGGACTGGTCCCATTGCCATTTTGGAGTCAGGAAGGAATTTTTTCCCCCTCTGAGGCAAATTGGAGAGGCTTCAGATGGGGTTTTTTTGCCTTCCTCTGGATCAACTGGCAGTTAGGCAGATTAAAAAAAAAAGGTTGAACTTGATGGACATGTGTCTTTTTTTCAACCTAACTTACTATGTTACTATGTTACAGTACAGGGACGCTTTTGTTTGCTGCTCGCAAGTGATCAGTGCTAATGGTACATCTGATTCGTCACAATGACATGGCTCAGTGCTTTAGAGCGTGAGCTTTCAGCCGACTGCACTGTGTCACATCTCATTATGCAGGCTCTATAAAAGCATCAGAGTATTCTTTCCTACACATTAAACAATGATGTTAAATACAAGCTGAAGATATCTAAAAAGCTAGTTCCACTATCCATGCATATATAAGAGCATTCACACATGGAGCCTATTTAACTCTCAGTCTACCAGGAATGTGCTATGGCAGAGCTGACTACCACTGTACTTTATTCATGGGGTCCCTGACTTCTCTAAGATTCCTTGTCTCCTTAGAATTCACAGACTGACTTTGGGACCAGATGCTCCGGACTTCCAGTAATTTGTACTAAGCAGAGACCAAAGTGGATGAGCCTTGTGTTCCCTTGCCTTATATAAACTAGGGAAAGGCATTCATTTACAAATTCTTGGCAGATTGGGAAACCTCCCTCCCACAGGGCACCTACCTCCTACAGATTGGGAACTTCTAGAGAAGTAGCAGAGATCAACCCTTTGGGTCTCCTACTCTACGGAGGGGTCATCTGTTAAAGTTCAGATATTATAGTGTTCTGGGTCTGTATACAGTACTCACAACATTATTTGTAACCCAGCCGTTAGAATAGATTTAAAGGAGATGGAATGCTACTGGGACAGTTTATTGGCAATAGATTTGCCACAATAGTGCAAACTAGAATGCTATATTTATTCTGTATTATGCTTTACCATTCCTGAGTAAACCCTCTAGAAGCTCTTTCTTTTTAGGATAGCAGCTGCCATATTACCTCAATGTGGCATCACTTCCTGCCTGAGTCACTCTCTGCTTCTCATAGCTCTGTGCTCAGATTACAACAGGAAGGGGAGGAGGGAGAAGGGAGCAGGAGAGGGTGAGGAGCAAACTGAGCATGCTCAAGCCCAAGCCCTGGAGGTTTAAGCTGAAAACAGGAAGTCTGATACAGAAGCCCATGAGTACACAATAGAAGGAAAGAAATGTGGTGTTTCTTTTGACAGAGGACTCAAAGCAGCATTACTAGAGGGTTTACTAGTGTATTTATGTAGACTTTTTCCGTGATAGTAAATTTTTGCCACCCATCTGCAGCTATATTTATCCATCTGACCCTAAAACATCAGAAATTGCGCCATATTTTGTTTGTTTCTGTTTACTGCAGTTAGGGTTTCCGGAGAAGGAATATTGGCCTTCCTAGCAATAACTTTGACATTTTTTATTGTTTTACCAACTGTTCTGGTAAATTCTGGCCAAACAGCAACCCAGTTTGATAGGCTGAGACAGCAGGAAGGGTAGGTAGCACAGGGGCAAGGAATGTGTTATTTATGGATGCACCGTTATTGTATTTATTTCCTAGTGAGCATTTTTTTTATAATAAAACTGCAAGCCCAAAACATATGTTTTAAAGGAAAGGTTAAAACTAAGTAAACCTTATCACAAAGGTCCACCTAAATACACCAGTAAACCCTTTAAAGTCAGGGTCGGTCTGGCCCAGCGAGAGACTGGGAAAAAACCCGGTGGGCCCCGGCCCTAATGGGCCCCCGCTGGGCCAGACCCCTCTGCCAATCTCCTGGACCATCGTAGAAAAAATCAATATGCTGCGCCGCACAGCGCACTTCGCACTTCGCTCATGCACGCTGTGCGGATCCTGCTATGGCTGCGCGTGCGCGCCGGCACCGCAAGAGAGCTGCATGAGAACCGCTCCGTTGGGAGAACCACTCCGTTGAGAGAACCGCTCCGTTGGGACAACCGCGCCACCATTATAGTGGGGCCAGGAGGTCCGGTGGGGGCCCTGGACAGCAGTCCAGGTGGGCCCAGGGCCCCCCCAGCCGACCCTGTTTAAAGTAGTCCTCTGTCAAAAGAAACACAGCATTTCTTTCCTTCTATTGTGTACACATGAGCTTCTGCCTCCTTGCCCCGGGCGTGAGCATGCTCAGTTTGCTCCTCTTCCCCCCCCCCTTCTCTGCTGTAATCTGAACCCATAGCTATGAGCGACCAGGGAGAGACCCAGGCAGGAAGTGATGTGACACCAAGCTAATATGGCAGCTGCTATGCTAAACAAACAGCTTCTAGAGCTATTTACTCAGGTATGGTAAAACATTCTATAGAATAAATATAGCATTCTAGCTTGCACTATTGCAGCTAATCTATTGGCAATAAAATGCCTCCGTAGCTTTCCTTCTCCTTTAATTACTGCAGTAAAGAGTATATAGTTGGCTATTTTCCTAATTCCTTGGGTTGTATGGAATTCCAAATACTTTGCTTAGCAAGCATGAAAGACATTGCCCTTAGCCTAATAGCCTGTGCACAATGCTGAAATGTTGAATCATTTCAGGGGAATGACACATTCACAGATTATTTCATTACTGTTTCATTCTTGGAGTAGACGAGGCATTACATATCCTATCAGGTCTAGCAACAGCCAGGCTATTCATGGGCAACTTTCCTTATATCTGCTTTGCATTTTATTTCCACATGAAATGATGGACATTGGTGAGAACAATTTCATCCATAAGCTTTCGGGATTCAGAACTCAATAACCAGTGATCCAGATGAAACCCCCCCTCCCCCCCGACATCCAATGCACGCGAGACAGAATTAGGGCATAAAAAGGATTGTAAATGCCACTGCCATTCATTTACATCTGAATTGAATGAACTCAATCCCGGTTGCTTGTACAAGAAACAGCAGAAGCCAGTGGAGATAATGTTATTATCTAGGTGTGTGCGTCTAAAACATGTCACTGTGTCGTATTCGCAGAATCCATAGTGACAATTTTATTTCATCATTGGCAGAATTTCTTTTTTTTTTTTATTCCAACCAAAGGATAAAGACTCTCGCGTAAACTCTCCATTGAATTATCCGCTTCTGTACTAGAGACAAGGATATTATATGAAAGGAAGAATATGATCTTTATTTAAGTAATGACTAAGGCACAGATTTATTGTAGTGTTTCACTTGCAGACATATAGTGCAGTGACTGAGCTTAGTTTGGTCGACATCTCGCTGGCAGATGTTTAATGCACTGCTGAGTGTTCAGCCTCACAATGTCCTTCTATTGTTCACTTTGTGGATTGTTATAACCATACTGTTCTGCTCAATACATAGGCTGATATTTGGACCGCCAGTTTACCCCTTTAAATGTATTGTCTTTATAATGTTAGGTACTCCATATAGGGAGAATTTTTTTCCTGCAAAATTGAATTTATTTATATATATAGGAGCTACTGTATTATTTCCTCCATTGAGATTAAAAGGTATAGTATCCACAGACTACAATGAAAAAAGGTCCTGCATTGGGCAAAGTATCACAACAGGAAAGCTATCACACCATGCATCTCAACCCCTTCCACTTTTAGATCGTAAGCTCTTTCGGGCCAGACCCTCTTTAACCTACTGGCGTAAAAATCTTTAGAGGGACCGAGGGCACCTGATCCCCCATCCTCCTGCCCACTTCCTGCCTCCGCCCACTTCCTGCCCAGGTTACGCTGACTCCCTACCCAAACCCCACCCACTCCATGCACAGACTCCACCTACTATCTGGCTCGTGCCGACATGCTCTCCTTTCCCAACGCAGGTAATAGGGGGTTCTTTTAGGCTATAGAGAAAGCCCCCCTTTTCCCCAGGCCCCACTGCAACTGTTGGGTCTGCTTCCTCTATAGTAACACCACTGCTTTAACTCTTCTATAAGTTATTGCCTATTTTGTAAGTAAAACTGTATGCTCAGTTCTATACCCATTTATTGTACAATGATGTGGAATACACTGGTACTTTATAAATGCATGAGAATAAATATAATAATTAGGTGTTTTTTATACCTTGATTGGTTTTGCCTTCACTAATTATATCCTAAAATGGGTGGTAACTAGTGATGGGCGAATTTGGGCTGGTTCACAGAGATTCGCAAATTTGCCGCAAAATTAGCGAAACGGCGAAAAATTCGTGAAACGGCCCATTTTTTATGCTTTTGACGTTTTCGATGCCAGCGACAATTTTTTTTGACGCCGGCGAATTTTCGCCAGTGAATTTTCGAGCCCATTTCGCAAATTTATTCGCTGGCGACAAATCGCACTATCACTAGTGGGAACCTGGTATAAATAATTTATGGACAGACCCAAAATAAGCAAGGCAAGTTATTCACTCAATATTACCATCCCACTTAGTAGAGATATTGTTCTTTAGTATTCAGAACATATATTATACATTAGTCCTAGTGTTAGTGGAGCTTACAGTAAGATGAACAATGTTGGATTGAGCTTTAAGTAGAGACAAAAATCTAGGGGTGCTGCACAGAATTTAGCAAATGAAAAGTAAAACATACAGGGGCAGATGTATTAAGGGTCGAATATTGAGGGTTAATTAACCCTCGATATTTGACTGGGGAAGTAAAATCCTTTGACTTCGAATATCGAAGTTGAAGGATTTTGCGCAAATAGTTCGATCAAACGATCGAAAGAATAATCGTTCGATCGAACAATTAAATCCTTCGAATAGAACGATTCGAAGGATTTTAATCCATAGATCTAAGGATTATCCTTCGACCAAAAAAAGATAGCCAAGCCTATGGGGACCTTCCCCATAGGCTAACATTAACTTTGGTAGCTTTTAGGTGGCGAACTAGGGGGTCGAAGTTTTTTCTTAAAGAGACAGTACTTCGACTATCGAATGGTCGAATAGTCGAACGATTTTTAGTTCGAATCGTTCGAGTCGAAGTCGTAGTCGATGGTCGAAGTAGCCAAAAAAACACTTCGAAATTCGAAGTATTTTTTTCTTCTATTCCTTCACTCGAACTTAGTGAATGGGCCCCATAGTGTATCATTTATTTTCAGAGTATTTATAAGGATGTCACTGCAACTGGCTTTTCATAAATGCACAATAGTTCAGAGAATATACAGTACATTTTCCGAAGCATTCATTAATTTCTTTCCTTCTCTTGGCATTTTCTAGCAGGATATAAATTGCCACCTGGGGTTTCTTTGAGATTTTCTCTCCCCAGGGGTGCTTCTTAATATATATTCCTTTCCAGGCCATGGCTATATGGTTATTTATATTGACAAAGGCTTAAGCCCCTCAGATCCAGGGTTTCACAATAGCTTCACTGTTATTGACCTTAAAGGGAAAATATACTCACTTTATCAAGTCTGGTTCATCTCTCAGTTATTTTCTGATAAATAACAAAAGTATGAGGCCGCAGCTCACTGTATATACAAGAACATTCATTTGCTTCAAATTAGCCGTTATTTTCATTAAAAGGCCATGTTGTGGATCTCAGCTAAGATCCTTTTCTATTGCAGTAGCAACATCTGCATCTAGATCTGTGTTTACTAAGAATTCTCATGTTTAATCGTAGATAAAGTACATAGATAAAGTTATACAGGTATGGGACCTGTTATCCAGAACACTCGGGATCTGGGGTTTTCTGGATAATGGATCTTTCTGTAATTTGGATCTTCATACCTTAAGTCTACTAAGAAATAATTTAAACATTAAATAAACCCAATAGGCTGGTTTGGCTTCCAATAAGGATTAATTTATTGAAGCTCCTGCTTATATAAATGCAAAGCTGAAACTTGCTTAAAATACACTGAGATTTTGGCTATTGTTACTTTTACCCTTAGTCCCTTTTTGCTATTCTTTTGGCAGAGTGCTTTCAGCAAACAAAAAGTCTGGATCGAAACTGTTGATGTACCATGCCAAACTCATAGAAATTCTTAAGAGAACACAGAAGGAGGAGCGACTGGATTTTGTCAGTAAGGCCCAAGGTAAAATGTTTTACTTCCTTGTTTTGTGACAAAAAGTCACGTGATTTTCCTCCCCACCCCTAATTTACATATGCAAATTAGGATTCGGATCCGGTTCGGCCAGGCAGAAGGATTCGGCCAAATCCTGCTGAAAATCCTGGCCGAATCCCGAACCGAATCCCTATTTGATACAGGGGGAAAATCCTAAAAGTCTTGTATTAGAGCATGCTGGGAGTTGTAAAATTAGTAGCTGAAACGCCCAAGACTTAAAATACTTGGATTTCATATATCTAAGAACAGATTTGCACTTTCCCATGACTAATGGCTGGAACGCATCTCTTTGGCTTATCTAGGAGGACCATAAGCTGCCGAAGGAGCACCACAAGCTCTCCTGTTACCTGGAAGATAAAGAAGACTGTAAAGCCTTGGATTCAATTGCTGATCTCTGCAAGGTAACATTGTGCTGCAATAGCCTAGATATATTCCGCATCTTGCCTTGTAAAGCAACAGTGATTGTCTTTTTCAATGATTCAGGTTTAATCGCACAGCACAAACTATAGCAGAAGAATGCAAAGGAGCCAAGTCCAACAGATTCCATTTCCAGAGAAGTGCATGACTTTGGCCATTTAATGCCATTCTCTCATCACTAGCAGTGATAGAGGCCTCTGCCGACCTGCATTAAAGAGATTGTTCACCAGTAAATCAACTTTTAGTATGATGTAGAGAGTGATATTCTGAGACAATTTGCAATTGGTCTTAATTTTTTATTACATGTGGCTGTTTAGTGTATTATTCAGCAGCTCTCCAATTTGTGGTTTCAGCAATCTGTTTGCTAGGGTCCAAATTACCCTAGCAACCATGCAGTGGTTTGAATGAGAAACTGGAATATGAATAGAAGAGGGCCTGAATAGAAAGCTGAATACTAAAAAGTAGTAATGCATTTGTAGTCTTACAGAGAATTTGTTTTTAGATGGGGTCAGTGACCCCCATTAGGAAGAGAGATGAAGAAGGCAAATAATTCAAAAACTATAAAAAAAAGAAAACATAAAGAACTATTTTAAAGTTACCAAAATTAGCCATTCTACAACATACTTCAAAGAAAGTTCCCAACTCCCCTAACATGGGCCCTCTATCCACCAGTTTCTTATGACATGGAGTCAAGTGCAAGACAATAGCAACCAGTGTTGGACTGGCCCATTGGGATACCAGGAAAACTCCCAGTTGGCCCAGGTGTCAGGGGCCCTCTTGCTTCTAACCATTTATAAAATTTCATGGTCATTCCTTATATCCTTCTGGGGAAAAATGTAATAATGGAAGAATAAAGTAAGTAGACATAAAAGACTAGTAGAATTGAGAGAAAAAAGAGGTTGAGTGTGGAGAGGAAGAATAGTAGTTTGGAAAGTGGGCCCAAGGTGTAAGGTTTTCTGGTGGACCCCTGGCATCCCAGTCCGACACTGATAGCAACATTCCTTTAATAGGTCAATTTGAGTCAGCTGAATGTGACAGAAACAAGGATCAGCCTACCAGAAGGGCATGCTCTGGTTTGGATAGGACAGAGTTTGGCAAAAAAAAGTCCAGTTTTTATTTGTTGCTTTAATGAGAATGTTGTGAGAATTGGTTTCTAACAATGGGTTTCAAGGTGCCAGTGGGAGCAGTCCAGAGAAATAGCAATTTAAAGGTTATTTTGCTGAATACTATGACTGCTTTGCACCTCAAAGCTTCTTCCTTGTACTGACACACTATTCATTTACTTTTCTCTTCAAGGAATAATATACTGGTGCCTCTCAAAACTTTGAAAAACTGGTGAAATCCCCGTTTCTTCAGACTCTTCCCGAAATGACCAACTTGAGTGTGCAAGACTTTAGACTGAAAGTCTAAAGCTGGAACTGCGGCAAAATCTGTCCTCAGAGCTGGAGAAAATGAAGGCCAAGAGGAAGACAAGGATTAAAGTCTTTCAAGGAACCCTCTTACAGGAGTAACAGGTGTGGTACATCAACACAAAGGGTCTCAAGGCCTTGCTTGTTTGTCATTATCAATACTGATTTGTAGCAGCAATAAATAGTCATTCATTACAATTATGTGACTGTCAGGTTTTTTCAACTCACACATCACTACTGTCCATCCCTTCTCTTGCGTAGAATTGGACAAGGTCTAAAAATCCCATTAGGCAAGGACTGCATTGTGTGGCTTATGTGTCATCATCTTCCTTGCGATGTAGCCAATCACAAGCTTTTGTAGAGTTGCCAGTCAAGCAGATTCTTAGGTTTATAACTAGATTAAGGCACGTTCCCTGTTTGTTTTTACTTGTGCTTTCTCTAACTTGACAGTATATAAAGAGTAATTAGTACAGTTGTGCAGCAGCGTGGAACAAGTTGATAATTGATAAATACTTGATGATAATGACAATAATAACCACTAAGTCCCTTCCATTTGTCTGTGAAGCAGGCAGTGTTTAATTTGCAGAGAATAGCTCTATTGCCAGTCTCAAGGGAAGTTTGCCAACACAGTATATTAAAGCCACCGCTAACTTCCAGAATGGCGTTTTCTCAGATAATTTATCCGCTCATTTCTATTTCTCCGGGGGCAATTTGTTCTCAGTTTAATATCCCAGCGAACTAGCAGACGCAAGTCTTCGTCATAACCAAAATGGCAGGTGTTTCTAAGCAGGAAAAGCAGAATCACTTGGCACTTTACTGTAGCTAATTAATATGAACTGCTAGAAACATAATTAGTGTTGTCAGTCTTTGAGTGTAGCAATTCTATGCGGTAGATGAGATGAGGGAGTGGTGTAATTGGCTAAGCTGCCTGCTGCTGGGACCGGTTCAGTTCCCCCTGCAGCCTTTGGCAATTCCCTTTATCTCAATGTGCCCCAACCTCTTATGTTCAGACTGTTTCCTGCAAAAACATAGAAATTCATCCTTTATGCAGTGGCAGTATTTTTTACACCAAGTTTAAGATTCTTTTTCTAATCTGTATGCACATTTGGAAATACAGTTAAAGGAATATTTTAATACAAACATAAAATGAGGAAGAATAATAATGCATGGTGTTATACCTTCCCAGTTTTTTATTTTTATTTTACATTTTGTTTTCTTCAAGAGGAGCCCCTTATCTCACTTCTGAATTTCAGGTCTCTTCTGATTTACCAATTTGAGAAGCAAATAACAGAAGTGGCTGTTTTAAAAATGCTTCTGTTGTTTTATTTGTGAAGCAATGGGATGAGCATAATAGGGTGGTTTGGGCATACATGTTTGGCCTATTTAAAAATGTGGTTAGCAAAGTGCTTGGAATTGCCCTAAGACTATGCTTTAGAAACCCTGAAATGGCTCTTTTTGCTGTTAACCACCTTAAGCTGGCCATAGACACGAAGATCTGATCGTACTAATCGAGGATTCGCATGATTTTCGGACCGTGTGGGGAGAGTCACAACATTTTTCGTCCGGCGGAAATCGGTCGTTTGGTCAATCGGACAGGTTACAATATTTCTGTCGGCTGCCGATAATATCTCTGCTGGTATTGCCGATCGTACGTTTTTCAGTGGGAGACTGTCACCAGCTTTGGTCGGACATAACTTTCGTACGATTGCTGTCAGGGGCAGAACATTGTCTGATCTGTTCTTTTCTACTTTATTTGATCCGAATGGTTAATGGCAGGTCGGGAGTTGGGGAAGTCCGATCGTTCGAGGATTCGAACAATCAGATCTTTGCATCTATGGCCAGCTTTAAGCTGCATTATGGAACCTGGATTTGAAATACTGTTGTGTCCCATTGGGATGAGCCATGTAGTGCCTGGAAACCACCAGGTTTTTAAAGAGTGAGGTTCCAATAGATTCTAGATGGATTCTGTCCAATAGAAGTGGAACTTAGAACAGATAAGCAGTAGAACAGGACCTCTCACAACAGTGTAAGGCCAGCCAAACAGGAGAACCCAAGAGCAGCTCCACCACGGGACAAGCAAGCATCCAAAAATGTAGACTGACACACTTGCACTGTAGTATTTGCAATCTCCATTTGAGCTCTGGAGGAAAGCAAACCAAGATTAAAGCTCCAACCTAAGCTTCACTGATCACTACCGACTGACAGTTTGGCTCAAGGAGCCCCATGTTGATCTTAAGGTTACCTTCCATAGAGGTAGGCTTAAATGTGAGAAGAATGAGACTGATAGATCTCCTTTAAGATGTAAAACAGCCATGTCTACAAATAGAAGAAAGTGCCTTACTTCTTGAATGAACAATCAAGTCATCAGTCAGATGTTGCAATCAATCAGAGACTCCGCTGAATTTTCCCTGTAAAAGAAGTTGTTAGGTTAGCAGGCAGTAATAGCAAACTCAAGGTAGTAATGGGGCTATGCATTGCACATTATAGAAGTTGTAGGGTCATGTGCTTGTCTACGTGTCCTTAGGAAGGTACTATTGTATCATGTGCTCATTTTTATCACAAACATGAAATTTTAGAGAGTTATGAGGCAAAGTGCTACTGGATGATATTGTATCCAATGAAAAAGGGCTTTTGAATTTTGTAATAGGAAGGAAAACCTTTGTGAATTGAACCTAGTAGCCATGTTCTCTTGAAGCCAACTAGTGAGTCAGGAACCCTAACTGATGTAAGGGCTATTGAAATTGGTTTTACATCTCACGCATCCAGTATGTCACATGTTGATCATAGAAGTGCTTAGTTCTGCAGTATTGGAACCTGGGACCACAGTCAAAAAATTAACTATTCACAAAATGGTAAGGAGGTCAGAATTGTTATAATTATTACTCATCATTAGGTATTTTTAAAGCGCCAACATATTTCACAGCACAGTACAATAGTGAGAATCATCTATATACATTGGTAGCTTGTGATCTGATTTCAGGAGTTATGTAACAAGACGTGTTGCCTTAAAAATGCATTTGCTTCTAACTGATCATATTATAAGTGCAAATACAATGGGCTTTCTTACATTTATATATTATATTATATATTATATTATTATATATTCTTAGGTGACATTCCAATAAGCAAACAACATTTATTGGAATAAAATGATAAAAAAAAAGCAAGTAAGCATTGGTTCCATCCATGTCAGCACGTACTGCATTTTAAAGAGAAGCAACATAAGAGAGAAGGATGGAGAGATCCCAGCAGTTTGTATAGTGGAGGATTTGCATGGTTGTGCTGATAGTACTCAGAACTGACTTTAAGGGATCCAAGCAGCAGTGAAAACTCTGCGGGGACTTTTCCCTTTAAGCTGTGAGATTTATTTCCAATATAATTAGGGGTGCCACACCTGCTGCTATTTATCTGTTGCAAGCAATATGGGCTCATGCAGCATTTCAGCATGTATGTGTCACGTACAGTACAGGCAATGTTATTGCAACTATTGGCATGCTCGCAGCAGTTGGACGTCTTGAGGAGCTGCAGTATGCACGCAACTAAAAGATTGCTCTGCAAAGTCCCAGTTGCAGCAGTTTCCATGATACATTATCCCTTTTGTGTTTTATTCACTTAACAATATACAAAAACAACGGATACTAGAACAATATGATTGACTGTTACTAGCTGAATTATTATGATTTTTCTGTACAGATCCAGCAGAGCATCAGCTCAGAGGCACGATTTGTTCCTGCGATGTGCTCTGCGCCCGTTAGCCCTTCAGAACATCACCATGGCCACTCTCACCCAGATGTGAATGTCAAGGAAGAAAATTGTTCTGCAAGAACTAAAAGAGCACTGTTCCCTGGAACAATCAAAGTCTCATTGTCAGGGCGAGGAACAGTGGGAAATGCAAAACGAAATGCTAGTGCGGCACATTCGCATTGTTACCCAGGATCAAAAAAGGGATTTTCTAATGCTATACTATATTATTGTATAGGTATGTGACCTGTTATCCAGAATGCTCTGGACCTGGGGTTTTCCAGATAATAGATCTTTCCGTAATTTGGATCTTCATACCTTAAGTCTACAAGAAAATCATGTAAACCTTAAATAAACCCAATAGGCTGGTTTTGCTTCCAATAAGGATTAATTATATCTTAGTTTGGATCAAGTACAAGCTACTGTTTTATTATTACAGAGAAAAAGGAAATCATTTAAAAAAAATTGATTTGCTTAAAATGGAGCCTATGGGAGATGGCCTTTTTGTAACTCAGAGCTTAATGGATAATGGGTTTCTGGATACCTGTACTATAGATAGGGTTGCCATCTGGCCAGTATGTTACTGGCCTAGCTGGTAAAACACCTGCCAAGTGCGTGGCTGGTATTAGAAATTGACCGGCAATGTAGCTGCCGATAAATTAGTAATACTCCTAACAAAAGCCCTTGGCCCACCCCCAACCCGATCAAAATGTACCTTTTTTGCTGCCCTCTGGACAATCGCACATTCTGGCTCCGTCCCTTTATATCACGACCCGTCCCTTTTACGCCCAGGCCCGGATTTGTGGAAAGGCCACCTAGGCCCGGGCCTAGGGCGGCAGGATTTTAGGGGGGCGGCATGATGCCCAACCACACCCACATTGGTTCAAAAACACTGGTGATGTGCTGGAGATACAATCATTTTTTAAATTCCCATGCGCCAATCCCCATTGATGATGAAAATTTGCACACTAAAGGGGAGGGGACAGGGGCGACGAACGGCAGTGGGCCTAGGGGCACCCACTATGTAAATCCGGCCCTGTTTACGCCCCACCCTGCCCATTTGCTCCCGCCCCCACCACCTGCATTTTATTAAAAGGTGCCAACCCTAAATATAGAACATGCAATAATTTCCCATCTCAAATCAGAACTGGAAAAGGAAAGTCTTGAGATGTTGCTCTGCTCAGAACCGACCAGAGAAACATCAGATGGTTCTTCTCGGCTCACAAACGTCATTTTCCGAGCAGAGCAACATCAGCAGACTTTTTTTCCGTTTATTGTCGGACAGTGTTCAGTCCGCTAAAACGATTCATTATACTATTAGTGCAAAAACATCTAATATCTTGAAAACTAGAAAGAAACTACGAAAAAGCATGATGAAGCGTGACTTCATGGTATTAATGTTCACTACCCAAAGCATTTCAAATTTTGGATGAAAAATCGTTGGAGTCTGCTGAAGTCTTTTAAAGTCTATTAAAATATCAGCTTTATTTAAAGGCTAAGTAAAACTTAAAAACAAAACGTGCTAAAAATTACGCCATATGAACCCCGAAGATTAGCAGCACTGGGATTATGGGAAAAAAACACTGCACTGTAGGTTAAATACCTAGTGCTAGAATTTGCACATTGTGCTTGTACATGAACACTAATATTCCCAGGTTTGACATTACATGGTTAGATGCACCAGTATATTAACAGGGTGTATGGTTAGTCCAAAATAAGGAATGGACCTTGGGTAGTCTGGATAATGGAACTTTCCGTAATTTGAATCTTCATACCTTAAATCTACTAGAAAATAAACCCAATAGGCTGGTTTTGCTTCCAATAAGGATTAATTAGTTGGGATCAAGTACAAGCTACTGTTTTATTATTACTGAGAAAAGGAAATCATTTTTCAAAATTCGGATTATTTGGATAAAATGGAGTATATGGGAGACGGTCTTTCTGTAATTTGGAGCTTTCTGGATAACGAATTTCCGGATAACGGATCCCATACCTGTTCTACATTTTAAATATATGTGCAGCTGTATATTTTTGCATCAATTTGTTATTTGCGACTGGAAGACAAAAATCTATACAAAGGGATGGGTATTGTTGCATTCCCTTTGAGTTATTCCTTTATTTTGCCAGTTATCTTTACTAATAAGCTGCATTTCTGACCTTGAGTCACACATTTTCGTTATGCTGTAGGTAGGCAACAAATGTGTCTCTGTAAAAATATGTTCTACACCACCATTCTGCCTAATTATCTGTTCAGCTGCCTCCATGTCCGACTGATTCCATTCTGTGTGCCAGAACTTAACATCTCCTCTCTGCACTGTCCCATTTTATATGAGGCTTCCGTCCCTCTGTAGGTGGAACACTGGCCAGATGGTGCTTTTGCACTTTGGAAAGAAACTAAATTCAATTTGTTTTCCTTGCCGCAGTTTAAAGTGAATTTTCTTTGTAACCTTTGTGCCTTATTAGTGCAGGAAATGTGTTTATTGGATTATTATTAATAAAAGGAACGGCTGGTGGAAGCGGCAGTGGAGAGCGTGTACATGAGCAGGAACATCGTGGAGAAGCTGCTGCAACGCTATAACTTAAACTATTGAACAGATCCTGGATGAGTTTGATGCTGGAAAAAGCATCAGCTGAAAATAGTGAAAGGTTTTTTTTTTTTTAATATATTAAATTTATATTAAATCTCTTCGTGAAAGATTCGGCCGAATACCAAACCGAATCCAAACTACAATGGGAAGGGGAAAAATGTTTTACTTCCTTGTTTTCTGACAAAAAGTCACGTGATTTCACTCCCCACCGCTAATTTGCATATGCAAATTAGGGTTCGTATTCGAATCCGAATCCTGCTGAAAAAGGCAGAATCCTGTCCGAATCCCGAACCGAGTCCACACAAAATCACATGTTGTGCACACCACTAGTGACTAAAATTGCCTGGGGTACTCTAGCCAACCCCAACCCAGTGGTACCTTGTCATGAAGAAGAGAGAGAGAACAGGAGCATTTCTTATTCCTTAGGCCTGGGTACAACTAAACACTTTACTCTAAAGCAGCAGCCCCCAACCTGTTTTACCCATTAGCCACATTTCAATGTAAAAAGAGTTTGGGAGCAACACAAGCATAGAAAAAGTTTAGAGGGGGGGCAAATAAGGGCTGTGATTAGGGATGCACCGAATCCACTATTTTGGATTCGGCCGAACCTCCGAATCCTTCGCAAAAGATTCGGCCGAATACCGAACCGAATCCGAACCCTAATTTGCATATGCTAATTAGGGGTAGGAAGGGGAAAAATGTTTTACTTCCTTGTTTTGTAACAAAAAGTCACGCGATTTCCCTCTCCACCCCTAATTTGCATATGTAAATTTGGATTTGGTTCGGCTGGGCAGAAGGATTCGGCCGAATCCTGCTGAAAAAGGCCGAATCCCGAACCGATTCCTGTATTCGGTGCATCCCTAGCTGTGATTAACCATTTGGTAGCCCTATGTGAACTGGCACCCCACGGTAGGCACTGATTGGACATAAACCTAGTTTTTATGCAACTAAAACTTGCCTCCAAGCCTGGAATTGAAAAATAAGCACCTGCTTTGAGGCCACTGGGAGCAGAATCCAACGGGTTGGAGAGCAACATGTTACTCACGAGCTACTGGTTGGGGATCACTGCTCTAAGGATTGTGCCACCTCCAGCTCCAGCTCCAGTGTGACCTGACGTGATGGGATGTTGGCTGTGGCAAATACCACTGGGTTGGTGAGTTTTGGACACTTTATTACAAAAAGAAGATTGAGGTCCATTCTTTTTAAGTAATACTGAGCCCATTGATTTTCATTGAAAGTGATTTAGTTCATGTATGAGACCTGTTATCCTGAAAGCAAAGGACCTGGGGTTTTCCAGATAAAAGATCTTCCCATAATTTGGATCTTCATACCTTAAAGTCTACAGAAAAATCATCCAAATATAAACCCAGTAGGATTGTTTGGCCTCCAATAAGGATTAGTTTTATCTTAGTATGGATCAACTACAATGTACTGTTTTATTATTACAGAGAAAAAGGAAATCATTTTTAAAAAATTAAAATTCATTGAGTCAAATGGACCCTATGGGAGATGGCCTTCCGTAACTTGGAGGTTTCTGGATTACTTATTTCTGGATAACATATCTCATACCTGTATCACTTTAAAAGCTCAGTTTTTTTCCCTTTTGGCCAGTCTTTCACTGTTGGCAATTGATATTTGCTATTTCCCCATTTCAGATAAAATGACAAAAGAGAAAAAAAAAATTGAGAAGAAATCACAGAAAGATGAACATTGTGCGCAACCAACTTATTCCAATCTTCCCAAAAGGTGTGAGTCCTTCTTCTCTTCTATACAAGGGTGGGGAACCAGAATCTCTCCAGAGTCACAACACCCACCTGACCAATACCCTTTGCTAAGTTGTAGTTTAACTACTGTACATCAGATGCGTTTCCAGTTATCCATGGCTGCTTTGGATCAGCTTGTAGACTGTTTAGGAGGGTCACAATTATTTACCCTAACTTTCAATGTAGCTGTAGCTTTACGGGTGACTTAGAGAATAGGTCTCACAGCAGTGTCTGCAGCCTGGGTGCCAGCGGCATTCTGTGTGTATCATACAACACTTAAAGTGCCCATGTATGCCCATCCGCAGAAACATAGACAGAATACCATATAAGGGTTGTTTCTTAAAGTCTGAATGCCAAAAACTTGAAAAAATCTGTTTTTTTTACATAAAATCCAATTTTTTAGTAATTTATTAAACCCAGAGGATGGAAAAAGTTTGAAACTGAAAATCCGGCATCTCAGATCTGCTGAGGTTGTATATAAGTCAATGGGAGAAGTCCGGAAGATATCCTGATCTGCGCTGGGTTTGGTGCAATAATCCAAAGATTTCCTTGTTTTTTTTGGGCAAAAATCCTAAAAAATCATATTTTTCTGGCATAAAATCAGAAATATTCTTACAATTCGAATTTTCGTACCATTTTGAGTTTTTTCCTCTAACTGGAATTTTTCAGACAAATGTATGGATAAATAAGGGGAAATAACCCGTGCGGATTTGGTTGGTGTAAATTTCAGAAAATAATGAGATAAATTCTGATTCTGATAAATAACCCCCTATATGTTACAGAAGCTTATCAATGCTATGGACTGTGGCAAAGCCTCTTTTTGTGCAAAACGATTCTTTAATACTTATATAAAGGGCAAGTAATAAATGCATTAAAACTGGGTACAGTCCTCAATTTTTTTTATTTGTATTTTTTTTTTTAATTTATTTTTCATTAACTTATATATTTTTAGTGTATCATTTTTAACTATACTATATGACTATAATATATGTGCACAGGCTGAAGCATTGACATAAATGGGTGCATGAAAAGCGATCCACAATGCATTTGTCATTTAACACATAGGGGTATGGTTTTTATGCGTAACCAAGGAGAATTTATCTTTGGTCACTTTATGGCTTCTACTGCCATCATGTGGTGTTACTTGGAATTGTTTTTTGTTAGCAGAATGCAAGATTGAGGAAGACCTCAATTCTTTTTTTTCATACTTAACATAAAGGAATACAACCCAGGGAAAAGCTACAACACAATAGCAAGAAAACATAAGGAGGTGAGCTCTGCCCCATAGAGCTTTGTAATCTAAGGGATATTATTCAGGAACAGTAGACGACAAAGTATTCCGGGGTTGCTAAGATGTGGCCCTAGAGCTCCCAGCTTGGATGGGTGCAATAGCATGGGTTAGTATTTACAGACATGGGCACAGTTCGGATAAACCTAATGACAATTTTAATGGAAAACTATACCCCCGAACAATGTAGGTCTCTATAAAAAGATATTGCATAAAACAGCTCATGTGTAAAACCCTGCTTCATGTAAATAAACCATTTCATAATAATATACTTTTCTAGTAGTGTGTGCCATTGGGTAATGCTAAATAGAAATTTGCCATTTTAAAAAATAAGGGCCGTCCCCTGGGATTGTAGGATTCACCGAACCACACAAACAAACCATACACGTTAGGCCGGGTCCCCCTGCAAAAATTATTTGAAGGGGCCCAGCGTTGACTGCAGAGAGCAGCTTCCCCGGCTCTCCCCTCAACAACAGACCGCTAAACCCCCTCCCTGAAAAACCTTTGAAGGGGTGAACGCCGACTTCAGGGAACAGCTTCCCGGGTTCTCCCCTTCCACATGCTTGCAACTCTTGATCGCCCCACCCTCCTGGCAAAAAATCTTTGAAGGGGCCCGGTGCAGAATGCAGGAAGCAGCTTCCATGCTCTCCCCTCCCGCCTGTTCAAGAGCACGCGTGCCTGCCCTCGCAGGTGGAAGCTGACCCCAAACTATAGAGGAACCTGACCCCATGGTTCGGGCCCCCCTTTTCACCGGGCCCACTGTAACTGCAGGGTCTGCTTCCTCTATAGTTACACCACTGATATTAGGTCATATAATCCTAATTTGGTTAAATAGCAATTAACCCTTTGACAATCCAGGGCCCTGAGTCCCTTTTGTGTATGAAAAGTACTGGGAATTGGGATTTAAAGGGCAGTGCCTCTACCTAGGGAACACTGAGGAGCACACCTCAGGGGGTTTCCACTAGGAAAAATAAAACACACAGTTTTACTCTGGGAAACCTGTGTGGACTATCAACCCCTGGCACAGTCTCTCAATGCTACTGTCCTACACCGGTGGATAAATGCAGAATAATTCCGGTCAGTTCAATGTCCGTTCACCAAGAGCTCTTATGTCCCCAGATAGCACTACCTGCCCTAAGGTACATTTCCCTTTGAAAGTAGTAGCCGCTCCCACGTGGTATGTAAACCAGCAAGACCTGTCCTCACCCTGGGGAAACACACAGTAGCCAAAAGATCCACAGGCAGGAGATAGAAACTGTCTCTCCCTAATGTTCACACACTTTATCCATCAGATACACTGTCACACACCACAGATCTGCATCTCTCTGGCTGCTGCAGCACAGAACCCCTGTTAAGCTCTGTTGGAGACCCTGTACTTTTGGTTCTAAAGTCAGGCACACCCTCTCTCCCAAGGATGCACTGGGGCGCCCAGCCAATCGGACTTCTGTCTTTTGCTTCCACTCTTGTTACAGTTAGAGTTGTAGTATTTCTGGTCAGGGGATTTCTGAGGCAGCACACAGACCATCACAAAATGGTGGCTCAAGGCAAGAGATGTAAAACAGCAATATTTACTTAAATATATATTCCAGTTTGCTAAGATTCTTTAATATGCCACTTAATATGATATCAAATGTTGCTTAAATATTCATTTTGGGGGTATAGTTTTCCTTTAAAGGGCATGTAAAGTCTAAAATAGAATAAGGCTAGAAATGCTGTATGTTGTATACTAAATATAAACATGAACTTACTGCACCACAAGCCTAATCAAACAAATAATTTATGCTTCCAAAGTTGGCTACAGGGGGTCACCATCTTGTAACTTTGTTATACATCTTTGCAAGACTAAGACTGTGTGGCGTAATTGATTTTCCCTTTCTCTTCTCTCTTGCACTGATACATTATTGCTATACTCGGTATTAAAGACACACAGCAGGGTGTAGCTGATCATTTATCGCTCCACTTTTTTTTTTATAGTTTATACATTTTGTAATCCTGCACCTTCTTTTTTGACATAAAATGGGCAATCAAGTACAATGTTTTTATTTTTATCTTTTTAAAGCTACTTCCACAAATAGTAGTTGTATGTGTTTGCCAGTGTGATATAATGTAGGGAATTGGCAAAGGTGGCACCAGTTAGTCCACCAGGCTTTGTAAATAGTAGAGACCTTTTCACAGGCCAAATACCTAAAAAGTATTTTTTTGCAGCTACAGCTTTAGAAATAATTAGGCAACACAGAGCCATCTGTTGGAACCAAAATTCCAGGCCTAATAATCTTTTTTCTTGGCCCAGCAAAGTATCAGAAGTCATTCAAATGCATCCAGCTATCTCCCTCTGAAATTCATCCCTGAAAGCATCTTGGCACTGCCACTTCCACACCTGCTCCTGGTGCTTTAATATGAGCAATTACATGATACTGGGACATGCCAGGTTTCTGCTCCATCTGCAGGGCTGGACTTTGAAAATTAATCAGGGGGGGGGGTAAGCTGCAGAGTGAGAAAAGAGGGGACCCAAGCCTGGTTCTGAGAAAAGAGGGGCATCAGGCTGATGACAATACAGTGGCAAATAAAGGAAATGGGTAGTACCAAGGTGTTGTGACCAGCCAATTCCTTCTTTGCCTCGCAATAAAAAGAGCATGTAAAGGCAAAAAAAATAAAATCCCATTTTTATTTTCTTTAATGAAAAAGAAACCTATCTCCAATATACTTTAATTAAAAAATGTGTACCGTTTTTATAAGAAACCTGACTGTATGCAGTGAAATTCTCCCTTCATTTACTGCTGTGGATAGAAATTGTCAGATGGTCCCTAACTGCTGAGCAGGGAAACAATCATACTTATGAACAGCAGGAGGGCCCCCGTCGGCTTCTTCTTTTTAAAAATGTCCCAGGGCAGACGCATCTGCTGATAGGAGCACCAGCCCGGGCTGTCAGGTAAGTAAATACAATCACTTGGGGGTGCCTAACATTTGGCACCCCAAGTGGGATATAACTTTCCTTCTCCTTTAAGGGCCACTTTTAATATACCGTAGATATTTTTTTTTTCTAAATTTTATGATTCGCTATATCAGATTTGCTGTGCATACAGGGTCGCATCTGCTTACAGTGATTATTCGGGAATGTACTGTCATCTGCAGATCTTTAATGGGCTATTTTGGGTGCCAGTTTTCAGCACAGCCTCTGAAAGGCGTTGGCTCAGCCGTATGCCCTTTGTCATTAAATGACAGACACTAAATATACATTAGCTTTTATTCTGAGATGTAATGTCAAGCTGTGCATTTGCCTAGGGAGTGTGTTGGTGCAAGTGTCAGTGTACATAAGCACAGATCAATGCACAGGCTACTCTAGGCTATAGACTAAGGGCCCAGTCTAAACAACATTTATTTTTATTTGCTCTGCTGCGTCCGGTCCACCTGCAGGGAGAAGAAGGTAAGTGAGTGTCCCTGTTTCTGTCCAAATCCAGTGACGTCACCTGGACGCACCAAATCTGACCCAGAATAAAGAGCTAGGGTCTAGATGTGCCTGAATCTGCTCACAGTCTCAGTAGTAACCTAGAAGGGGGCCCTGTGTGAGTGTAGCCTAGGGCCCCACATGTTAGTTTTTTTTTTTTTGCAACTTATAATTTTATTAAAGAAAGAGCAGAAAAAAAAAGATACAGTCGTACATGTAGAATGCATTGATCATCAACATTGTTAAGGATAAGCAAATGTCATGTCATACCGAATGATAGTCAATATTATCATAAAACAGATTAACTGTGTGTACAGCTGAGGAGGCTCTAATTTTTATCTAAATTCAAAGGCAAAGAAAGGAAACGTGAAAAGGTAGAGTAGGAAAGGGGGGGAAGAAATAAGAGGCAAAGAAAAAAAGGGGGGGAGAAAGGGGAAAGAAGGATAGAACAGGTATGAGCCCAGTTTTGAATGGAATACATGAGAGGTAAGGACAAATTTATAGCAAAACATAGGTTCACCAATCTAAGAGAACATCTTGCAGAGTCAACAAGTGATAGCCAGGGAAGAGGTCAATGGAGGGCGAACATCCGTCAGTCCACGAATTTCCCAAATGTCCAGATGTTGTTGGACTTGATTTTGTATCCATGCAATTCTAAGTTCAAATTCCATGTTTGCATTGATTCTCTGCAGTACTTCAGTGATGGTAGGGGATATAGTGGACTTCCAATTCCTGGCAATTGTCAATCTAGCTGCAGTGAGGATATGGTTAGCCAATTTTTGTGATTGCCGGGGTAGGTGTGGGATTGGCTTCCCTAATAGAAACATTGTGATGTCTTTTGGGATCGGAAATGGCATTACTTTATTTAATAGTAAGGAAACACTATCCCAAAACGGTTGAATTATATTGCAATCCCAAAATATGTGTTCCAGAGTCCCTCTATGTCCGCAACTTCTCCAGCAATTTGAAGGTGAATTTGGGAAAAGCTTGTTCAGTTTGTCTGGTGTATGGTACCAGAACATCATAATTTTGCATATATGCTCCCTCTGTTTGGTGCAGGTTACCATTTTTTTGGCGTTTCTCCAGATCTGATACCAATCGTCATTGGTCAGTGTGTGTTGAGTAATGTTATTCCATTTGACTATATAGGAGTGTTGTGGGAGGGAATCTTCGGCTTGATCAGTTAAAAGTCGGTAGAGTCGAGATATTAACCCCTTTTGAGGTAAACCTTGCAGTGCTATGTTCTCGAATGATGTTGGGGGCTATGGAGCCTATGGTTGGCGTAAGCTTGTATGAAGTGCCTCAATCGGAAACATTCAAACATTCTGATGTGTGCGTCTGGTGCCCTTTCGGTTATAGCCATATAAGGTAGTGTGGAAGGAAAAGTCTTGCAGGCCCTGTATGGACCCTCACATTCCTAAGCCCCCCTCCATGGTGGACTGAGCAGTTTCAAAGTGCCCATGGGGCCCTTCTAGGAACTGTTTCAAGACTACCCAGGAGACAGTGTGCCATCCGAGAAGGTTCTTATCAGTAGTCTGTTATGTTATCCTTTTGCTTCTACCAGGTGCCCTGGCCTTGAAGCTCTCCCACTGTGTTACTCCCTTCTCGTTCACATAACTAGCTAACACTAGATAATTGCACACTGAGACACTATGACAGATACCTGTCAATACTCCCTATCCTCCTTAGAGAGACCATCCCCATTGAAGTTCCTCTCTCGAAGGGTATATAATGTGTGGTCTTTTCTTTGTTCTGGAGTTCTGTGTTATACTCTATACGGAACCCATGACGCTTGTGTATGTTTATTATACAATTAATAAACTTCCTCAACCTTCTACTTCAATGATCTCCGGTCTTTGGATTATTCCCTAACAGTAGCATGGTGCATGAATCCTCATGCAGTAAGTCCTTAACAGTGTGGAGATTTGTCATGAGCCACTTATTGCAGAAATGGGTATTAAGTCCTGGTGGGAAACTCGGGTGATTCAGATATATTGTATTTGAGAAGTATAAAGATGCCAAATTATGTTTACTTTTTAGCTTGTTCCAAATTTGCAGTGTGAGTAAGGTTGAGCTCAGTAGTGACAGTGGTAAATTCGCCAGTTTTATGTCGCTCCAAATCCTCGAATTGAGATGTCTATCCGTAGAAGCCAGAAGTTGACGCAGTTGGGCTGCATCATAATATGTTTGAAGTGAGGGGACTGATTTGGAAATTCTGTGTTTTTTTCGGGTCCAGATAAATTTATGGAGGGTCGTCTGGAGATCTCTAAGGGTCTTGTTCGATATTTTAATTGGCAGGGTCTCAAATAGATAGAGGAATTTTGGAAGGATGCTCATCTTGACTACTGAGATCCATCCAAACCAGGATATGGGTGCCTCCGATCATTTTTGCAATAGAAGTTTGACCTTATGGATTAGAGGAGAGTAGTTTGCAGAATACAGAGATTTGTATAATGAATTTCCAGTTATATTTAAATTTGGCTTGGATTGTGTCCATAGTTCATGGGTTGATATTCAATGCCATTGCCTCTGTTTTTGACAAGTTTAATTTATATCCTCATATCAAAGAATATTGGGCTAAGAGTTGCTGTAGAGATGGAAGTGAGATCAAAGGGTTGCTGAGTAACAGAAGCACATCATCTGCAAACAATGCGATTTGGAAGGATTTAGTGGATACATTGATGCCCTTGATATCAGGTGAGTTCCGAATGGCAGCAGCCAAGGGTTCAATGCTCAAGGCGTATAGTAACAGAGAAAGGGGGCAGCCTTGTCTGGTGCCATTCGTAATCCATATTGGTTTTTGAGGTGGGCAATATCGGGCTGATCCGATCGTGGGCCCTAGGATACTAACGATGCCTAAACGGGCGGTCGGATCGTGGGGCCGCATCAACGAATAGATGCGGCCGCGTTCCGACGGGATTTTTTGTCCCATCAGACCGAGATCTGGCCGACTTTCGGACAGATCTCGATTGGTGAAGCCAATCACCATCTGTCGGCAGCTTTTATCGGCCCGTGTATGGCCACCTTTAGTCTATACTCATAGAGGGAACTGTTTGAAGCTTGCTCTGGTGCAGATAATACATTTATGGGTGTTAAAGGAAATGTGTTTCTAACTCTCTTATGTTTCAGCTTGGGTTGGACTGGGGGATCTGGGGCTCACTGATGCCCCTACATCCAATGGGAGCTATCAAATAACCAATTGCAACCCTTGTTGGGCACCCCTTATGAAATTCCTTCATACGTGTGTTGCCCCTGAGCTTTGTTTATATTTAAATGCAGCTCACAGGTAAAAAAGTTTGTGAACCCCTGCTGTAAGCTCTGGGACAGGGACTGACATAATGTCATATCATCTCTATAAAGCTCTTTCTAAAATTCTTCTTTATTATTAAGGGTCTGGCTACACGAGCAGATTCGGGGAGATTTAATCGCCTGGCGACTAATCGCCTCTTCTTCAGGGTGACAATCTCCCCGAACTGCCTTCCCCCTGCCTTCCGCCGGCTAAAATGAATATCGCTGGGGGAAGGCACTTCGTATTCTGAAATCACCCAGTTGCCTCACAAGGAAACTTCTGGCGACTTCGGAAGTCGAAGCGCTGCAAGTGCATTGCCGCAGGCGATTTTTCATTTTACCCGGCGGAAGGCAGGGGGAAGGCAGTTCAGGTAGATTGTCGCCCCGAAGAAGAGGCGATTATTTGCCAGGCGATTAAATCTCCCTGAATCTGCATATGTGGCCAGACCCTAAAGGAGAGGAAGAAAAAAAGAGTCAACCTAAGCACTTTTACTTCGCTAGAAATTGTCCGAAAAACTAACATTTTTTAGAGTTTTTCGTATTTTTTCCTCATTGATCAGCTTTTGATATTTTCAGTCTTTTGATAAATTACACTGTGTTCACGGTTTTTGAGAAAAAGAGTTTATTTGTGGTTAAAATTAGATAAAAAAATTACATAGATGGGCGCTGGTCTGGACTGAGAATTAAAATAGGCCCTGGCATTAGTGATGGGTGAATTTCTCCTGCTTCAGCAGAATTAGCAAAACGGCAAAAAATTTGTGAAATTTGACGCCGGCGTCAATTCCGACACTGGTGACTAGAATTTTCACAGGCGTCAGAATTGTCTCCGGCGGCAAAATATATTTTGACGCCGGGGAATTTGCACAGCAAATTTCGCAAATTTGCCACAAATTCGCGCCTGGCGAACAAATTCGCCCATCACTACCTGGCATTTCAGGTACACAGAGTCCCAAACAGCCCCCACCAGCCCCTCTTATAGCAGCCCCTATGGCTTTTGCCAGAACCTACAGATTGCCAGTCCGGGTCTGGATGGGCCTTCCTGTGTCATAGGCTCAGTTGTGATGGACATAACTCAGGGTGTGCCAAAAGTTACTGATTAGCTGATATCCCAGGCTGGTGTTCCTGTTAGCAGAAAACTGTTCCGGCCCCAGGTTCTTCTAGCGAGTTCCACACAGCAATCCTCTTCCTGCTTCTTTTTTTCAGTGTGTGCACATGTACAGTAGAGGGAAGAGCCGCATTTTAACAGAAAAGCCAATGTTATTACTCTGCTGTGCATGTGTGGGCCCTGGGGTAGAGAAGAAAGAAGAAGCAGAAGAAGAGGATGGCTCCATGGTTCTTGCTGAGAAGTAGCCCAGGCCAGGGCAGTTGTCTGCTGATAAGAGCACCAGCCTGGGGTATCAGGTATGTGAATACAATCACTGGGGGGAGGGGAGTTCCTAACTTTTGATTGACTTTCCTTCTCCTTTATGGAGTTAATATTAAAAATTGACAACGACTTTCTATGAATAATAGAGGAAGTTCCCAAATATATTTTGAGCTTATACTTCTGCTTCTTCTTATTCTTAGTGTCCGCCATTTTCTAAACACTTCTCCCCCTAGAGTTTTGGGGTACAACAACCCAACTCTCCACACTTCTTCGTCTTACACAAATTTCAGTGAGTCGTGTGACCGAAATGACATCAGAACTCACCGTTTATAACTGATGACATCAGAACTCACCGTTTATAAGGATATCATTTACAAGATATTCATGGCTTTTGTGTATAATAACTAAATATTGAGAAATTGTAGAATGTTTGGACTGTTCTGACTCATATTGTTGACAATTATTTCAGCTAAATTCTGTATATGTATAGTGTGGCTGTGTTGTTCACCATTATATCAGATATGTGGGTACTGATGATATTTTCAGCTCCAATTCAAAATAAAAAGACACAGTCAGGGTTCAAGGCCAGATTGTAGGTCTTGCTGAGTCCAGTTCCTGGGTGCAATTTACTGGTAAGAGATATATGTACATGTATCAAGTCCTCCTGCCCATGTGCAATGACATTTCCCTTAGGGGGTTATTTATCAAAATCCGATTTTTCAGATCAGATCAGAATCAGATTTTTTAGGTAAAAAAAATTCGGACCAAATCAACCAAAAGTCCGACCTTATTTATCATTGAAAAAACTTGATAAATTCTGTTTGGAAAGAAACTTGAAAGATGTGGGTTTTTGCAAGACACTCAGCCAAAATTCAGCACAGACCATGATATTTTCAAATTTGAAATGGGACCTTTGTCATTGACTTCCAGTGTGGGCAGAAGTTTTTACAAGTCTTATATGGTGATTAAAAGGGTGGCTCACCTTTAAATAACTTTTAATTTGTTATAGAATGTCTAAGCAACTTTTCAATTGGCCAGCTTCAAATGGGCGTCACTGACCCCATCTAAAAACTAATGCTCTGTAAGGCTACAAATTTATTGTTTACTTTTTGTTACTCGCCTTTCTATTCAGTCCCTCTCCTATTCATATTCCTGTCTCTTATTTAAATCAATGCTTGGTTGCTAGGGTAATGTGGACCATAGCAGCCAGATGACTGAAAGTGCAAATTGAATAACTGCTGAATAAAAAAGCTAAATAACTCAAAAGCCAGAAAAATAAAAAATGAAAACCAATTGCAAATTGTCTCAGACTATCCCTCTCTACATCATACTACAAGTTAATTTAAAGGTGTAAGCAGGCCTGAGTAAGGGAGCACCACCCCTAAGTTTGAAAGAAACAGATAGACGGTGTGCAGGGTTACGGAGATAAATAGTAATTCAAAAGAAAGAAAGAGTTAACCTTTGAAGTCGCACCACCCCATCATAGAACCCCATGACTCAAGGAACAAAAATTAAAACTTAACTTTTACTAATAAATTAGGTAAAATTGTGAGTCCAGAAGAACCTTTAAAATAAAGTTAGGAACAGGGAGACGAAGAACCCAAATTAGGTCAGGCAATATATGCAAAGCATAAGGTGAATATTGGGCTATCAATGGGTATCCAACCCACCTGCCAGACTTGGCATACGAGTACTAGTGAGTCTCAGTTAGTCTCAATTAGTCAGCCACCCCTTAACTCTGTTTTACTGCCTCCTAGTTACCTGGTACGAAGGAACAGGTAAGTGGAGTGGCAATTACATAAATCAGTTAATCAAGGTCATGGATTAAGCTAAACATTCAACTGTCGCTTTCAAGCCTTGGTATTTCCACCACCCCTTCACCCTCAGACGCACCCTCCCATTTCCATAGAAGGAGAAAATACAACGGGTGGTATCAAAAGTTGACACACTATTCACTTAAAGGAGAAGGAAAGCTATGGAGGCATTTTATTGCCAATAGATTAGCTGCAATAGTACAAGCTAGAATGCTATATTTATTCTGTAGAATGTTTTACTATACCTGAGTAAAAAGCTCTAGAAACTCTCTGTTTGTTTAGGATAGGAGCTGCAGTATTAACATGGTGTGACATCACTTCCTGCCTGAGTCTCTCCCTGCTCTGGGCTCAGATTACAGCAGAGGGGGGGGGGGAGGCGCAAACTGAGCATGCTCTTGCCCAGGGCAATGAGGTTTAAGCTGAAGGCAGGAAGTCTGATACAGAAGCCCATGTGTACACAATAGAAGGTAAGAAATGCAGTGTTTCTTTTGACAGGGGACTCAGAGCAGCACTACTTTGGGGGTTTACTGGTATATTTAGATAGACCTTTCTGATAAGGCTTACTTAGTTTTAACCTTTCCTTCTCCTTTAAACAACCTGAATTGTTATATTCTAAATAAGTTTTACATTGGAGTTTAAATTCTACCCCAGATAAAGGAGGCTCCGTCGATCGCCCACCCCTTCACCCGCAGAGCTTCCCACCCATTTCCGCTGTGAAGCAATGGCCTATAAAGATGTTTGATTCAGTCCCCCTGCCTAACTAATCTAAAATGCGCCTGACGTGCGTTTCACCCGCATATCGCAGGCTTTTGTCTTCGTACCAGGTAACTAGGAGGCAGTAAACCAGAGTTAAGGGGTGGCTGACTAATTGAGACTAACTGAGACTCACACTCACTAGTACTCGTATACAAAGTCTGGCAGGTGGGTTGGATACCCATTGATAGCCCAATATTCACCTTATGCTTTGCATATATCACCTGACCTAATTTGGGTTCTTCATCTCCCTGTTCCTAACTTTATTTTAAATGTTCTTCTGGACTCACGATTTTACCTAATTTATTAGTAAAAGTAAAGTTTTAACTTTTGTTCCTTGAGTCATCGGGTTCTATGATGGGGTGGTGCAACTTCAAAGGGCAACTCTTTCTTTCTTTTGAATTAATTTAAAGGTGAACAACCCCTTCAAGACTCATATATACCTGTAACAGCCCGGACAGAAGATAAATTACACACCTAAGAGCCTTGTGTATTCCTCTGCAATATAAATATATATCTTTTAGATGGGTCATATATATATATATATATATATATATATATATATATATATACATATATGTTTGTGTTTATACCTGATAGAAGAGTGAGTCAAAGTAAGTTATTCTGTGTTATTTATTTCACAAGCTTTGAAGTCATTCATTGAGTCACACCTAGAACTTCATACAGAACCGCAAGTAAAAATGCATGTGAATACAAAGAAAAAATTTGTACAAAAAACTTTAAAAATCAGATAGCTAACCATACCGACTTTATCAAAACAGCGCGAGCAAGGCTGGCTGCTTGCCCAGCGAAAAAAAGTGTTTTTATGTCTATTAATGGAATTGGTTTACAATGATGAGAATACACTGTACAATGAGATGGATCATCTGGGCTCACATGAAGGCTGCCGTGAGCTATGGTGTTCTACATAAGTCTTATGGCTAACGGAAATGAAACATGATACATTTAGCATTCTACAGTATACATTATATTGTTCACATTTCTTAGTTATCGGTGGCAAACTTGGTCTTGGCATTGTGTCTAGGACAGATTGTTGTTGGCATCAATGGAAACTCAACCACAGACCTATGGAGAAGAAATAAATAACAGAAGGCCATGCACTGCTCACCCGAAGACATCTAAATGTTGCAAATGGACTATCGTGAGTTACAAAGACAAAGAGGAAGTCTCTACTCTACAACAGCAATGGGCGTTCCCATTCTTTCAGCAGTGAGGACCTCAGAGAGGTCTCCGAAGCATTTTGATGAAATGGGTTGGAGACAGATCTGATGCCCAAGGTGATGGGATGACTATGCACAATTGTGAGGGAAGGGGAGGGGGAGAAAATAGTTCCAAGCATTTAACCGCACAATGACTTTCTCTTTCTATACAAAACAGACCATGTTCAGTAGAACCAAAAATGTGTGGGCTCAATAACACTGACACAAATAGGAACGTTTCTTCCAGTGGTGAGATTCTTTTTGTACTTCTTCATCGTTTTCTTGAGGCAGATCCGTCAACCAAGGCTTGTGATATTTGAACGACCACCCGGTGGAGCAACAATACGATGCCCTGTGCGGCGAGGGTTGGTGTCGTCTATCTGTGCACCTGCAACACGAGTTATTCATTGAAATATTAGAAGAGGAGAAGACATTATGAGGGAGACATGAATACAATGGGTGAAGACCAGCAACCCTTCTCATTAGGGTTGCCACCTTTGCTGATGGCTAAACTCGAACACGGGCTGCGGGCAGTGTTGTAGGAACAGACATGATGACATAGAGGTGGGCAAAATGATGTTGGTTCTGACACCAGAGCGAGGCCATTGCATCACTTATATGAAACTGGCTGGATTCTATCCAGTTTTCGCAATGTTTTAATATGTTGATGCCCAGTTCAAAAGGTGGCAACCCTTTCTCTAGCTATATTCTGCTTCATGAGTAAGCCCAATTCTTTAATTACAGGTATGAAATCTATTATACAGACGTTATCGTTATCCAGAAAGCTCTGAAATACAGCTATGCTGATTTAGAAGAAAAAATTCTTGTTTTTGATTGATTTGCTTTTTTTTGTAATATAATAAATAATATAAGGATATTATAAGTTACAGAGGAGTTTCATGACCATATAAAAACACGAGGCCAATGGCCGAGTTTTTATACAGGTCATGGAACTCCGAGGTAACTTCTAATATCCTCATTTTTTGCAACAGGGGGTACTTTATTTATTATAATACACAAGTTTCGGTGAATCTTGTGACAGAAATTACATCACTACTCACCGTTTATAACTGATGACATCAGAACTCACCGTTTATAAGGATATCATTTACAAGATATTCATGGCTTTTGTGTATTATAAGAAACTTACTGCATCTGATAGTAATTAAGCCATGTTGAGGTGAGCATCTTAGTATTTAAATGTTTTTCATGTATTGGCCAGATTATTTTTCGTGTTTCATAAGGCTGAAAACCGAACAGAAAGTTCAGACTGCACAGGCCTTACAAAAACGCAACTGTTCGGGTGAAAACTGAACAGGTGGCAACCCTACTTCTCATTGACTTTCTGCTGAGCAACTGACCCCAGTCAGTTCCAATGGTATGATGTTTGGGTTGGGTAAAGAGGTGAAAACATCCACCTGGCTTAGATATAAGTGTACGTTTAGATGTGGCTCTACACGTTGTGAACTGTGTCCTTCTGTGTATACGAGTGACCGTTTCTCTTCATCTATTACAAAACAAATCCTATGAAATAGGACAATATATTGACTGCAACACCAGGAACGTGATTTATCTCATCACATGTAAAAAATGTCATATGATATGTGGGACAAACATCACGCTACTTAAGAGAATGCATTAGAGAATGTCTCCAATATTCGAAATAGAAAGAATATCAATGCATCAAAACATTTCTTATTGTATACAGGGCCAGAACTAGGGGTAGGCAGAAGAGGCAGCTGCCTAGGGCGCAACGATTGGGGGGCGCTGGACAGCTACCTCTTCTGCCTACTCCTAGACCAGACCTGGCACTATTCCGAAAATAGAAACCAGCACCGACTCCTGCCTGTCCGACTGGGGCAGTCGGTGCGCACCGCTATTTATCCCTTTCCCTTTGCGCTCTCTGACCTCAGACTCCACCCCACCACACCCCTTGCGGATGGTACGTCCCACTGTCAGACTCATAAATAGCAGTGCCAGGGAGTCGTAGGACAGTGGCGCTTCTTGCACTCGTTGTGTTACGTATTCAGAGCCATGGAGGGAATGTGCTCATTTGAGTAATTGATTTATTCAAGGCCTTTTTACTGGATTATGACTGTGTCCCAAAATATCTGACATTTATATCTACTTTTATATCCCTATTTATACCTATATTTGTAGATTTATATATCCATACTATATTAATGATATTCAACTAGACTTTCGTCTTATTTGGAAAGTTTTTCTCTTTCTTTGTGGAAACAGTCCTTATTTTTGTAGATACTTATTTAATTTTAATGTTGATTTGATGTTTTCATTCATATGCATGGTCCCCTTTACTAGTCATTTACTATATGGTCATTTTCCTGTTTGGGTCCTTAAATACTGACATCACATGCAATGAGGTTAAGCTTATGACTAAGCATAAGATGGACACGAAACGCGTAAAGCTTGACATGGTTGTCTAAATAAAAACTTTCTACTTTTTAACTGCTATTTCTGTCTGATCTGCAAGTGATTTGCAGAGTGCCCTATAACTTTATTGTTGCTACATGGGTATATAATTAAAAGGACTCATCTAGACTCATCAAGTCATTAAACTCTGAGGCATTAACATGTTATTCACATACCTGATAAACTGAAGTTGGACTTGTGAAGGTTCCTGATTGGAACAGGCTGAGGTTTGGAAGGTGAGGATTTAGCCGATGGAGCTGGAGTTACGTACTTGGGAGGAGCTGGAACTTCATATACAGGCCCATCATACATCCCACGTGACACGGGTTCTAATCCCGCCACCTAGAAAACAAGTCTTCTGATTAATGGGCAAATTCCGCTAATGCAAAAATAATCATTCCATATACTCTTAAAAGGCATGTAAAGGCAAAAAAATAAATTCCAATTTTTACTTTCTTTAATGTATATACTTATATACAATATACTTCAATTAAAAAATGTGTACCGTTTTTATAAGAAACCTGACTGTATGCAGTGAAATTCTCCCTTCATTTACTGCATTTTAATTTAAAGGGCATTTAAAGTCTAAAATAGAATAAGGCTAGAAATGCTGTATTTTGTATACTAAATATAAACAAGAACTTACAGCACCACAAGCCTAATCAAACAAATAATTTATGCTTTCAAAGTTGGCTACAGGGGGTCACCATCTTGTAACTTTGTTATACATCTTTGCAAGACTAAGACTGTGCAAATGCTCAGTGTGGTCTGGACTGCTTAGGGATCATCATAAACAAAGCTGCTTGAGTTCTGCATGGCTGGGAAGTAAGGCGGGGGCTCCCCCTGCTGTTCATAAGTATGATTGTTTCCCTGCTCAGCAGTTAGGGACCGTCTGACAATTCCTATCCACAGCAGTAAATGAAGGGAGAATTTCACTGCATACAGTCAGGTTTCTTATAAAAACAGTACACATTTTTTAATTAAAGTATATTGGAGTTAGGTTTCTTTTTCAATAAAGAAAGTAAAAATGGGATTTTATTTTTTTGCCTTTACATGCTCTTTAATAACGGTGACTTAAATATCTATATCAAGCCAGTGTGCCTTGGATTTAGACTATGTAAAACACATTTAATTTCCCCATTTGTACACTGGATATTAGGACTGTGTTTATTATAGGGATGCACCGAATTCAGGATTCAGTTCAGTATTCGGACAGGATTCGACCATTTTAATCAGGATTCAGATTTGGGCAAATCTTCATGCCTGACCGAACCGAATCCGAATCCTTAAAATTACGTGACTTTTTGTCACGAAACAAGAAAGTAAAGAATTTTCCTGCGTGCACAGCTCTTTTTTTCCCTCCCCACCCTGATTTGCATATGCAAATCAGGAGTCGTATACGGTTCGGTATTCGCCCAAATTTTTCACAAAGGAATCCAAAATAGTGGATTTGGTGCATCCCTAGTTTATTATACCACTACACAGTAACATGAAGTCATTCATATTTTGCTAGACAGAACATTTTCATTAATAGCCACAGCCTCAAATTTCCTCTTATTCAAAAGTTGGTAATTCACAGGCCAGTGCTGGCTGACAATCTTAGAGCAGCTTTACCAAGGGATGAAGTGAAACTCTGAATTTTTAAATTTGAATTTTGAGGTAATTTTAGTGTACTTCAACTAGGGAATAGTGCAAATTCGAATGGAATTTGAAAAAAAGTGACAAATTCGAATATTGAAATTTATCATGTACTGTCTCTTTAAAAATTGGACTTCGACAATTCGACATCGTAAACCTGATGAATTGCTGTTTTAGACTATGGGGGACCTCCTAGAACCTATTTGGAGATCCGAATCGAAATATCGAATACAGCCTATTCACCAAAAGTTTTAAAAAAATTTGATATTTGGCCACACTGACTACAATCTAGTTGATATACCTTTTCGCGTGATATACCTGATATATCTTTTTGGGGAGGACCACATAGACGTCTCCCAAGGGTTTGCTCATTCATCGTAATGTGAATGAGCTAAGAATCTATGAACAGCTTAATAGGGCTCATTCATTTGCACTAGGCTCCATCTTTCATTCTGAGCAGTAGGCATATCGAAGTTAATAGCAGATTGGCTGCTATGGGCTTCTGCACTGCAGTAAATTTGCTCAGTGCTTACAAAAAAGCCTCTCAATTAAGGCAGTGGCAGAGACTTATCCAACACCTTTACCCCCTATCGAGTTAAAGCGGACCTGTCACCTGGACATAAAAAGCTGTATAATAAAAGTCCTTTTCAAATTAAACATGAAAACCAAATTCTTTTTTTTATTAAAGCGTTCATAGCTGTTTTAAACTCATTTAAAAATCTCTGCTTTCAATCAAATATTGTCTACACCTCCTCTATGCCTTAGGCATAGAGGCGGGGCAAGCAATTACTTTCACTTTCCATTCAGCACTTCCTAGATGTCACTGCTCTCCCCACATTCCCCCAGTTCTCTTAACCATTTAATTGTGTAGCCAGGGCATGGGGATGGACATCAGGTCCCCCATTCTGGTGCACAAACAAGATTCTGAGATGATGGAAGACTTGCCTTAATAACAATGCCGACAAAATGGCTCCTGCCTGCTTGCTATAATTATTAATTCCCAGACTGAAGGAAACACGATTCAAATAGTTTATACAGTGTAATTAAAGTTAATTTTGCTTGACTAACATGATAAAATAGGATTTGAAATAATTTTTTTGGGTGACGGGTCCCCTTTAAATATTTTTTTATTTAGCACCCAGTGGTACACAAGGCTACTTCATATAATAATTACAGTACAGGGAGAATAAATTCAGGAATATTAACAATGAAACATAACATAAAACAATAGACTGTAAATTATCTTTTTTTCCTCTAAATGTTTAGTGAGGCACAGCGGAATAGACTGGCACCACACTGCAGGAATCCATTCCTAACCACTACAGATGATGATAACCATTACACAGTAGTGCAGTGCTTAGAAATGTTGGCCAATTAGGCCTCTTTTCACTTATCACCTAGTGCTAGGATCCTGGGTTCGATTCCATTGCAGGCATTATTTAATGAACAAACCTTGTTCCTGATTTTGATGCGCTGGTAAATGAATTCTGGGAATGGTTTCCGAGGTATGAACCGCCCCATGCCCTGGTTAACATGCAGGTTTCCATCCTCGTAGACAATCTTTCCTTGGCTAATAACCACCAGCGGGGCGCCACGACACTCCATGCCTTCAAAGATGTTGTATTCTACCGCCTGAGAGTCACAAAGAAAACATTTTATGAACATTTAACCTGTGCTAGGACTTTACAGGATTGTTATCTTAGGCCACCAGGTTACCATGTGTGGCCAGTTTTTCCTTCAGCCAGTCCAGTTCTTTTTCTAGGTACATGGAGGATCCCTACTGTTATTATCTGAACAAAGGTGTATTCACTTACAGATTTGTGAGTCTTTGCAGAGACTGTCTTAATCTTGTCCGGATCCCAGATAACCACGTCAGCATCTGAACCAACTGCAATTCGACCTTTTCTTGGGTACAGGTTAAATATTTTGGCAGCATTTGTACTAGTGACTGCAACAAACTGGTTCTCATCCATTTTACCAGTAGCCTTTAAAACGCAAAAAACATTAAATCTATAAGTCTTGAGCAGTTAGGATTTAGCAATGAAATTTGTCTTGACATGGCTGGTAAACTTATAGGAAATGTAAACCCTTGAAACAAATGAATGTATAATTGCTCAGGGGGCATCTATTATTTTTACAATTTATATTTTATAGTTTTGGCAGTGGTTACACTGCTAATACAGGTATGGGACCTCTTATCCAGAATGCTCAGGACCTGGGGTTTTCCGGATAATGGATCTTTCCATAATTTGGATCTTCATACCTTAAGTCTACAGAAAATCATTTAAACATTAAATAAACCCAATAGGCTGGTTTTGCCTCCAATAAGGATTAAAGGACAAGGAAAGGCAAAAAAATAAAATCCCATTTTTACTTTCTTTAATGAAAAAGAAACCTATCACCAATATACTTTAATTAAAAAATGTGTAAAGTTTTTAAAAGAAACCTGACTGTATGCAGTAACATTCTCCCTTCATTTACTGCTGTGGATAGTAATTGTCAGACGGTCCCTAACTGCTGAGCAGGTAAACAATCATACTTATGAACAGCAGGGGGAGCCCCCGCCTTACTTCCCAGCCATGCAGAACTCAAGCAGCTTTGTTTGTGACGATCCCTAAGCAGCCCAGACCACACTGAGCATGTGCAGGGTCAGGCAAAGATGTATAACAAAGTTACAAGATGGTGACCCCCTATGGCCAACTTTGAAAGCAAAATTATTTGTTTGATTAGGCTTGTGGTGCAGTAAGTTCATGTTTATGTTTAGTATACAAAATACAGCATTTCTAGCCTTATTCTATTTTAGACTTTCCTTGTCCTTTAATTATATTGTGGTTGGGATCAAGTACAAGGTACTGTTTTATTATCACAGAGAAAAAGGAAATCATTTTTAAATATTTGGGTTATTTGGATAAATTGGAGCCTATGGGAGATGGCCTTTCCATAATTTGGTGCTTTCTGGATAACGGGTTTCAGGATCACAAATCCTATACCTGTATGAATTGTATAATGCATTATTAAATGTTTAATGAATTTTAAACAGCGCACCTGTTGTTCAGTTCAGCCAACCAGCTACAGTGGCAGAAAATTAAGTTTGCAAGCAGAGGAAAGTCTTGTGATGTTCCTCAGCTCATTTAATACATATTTTTCTAACTATCGCAAGTCGGTCAAACTTAACAAGGCGCACAAATGTACTATTTTAGCAGTGTCCAAACTACTAATAATCTTGAAAACTAGAAAAAAAAATAATGGCATTGCAAAAGTCTTTGGAAGAGCACTCTGAGCAATTTTACATAAAATTTGTGAGGGTTTACTTGAAATAATTTAAATTATTTCCTTGAAATAATCCCAGGCTATATGGTACAGGTATTGGATCTGATATCTGCAAACTCGTTTGTGTCCATAGACTGTATTTTATCCAAATAATCCAAGCTTTTAAAAATTATTATTTTTTCACTGTAATAATAAAACAGTAGCTTGTACTTGATCCCAACTAAGATATAATTAATCCTTATTGGAAGCAAAACCAGCCTATTGGGTTTATTTAATGTTTACATGATTTTCTAGTAGACTTAAGATCCAAATTACGGAAAGATCAATTATTCAGAAAAAAAAACAGATCTTAAAGGGCATGTAAAGTCTAAAATAGAATAAGGCTAGAAATGCTGTATTTTGTATACTAAATATAAACATGAACTTACTGCACCACAAGCCTAATCAAACAAATAATTTATGCTTTCAAAGTTGGCTACAGGGGGTCACCATCTTGTAACTTTGTTATACATCTTTGCAAGACTAAGACTGTGCACATGCTCAGTGTGGTCTGGGCTGCTTAGGGATTGTCATAAATAAAGCTTGAGTTCTGCACGGCTGGGAAGTAAGGCGGGGGCTCCCCCTGCTGTTCATAAGTATGATTGTTTCCCTGCTCTGCAGTTAGAGACCATCTGACAATTCCTATCCACAGCAGTAAATGAAGGGAGAATTTCACTGCACTGTACACATTTTTTTATTAAAGTATATTGGAGATAGGTTTCTTTTTCATCAAAGAAAGTAAAAATGGGATTTTATTTTTTTTGCCTTTACATGCCCTTTAAGCATTCTGGCTATCATATCCCATACCTGTATAACTAAATTATCTTTTTAAACCTCTTCAGTTTAATTATAAAAATTCAAGGATACTTGTTTTGTTTTTATCTTATACCTTTGTATTCCCCACTGAAACCAGAGGATTTCATTTAAAGGGCCAGTAACATCATTTTTTAAATTCATTAGTATCGAATGAAAAAAAAACAGAAAGACAAATTAAACATTTAAATCGCTAAGTCTTTATTAAGAAATAACTCTGCTTGCGCTCCTCTTCGGGAAAAGGCTATCCAGGGATCCATCATGCAGCGCTTGATTTCTCCTCCCTGCCTTCCTCATAGGAGCTAGCTAGGGAGGAGAAATCAAGCGCCGCATGATGGATCGTCACTGTGTCACCTTTTCTGAAGAGAAGAGCAAGAGGAGTTTCGTTAAGTTATTTCTTAATAAAGACTTTAAAAGTTTAATTTGTCTTTGTGGGGTTTTTTTTTCATTCCTTAATAACGATTTTTTAAAAAAAAGAAATTGATGTTACAGGTCCTTTAAATAGATTTCTGTATAATTTGCACCATCCTCCTCCCTTACTGCTGCTTATTATTCAAGGAAGGAATTTATTATATAAGGCAGGAGTTCCCATACTTATGTGAGATCTACTTTAAGTGAAGTTGTCCCATTATGATCTACATCCATAATATCACTGTTAGCATTCTGTTCCATGGAAAATATTACTTAAAACATTATATTGATTTATAAGAGAATATATATTGCTATATCAATCAATTATTACTTATGTAATCTTAACATAATAAATATCTGAATGAAAAGCGTGAAATAGGAGGCTAATATAGTGTCTTGAGATCTACTGATCCCCAGCTAAAGGTCTCCTGGTAGATCCCGATGTACCTTGTGGGCACCCCTGATATAGGGTGTTTACGTAGGAGGAAGAATCCAATTAAATACAAGATGAAACTTACCACAGCTTTATCCCATACAATAGACATCCGTTCCTCAATTCCATTGACTCCCTCTGGAATCAGAGTAAAATTATCCTTTCCTATAGCTTTTTGGGCAGTGCTGTAAGAGCAGTGACCGCTGCCCGTAACCTGCAGGTCCCCACTAAGAGGAAAAATATAGAATATTGTTAAGATATCTGTTTACATATACACACATTGCAACATGAAAATACTCACTATTAATAATTGGTTAAAACTCCAATAATCTTCAGTATGATCTGACATGCGCAATGTGCTTTCTGCTCTGTAGTGTGTCACTGGGTTGGATATGAGCATTGAGAGACAGAAGGATGTACCTGTCATACAGACTGAGCAGAGAGTTAAGCTGGCCATAGGCACAAAGATCCGACCGTACGAATCAACGTACGATCAGACTTTCCCATCTCCCGACCCTCCACTAACCATTCAGATCAAATAAAGTAGTTAAAGAACAGATCAGCAATGTTCTGCCCCTGACAGCAATCGTACGATATCTATGTCCAACCAAAGCTGTTGACCGTCTCCCACTGAAAATCGTACGATCGGCAATACACGCAGAGATATTATCGGCAGCCGACAGAAATTTTCCAACCTGTCCGATCGACCAAACGGACGAAAAATGTCAGGACCCTCCACACACGATTCGAAAATTGTACGAATCCACGATTTGTACGATCGGATTGTTTGTGTCTATGGCCAGCTTAAGTGTCACCCCCATCCAGGCACACTACAGAGCAGAAAGTAACTAATCACACATCGGTAGTTTATGGTAAGAATCCAATGTTGTTATTAGGAATATCAATATCTGACACCGGATTCTCCATGGACTAGCAGTTAATGTGACACGAGTAAATCTCACCAAGCTAAGAGCGAGTTCAAGTAATCCGGTGTGGTGGGGTCTGGGCTTAAAGGAGGCGATGTGACAAAGGCCGCAGCTTTGGCCCAGTTTTTGCTCCAGTAGTGGGTACCGTCTGTCCCTAAACTTGCTGTGATTGGCTCTCCAAACACTAAAGCACCTGCAAAAAAAACACCAGGTCAGTTTCTACTGGAACTCATAGCATATAAGCATTACTATACCTACTACCCTCATACACTTATCTGTTCATGTGCCTCACTCACTTCTATCTCATTTTCTTTTTTCATTTTCTAATTCTTTTTAAAAGTACCAATGAGCATTTTCCCCTGATCCCTGCCCTCACTAGATATAGCCCCAGGCATTTGAGGATGGGCTTAGTCAATGCCAATACCTTTTTTCCTCGTTTGTGCGATCACATCGGAAACGCTTTTACTCATCACTTTGGTTATATACACAGGGCAATTAATTGTGCTAGCTATGGTTATGGCTCGGAAAACTGCCTCTGCTTCAAGCTGGAAAGGGAAAAAAAAAACATAATTTTACAAACCACATAAAACTGTCCGATCTCACCCAGTCATGTCTGTTATGGTTAAAGTCACAAGGGATGTTTTGTCGCCCATGTACAAATCACTTCCACACAGAGAATTCAATTGTGATCCGTGAGTAAAATGCTTGAATTACTCGATTTTGCAAAAACCTCCTTATACTTTTTTTCATGCAAATATGCATTTAAGTGTGTGGAAAATTATTTATATTTTTGTCATACAATTATAGTTGTATTCTGAATTTGTTTTTTTTGTCGACGTTCAAAGTCATCTGTGTACAAGCTACAGAGGGTTTACCATCCCTGCACCTCCTGTCATTGAAATCAATATAAACCAACTCTCAGCGTTGTGTGATAATTATATATATTTAGCATATAGCCTTATTGACTTAGCTTTAGCTACAGACGGGTGGGCCAGAAAGGCCAAAAATAGCCCACTATCTCTAACATATTACCAGAAAACACTGTTTCCAGTCTCTACTGGTCCTCTGACAGGCAGAATGATTAGCTAAAAATTACATACAATAACTCTTTTTATTATTACACGACTCCTAATCATTACAGAATGCTCAGGCTACAGCTAGATGCTGACATTAAAGTCAATCTGTGATACAGAATATTAACATATACAGTAGGTAACAGAGTATGTATTTTATGCCTGTAAGACACTTCTGGAGGAGTATTGCAGTTCCTACTCTTAGGGGCTGATTCACTAAGGGTCGAATATCGAGGGTTAATTAACCCTCGATATTCGACTGGGAATTGAAATCCTTCGAATTCGAATATCAAAGTCGAAGGATTTAGTGCAAATAGTGCGATCGAAGGATTATTCCTTCGATCGAACGATTAAATCCTTCGAATCGAACGATTCGAAGGATTTAAATCCAACGATCGAAGAAATATCCTTCGATCAAAAAAAGTTAGCCAAGCCTATAGGGACCTTCCCCATAGGCTAACATTGACTTCGGTAGCTTTTATCTGCCGAACTAGGGGGTCGAAGATTTTTTTAAAGAGACAGTACTTCAACTATCGAATGGTCGATTAGTCGAACGATTTTTAGTTCGAATCCTTTGATTCAAAGTCGTAGTTGTAGTCGAAGGTCGAAGTAGCCCATTCGATGGTCGAAGTAGCCCAAAAAATACTTCGAAATTCAAAGTTTTTTTTACTTCGAATACTTCACTCGAAGTTAGTGAATCGGACCCTTAAAGAAAAAAGATGCACCTTTCCGAAACAAGGGCCAATCATCCTCTTCTTTTACTGTAAAGCTACACTTATGAATATTATACTAATGAGGAGTTAGCAATGCAGAGAATTCTGTTTATAGCTAGCGGGTACCTCCTCCGGCCGGCTGAGAGCGTGTCCTTCTGGGCCAGTTATTCCCATTTCCAATATCCTTTTTTGTTCCTGTTGAAGAGGGTGAAGGAATGTGGTATTATTCTGTGTATTTAAATATGACAGAACACATGCACCTTCCATATAACAAGCGTATGACTGATATAATGGCCCGGTACCGAAGCAGTGCATGGATCCATAAGAAACGGTCATTTGCATATTTGCATTTTAGAGTGCTAAGGAATGCATCACAATAGAAACTGCAGTTGCATTATTGTCATTGTTTTGTATGTGTTTTGCTAAAAAAGTAAAAAAAATTAAATATTATTTATATATTCTTTTTAGCTGAAAAAGTCAGAACCCTTTTGTCAGCTCCAGGAAGCTGCAGGACCTTCTTATGCTCTTGAATGACATTGGAGGAAGCCAAATAATATCTGCCTGCCCTTTTTATTGTTAATTAGCCCTCAAGGGTGAAAGACAATTTAAATAATACCTCCAGTAAAATGGCATACAGGGTCGGACTGGGCCCAGACCAGATCCCCATGGCCCATTGATTGATTACCTGACCTCCCTGCTGGACACCCAAAGATATGGGTAGGTGCACACTGGTGGGGGGCAAGGGTTCCATCAGGGTGATGGGGGGCCCAGGGGGAGATGTGGGTCCCTGATTTGGCAGCTCCGGTGGGCCCCGACCTTGACGGCATATGAAAACCAGGAAGACTTGTACATATACTTGTTTAACAATTGATTATAATAGGGATAATGATAGGAACTGTGTATTGTAAAACTGCACTCCCATATGAACAGTTTGATTGGCACTTGAGTAAATGACCTTATAGGAGAACTAAACCCTAAAAAATAATACGGCTAAAAATTACATATTTTATATACTGAATTTATTGCACGAGGCTTAAGTTTCAGCTTGTCAATAGCAGCAATGATCCAGGACTTCAAACTTGTCACAGGGGGTCACCATCTTGGAAAGTGTCTGTGACACTCACATGCTCAGTGGGCTCTGATTGGCTGTTGAGAAGCTAAGCTTAGGGCTTGTCACTAATTATCCAGCAGAAAATGAGCTTCCCCTGTAATATAAGCTGATGCTACAGGTTTGCTGATTATTAAATTCTGATGCTATTTGCACTGGTTTCTGTGCTGCCATGTAATAATTATCTGTATTAATTACTAATCAGCCTTATATTGTGACATTTCTATTCTATGTGTACTGTATATAGTGAGTGGGCCCCTAAGCTTAGTAAGTGACAACAGCACAGAGCATCAGCAGAAAAGAAGATGGGGAGCTACTGGGGCATCTTTGGAGACACAGATCTTTACTGCTAAAGGGCTGTGGTTGCCTTGGGCTGGTACAGAAGCTCAAAACATAATGTACAACATTTCTAGCTACTTATTTCGTTATGCTTTAGTTCTCCTTTAATACCCCAAGTCGCTGATTGGCCATGTCACACCTTCCCAATGTTAGTTAGTGCATAATGGATATCAAGGGAGACTCTAGGGGTCACAACAGAAGTCAGACACTAAAAAGTGATACTGCTGCAAAGACAACTCACCTGAGCTATTAAGTCTCCATTCTCAGCATGGACCATTATTACAGCACCAAGTCCCTTGAGATACATAAAGATTTCATACAGCTAGAAAAGGGAGAGAAAGTGTATAGTATACAGCTCATAGGTACAAGAGAAGGGCAACTTGATGCTGAAATTCTGAAAATGGTGGGCTCTATAAATACTGGTATGAGACCTGTTATCCAGAATGCTCAGGACCTGGGGTTTGCCAAATAAGGGGTCTTTCCATAATTTGGTTCTCCTTACTTTTAAAAAGTCTACTAAAAAAATCATGTAAACATTCAATAAACCCAATAGATTTTGCTTCCAAAAATAATTAATTATATCTTAGTCGAGATCAAATACGAGGTACTGTTTTATTACTACAGATATAGGATCCCTTATCCGGAAACCCGATATCCAGAAAGCTCCAAATTACAGAATGGCTGTCTCCCATAGACTCCATTTTATCTAATTAATCCAAATTTTTAAAACTTATTTCCTTTTTTTCTGTAATAATAAAACAGTATCTTGTACATGATCCCAACTAAGATATAATTATTCCTTATTGGAAGCAAAACCAGCCTATTGGGTTTATTTAATGTTTAAATTAATTTCTAGTAGACATAAGGCATGAAGACCCAAATTACGGAAAGATCCATTATCCAGAAAACTCCGCGAATTTATTTGCCAGGCGTGAATTTGCAGCGAATTTCCGCGTTTTGCCGCCGGCTAATAAATTCACGAATTTCGCCCATCACTATTACTCATTTTTCAGTTCAGGCGTCTCCTATTCATATTCCAAATTCTCATTCAAATCAGTGCGGGGTGGCTGGGGTAATTTGGGACCCTAGAAACCAGATTGCTGGATTAGCAAACTGGAGAGCTGCTGAATAAAAAGATAAATTATTTAAAAAACATAAATAATAAAAAATTAAAATCAATTGCAAATAGTGCCAGAATATCCTTATCTATATCATACTTGATTTAAAGGTGAACAACCCCTTTACATTTTTAGAATACAACATTTTTCATATGTATATATATATATATATATATATATATATATATATATATATATATATATATATATATATATATATATACAGGTATGGGACATATCCAGAATGCTCAGACCTGGGGTTTTCCAGATAAATATCTTTCAGTAATTTGGATCTTCATACTTTAAGTCTACTAGAAAATCATGTAAACATTAAATAAACCCAATAGTCTGGTTCTGCTTCCAATAAGGATTAATTATATCTTAGTTGGGATCAAGTACAAGTGACTGTTTTATTATTACAGAGAAAAGGGAAATAACTTTTTAATCTAAAAAAAGTTAGATTATTTGATTATAATGGAGTCTATGGGAGACGGCTTTCCGTAATTCTGAGCTTTCAGGGTAACGTGTTTCTGGATAATGGATCCCATACCTAAAAAACAGCGTTCAATGGACATTGATTACAGGTAATGCTAGAATGCACATAAAAAATAAAACAAGTTAGGGACCGCCATTCGGGGTTTACCTTGACGTGGTATGGTGGCTTATCAATTTTATGATCATAATTTTGTAACAAAATAACCCCTATTTGGGTACATATGCAATAGCATTTATTATACTTATATATATACTTTAAAGCCTTTAGAGTGCTCCCACAACCCCCCTGTTTTGATATTATATATATATATATATATATATATATATATATATATATATATATATATATGGGTCTCGTGGGTATCAGCACTCAATGCTTGTACGAATTTGAGGTGCAGGATCAAAATTAATAGTATAGGTAATGCAAGGATCAGCACACTCATTTGTAGAAAAGCGTAGTGTATTTTATTTCAACACAGCATTGTGTCCAATGCTGTGTTGAAATAAAATACACTACGCTTTTCTACAAATGAGTGTGCTGATCCTTGCATTACCTATATATATATATATATATATATATATATATATATAAAAAAGACTGCTAATTGATGAGTGCCCCACTGGGTCCTCAGCAATTGCGGAATTATACCTCTACATTTTGATCTGCATATTGCAGCCATAAATATACCTTGTAGAAGTACGAGAAGTATTAAAGAAATACCTGGCTGTCGGTCATTTGGTATAGATCTTTGTAGGCCATGTACACCTGAAAAGAATTGACACCTGTTGGAAAAATAACAAGGAACATTGTTTTAAAAGATTTGCTGCTGACTTTGTGCTACAATCTTAAGTTCTATGTCCTGAAACTATACAGTACAGACTGTTCTGGAGAAAAACACATTAAAGGAACAGTTAAGTATAAAAATAAAAACTGGGTAGCTACATAGGCTGTGCAAAATAAAAAACTGTTTCTAATATAGTTAGTTAACCAAAAATGTAATATATAAAGGCTGGAATGACTGGATGTCTAACATAATAGCCAGAACACTACTTCCTGCTTTTCGCCTCTCTAACTCTGAGTTAGTCAGTGACTATAAGGGGGGCCACATGGGACATAACTGTTCAGTGAGTTTGTAATTGATCCTCAGCATTCAGCTCAGATTCAAATGCAACAATTATGACCCATGTGGCTCCCCCTCAAGTCACAGACTATCTGTTTGCCCAGTTTTATTTTTATACTGAACTGTTCCTTTAAGCTGTACAGGATAAGACCAATGGACTTGTGAAGTTTGCCAGGTGCAACCATGGACAGTTCTCCCATTAATCAATGAACCTATATAGGGAGAAAACCCAGCTCACAGCTAAAGACAGTACAGAGCTAGGGAACTAAATGAAAATGATGGCTCATGGTGCTCTTTCACAAACCTTTGTCTTGAATGAGGATGTCCAGTTCCTCTCGGATTCCATCGTACCAGCTGGTAATGTCCACATGAAGAGAGTAATCACAGCAAGATTTGGTGTCGGCTACCTCGTGCCACTTTTCAAAAGAGGCCAAGAGATTGGATCCAGGGTCTGGTACAACATGGTCAACTAAGGAGGAGAAGTAATATGTGTTGAGCCACTAGCAATCCCTCACAATCATTATTTTACTTTTGGTCTAAAATCCAAATGGAAATTATAAGGCAGGATGAATATGGATAAGTAAGTGATTGGGGGAAAAGAAAAAGAAGAGCGATGATAAGAAACAAAAATTAAAGCTAAGGGGCAAATTCACTAAAGGGCGAATTTTCGCCAGCAAAGGATCCGCGTAAAGGATCAGGTGTAAATTATTTACCACTACGCTAATTCACTAAAATGCAAAGTTGCGTCTCTGTAGCTTAATTCTGGCGCAGTTGTGCTAGCGTCAATTCGTCAGCCAAAGCATTTCATAGCAAACTTTCTCGCGTTCATTTCTGCCTAGCGAGACTTCATTAGTACACTTAGGTAAATTCGAAAAAGGGCAGATACATATACGTCGTTTAGACGACTTTATTAAAGATGTTGGTGCAAATGCTTGAAGTGGCCACTTATTATTACAAATGTCCAAGGAAGCAAAATAAAGACAAAAGATCCTCTAATGTCCTAGACATGAGCCCACCCTAAAACAAATGTGACATGCCCCTCAAATGGTTGGGTAAAATTTTAACACAAAAATCTATAAAACTATAAAAGTAAGGACTTTCGAAGCCAATCCTGCTTTAAAATATGAAAAAACTAGGGATGCACCGAATCCACTTTTTTGGATTCGGCCGAACCCCCGAATCCTTCCAAAAGGATTCGGCCGAATACCGAACCGAATCCGAACCCTAATTTGCATATGCAAATTAGGGGTGGGAAGGGGAAAATACTTTTTACTTCCTTGTTTTCTGACACAAAGTCACGCAATTTCCCTCCCTGCCCCTAATTTCCATATGCAAATTAGGATTCGGTTCGGCCGGGCAGAAGGATTCGGCCGAATCCGAATCCTGCTGAAAAAGGCCGAATCCTGGCCGAATCCCGAACCGAATCCTGGATTCGGTGCATCCCTAGAAAAAACGCCAATGTTTTTTAGCACTTTTATGACTTTTTGGCATACAGGATATGATGTCGGATTCAGATTCAGTTCGGCCAGGCACAAGAATTCGGTCGAATCTGAATCTTGCTGAAAAAGGCTGAATCCTGGCCAAATCCTGAACCAAACCCTGGATTCGATGCATCCCTACTAATTTTCAACAATTTCTCCATCTTTTTACTGTTTCATATCTCTGGTTTACATCTCTGCCACCCCAATATGTTTTAAAGCATATTAACAGAATAACGCATGCACATTAGAATAACATTTTATTGATGCCTCCATCATATATGATACTAGAGGTTTAAGTAGAAGACCCCTGGATATTAAATATACTTTATAATTATAACGTATTTATAATGTATTTGAAATGAAACTATTCAAACTTTAGATACAGTTAATAATTAGTGATGGGAGAATTTGCTTTGCCGAAAAATTTGCAAATTTCGCGCAAAATTCGTGAAAGTCTCGTTTTTGACGCTGGTGTACGTTTTTGATGCCAGCGTCTGTTTTTTTTACGCCGTTGTCTGTTTTTTTGGCGAAAATGTACCAGCGTCCAAAAAACGGATGCCGGTGTCCATTTTTTTTGACCCCGGAGAATTTTCGCGCCCGTTTATTGGATTATTTGATTGTAATGGAGTCTATTAGAGATGGCCTTTCCAAAGTTTTGGTTTCTGGATAATGGGTTTCTGGACAATGGATCCCATAATTGTAATTACCAGCATCAAGTATCAAATAAGAGAGCTTATATACTTACTGATCATGGTGGTTCCACCAGCCACAGCAGCCTTTGTGCCTTGGAAGAAGTCATCCAAGGTGCTCATACCCAGATATGGCTTCTGTAGGTAAGTGTTCACATCTATCCCGCCAGGAATAACCATGCGTCCATGGGCCTCGATTGTTTTCACTCCGCCTGGAACAATCAGGTTCTCTCCTATTTGTCTACAAGTTAAAAATGATCAATGAGTTTCGTCAAGTGTCTACAAGAAAATTATGCCCATAAAATTTGTCATCCATAGACGTCAATGCATTTCCGCTACATTTCGAGGCTTTGTGAAATTTCAGCAAATTAAAACGGGTTAGATTCTCCCAGCACTATCAATGAGGAGTCACGGAACAGGAAGGTGCACTCAATATGGTGAACCATCAGTGTTTATTCATTGAGTGTAGATTCAGTTACCATAGTGACTTGTACCTGCTCATAAAGAAGGCATCACTGTGACACCTGTCATCCCATTAATTGGGGGACAGAGATGGTTTTAGGATTGAGGCTTTTGGCTCCTAGTTGCCGACTCAACTGTGCAATTTCATGTCTTTTGAGAGGGGGGGGGATATATGGTGGCAGAGGCAATTCAGCATTAAGTGATTAAAGGAGAACAAAACCCTTTACTGCTAAAGGGCTGTGGTTGCCTTGGGCTGGTACAGAAGCACAAAACATAATGTACAACATTTCTAGCTACTTCTTTAGTTAAACTTTAAAGCTATATAAATACATGTTAATAATAATAATAAACTTTTGTTCTCCTTTAAGGAATCTGATGGGTGATAGTGCTCAATGCTGCTGGTAAACAGTGTTAACATTAACACCCCACTGGACACAAACATTCTGATGGATTGACGTGGGTATCAGGCTTGATAAACGTTTAATTTCATCTTTTCCTGACAATCCTTCTAGCATAATCATTAGGGATGCACTTAGTCCTATTTGGGATTTGGCTGAATCCCTGAATCCTTCATGAAAGATTCGGCCGAATACCAAGCCAAATCATAATTTGCACATGCAAATAAGGGACAGGAAGGGAAAAAAAGAAAAAAACTTTTTTTTATAACCTTGTTTTGTGACAAAATAATATGTGATTTCCCTTCCTGCCCCTAATTTACAAATGCAAGTTAGGATTTGGGTTCGGCCAGGCACAAGGATTCATCCAAATCTTGCTGAAAAAGATTTAATCCCAAAACGAATCCTGGATTCGGTGCATCCCTTATAATGATATGTTCTCCAGTATGAGTATTTCTGCCTTATGGCTCTGTACCAAAATCCACTTCCAGGAAAAACTAAGAAATATTAGTCAGTCTCTTCGCTGCTGAGGGTCTTAGCTCACTACAAGGGTCACCTGACAATTCCCAAAAATTCTTTTAATTTCTACATGCAATCTAGCTTTAGCTTTCCTGAATAGATTAGTTCACAACACAGTTGCTGATACACACAATTTTGAGGTAACTGTCACCCTGCTGCTGTGTTTTAAGAGCGAACACAATTTTGTTTTTGTTTTGTTTTTGGTGTTCAGTATCAAACAGCAGGAACACCTACTTGATAAGGCCGTCTTCTAGGTAAACATCTGCATAGAAAGACTGGTCATCATTAATAATTCTTCCTCCTTTTATCAGAAGTCTGTCGCTCTGTTAACACAAAACACAGAAAGAGTCTATGAAATGCAACATCCCTTTCATTTTTAAGAATGTAAGGTATTGAAAAGCATGAATCTTAGCTAAAGTTCAATGTACAATTCTGCCTCACCTATCAGGGCATGCTGGGAGCTGTAGTCCTATAAACCATATGCAGCATTTAAAAAAAAAAAGACAGAATTGCAAACTATGGAATATAATCCTGGTGCTGCATAGGGAAGAATACAAGCAGTTGGTTTGGCATTATTATTAGGGATGCACCGAATCCAGGATTCGGTTCGGGATTCGGCCAGGATTCGGCCTTTTTCAGCAGGATTCGGGCGAATCCTTCTGCCCGGCCGTACCGAATCCGAATCCTAATTTGCATATGCAAATTAGGGGCAGGGAGGGAAATTGCGTGACTTTTTGTCAGAAAACAAGGAAGTAAAAAATGTTTTCCCCTTCCCACCCCTAATTTGCATATGCAAATTAGGGTTCGGATTCGGTTCGGTATTCGGCCGAACCGAATTTGTGAAGGAATTTGTGAAGGATTCGGGGGTTCGGCCGAATCCAAAAAAGTGGATTCGGTGCATCCCTAATTATTATCAGTTTGCTACAGCTGCAGCTGGGGAATAATTGGGGGAGGAAGGATTTGGGCTTTCATACTGTAAGTGCCTTATTTATCAAAGTCCGAATTTATCTGACTATTTTAATACAAAAAGACCAACCTAACTAGAATCCATGATTGGACCTTATTTATTATTAAATAACCACGATTTTATCAGATCAGGGACAAACACGAAAAAATAGAGCGAAAATCCGGTTTTTTTTTCCAGAAAAGACAGAATTTTTCTGATTTTTGCCCGAAAAGTCAGATTTTCGGGCTAATTCCAGCACAGATCACAAAATCTTCCAAATAGGATAGGGACCTCTCCCACTGACTGATATACAACCTTGATAGGATTCGGACTTTTTCCATCCTCGGGGTAGAATAAATCTTCGAGTTTTTGCCATTCAGACTCTAATAAGTAACCCCCTAAATGTAAGGGCAATTAAATGGCAACCCCAAGAGCTAAAAGAATGAGTTGCTCCTTTCACTAAATATTCCGCACAAATAATTCATGGTCCATGTTGTAATTGTCACTCGGGGTTCTACAAATCCGAGTTATAAAATAATAAGCACGTTTACTCCAGCTCTAGTGACACCTAAAAAACATTTAGTAGGCAGAATGTATTGGTCATCTGGTTGGTTGCTATGTGTTACTAAGACATGGAGCAAATGTTGCACCTGTTATGACACCGCTCCATGGGTTGTATTGACTAGGCAGGCAGACTTGAGTGCAGACAAATATAGTAGTACCCTTCTCCCTGAGTTTATAGAAATTTACCCACAATTCTTCATTGCACTTGATCACAAGGCACATGCTTGTGAATGAATTCTGAAATATTAATGACAACTGCTGTACCTGCAATTAAGAAATATACGGTTTACATACTAATCTCCAATAGCCGCTAGATATTGGAGGGCTTGGCCCAGTTTAGCATAGGATAGATAACAATAACCAATAGGAAGATTTGCAAGAACATTGATATCATACACCTATTATTGGCTCACACGTTATATAAAGGGAAAACACACAAATTCTCTAGGACAGGTCTATCTAACTGTAAAGGTCCCCATACATGGGCCAATATAAGATGCCAGCAGATTAAGTTGAGCAGTGTATGGGGCCCTCCAATGGGCTTTACCAATCAATATCTGGTCAGAAGTTGGCCAGATGTCGATCGGGCAGGTTTAAAAATCCAGTTGGATCGATGAACACATAGGTTTGTTGATGTGCTCCTTTATCCAACTGCAAATATTCTCCTCGTTGTGATCTGATTGTTGGACCCTAGGGCTAACAATCATATCAGCCTGATATTGCCGACCTCTGTATGTAAGGCCATCTTAAGGCTCATAACTATTTGTGGCCCTCCAAGATATTTTACAGCCCTCTGCTTACGTATAGACTGCAGTCATCAGTCAGACATCATTTTGGTATAATCTGGACTATGAACATGTCCAAATATATTTCATTATTTTCTGAAAAATACTCTGACCACATCTGCACAGGTTTTTTTCCCCTTATCAGTACATTTTCCCAAAATTCCCTGATTTTTGCCCTAAAACCACAAAATCTTCGGATTATTGCACAAAATCCGGTGCAGATCAAAATATCTTTGGGACTTCTCCCATTAACTTATATAAAACCGCGGCAGGTCAGAGATGCCGGATTTTTGGATTTAGACTTTTTCCATCCTCGCTGTATGATAAATCCCGAAACATTTGTGGGATTTTTTTCACACTAAAAATTCGGATTTTATAGTAAAATAAAAAACACAATTTTTTCGGGGGTTTTGGCATTCAGAGTTTAATAAATAACCCCCTTTGTGTTTCAACTAATTGGCTGCATGTGGACTTGGACAATGCTGCACTAGGACCTGATCATTTTAACATGTATCGCAGTATTCCATCATCAATGGCTGAGCTGAGCACAGTTTCAACAGGCTATAAGATCAAAAATATGAGGATGGAAGATCATTGGCAATGGGAAGAATGTACTCAGCTTTCCATACATTCTCCATACTATGTGAGAAATGAGAAACACCCACAGACCATTGGTTTAACAGAAGTAAAAAGGCACGTCCCTTGCACAAGCAATGGAAACCTATGCGCCATTTGTGTTTCTATCCAATTGTGTGTCTTTTATTTGAAGTGACATTAGCCTTAGAGAAAGCACAACTGGTTCAGAGATCTCCAGCCAGCACCTAAAACTGAAAGTATCTCTATCTAGGAACCCTGGGAGTTGTAGTTTCACAATGGGAGGGGTAACAGCTCTCCCCTTATTGCTCTAGCCACAGCTGAGATTTATATAAAATAATATATATAAATAGCACAAAGGACACATCAACCATTGAATGTTAGATATCTGTAGCCTAAAAATGATACTATCCATTATAGGGCAGAATAATAGAATAATGATTATGTAGAAAGACAAGTATGCCTCTATATTTCACCATGCACCGTCCTATAAATATTCCTAAACATACAATAAAAAAAAGTTCTAATTTGCTTTACTGCTGACATGACCACCTTAGTGCTGTCAGTGAATGCTGGGAGTTGTAGTACAGCAGCTGCAGGGAGTACAGGGTTAGACATTATGGCCTAACCAATCAACTGCCTGAGAGGGAGAACTGCTGCTATGTGGCAATGGGAAGGTGGGTGAGGGGGTCGCTTTCAAACCCATGAGACAGTCATTGAAGCTATTGTCCTGATTCTCAGACCCCCCCCCCAGCTGGATGTTCTGCTATAGGGCTGAGCTAATAATAGATCTAGGGGGGTGTTGTCTCTGCCATGGAGCACAAAATCAGCCTGCATTCCACTGAAGTCAAACAAGGAGGCCACACTCTTGTTCTTTTCTCATTTATACACTTGCCTTTGTGGAGCTGATGTAACAATCAGTGCTGAGGATACAATGGATAGGGGAAACAGGAGCTGTCCTAGTGCTGAAAGCCACTCACTCACCAACTACACAGCATTATGGGCACACATTCCCCACCCCTTGGCCTTCTATCCAGTGCCCCAGGGAAGCCAAACTATAGACAGAACCGAACCTGCCGAGCCGCGACCCCAGTGATTCGCCCAGACATTTCCTCCTGCTTTGCGCTCATTGCCGCTTCTAATCATCGCGTTCGATCGCTCTGCCCTGCTGCTGCCGCTCGCCCACTCCCCCCACTGCCCGTCGCTGTAACAAAGGACCGATGTCTGGTGCTGAAACCCCCCGGCTCCCGCTATTCTTACCGTTATATGGGGGATGCTCTTCTTCCCTTGGTAGGACATGGTTTGCCCCGGATACGGCGGATTCGTGATAAAACAAATACGAGGGAAGTTTCTTGTGCAGAGAAATAGGGGGATTTTATAAATGAACCTGCCACCTTTTTCGGCTGCAGCGAGGCAGGGAAGAGCCACCCCTAGAGGTTGAATAGAGCTCCTCCTACAGGCGCTGCGGCGCATTACACCCAGGCTTTCACTACAAAGCTTAGGGTCTGTCATCCCATCATCACACACCAGAGAACCAATGAGAAGGCAGCAGAGCTCTCCCCATGCTCACACTGCAGGTATGTCATAGACTGCTAGGGGCCCATTCACTCTGCTGATGTCTGATGAACTAGTCTAACTACACAGCACTGTAATGGCTACAGCTAATCCTACATGTGCATAGAACACAGTCATGTCTAACTTGCTTCTAGTTTCTAGGAACAGACATGTCTCATACTGTTAATATTTAGTATCTTACAGAATGACCTATTCCTAGCAATGTTTCAGTTGGCCTTTGTTTATTTTTTACAGTTTTCCTTTTCTCTTCAGATTCTTTCCAGTTTTCAAATGGGGGGTCACTGACCCCAGCAGCCAATTAAACGATTGCTCTATGAGGCCACAGTTGTATGGGTATTGTTTCTGTTTATCATTTATCTTTCTTTTTATTCATATTCCTGACTCTCTTTCAAACCACTGCCTGGTTGCTAGGTTAAATTGGACCCTAGCGACCAGATAGCTGCTGAAATTCCAAACAGGTGGGCTGCTTAACCAAATAGTAAAAAAATCGAATGATGCAAATAATATAAAAAATGCAGATCAATTACAAATTGTCTCTCTACATCCTACGAACAGTTACCTTAAAGGTGAACAATCCCTTTAATATTCACATAGCTATAAAGCAATTCCATGCATATACCCTAAATCTACTGTATATGGTAACATTAATCATTTGAGTTGTTTAAAATTCAACAGACCCCCTAAAAAAATGTATGAGTATACAGAGTATACAGTCAGAAGCATTCTCTCTGGAACTACTGTGTATGCTACCTACAAGGAATAAAACAACCTATAAGCAATAATGTATTCTGTCCCACTACCCCAATTTTGAATGAACTTTTTACAAGTCTCTTCAGTTTGGAATTTCAGAAGCCATTCAGTGATACAAGTGATAAAACTGGAAGATGAATGTGAATAGGTGAGGTCTGAATACAAAGAAAAGTAAGAGAATGCAACAATAAAAATAAAATGGAGCTTGTCTTAGTGCTGGGGTAAGAAGAAGAAGAAGAAGAAGAAGAAGAAGAAGAAGAAGAAGAAGAAGAAGAAGAAGAAGAAAAAAATGATTAAGAGGAAGATACAGAAGAAGAAGAATAAGCAGAAGAAGAAGAGGCAGAAGAAGAAGAAAGAGGAGGAAGAAGAAGAAGACAAAGAGGCAGAAGAATAAGCAGAAGAAGAAGAGGCAGAAGAAGAAGAAAGAGGAAGAAGAAGAGGCAGAAGAAGAAGACACAGAAGAAGGAGAAGAAGAAGAGGCAGAAGAAGAAGAGGCATAAGAAGAAGAAGAGGAAGAAGAAGAAGAGGCAGAAGAAGAAGAAAGAAGAAGAAGAGGCAGAAGAAGACAAATCATTAATAAACTATAATACATAAAAAATTTAAGACCAATTGAAAAGTTGCTAGGAAAAGCAAATTCTCTAATATACTAAAAGTTTACTTAAAGGGGAACAATGTCTGTAAGGCCAGATTTACCGAGGGCTCGATTTCTGTACTGTACCAATTCAAGCCAAACTGGTGTTTTATGCTCATTTGCCAAAAATACCATCACTATAAACTGTACTGACATGAATAATCTTTTTTTTTTTTTACACCAGCTGCAACTTTCTTCTTTATAGGAAAGTCTTCAGGGAAAACCACCCTAGTAAATGGTGATAAAATACACCATAAACATTCTGAGTATCAATTCCCCATTATAGTAACATAATAGGTAAGCACATCTGTATACATCTGCATGCCTCATAGGCAAACTATGTTCATATATTTGAAGACAATGATCCCTCGTCAGCTTCTATCCCTCATAATCATAATATTGTTGCAAGCAATGCAAGGAATGTTATATTCACTGCAATTGTTTGTGTGCCTTGACATCAATTGATTTTCTCTTTTAGTTTCAATATTACCTGATAGTACAATTACAGCTACAATGAATGTTTGATGCTTCTATATTATGCCATTTACTCTTTCAGAACTGTTAATGCATCGCCTCTATACACTATATACAAACCGAAAGCTTTAACTGAGGACAGAGCCACATGCCCACTAGTGATGTGCGTGTTGGCCCTATACCCGCCGGACCCTCCGGTTGTGGGTGGCTCTCCCCACCCGCCACCTTGCACTGCCGGTCTGCCGGCTTTTTTTATAGACACGCCTTATTGTCCATCCCTGTTTGTGACATCATCGGCAGGGAGCAGCGGGTCTATAAAAGGAACCCAGAAGTTGCTGGCGGGCGCTGGCTCACGGAGGACAGCTAGGGTCGGATGCGGGTAGAACCCAACCCTGCCCACCTGTTCTAAAGTGCCACCCTGGCTGAGTGCTGCACTGTTCTCTGGTGCTAAAGCTAATATCATTACAGGAATGGGTATCCAGAAACCCGTTATCCAGAAAGCTCTAAATTACGGGAAGGCCACCTCCCAAAAATGATTTCCTTTTTCTCTGTAATAATAAAACAGTACCTTGTACTTGATCCCAACTAAGATATAATTAATCCTTATGGGAAGCAAAACCAGCCTATTGGGTTTATTTAATATTTACATGATTTTCTAGTAGACTTAAGGTATGAAGATCCAAATTACGTAAAGATCTAAAACAGCAAGTTATTCCAAATAAAAATAATGGCGAAATATCATTTTTAGTAACCATAAGTGATGGGCAAATTTATTCGGCAGGCATGGATTTGCAGCGAAGTTTCCTGAATTCGTGATGGCGAATGTTTTTGCTAAAACTGCTGCGAAAATTCGCTGTGGTAAAATTTGATGCAACAAAAAAAATTGTCGCTTCTCTAAATTCTCGCACGTCAAATTATTCGGATGCCAGTTGACTTTAATGCATTTGGACAAAAGATTTGTGCACATAAAAATTGTCGCTTGTGCCAAAATTGTCGCAAAATAATTTTGATGCATTTCGTGAATTTTTCACTGTTTCATGAATTTTTTTGGAGTTTTGCAAATTTCTCGGCGAAGCAAGACGGGACTAGTTACCATTTACTTTGGAAAATTTTGAAACCAGTACTGTTTTACCAAAGCAATGCCCTCATTGCTGTACTGAGAGATGTCGATTCAGGGCAGGTTTCAGACCCTTCCTGCTCAATAAAGTTGGAAATGTGAATGGACCCCCATGCCAGGGTCGCTTGCTGAAGCCCTATATAGTTAGCTCCAGTGAGGAGCTTGTTATAATACCATGATGACCAGCTTGGGGTGGGCTAGTTCACTTTTTGGAGACGTCTTGCTAACTTCCAAGATGTGATTAAATGCTATGGAGATGAGCCACAACTTGGACACTTTAGAGAACTAAAGCGTAACAATGATGCCTCTGTGCCTCCAATGATGCCCCAGTAGCTCGACATCTTCTTTTCTGCTGATTCACTGCACATGCTCTGTGCTGCTGTCACTTACTGAGCTTAGGGACGACTCACAACTAGGGTTGCCAACTTTATTGAAAAAGATTACCGGCCAGTGGGGGGGCGGGCACAAAAAGGGGGCGGCCTGTGACATAAAAAGGGGTGCAGCCACACGACGTGCCGCCAAAGGGGCTGAGCAACATCGCAGCGACTTGTCAGAGACTTAAACACACCCAATTATTATTATGTACAGTGGGCTCTCAGCTGCCAACACAAATCTATATAGACCATATGACCAGATGGGAGACAGACATATAGTGAGATATCACTCGTAAAACATACTACAGAATGGGTCTACAAACTGATCTTTAAATAGTATTATACCCCAGTATGACTTGTCCACATCTCTCCTTCATGTTTTGTGGCTGGTGGGGAAATAAGAGACTGTTTCTACTCTTGCAGTCTGAATTTGGCTGCGGAAGATTCCCTTAGTTTCGGAAGAAAACCCTTCTATCAAACCAACAGACCTTGATACCAAAAATCAAGTGTATCAAGTGTGTCAGATCCTTGGAAACTATATAATCCCAAGTGCCACAAGCAAAATTTACTCTGGGCTAACACTTACTTCTATGCCACATTAGCTTCAACATTATCCAAATGGACTTAAAAGTAAGGGGTGTGCAGATTATGGTCAACATTTTGTTAGAAAAAGATATTAGGTAGGGTCAGTACCCCCCGTATATTTGGTTGCTGGATCTGTTTCATCACATGATAACTGATACACACACACCTGTTCCCCCTAGCTCTTGCTAAACCACAAGTGTATTAATTGGCTAATTTGTTAAAATCTGCTAAATATCTTCAGATCCTAAATAAATTAGACAGTGAGGGAGTGAGAGACAGTTGGGTACTGACACCCCAAATATATTAAATAATAATTAAATAATAATAACCATTGACATCGTGGAAACTATTAGCTATGGTACCATTTACTTTATTTTCAGTAACTAATCTTAGGTGTCAGAATGATTATCCATGCGAACATGCCCAACTCAAAGGTAGAAGATCTGAGTGGCTGTGCTGTAGAAGTTCATGATGCTAAACATACATGAAGGGCATAAAAGCTTTCTGCTCATGTACATTTAACAGTTTCCATTTTTTTTTTATATTAATCATAGCCGACAGGGCTCCGGACCCTGCTGCACTACATTATATTGCTGAATTATTTCAAAATGAGAACCAAAAAAAACCATTTGGTTTCACAATCAGAATAAAGTCATAACTGTAGGCAATATGTGCTGGACTTGACGCAGCTTTTTCAACCTTTAAATCTGTTTGTTATGCCTCAAACAACTCACTGAAGCTCCAACCAATGGCACCATTTTTTGCCAAACCAATTCACCTTCAACAGTTATGGTAATGTCTGATCCTATGTCAAGTCTGACACAGAGCTACACTTCATCTGTACCCAATAAACTCTCCATGATATGAAGCTCTTGCCAAACTGCTAAATCCAGATGGAGACTGCATCCCTCCAAATAGATGAGGATTCGATTTATCCAACTGTAAAAGTGGGGACTACAGATCCACCATGCAACATGGGTCTTTTATAGGGGAAAATGTGAACGATGGAAAAGCCTATTGTTACGCCTTAAGACAAACAGTCAGGGATTTCCTAAATCTTTATACCATAAAAGACATTTGACCAGAGCCCAAAGTCATGTCCATGCTCTTCTCCTTCTGGTTAAGAAAGATAACTTTGAAGAACTTTACGAGTTCTCCTTCCTTGCCCAGCCAGGTCCTTGATCCTCATTGCTCCAGGCAACTTCTCCAACAAAATTCCTCCAGGCAACAAAATCCACCTGGAACTGAAATCAACTTCATCACTACCTCTAAATATATTTATCTGAGCTGAGACCATCTTAGTGTCACTTAGTACTAAAACCTTCCAGTCTCTTTATCTGTAGGCCCAAACTTATACTTTCCTCTACCTTAATTAGCACTTAGTGTCTACTCTATTCTGATTACTATCCTGAAAAGTTTCCATACTTTTAGTATAGTACTTTTGCCTCACGAGGAAACTTCGGGCAACTTCTGAAATCCAAAATGATTCGTATCCCATCCTGCCGGCCATTCGTATTCTTGCCGGCAGGAAGGCATTTTGGGGAGATTAGTCGCCTGAAGTAGAGAAGATTTGTCACTGGGCTACTACCCTTAGAAATCTGTTTGGTGATCCACCCAGCAGTGGCCAGTTCCAAACAAGGCTAGTTCTTCATGTAAATGTGGATGGGAAAGACTGTTGTAGGTCAGTCTCACCATTCTCAATCTGGATCATTGATCCATTTCAGAACATTGGCTTTCACTGCGTATGGAGAAAAGTCACAGGTTCTGTTTGGTCAAGTCTTTGAGAAGACTACTAAACAAAGAGGAGCCAAACTGCTAACTGCATATGCTTGTATCTAACAAGTCAAATGAAAGTATCTAGTGCAGGGGTCCCGAACCACCCGGCTGCGGGCCAAAAGTGCGGCGCGGAAACTCCTGCACTGGGCCACCGAGCCCAGTGCGCAAAAACGAGGCACGCCGAATTGGACCTGCGCGTCCAAATTTGCAGCCGACCCGCCCAACCACCACTGACCCCTCCCCCAGCCGACCCCATCCCGCCGACCCCACCCCCGGTCCTCGCAAAAAAGAAAAATTTTGGCACCAGTCCCCGGTCCAGAAAAGGTTAGGGAACCCTGATCTAGTGGTTCTGTCAGCTGAACAATGTATCACATCCAGCTATTTAATGACACAAGTCTGGCTGCACTAACCTACAATGCATGTGTTTGCCCATCATGGAGACTGTAGGGAGAAAGCATTGTATATTGATTACACTGTAAGTAAATCCTGGGAAGTTAAACAGCTGTCAAACAAACTGGGAGAGCAAAGCAGGGACATTAATCTTGACAGGGGGAGCCAGGGCTGCAATACCAATGGATATATAAGGCTACTTATTGCTACTGGTTTATTATTTCTTTTCCTTCTGGCAATTCAGACTTGACATCCAATTCTGAAGTCAAGGACATTAACATGTAAAGTAAGTGTGTTAGGGATGGGATTTAGCCTTCGTGATGAGATACAGACAGCAGGCCTTCCAATCTCAACACCACTCCTCTTTATTACACTGATTTGCAACAGAAAAGACTTGAAATATAAGAGGTTGTAGTCCTACTGTTTATTGAGTCCATGGAAACCTATTTCCTTATAGATTATTATATATTATAATTTCCACCCAACTGAAGATCTGTCTGCCCAGTGACTGAATGCTGAACTCTCATTAACTCTGAATACTTATAGCTAATGAACCCATAAACTCTCACCTGTGGACTTAATTAATCAAAGTTACCATTACGCATCATTTTTCCCATATATGAATATGATTCATTGAGTACAATGCATAAATTCGAGCTGAAATGCTTTAAAATGTTCTTGTTCTATAAAAAAAATAAAATATTTTAACTGTAAGTCATTATCTAATATATGTATAATGCCTATAAAGAAGTTAATATTCATTCTCTTAAATTGGGGGAATAAGTGACTTTTAACCTCCATTTATCTGCCCCTGAAACTGTCCGTGCTCAATTCCAATACTGTACAATCAGTTGCAATCTATTTACCACTTGTTAATGGAATGCTCCTGTAACTCACCCTCTTACCCCATTGGGTATTGGCTGCTTGTGACCTTCAACAAGTCACTGCTATCTATTGTTATAGCACTTGATTACAAGCTCCTAGGCTCAAGGATCCAGCAGCATGACTATTGCAGATGAAAGTGACGCCACTGTCTCTTTTAAGTATATTAATCATTGGGGGGGGGGTGTTACAAAGAGAGAGAGAGAGATGATAGATAGAGAGAGAGAGAGAGAGAGAGAGAGAGAGAGAGAGAGAGAGAGATGATAGATAGATAGATAGATAGATAGATAGATAGATAGATAGATAGATAGATAGATAGATAGATAGATAGATAGATAGATAGATAGATAGATAGATAGAAAAAGACAGAGAGAGAATAAGAGAGAGAGATAGGAGATAGGAGATACAGTAGATGAGAGAGAGAGAGAGAGAGAGAGAGAGAGAGAGAGAGAGAGAGATGAGAGAGAGAGAGAGAGAGAGAGAGAGAGAGAGAGAGAGAGAGAGAGAGATGATAGATAGAGAGAGAGAGATACAGTAGATGATTGTGAGAGAGAGAGAGAGAGAGAGAGAGAGAGAGAGAGAGAGAGAGAGAGAGAGAGAGAGAGAATAAGAGAGAGAGAGAATGAGAGCGAGAGAGAGAGAATAAGAGAGAGAGAGAGAGAATGAGAGAGAGAAAGAGAATAGGAGAGAGAGAGAGAGAGAGAGAGAGATATGGCCCAGCAGGTCCTGATCTCCCAGTGATGTTGATGGAATCACAGGCCTCTCCTCATACCTTGCCATTGTCCTGTCCCTGCAGCAGCTCTTTGCCTCGGGTGTATTTGATCTCAATACCGGGGGTTCTGTCGTCTCTTTCCCAGGGGGAACTGATGACGGAGCCGGAGATCTCAGTCACATCGCTGGCTGTCTCGCTGAAATTGTCGCAGCCCATGTCGTTTCTGCTGCTGCTCCTGGGGGTGCGGGTCCCTTTCGCGTCAAAATCAATGGTTTTGTTTTCATAGGCCCCTTCTACATTAGCGAACATCCCCCCATACTTGACTCGGGGGGTCTGAGCGGTGGTGCCCGGCCGGGCCAGATACACGGGGAGATCATCTTCCTTATAATTCCAGTTGCCTCTCCGGCTGTCCATGCTGAGCTCAATCACTGGCAGACTGTGTCGCTGCTGCTGCTGCTGCCGCCGGGGCTGCCGATCATATAAAATAACGCAGCGGCGAGTGGATGGGAAGAATCTGCCGGTGAATGAGTCTTGTTGTTACAGACAGACGTGAGATAAACAGCGGCAGAGCAGAGTAGATGTAACAGGGAGCAGCCCGGGAGATGTTGGTGCTGATGCTGCTGATGGGCTGGATGGGGGGAGACTCCTTTTCTATAGATGCGACAGAGCCGCAGCCACTCACTCCCTCTGTATCACTGACTGTGCAGCTCAATGGGGACACCTGCAGGGAAATCGCACCTCCTCCCACCGACTCTTTCCCTCCCTTCTCTCACCTGCAACTGCCTGAGAAATAGACCTGCTTCTGCTGCTGTGTCTCAGTTTGGAGGGGCTGATATTACTCATATTTTCCATATATTCAGATTTAGCTACAGGGACCTGCAATGCAGAATTCTGCCAGCAACGAGTAACTGTTTCCCTTTCCTAGAAATCTACCAGAGATTTATTTACTGAAATACTCTTTGTACTGGGGGTTCTCCTGCTGTTGGGGAGCAACTACAACTCCCAGCATCCTCTGACAGCAGCAGGTCCCCTTGCTAGTCAGTGGTGTAATAGATGTCACTGGGCCCCACAGCAAATTTATTTTAGGGCCCCCAAAATATCCAGAGGTTGTTCAATTTTACCCATATGTATGGAAATTGCTCATTAAGTAGGGCCTCATGGGGCCCCAGATACCTCAAGGGCCCCCTGCAGCCACAGGGTCTGCTTCCTCTGTGCTTACACCCCTGCCGTTACTACTAAGTAGAGTCCTGCAGCGGGTCGGGTACAAGCGGGTTACCTGCAAAAAAAGCAGTACCCTGCAGGATGAGGGAAGGATTTTCAGGTGCGGGTAAAGATGCAGGTTGTGGGTCTCATCTACATTTCTTATCTTACGTTATATTGTCTATATTTTACACCTTTTAAAATTTTACAAAACTTTTTTCTCTCCCCACTAATTTTTTTTGATGTCATTTCCAGTTTGCACAACATCATTTCCTGTTTAATGATGGTCGGCGGGTTGAGGATCGGGTTGCAGATTATGCAGTTGTTGGATCAAAGTGGGATTGTGGTTAGAGTTGCCACCTTTTCATAAAATTTCCACCAGCCGGTGGTGGGGGCGGGAACAAAAAGGGCGGGCTGTGATATAAAAGGGGTGGAGCCACACCATGCGATGGCCAGAATGCGGAAAAAAGGTACGTTTTGAGCTGATTGGTTGACTGGCCAAGGGCTTTTCTTAGGGGTATTACACATTTACCGGCAGTAGGGTTGCCACCTGTCCAGTTTTGACCCGGACATCCCGGTAATTTGAAGGGCTGCTGAGTCAAAACTTCCTGCCCAGTTTTTCAAATTGCTGCCCTACAATGCTGGGATCCTATGTTTAATTCAAGCCAGGACTTTGTATGTTCTCAGATTGCAAACCCAGGCTGAATATTGGTATACAAATAGATCACAGGGTGCATGAATATGCTAGAAATCTTAGATTGTAAACTCCACTTGTGAATAAAGTATAACGAGTTGGGGAATATGTTGACACTCTAAAATAATAATACAGGTATGGGACCTGTTATCCAGAATGCTCGGCACCTGGTGCTTTCCGGATAATGGATCTTTCTGTAATTTAGATCTTCATACCTTAAGTCTACTAGAAAATCATGTAACATTGAATAAACCCAATAGGCTGGTTTTGCTTCCAATAAGGATTAATTATATCTTAGTTTGGGTCAAGTACAAGGTTTGTTTTATTATTACAGAGAAAAAGGAAATCATTTTTAAAAATATGGATTATTTGGATAAAATGGAGTCTATGGAAGACGACCTTTCCATATTTCTGGATAAGGGGTTTCCAGATAACGGATCCCATACTTGTTATATTTATAATATTAATAATAACAATAATAAAAGAAAGTTGTAAAGGGTTAATAAGAAAATACCCTGTTTTCAACAGTTCCCCAACCACCAGTACCACAGAGGGTTTGCCAAATAATAGTAACCCTGTGCTGGAGTGGTATGCTGTTCTAAATAGGGGTGCGAGAAATTATTTACAGAAATAACTGGTTTTCTAGACAAAGAATTAAACCATTTGGTTAATTTGCCAATTTTATTGCTATATCTTTAAACATGTCATTGTCAACCAAACATAAATAAAAACTCAAAGGCAGCCTTTCAAATTGGTACCCTCTGTGGGTGTTCAGGGGTTGATTCGTACGATCGGATCTTTGCGTCTAATGGATAATCTTAGTTTATCTGTTTTAATCTATTTCATAGATTGTTAGCTCTTTGCAGCAGACATTTTATCCATTTGTTTTCACTGTTTGATTTATATATACTAGAAATACAAAAAATACAATTGGCAGCCAGGTTCCTTTTTGTAGACTTCAGTTGAAACTGCCATCCCTGTTGCTTAAATTAAGTAGGGTACACTCCTAATGCTGTGTATATTTAATGGGTTGTTCAACTTTAAGTTCGTTTTTAGTATGTTAAAAAATGTCCAATTCTAAGCAACTTTTTAATTGGCCTTCATTTTTTCCTTGATGACATTGTTTTTGTATTATTTGCCTTTTTCTTTTGATGCTTTCAAATTGGTGGTCACTGACCTCATCTAAAAATAAATGCTCTGTAAGGCTACCAGTGTTTTGTTATTGCTTCTTTTTATTGCTCATCTTTCTTTTCAGGTTCTGTCCTATGTTATATATTCTAGTCTCTTATTAAAATCAGTGTATGGTTGCTAGGGTAATTTGGGCTCTAGCAACCAGATTGCTGTAATTGCAAATTGGAAAGCCGCTGAATAAAAAGCTAAATAACTCAAATGCCAAAAATAGTACAGGTATCAGACCTGTTATCCAGAATGCTCGGGACCTGGGGTTTTCCGGATAACGGATCTTTCCGTAATTTGGGTCTTCATGCCTTATGTCTACTAGAAATTCATTTAAACATTAAATAAACCCAATTGGCTGGTTTTGCTTCCAATAAGGAATAATTATATTTTAGTTGGGATCATGTACAAGATACTGTTTTATCATTACTGACAAAAAGGAAATAATTTTAAAAAATTTGGATTATTTGGATAAAATGGAGTCTATGGGAGACGGCCATTCTGTAATTCGGAGCATTCTGGATATCGGGTTTCCGGATAAGGGATCCTATACCTGTAAATGAAAACCAATTGCAAATTGTCTCAAAATGTCACACTCCATATCATACTAAAAGTTAAGTCAAAGGTGGACAATCCTTTTAGCATAGTATGTATATTTATTAGTTTTCCCACTTACATGATTGCGTCTTACCTATTCCCAACATCTTTGGTATTCAGCAAACCAAAAAAACCACCATCAACAGTGGCCACAAACTAATCCTCTGCAACTATCAGTCCAAGTCATTCAATGTAATGCAAGCAAAGTCAAAATAGAGAAAAGCAGGAATCATCAATCAAACCCTCTGCATAGCGGTTCAACATCTATATATGAATGAATTTCCCATCATGCAGCAGAGCTGATTATGCATGCAGATCATGTTGATAGGCAATTCTTAATACATTGTTGAAACCATGCTTTAAACAATCCCATCAGCATTTTCCCCTTCTTATCCCTGGAATGTTTCCCACAGATCTTGGCACAGTGTTGGGTCTTTGCACTTGTCCTTGACGTGGCACATTCCACTGATTGCTTTTAACTGGCAGCAGAATGAATTCATGCTGAAATAAGAAAGTCACTTGACTACCTAGTTTTAAGATGGCCTCGTACAGGTATGGCATCCAACATCTGAAAAACTGTTGTCCAGGAAGCTCTGAATTACAGGAAGGCCATCTCCAAAATACTCTAGTTTAAGGAAACAATTTAAGGAAATGATTTCCTTTTTCTCTGTAATTATAAAACAGTACCTTGTACTTGATACTAACTAAGATATAATTAATCATTGTTGGTTGCAAAACTATTGGTTTATGTTAAAATCATTTTTAAGTAGACTAAATGATTGAGGTCCAAATTATGGAAAGACTCCTTATCCAGAATACCCTAGGTCCTGAGCTTTCTGGATAACACCTCCTATATCTGTATTACCAAAATGGGACATGCATTTGAGTTTTAATTGTTAGGGTCTTTTGGCACCAGCCAACAGTCAAACACCAACTGTGCTTCCAATGAGTAAATGTTGGGCAGAAGTGGACCTCTTTAGCGGTATTGTGTCACCAGAGTAGGTACCAAACAAGGGGTCATTGGAATAAAAAGTAACAATAAGTGCATTATTAGAAATACAATTCACATAAATATGAGAAATATAATTACAATACAGATTAAGTGCTCAGTGTCAAGGAAACAAAAGGCTAGAGGACACTACCCCGTAGGGCTTGCAGTCTAAATGGGAGGGGAACATACAGACACAATTCAGAGGGGTATTAAGGTTCTGTGGGTTACAGTTTGTTACACTGTTATATAAGTGCCAGTTCAGGTGTTATCCAGGTGCTCCCAGAGGTACCGTATATACTCGAGTATAAGCCGAGATACCTAATTTTACCTATGAAAACTGGGAAAATGTATTGTCTCGAGTATAAGCCTAGACACAACTACAGCCCTGTCTCCCAGCAGCGCACATTCCGGCAAAGTGACCCCCCCAGGGATCAACCGGACTTCTTTGCAAAGTTTATGGTGACAGAGAATTGCCAAACAGATTACTGTGTGCATTGTCCCACTATCCCACTACCATGTGCAGAGGGTGCTGTGTAATATTGCCATCACTGTTAATCCTTCATATAACCAACAGAGGGTGCTGTGTGATATTGCAGTCACTTTTATTCTTTCATATAACCAACAGATGGCGCTGTGTGATATTGCAGTCACTGTTATTCTTTCATATAACCAACAGAGGGCGCACTGTTATTCTTTCATATAACCAACAGAGGGCGCTGTGTGATATTGCAGTCTCTCCCCAAGCGAACTGTTGTTATATGATTGATTAAAAGTGACTTCAATCTCAGCTACTGCCCGATGACCCGAGTATAAGCCGAGGTAGAATTTTTCAGCACATTTTGGATGCTGAAAAACTCGGCTTATACTCGAGTATATCCGGTAGTCTTTGAGTTTTGTTTTAAAAACACTGAAGGAGTATGAGATTCAGGAATGGCATTCCAAATATAAGGAGAAGGGTTTGATACAGGAAACAGCAGTAGTAGTGGGGGGTACAACCAAGCGGTTGCTCTGAGAGGAGCGGAGGTTTCGGGCAGGAACATAGAGAAACAAGAGATGAGATGTAGTTAGGTGCAGAGGAATGAAGGCCTTTGAAGGTTATAAGGAGGAGTTTATAAGTTATTCTTTCTTTTATAGGAAGCCATGATAAGGACTTCAGCAGCGGAGTCAGTAATTTTAATGGTAATGTCTTGAATTTCTGTAATATTCTGTGTTACAGACTAGTCATTGCATGGCAAGTGATTTATAGAACCATTCGTGGGTGTGAATAATATCCTTTTTTTCATCATAGTTGTAGAGACCCTGAGGTTTAGTTATGTTTTACCCAGGCAGTTTCTCCTGTATTTGGACACCTAAGTGTTCCTCTGATTCACCCAGGTTTTGCCCAGTAGGTGGCAGTATGTAAAACTTTAAAAGGGAGAACACACATGTGCTCAGAGCTCTCTTCCTGGATCCCACCGTGTGGGAAGGTGGGTACAGAAGAGGGTCTGGACAGTATCAGGCCCCAAGTTAGGGAAAGTGTATTAAGTTGTAGGAGTTTATGTTATAGTTGCTCTAGGAGCAAAGATAGTGGCAGATTATTTTAGTGAGCAGTTTTTTGCCTTCGACAAGGAGAGTAGTTGGGGTTAGCACTCTTGCTGTGATAAAACTGCCAGACAGGGGCACAAGCGGATGAGCTCGGGAGCAGGGAAAGTGCCAAGGAGCAAGATACCCTGTGGGATCCCTAGTGCTGGGAAAAATCACCAAGACAGTGTGAAGGTTTTCCATTGTTGCTCTGAGTGTACTGCCTGATTTCTGTGAACAAATCCACTGCCTGAATGTTCAATAAATAAGTTCTTGTTTTGAAGCAACCCCTGGACTGCTGTTATTCCCAATCTGCTTGATCTGTGCACCAGGGGACACCCATGCTCCATACACACTGCTGGGAGTTGCAGGGAGTTGCCCATAGCCTCAGGGTGCCTGGGATACACTAGCAGCAAGTCACACTACTCATACACTTCTCAGGCACGCCTACTGGTGTGTTACATAGTCTATTGCAGTTGCCTATCAATGTTATACAATATTTTGCTATGGTAGATTAGCGTGCTCCCTTCTAGACCTGACATCATAGCTTGAGTGGAGGAAAGCCACAGCATTTATTATACTTTATTTTGGGAGGGGGAGTGTGATTCATGCATGCAATCGAATCTATCCAGGCATCGGATGAACAGGTATCTGCTCTTGTACCACAGGGGAAAATGAATGCACCTGTACCTCCAAATAGAGAAAACATACTCAGACTTCTATTCAAAATGACTATTCTCATCGGTTTGTAAGACATGGGGGTTTTAAAAAGTACAATTACATCAAATGTGTCACACCTTAAATATAATGTATGCCCTTGTTATATCTTGCTTCTCTCTGGGCAGATCACACATTTGATCTCAGTCATAGAAACTTGTATGATCAAGTCTACATGTGCTGCTGCTCAAGGATAATCACAAGGATAATGGTGCTCACCATTTGTTCTTTTGTTTCTAATCACAAGGATTGCCGAGAAAATGAGCCCCATGGTATTGGTTACTATTGGACACAGGCCTACTGGAGTGGAGGACCTGACCCAAAGGGCCCCTTTGACTGAACAGATAAAATACACATATAAAGTATTTTAGCAGCAGGGGCACTTGGAAGGATACATTATTCTTTTAACTAAGAGCATTAGTAAAATGCTTGTCCATTGGTTTTTTTTTTCCATGGCTTCACGATCTCCTACATAACTATAATCTGACCCTCTAGTTTCTAGCAGACTGGACTAGAGTTATTATTACATTGGGAGATTAGAAAATCAATAGCTGCAAGTGATCTATATGGAAAAATCCCTTATGCAGAACACCCTAGCCATCAAGCATTCAAGATAATAGATCCTAGCTCGGTGGCCCAGTGCGGGAGTGTCCGGCGCGATTTTGGACAGCGCCCGGCGGTTGGGGACCCCTGCATTAGATACTTTCATTTGACTTGTTAGATACAAGCATATGCAGTTAGCAGTTTGGCTCCTCTTTGTTTAGTAGAATGTCTTCTACACCTCAAATTCATGGCACCTTGAATGTAGGTTCAAATGTGGAACATGCACAAGGTTAATATTTTATGTGACTTTTTGGATAGTGTTTCTTACCCAGTGGCGTAACTAGTTCTTACTTGACCCCACAACAAAGTTATTTTAGAGCCCCCAACAAATCCAGAGGTTGTCCTGTTTTACCAGTATATGTTCAGATAATATATATGTTCAGATAATCAATAATGAGGGCCTCGTGGGGCCCCCTATACCTCCGGGACCCCTGCAGGGTCTGCTTCCTCTGCAGTTACGCCCCTGTTCTTACCCATTTTAGTCAACACATTTTACTTTTTTACATTTTGTATTTTAATCCCTTTAAAGAGGTGTATCTCAGTGCCGCCAGCTTCTAAACGGATGGGTTTACATTCAACCTGCAGCGAACCAAAGCATTTGAATATTTACTAATCAACGTATCCAAAAATATAAGTATTATATAAGCTTTAATAGCAAATTAGATTCCTGCATTAATCTTGTTTTTTCTTGGAAGCTAATGGACTCCAGGCTGTAAGTGTTTTATGGCAATGCTCCCATTTTTGTTCAATGCTAACATACCTATTGTTACATTGTTTTTCATGTTTGCACTCACTTTCACAGGCACGCCACAGCCAATCTGATGTATTCAATTGTGCAAAACAATATGGCTGAGGATGTTTTCTGATTTTCCTTTTTGGTTATTGTTCTGCCTGACAAAGAAAGCAATAAAACTGATTTTGGCTGGATGAAAAATGTAAAAATATTTAAATTTTTAGAAATTAAATACAATTGTAGACTGGAGTATGACTTTACTATATTTATTAAATAATAATTTAGATGGCTGCAACCCCTGTAGCTAGATTTCTGTATGTAACCCCTTTATTTAATGCACATATTTTATAGTAGTGTTACATAAAAGAACAATGGAGGGCACACCCCATAGCTCTGAGAGAAGAAGGGGACAGTTAAAAATAATCGCTGCCGGATAAAAGTGATGGAGGGGAGAAACAAAGAGATCAGTATGTGCCAAGAGCTATTTGTGCCCAAAGCGCGCTGTGTTTTTTTAAATTACACCCCATTATGTCACAATTATATTAGCTATACAGTCCGTGTGCAGCTTTGTACTAATTATTAATACAGGTATGGGACCTGTTATCCAGAATGCTCGTGATCTGGGGTTTTCCGGATAATGGATCTTTTCGTAATTTGGATCTTCATACCTTAAGTCTACTAGAATATCATGTAAACATTAAATAAACCCAGTACACTGATTTTACTTGCAATAAGAATTAATTATATCTTAGTTGGGATCAAGTACAAGCTACTGTTTTATTATTACAGAAAAAAGGAAATCATTTTTAAAAATGTGAATTAATTGGATAAAATGGAGTCTATGGGAGATGGCCTTTCTGTAATTTGGAGCTTTCTGGATAACAGATCCCATACCTGTTATATGATATTTAAATGAATAAAATTGCAGCGACCATGGCCCTGACATACCTGCATGAAATCTGCCTAATCAGCAGTTTGGTCTTTACTTCTGGTGTTTAGTTAAACTATTATTAAATAATGTATTCCCATGACAGGTTATATAAAGATCCACAATAAGCCATTTATGCAATTTCTACTGCCCATAAAAATGTGGTAATAATTGATGAAACAATGAATGAAGTGGCTGCAGCAGTGTTATCTGTTCTTGCATACGTATTTCATCATGACGGAGCTGACGCACGTTATCCAAGAACCAATTATCCCTCATTCAAGGCAATCAATAAATCAGTGCTCAGAGTACAATGAAATTCAGCACATCCCCAGCCTCCCAGGAGAAACATGCACATTCCTGCAACCTCACTGTAGCCACACTTGGCAATTAATATACTAATGTCATGTTTTACTTTATTTAACTGCTCTCAAAAGTATTGCTTGGAAATCATCTGTCACTTTTGACATGTATGTCCATATGCCATAACTGGTAGGGAAGAGAGAGAAGGAGCATATAGTAGCAGTGGGATAATAGTCTCTGGGAAGGGAGTGTGACTGTGGGATAGCAGGTATAGTAGGGAGAGATGGTGTCTATAGTAACAGTGGGATAATAGTCTCTGGGAAGGGAGTGTGACTGTGGGATAGCAGGTATAGTAGGGAGAGATGGTGTCTATAGTAACGGTGGGATTATAGTCTCTGGGAAGGGAGTGTGACTGTGGGATAGCAGGTATAGTAGGGAGAGATGGTGCCTATAGTAACAGTGGATAATAGTCTCTGGGAAGGGAGTGTGACTGTGGGATAGCAGGTATAGTAGGGAGAGATGGTGTCTATAGTAACGGTGGGATTATAGTCTCTGGGAAGGGAGTGTGACTGTGGGATAGCAGGTATAGTAGGGAGAGATGGTGCCTATAGTAACAGTGGATAATAGTCTCTGGGAAGGGAGTGTGACTGTGGGATAGCAGGTATAGTAGGGAGAGATGGTGTCTATAGTAACGGTGGGATTATAGTCTCTGGGAAGGGAGTGTGACTGTGGGATAGCAGGTATAGTAGGGAGAGATGGTGCCTATAGTAACAGTGGATAATAGTCTCTGGGAAGGGAGTGTGATTGTGGGATAGCAGGTATAGTAGGGAGAGATGGTGCCTATAGTAACAGTGGGATAATAGTCTCTAGGAAGGGAGTGTGACTGTGGAAGTATGCGGGTGGGGGGAGCAGGGAGGGGGGACTAGCTTAGTAGGTAGGGGATTTTCCTAATTGGAGGGGTTGAGTTCTCCTTTAAGGACTCTATCTCAAAACTGCACTGCATTCTCCAGGTAATAGACCAGACCTATAAAGGACTCAATAATGTTTTCATCCCTTGAGTTAATGCCTTTTTGTCTGCAAGACAACTTAACTACAAAAAAAACCCAGATCCATCTCAGTTAAGGAAACTCCCAACACACTGCCATTTAGTGTATAACTTGCATTTATATTATTTTTGCCAAAGTGCATAACCTGCATTTTTCAACATTGAACCCAGTTTCCCAACTTAGACAAATCACTAGGGATGTAGCGAACGTCGGAAAAAAAGTTCGCGAACATATTCGCGAACTTGCGCAAAAATGCGAGCGGTTCGCGAACGGTTCGCGAACCCCATAGACTTCAATGGGAAGGCGAACTTTAACATCTAAAAAAGACATTTCTGGCCAGAAAAATGATTTTAAAGTTGTTTAAAGGGTGCAACGACCTGGACAGTGGCATGCCAGAGGGGGATCAAGGGCAAAAATGTATCTGAAAAATCTGCCTGTGTGTGCTTGGAAGAGATAGTGTAGGGGGAGAGCTGTTAGTGATTTCAGGGACAGATGATAGTAAGTTTGCTGGCTAGTAATCTGCTTGATACTGCTCTGTATTGGAACAAAAAAAAAAATAAAAGCAGTCCTTACAAGGACTACTGTTATTGCAGCAGTCAGCAGATGAGATCAGAAGCAGGACAGCTGCCCACTGCAGCTACATACAGAGCACTGCAGTAGAAGGTAGATTACTAGCCAGCAAAGCTACCTAAGCTTAAATGTCCCTCAAACCCCTGCAGACTTCTGTCCCTCCAATAACAGAGCAGTATCAAAACGATTACTAGCCAGCAAACTTTCAACTGTCCCTGAAATCACTAACAGGCAGCAGCTCTCTCCCTACACTATCTCTTCAGCACACACAGGCAGAGTGAAAAAACGCTGCAGGGCTTCGGTTTTTATAGGGAAGGGGAGTGGTCCAGGGGAGAGCTTCCTGATTGGCTGCCATGTACCTGCTGGTCTGGGGTGAGAGGGCAAAAAAAAGCGCCAACAATGGCGAACCCAAAATGGCGAACGTCGCGCGACGTTCGCGAACTTCCGGCGAGCGCGAACACCCGATGTTTGCGCGAACAAGTTCGCCGGCGAACAGTTCGCGCCATCCCTACAAATCACGCAAAGTGGCAGCATCCTGCATGGAACCTATAGTTCTGCACAATTTAGTATAATCTGCAAAAATAGAAACAGTACTTTCAATGGCCACCTCCAGGTCATTAATAAACAAGTTGAAAAGCAAAGGACCTAGTACAGAGCCCTGCGGTACTCCACTAACAACACTGGTCCAATTAGAAAATGTTCTATTTACCACCAGTAATTTCAAATCTATCCGCCAGCCAGTTCAATCTCATTTAACGTTATGTGAGCGAAGGCATATTCTCAGAGTTTAGCCAGTGATACTTCTCTACACTCTAGAAATCCTTCTAGTGGACCTGTCACTGCTGCCGGGATAGAAAAAACAGTGTGTGTGTCAGGTCCCGTGTGAGATCGATTCTTCATACAATATGGAACTTGCTTTTATGCGTTTCCATTATCATTAGCTGCACAGTAATCTGAATGTTTTTGACAGTTCCTGAAGTAGGGAATCCAGTCTTTGCCGCTTGTCATCTTCATTTATCATCTCTATATTGAGAAGGAAAAGGGCTTGAGAATTGTTGACAAATTAATCACTATTATTTATTTATTGAATCACAATGAGGAATCTCCCTTATTAATTTCTGTTACTTTCATGATCCACAGAATTCTATATCTGTTATCTCTGTTATCCGGAAACCTGTTAACAAGAAAGCTCCGAATTACAGAAAGGCTGTCTCCTATAGACTCTGTTTTATCCAAATAATTCAAACTTTCAAAAATAATTTCCCTTTTCTTTGTAATAATAAAACAGTAACTTGTACTTGACCCAAACGAGGATATAATTAATCCTTATTGGAGGCAAAACCAGGTTTGTTTAATGTGTACTTGATTTTCTAGTAGACTTAAAGGGCACGTAAAGGCAAACAAATAAAATCCCATTTTTACTTTCTTTAATGAAAAATAAACCTATCTCCAATATACTTTAATTAAAAAAATGTGAACCATATTTATAAGAAACCTGACTGTATGCAGTGAAATTCTCCCTTCATTTACTGCTGTGGATAAGAATTGTCAGATGGTCCCTAACTGCTGAGCAGGGAAACAATCATACTTATGAACAGCAGGGGGAGCCCCCGCCTTACTTCCCAGCCATGCAGAACTCAAGCAGCTTTGTTTATGATGATCCCTAAGCAGCCCAGACCACACTGAGCATGTGCACAGTCTTAGTCTTGCAAAGATGTTTAACAAAGTTACAAGATGGTGACCCCCTGTAGCCAACTTTGAAAGCATAAATTATTTGTTTGATTAGGCTTGTGGTGCAGTAAGTTCATGTTTATATTTAGTATACAAAATACAGCATTTCTAGCCTTATTCTATTTTATACTTTACATGCCCTTTAAGGTATGAAGGTTATGGGAACATCTGTTATCTGAAAGAGCCCCAGGTCGTAAGCATTCTGGATAACAGGTCCCATACCTCTATTAACTGGCATTCAAATATATGAATTCTACACCTCTGGCAGCCTCACAAAGACTAATGAGACAGTACAGACTATAGGTTCAGCCTCCACCTATATTTTTATTTCTTTATTTTTGTCCTTCTTAAATTCATTAAGGATCATTTTAATTGGCCAAGCCACTGTCAGATGACAACCCTACTTGAACCTGAAACAATGTTTTTTATGACAGTAGAGGTTTACAGCTGTTGGCCAGCTATATAGACAATCAGTGATATATTGGTATTTGTAGGGGACTAGCTATTGCTTCATTGATAAGGCTTAGGACCAGCTCAATAAGTTCTTGAGGAAGATGCAGAGAAGGGAAGTCAAGCAGTTTAGTACTGGCTTTTATCTGTTGCAGCCCGAGGCTGGGTCGTTCATCATTTTTTTCCTGACCTCCTTTGGGGCTCCATTACTTGTCATCTGCCCCTCATAACAGAGTTAATTATATTAAAACAACCACAACAAACCTTCTTAACTTACACCTTCTCCAAACAGCGAAAACCCTGATCCCGGCGAAATGGAAGTCTACGCAACCCCCTGCATTCACAGACTGGATAACCAAAGTAGAAGAGATCAGCCGATTAGAAGAACTGACGCATATTTTACACAACAACAGTCCAAAATACTGGAAGATATGGTCCCCTTGGGTAAACTTTATCAAAGCCTTGGACAATAAGTAAGCTTTCTTTCCGCACCCAACTTGAGCTCTCTATGCTTTCCTATCTCTACCTTCTTTTCATTTAACCAAATGGCAATCTATTCTGACTACAATTTTATGGTTAATTAAAAGCTTTGCTATTAACAATTGTAACATAATAACGTCTTGTTGCCAGTAAATGCCTCTTTAGAATTTTTGTTGATATATACTTGCTTGCGATTCCCCTTTCTTTTCTCTTTCTTCTGTACCTTTTTTTCTGAAAAAATACAAATAAAGATTTGAAAACCTTTAGGACTATATAGAGAAAATAGGCATTTATCTCAGATGTTGCCCTAACTGGCTTTCAGATTGGACAACCCACAGTCTGAGTCCCATTTCTATAATACGGTACATGTGCACCTTTGAAGAAGAATGTTTCATTTCAAACAAGAAAACCAGATAACAGAAACCTGGAAAATGTTAGTACAGTCCTATGGGTTATGGTCAGTTGGTGCAGTTGCTGCTCACTCTTTATGTAAAGAAACCAACAATATAAACACAACAATATGGATAAGGGAAGAGTAGTGACCCGATACAAATGCATGCAGGCTCTGTACCAAGAGTTCCCGGGGGGAGATATCCATCCCAAGACTGTCAGAAGAGTGGAAGACTGTGGATATACACTGGGTCATCTCAACATGTGCCCATCCACATTTTGTCCAGTTCCCTGATATTTCCATTTCCCCACAGGCTACAGTATCAATACACACAATTTAGCTGCCAACCTTCTCACCCCCATGTGGAACTGGCAACACTCCCAGCTGCTCCTATTTCCAGCTACACAAGCAATGTGAGACTCCCCCCACATACTGCCTAAAACTGCCCCTCCGACCTTCCATAAAGCCCCATACTTGTAGTATTTTCCCATTAATCTGCTGTTAGGCTGCTGGGGGAGGGGGTGATATCACTCAAATTTGCAGTACAGCAGTAAAGAGTGACTGAAGTTTATCAGAGCACATGACTGGTGGCAGCTGGGAAACTGACAATATGTCTAGCCCCATGTCAGATTTCAAAATTAAATATAAAAAAACCTGTTTGCTTTTTTGAGAAATGGAGTTCAGTGCAGAATTCTGCTGGAGCAGCACTATTAACTGATGGGTTCTGAAAAAAAGTATCCCTTTAACCAGCACCATCTGTGGCTGCTCATGTAGATAAAGGTTTAAGCTTCCCAAAGTGCCCACAGAAGCAGCACTAAATAACTCATTTTAAATTAAAATGTTGGAATGCAGAGTTGAATATTCATGTATCTACACAGCACTTTCAGAGGGACAGGCATGAGAAATTCAGTGTTTTCTCAGGAACAGTGCACGGCAAATACAAAAACCAATGTACAGCTGAGTCGGTATGTACATAGAATTGCAATAAGGATGCTCAGGCTGAGAGGACAATTCTGTTCTTAGCTCTGTGACAGCTTCAACAAAGCGAGTAAATGGAAATTCTGCTCAATGCCCCAAGCACAGGGGGAAAATACTACTGCTGCATGGTAAAATGTACAGAGCTGTGTATACTGTATACCAGCACTTTATAAAGGAATGCAAATATTAAATACATTGAATAGTTCTTATTTGAGCTAATTATCCTTTGATAAGCATAATATGGGGCAGATTTACTAAAGGGCGAGGTGACTAACTCTGGCAACGATTCGCCAGCGTTACCGCTTTCAGGCACTTTGCCGATTTACTAACTGGCGCAGGCGTAACTTCGCTAGAGAAAGAGACAGACGCTAGCGGTCATTCGCACTCTATGCCAGGTGAACTTTCACTCTGGCGAATGGACGATACTCCGCAAGATGCGGATTTTACTGAATGTTACCTCTTTCGCCAGACTTGCCTTTGCCAGCTCAGGTGCAGTACATTGAAGTGCATAGATCTTCCTCAACCTTCTGTTACTTACATCATATTTTTAGTGGAAAAAGTCCAAAAAACACTGGCGTCTGGCGCCTGCAAAAGTCCTTAAATTTTATTTGGGTAACCAGGTTCCCCCCTACATTTTCTAACATATGGAACATAAATTATACAGTGGGCTCATGTGTAGGGCATTATAACAACTCTATTGTCTTTATTAAGGTTCCCTGGACTTGTGTAGTGTAATGTATTTGCTGCAACATATACGTCCATTCAACTTTACAATTTCCCACCATATGCAAATTAGCCTGAGCGGAGACCGCTAACTAAGTTTTGCTTGGCATAACTGAACGCTAGCGCATCTTCACTTTGATTGCCGAAGTAATGATAGCGAAAATTCACCAGCGTTCGGCGCCCTGGGTGCAACTTCGCACTTTAGTAAATTAGCGTTGTCTGAGGGAATTTTCGTCTGGTGAAGTGTTGCGATGGCTGCGAAGCCGTCGCTGGCAAATTTTCACCACTAAGTAAATTTACCCCAATGTGTCCACCCACCCAGACTGGGCCCTGCACAACCCAGTTCAATGCCGAATATATTTTTCCTAGAGGTGGTGACACTATATAAAATAAATGGAATGAAAGAATCGGGATGCATGATAAAGAACCAGTGAAGATCTACTCTTCTAACATTAGTATAGTATTGTAATATATGGGATATATATACAAATGACTGCATAGTGGGGCACAGTCAGTTACAATGCAGTGTGAGTGATGGGTCAAATCAGACCCGTTTTGCTTCTCCAAAAATTTGTACTGTATATTGTGAGTGGGTCCCTAAGCTCAGTAAGTGACAGCAGCACAGAGCATGTGCAGTGAATCAGCAGAAAAGAATATGGGGAGCTACTGGGGCATCTTTGGAGACACAGATCTTTACTGCTAAAGGGCTGTGGTTGCCTTGGGCTGGTACAGAAGCATAAAACATAATGTACAACATTTCTAGCTACTTCTGTAGTTAAGCTTTAGTTCCCCTTTAAATAGGAAGAAAGATGTTTACAGACAACGTGTCTCCCTGTTGTCAAAGTGTAACATTGAACTTCTCATGAACTAAGGAACAAATGGGTCTCAAGTGACTATGTCTCTCCTTGCATTCCCACCATGGCGGCATTAATTAAGTGTTATCAGTTGCCTTTATTTCCCCCTTGCCTCACACTTGTATTAATCAAGGGGACCTTTATTTAAAGGGCATGTAAAGTCTAAAATAGAATAAGGCTAGAAATGCTGTATTTTGTATACTAAATATAAACATGAACTTACTGCACCACAAGCCTAATCAAACAAATAATTTATGCTTTCAAAGTTGGCTACAGGGGGTCACCATCTTGTAACTTTGTTATACATCTTTGCAAGACTAAGACTGTGCACATGCTCAGTGTGGTCTGGGTTGCTTAGGGATCGTCATAAACAAAGCTGCTTGAGTTCTGCATGGCTGGGAAGTAAGGTGGAGGCTCCCCTGCTGTACATAAGTATGCTTGTTTCTCAGCTCAGCAGTTAGGGACTGTCTGACAATTCCTATCCACAGCAGTAAATGAAGGGAGAATTTCACTGCATACAGTCAGGTTTCTTATAAAAACGGTACACATTTTTTAATTAAAGTATATTGGAGATAGGTTTATTTTTCATTAAAGAAAGTAAAAATGGGATTTCATTTTTTTGCCTTTACATGCCCTTTAAGGAACACATACTCTTGCTGCCGTGTGATTCTAAAATTGGGTTACTATGGTAACCGTGATGTGACTTACACCGAGGTGATGGAGACTGAGCCAGAAAGATTGTTGGGCCTACACACAGCAATTTGAAGGGCTCATTTATTCACCACTATAGATCATTATTATTTAACAAGTATTTATAAATCCCCAAAATATTCCATAACACTGTACAATAGAGTTTCTCTATGCCCTTTGTGCAGGCTGCTCAGGGGCCATTTCTTTTTCAGTTTTTCATTATGGAGAATTTTTTTTAATTCACTGATTTGGAACAATTTTTTTTCTGTCATCAGAGATGGCAATTTTAGTGACACCCTAACTGATCATCATTACACGGAGGATTGAAATTACTGGGCTGTATCAGAGAGGCAGGGCTCAAGGTTATTACAAGACACTACCCAGTGTTCAGGCTATGGAAAGGAAACTCTAATCGTAAGTAGAAATATGAAATAGAAGCTAACGTCTGGGTTTATTAAATGCAGTAAAATGATCAGTAGAAGAACACAAGTATTGCTCAATGAAGGACCTAATGGGCTTGGGCTGAGAAATGCATGAGCCATGCAGCATGTAACCAAATTAAAACTGTATTAGCCATTTAACATGTAGACAGTATCCAGGGGTACACGGATAAGTCTACTGTTAAATATTAATCTAATTGCTGGCACCCATGGTGCATCTTTATTTCTCATGGTCTGGCTTTGGTCACGACCCATGTTCCCCCTGTAGGTAAGTATCTAACAGACCTACACCCAAGTCCAACCAGACCACCAGACAGAGACATAAGCACTCAAGTCATGTCCCTTGATTAATAAACCCCACCACCGAAACAAAGCCTCACCTCATACCATAGACCTAGTGTACCTGGCACGTTCCAGAAGCCTCCAGATATAGACAGCCTAGTCAGACACAGGATGGTTCTACTCTACAAAGAAAATACGAAAAAGAAAAAAATCTGCCATATTTAATTCAAAACTGTAGTTTAGTAGTAGATACAAAACATAGATACCTCATTGGGAAGCTAGGGGCTGATGTGTTTCAGGTTGAAACTCTTAATCATAGACCAGAAACACATCAGGGCCTAGCTTCCCAATGGTTACTAACAAACTACACTTTTACTTTGGATTAGGTAGTGCAAAATGTTGCCTTTTTCTTATTTTTGGACTTTTAAGCAGAAGAGTGCAGCTCTGGACAGAAATGTGCCCAGGAATTACCATTGTACCCAAGTTTGGACTCGGAGACGACAGGAGGGTCTGGAACGACAAGAGAGTCATCTGTGGGGTTTTTCTTCTACAAAAGATGAACATAAAGTCTCCTGTTTTCACCTTTATCTACATTATACTTGTTGTGTTAGCTGGTTACTAACCCTACAAAGATCCATAGACACATTCCCATAATCCAGACAGTTGAATAGTAATAAAATAGACAATTAAGTCTTTTCTCAACTACAAGGAAAACATCTGATCAAGGGGTTAAAAAGACTTTAGCACACTTTAAGCAAACACGTTTTAAAACGTTTTAGCACACGTTTTACTCCTGTGGGTAAGGTACATCACTGAAATAAATTGATCTTATGTAAATAAAATATAATCTGTTCTTCAGCACGTAATTGCAGGACAGTAGATTTGTTCAGGCTTTTAAAGAAGCTGAACACATAATAATTTTAAGGGCTAGGGCACAAATGGCAAATTGACCACCGCTGCTCTCAGTACTATATTATGACAAGATCCCTGGTTGATGCATATACAGTCGTAACATGCAGACCTTGGCAGAATTCACTTAACATCAGGCAGCACTTTATCAGGGGTGGCAGAGCATTATTTTAAGACTCGTCACATGACCTCTTTGCCTGCAGCCAAAGTATTTCCCATTCTATCGAAGAGGAGGAACATTTTAATTATGTTTTTCTTAAGGAATTAAAATGCCCCATGCACCCTGCTGCCATCTGTGCTGGTTTGGATTGACTTATTCTGTCCCTTCAGATAGATTTCACCAAGTGGAAGAGTCTTACATTGGAGAGTGAGCCAGTATGACGTTTACCATACTTAGATGCTGTTCAGCTTAAAGGATAAGTAAACCTTGAAAATAAGTGAATGTTAAATTGATGAGAGTGCTATTCTAAGCAGTTTTGTAATTGACAGTCATTATTTATTTTGCTTTAATTCAAAGATATTAAGGGATACATGTACTGTTAATATGAATGAATTTTGCTACAACAGTGCCACCTGCTGGCCATTTTCCCACCAAGTAGTCAAGGAAGTTGTCGGGAGAAAGAAAGAGGCTGCTCTTTTTTAGATTGACCTATACTAGATATTCATATTAACAGTACATGTATCCCTTAATATCTTGGAATTAAAGCAAAATAAAAAATGAATGTAAATTACAAAACTGCTTAGAATAGCACCCTCATAAATTTTACATTCACTTATTTTAAAGGTGTACTTATCCTTTAAAGACCAACAAGGTTGATAGATCTCAGTTAAGGCTCTTACACACGGGTGGTTTTCCAGGAGACGCAGTCAATTATTGTCATTATTACTCACACAGACGAATGTATGCGCCGAACAAGGGTGAAATGCAACATGCTGTGTCCCACCTGCGTTTGGTGCTTACATGCGTCTGTATGAGTACAGCTTGGCTTTGTAACATGTCTCTTTATTTGGAAACAATCCAGCCGTTGTGAATGTACGCATAAGTCTACTGTGGATGCTGTTCCTCATGGGACCTCCAGACCATTTACATCCAGCAGGTGGACTTTTCCTTTAGGGAAACCAATTAGACACTCTCGTGGGTGCAGGATCTCCCAGCCTGATGCAAAGGGATGTTGATGCTGCTCCACCTCTCTGGACGCAAAGACTTTAATAAGGTGATTCATGACTTTGCCCACCTACCAGCCTCGGCTCTGTTAGCATTTCTTCCTCTGCTTTTATCTGCTGAATCTCGGTGTGATCTGGGGCTGCCTGACTCATATACTGCTTCAGGTGAGCAGCCAACCAACTGGTTAAAAACCAAATGGTAAAACCCACTGGAGCCCCATAAGGAGCCCCCTACATCATTTGTCAATCCACACGGACTTGCCAAGCAGAGATAGAGAGAGAGTAAATAATTCTTTAGAGGATCCCCTTCAATTCATAGGATTTCCCAATGCTCTACATGGCCTTTTAATGTTAAATATACATTGATCCGGTTAATTTTGTTTTATTATCTTGGCACCAGGATAACGCACAGCTAAAGTTCCTATATGTAATTAAACCAGGATCATGGTAGTTCTACATTTTAATAGGTGACCCCTGACTGGCATTGATTTCTTCAGTTATTCATTGCTCTTTCAATAGGAGTGCAGACCAGGTAATGACCACCATATATGTACAAGCAATCATACATATTGGTATGTGTTTGGCCAGCTTGATTGTGCAGTCACTGAAGATTCTACTAAATTATTATAGATTCCATAGAGATGGTGGAGGCCTCCAGTAAATGTACCTCAGTATGTTTCTTGATGCCTATAGAAGAGAAATGGGAGCTTAACCCACTGTGAGTTCACCTGTGCAGGCGTCAGGTACTTGTGCTGGAAGAAACTTACCTTGTGTAGAGGTGAGGCTACAGCTGATATACTGTGATGCCTACAAAAGATTACTAAAAATTATAAATTAGAGAAAGAAACCCCACCAAGTAGTTAATACTATATCGATACCAAGTTAATTAAACCCTTAAGTTGAAAGACCAAGGTAGTTAATAATGATAATGGTAATTATTAAGAAAGTGCTATCTAATAATTTAAGTAAAGTGCTAGTGCAAATAAATACTGTGAAATCAATCAGCCGCAAAGGCTGGTGATAAAAAATAGTTGATTATTTCCTCAACTAAAAGGGTATATTACCCTACCAATTCTTTCAAATTACACTGCTTGATAAACAAATTCATTAATCAATTAATTAGCCAGGCTCAAATAATCAACAGAGTTGGCAAGTTAATGTTGCAATTAAATTCTACCAGTAAAGTGCAGTGCAATAAATAGGGTAAAAATTTAACTTGGTAATTAATTAACTAGTTAAAAAGGAAGAATTAAAAAATTGACCAAAAATTCAGTGTGGGTTAAAAGGTCATCTGGTCACAATCCATAGATAAAATTCATAGAAAATTGAAAAAATATAGAGGGTGGAGTTTTTCAATTCCACCCTCTATTTTTTCAATTTTTTGCTGAAATTGCAAACTGGAGAGCTGCTGAATAAAAAGCTTAATAGCTCAAAAACTGTAAATCATAAAAAATGAAAAACAATTTTTTTCTACATGATACTAAAGTGAATTCAAAGATTAATACCCCCTATACTAGAAGTGTATAGTGATGGGCAAATTTGTGCTGTTTTGTTTCGCAGCGAAATGTGTGAATTTCCTGTGAAAATTTGTTGAAACGTAAACTGTGACGCCGGCGACAATTGACGCGCATTAAAGTCAATGGGCGTCCGTATAATTGTCGGCAAATTATTGCCGTGAATTTGTGCCTAGCGAATAAATTTGCCCATCACTAGAAGTGAATAGTGCAGTGATCCCCAACCAGTGCCTCGCTAACAACATTTTGCTCACTAACCCCTTGGATGTTGCTCCCAGTGGTCTCAGTGCAGGTGCTTATTTTTTAATTCCAGGCTTGAAGACAACTTTTGGTTCAATGAAAAACAGTTGTACTGCCAAACAGAGGTCCCTGTAGTGAGCCGGTTCACAGATGGGCTGCCAGATAGCCAATCAGAACCCTTATTTGGCACCCCAGAACTTTTTTAATGCTTGTGTTGCTCCCAAACACTTTTTAGATTTGAATGTGACTCATGTTTACAAACGTTTTGGGTCCCGTGGTATAGTGGATGCCACTGAATTCCGTGGAAAGTGACTTAAAGATTGTGACCCACTGAGGCGCAAATTCACTAAGCGCCGAAGCGCCGAACGCTAGCGTTAATTCGCTAGCGTTTGGCATTTTCGTTACTGCGCAAATTCACGAACTCTGGCGTAGTTTCGCTAGTGTTACTTCGCACCCTTACGCCAGGCAAATTTTCGATAGCGACGTAACTACGCAAATTCACTAACTTGCGCAGTGTACTGAACGCTACCTTTTACGCTAGACTTCCTTCGCCACCTCAGACCTGGCGAAGCGCAATAGAGTAGATAGGGATTGTTTCCAAAAAAGTCAAATTTTTTTCTAAGTCCCAAAAAACGCTGGCGTGTTTTCTACATGATGGGTGATAGGCTGAAAAAGATCGAAAATATTTTTGGGGCTCCCCTCCTTCCCCCCTACATTTCCTGACTCATGGCAACTTACCTAGACAGTGGGCACATGTGTAGGGCAAAATAAAAATTTTTATTTGCTGATTTGAAGGTTTTCTAGGCATTTGTAGTGCTGATACGTATTCCTCCATTGAAATTTGAATTTCGCGCCGTATGCAAATTAGCCTTCGCTAGCGTAACTTCGCTTTACATAGCGAATCAACGCTAGCGCAACTTCGCAACCTTACGCTACACCTGTGCGCAACTTCGCATCTTAGTGAATTTGCCCCTGAGAGTCCAGCAAACAAAAATACAAAACATACTTCTGTCTTGAAGCACTAGATGTCACTCTTCTAATGTAGATACACTGTAGATGCAGCATTTCTTGTGCAAGGAGTATAAATTACTGTGTGAGCAGTGTCCGGAGAGTGACCAGTAAATGCCACATTCCCATCAGAAATGTCATGGAACACATTGACAGGGATGTAAAGCCGAAAATAAATGTTTGTCTAAAGAAAGACAACGCAATTCTAAGCAACTTTTCATTATACATTCATTACACATTTTTGGTTGTTTTCATTTGAAAATGTAATTGTTATGGGAAAAGTAGGTAGATCTTTTCTGCACTGCTGGTTCTGCCCCTTGAAATAATATTGTTAGAAGTTGGCTCTCCTCCAGCCAAGACATGTAGGCTTCTGCTACATTGTTTCAAATGTCAGAACCACCAGTGAAAAGATTAGCAAGGGGCAGACGGCCACTGATTTCCTAAACAATTACATCTGCAAATAACTTGCAATGAATGTATATTGGAAAGTGCTTAGAATTAAGTCAAATGTTTATTTTATGTCTACATCCTCTTGCAATTATACTTTTCAAACAAATCAATGTAAAATTCGTCAGAGCATTGACAATTCAACTGACAATTCTTTTTCTAATTTTCAAGATATTTTCTGTTTTTACACTTTACATGAATTTGCAACAGCACCACCTGCTGTCCATTTAAGTTCACTGGCCACAGTGGGTAATGTTGCTGAGCTCAGGCCAAAATGAACAGGCATGGGACCTGTTACCCAGAATCCTCGGGACATGGGGTTTCTGGATAACAGATCTTTCAGTAATTTGGCTCTTCATACCTTAAGTCTACTAGAAAATCATGTAAACATTAAATAAACCCAAAAGGCTGGTTTTGCTTCCAATAAGGATTCATTATATCTTAGTTTTGATCAAGTACAAGATATTGTTTTATTATTATTATTATTATTATTATTATTATTATAGATATATGGATTATCTGGATAAAATGGAGTCTACAGCCCTTCTGTAATTTGGAGCTTTCTGGATATCGGGTTTCCATATAACAGATCCCTTACTTGTATATGAGAAGTGCATCCAATATTTAAAAAAAATAGACACTATGGAGCAATGGGGCCTGACAACTTTGTGAGTCCAGTTAGTTTGAAGGACTTAGCTTTAGTCCCAGTGTGTTTTTTTTGTATTTTTATCAAGTCACCATTCATTAAAGCACAAAATCCCAGTGATATGTTATTATTAACATGAACATCAGAAGAGGCAAGCCTGATACTGGGGGTCCTGGGCTAATGTCTTCTTTGTTCTAAGGCAGGTAAGGAGTGAGAGACCTATGTGCCTAACCCCTCCCACCCCTCATGAATTTAGTGTTGACGAATGCAGAGAGCCTTGCACAGTAAAATAAATAGAGTGCGCCGGACCCCCCTGCAAAAAAAATCTTCAGAGGGACCTGGCGCACTCCAATCCCCATCCTCCCACCCACTTCCTGTCCTGCATCTGTCCTGCCTCTACCTTGCCCCGACTCCACCCACTTCCCATCCCGCCTCTGTCCTACCTCCCCCTTGCCCCGACTCCCCTCATTCCTGTCTCCCTTCCTGCCGCAGGTAAGAGACCAGCTGGGAAAGAGGGTTTTATTTAATTAGCTATAGAGGAAGCAGACCCCACGGTCCGGGCCCCCCTGTTCACCAGACCTGCGACTGTGGGGGTCTGCTTCCTCTATAGTTATTCCACTGGCCATGGATGATCAAGAATTGTCCAATTTTTGAGAGAGAGGAGGGACAATTGTGGCTGCACTTTGCACACTGCCTTCTAGAAAGTAAATTAGCCCTTACATGTGTGTGGAGTAGGAGGATGAGGGTGAAATAACTGGTTTGGGGTCTATTCCACGTCTAGTAACCCATAGCAAACAATTATTAGATAGTATTTGCTGGTCTTCTAAAATGTGTGCATCTTACAAGTTGCCAGGTTAGGAGCAAACCCAACCCATTTACTGCTCTCCTATTGCCAAGTTTCTCAATACTGGAAATAATATTCCAGCTTCTGTTGCATGCAGCTCTCTATTGTGTTTCCTTGGACAGGTGGGAGAATAATCTCCACATTTACCTGGACTCTATTCATCACACAGAGGCTTGGAAAAATGTTTATATATAAAAATGTCGTGGACCAACTGGAACACTCTCAATGGTGAAGCTTCAGTCCTGTCCATTTGCTAGTGGACTGGGGTAATTAGAAAGGATTGTGTTAAGGGTTGCTACCCGGGAACCAGTATCTGGGGGAGTCAAATCGTGCGATTACATTCACGTTACTCTGGCATATTTCATGTTAAGTGGAGTTGTTTGGTGTGGCACTGAACCACCCAGCAGTGGCAAGGCCCAAATGTGGGACATCACAAGTAGAATGTACAACTGTAGGCCAATGTCAAAATACCAGTGTGTTATACAAACTTAAGATACAAACAGATGAGGTGCGGCATGAAACAAATCCATACAGCAATATATACCCTATTAATAAACAGAATGTGCACCAACTTTACCCAACACAATGCAGAGCTGGGGCTTTTAATCAGTGTGAAATTAATATTTTTTTTATAGGAGTGATGTCACAATGAACAGGCTGCACTGCTTTTACTTCAACTGTACTGCATTTCATATTAAAAAAAAACTCACAGTGCTTTTATTTTCCATGTTTTCAAAGATATTTTAGAGTCTCTCATAGCAGGATTGTTTCTGTACAAGTGTTAAGTCAATTTTAAAGCAAAATCATTACAAAACTGATAATATTAAATCATCTGGCGCTTTTGGCCCAGTCCAGTAATTAAAAATAAATGGTGTGTCCCATTTTGGCAGTTGCAGAAGAGTCAGATGTGCATCCCATGTGCTCTTTTCAAACCCTAAAAATCAAAGAGAATATTTAGTCAAAGCATTGTAGGGTTGCTAACTGCATGACAACACATTTATATGATATGATACATTTATATTTCTATAGTGAATTATTCAGGGTCAGATTTGGCCAGCAGGACACAGGGAAAAAACCTAGTGGGTCCCGGCCCTCATGGGCCCCGCAAGCCCAGAGCCACTAATTGCATTGAACTTTGCCGCTGCCCCTGGCCCAGATGCAGAGATGAATAAAAGGTACGGGGAGGGAGAAAAGGAATGGGTGGGGAGAAAAAGTACAGGTGGGGAGAAAAACTATGGACGGAGAGAAAAGGTAGGGGTGGAGAGAGAGGTACAGGTGGAGAGAAAAGGTAAGGGCGGGGAGAAAAGGTATGGAGAAAAAGATATGGGCAGGGCGAAAAGGTACCGGCAGGGAGAAAAGGCATGGGTGGGGAGAAAAGGTATGGGGGGGAGAAAAGGTACGGGCGGAGAGAATAGGTAAAGGCGGGGAGAAAACGTTATGGGCGGGTGAGAAAAGGTACGGGCGGGTTGAAAATGTTGGGTGGGTAGAAAAGGGTATGGGCGGCGAGAAAAGGTATAGGTGGAGAGAAAAGATAAGGATGGGGAGAAAAGGCACAGGTGGGGAGGGCTGGAGACAGCAGCTCCAGTGGGCCAAGGGCCCCCCAGTCCGACGCTAGAACTATTGTATTAGGAATAGAAACAGGGATGTCAATACTTCCAACTCACTTTCATTTGCTTCAACCTAACTTACAGTGATTGTTTATTAGTTCCAATGCCGTTGCCAATAGCCAGAAATTGCCTTGATTAGTCTACAACTAGTAAGGAAATGAAACAAAGGATATGAGTGGATGCTTTGGTTAACTGCATTGGTTTAGTAAAACACCTATAGCAATATTACCCAAACAACTGATGGCGGGGGTGGCCCTCTAAGCATTAAGACCCACTAAAGAGAAAATTGAGGGTGTTGTTTATTTACAGTCTTGTATAACAATAGAACTATAGAAGAGTGACCGTGATGACTATTGTTTCACATATCTGTAACCTCTATGAGCTAAAGGGGGTCTGACAAATGTTTGACCGCACAGTGGTACCCAGAACCAAATAACTCTAAAGAGTGCAAAGGGTGTTTTGTCCCATTACAGTTCTCAGCCCCCCTCCCCAATTGATGTTAAACTGGGTTCATTCGGACTTTGCATGAGTTGGTTAAACAGAAACTTCAATGACAGATGAATCACCTAGGTCCATGTATATGATCTGCAGTCAATAGCATTCAGATCACCTGAATTAGTCTCGCTATATACAGTAAGTGGTGAACTTCCACTTGTGCTTCAACGTGGTCGAACTGCTGATCTTCCATCCTACCTATGGCCAGTGTAAAGCAGTGCACCAAATGTATGTTTCACAATTAGCTAGTGTGTTGGATTATTTAGTACCAATTATGACCAATTACTGGAAAATTGGCTAAATGTAAAAATATAAATAGATTAAGTACACTGGATCCATGGACTGGTCCATCTTGGAGTCCGGAAGGAAATTTTTCCCCTTCTGAGGCAAATTGGAGAGGGTTCATATGGGTTTTTGCCTTCCTCTGGATCAACTGACAGATAGGCAGGTTATATATAGTATAAACTTGATGGTGGACATGTATCTCTTTTCAACCTAACGTACAATGTTAATTTTCACAGCAGGACCAATCCCTAAGATTGGTCCTAAAAGTAATTTCCCTAAGAAGATTCCAGACAGAGGAGGCCCAGAAACCTATATATGGGGGTTGGAGAACAAGAGCCTCTTTGGTCTAATTAGGTAACAGTATAGATGTTTGAACTGTTATGGTTGCCCCCTTAAAAGTTTACCCACTTTGGTGAAACCCCCAATACCACGAGGAAGGCAGATCAGTAAGATGATGACAACGTCTCCTTTGAAAATGTTTCTTCCTTGTATTGTGGTACCACCAAGATTTGTATCTTTTTTCCCTATAATATTCTGAAATATCATTTACACAAAAAGTTAGATATCTTAGTATATACTTCATGGTCATTGATTTCCAACCTAGAGCCAATGTTAAACTACAATTCCCAGCATCCCACCATTCTCTGGCACCCTTTGTTGCATGCTAAGCATGGCTTTAGCAGTTGGAGGGTGCATAATATTGACTACAGTGTATTAAAGGGCATGTAAAGGCAAAAAAATAAAATCCCACTTTTATTTTCTTTAATGAAAAAGAAACCTATCTCCAATATACTCTGATTAAAAAATGTGTACCGGTTTTATAAGAAACCTGACTGTATGCAGTGAAATTCTCCCTTCATTTACTGCTGTGGATAGGAATTGTCAGATGGTCCCTAACTGCTGAGCAGGGAAACAATCATACTTATGAACAGCAGGGGGAGCCCCCGCCTTACTTCCCAGCCATGCAGAACTCAAGCAGCTTTGTTTATGATGATCCCTAAGCAGCCCAGACCACACTGAGCATGTGCACAGTCTTAGTCTTGCAAAGATGTATAACAAAGTTACAAGATGGTGACCCCCTGTAGCCAAATTTGAAAGCATAAACTATTTGTTTGATTAGGCTTGTGGTGCAGTAAGTTCATGTTAATATTTAGTATACAAAATACAGCATTTCTAGCTTTATTCTATTTTAGACTTTACATGCCCTTTAAGTGATAGGAATTTATACCAAACGCACACAGAATAACAAATACAAACCATGTATCTCTGCTGGAATTGATCGTCAAGGCCACAGAATGAATGCTAGTGAGAAAAACAAAAAAAGGAACAAAAACTATAAAATAAGATACAAAACAAAACAGAAAGAAGAAAAGAAGAAATGCTGTGAGCGGTTTGTATAAGAACTGGTACACAGAAGAATGTCTTGCATAGAACCAAAGAGCAGTGCCCTGGTGTGCATGCTACTGGACAGAATTCCTGCTTATTGTACAGACAGACGTTTCTGTTCAGGGTTTTTCTTTTGTTGTACAACACAAAGAATCTCACCTCTGTCTAACCAATAGAAACTCTATCCTTGGGAATCAGTGATCTGGACACAATGTTGAAAACCTCATAGACATTCTGACTTACTAGCTCCTTCCATCCTCTACTCCCTTTCATTTTATATAATTATATTTCATTCTCTACATTCTTCCATTTTATACTCTTTCAATTCCAACAGTTTATTTCATTCTCTACTGCTGTCACTTATCTATTTGCTTTAGTTTTATATAACATTTATATACATTTGATTCTCTACAACTTTCAGTTTCAGAGTTCTCCCATTCTCTACTCTCTTCCATTATGTCACCTCTTCTATTCTCTGCTCACTTGTATCTACTACTACTACATTCCCTTCTCTGTAACCCCTCTTTTCTACTACATCACATTCTTTACTCCATTCCATTATTCACCTTTTCCATTCCCTACTCAAATCATTTTCTACTTCTGCATCCCCTTCTATTCTTCCTTCCACAATTTGGTATTCTGTTCCATTCATCTTTCTTAATTGAACTACCCTCTGTGTTACCATTGTCCTTTTTTATTCCTCCCCCTCCTATAACATACTTTTCCATACTATGATATCCTTTACATTCTCTATTGCCCTTTCAGTATGTGGTCAGTACATTAGTACTGCCTTCTATTGTCTACACCAGTGATCCCCAACCAGTGACTCGGGTGCAACTTGTTGCTCTCTAACCCCTTGGATGTTGCTCCCAGAGGCTAGGGATGTAGCGAACCGCCGACAATGTGTTCGCGAACGCCGTTCGCGAACACCGGCAAAATTTGCGAACAGTTCGCGAACTTCGAACATCCGAAAATCGTTCGATTCGAACGATCGAAGGATTTTAATCGTTCGATCAAAGGATTTTCGTTCGAATCGAACGATCGAAGCCATTCGATCGAATGATTTCATTCAATCCAATGGCTTCGATCGTTCGATTCGAACGAAAATCCTTCGATTTTAGCGATCGAATGGTCGAATGGTCGAACGATTTTGACACGAACGCCTATTGGCGAACGTCGCGCGACGTTCGCAAACTTGCGGCGGACGCGAACAGCCGGTGTTCGCGCGAACAAGTTCGCCGGCGAACAGTCCGCGACATCCCTACCAGAGGCCTCAAAGCAGGGGTTTATTTTTCAATTCCAGGCTTGGAGGCAAGTGTTGGTTGCATAAAAAACAGGATTAAGTCCAATCATAGCCTCCTGTAGGCTGCCAGTCCACATAGGGGCTACCAATAGACAATCACAGCCCATAATTTGGCACCCCCAGGAACTATTTTCATGCTTTCGTTGCTCTCCAATTGTGATGAGTAGTGATGGCGAAACTTCAGGAAAAAATTGCAAAACTCCGGAAAAATTTGCCAAACGCATTGAAGTCAATGTGTGTCTGAGAATTTTTGACGCACAACAATTTTTATGCACATGATAATTTCACGAAAAAAATTACACATGGCAAAATTCAGAATTTCGCTGCAAATCCACGGCTGGCGAATATATTCGCTCATCACTACTCTCCAACTCTTTTAACATTTGAATGTGGCTCACGTGTAAAAAAGGATGGGGATCCCTGGTCTACACCATTCCATTCTTTACAATTTTTTTGATTTTTTTGCCCTCCCATTTACCCATCACATTCTCTACTGTACCTTCATGTTCATCTCTACACTGTGACTACTTCTATATACACCATACCATTCTATAACCTCTTCAGTTCTTGCCGCCCACATTCACTACTCCCTTCCATCCTATACTACCCCCCCAGCCATTTTCAACCCATTTCAACAACCCATTCTCTACACCCTTTATTGCACACGGACTAAACATGCACCCACTTCATTTGCAGATTTGTGAATAACCAAACTTCATTTACTTTTTGTGAATTAGCTCTCAATTTATAGTACAGGTATGGAGCCTGTTATCCAGAATGCTTGGGACTTGGGGTTTTCCGGATAACTGATCTTTCTGTAATTTGGATCTTCACACCTTAAGTCTACTAGAAAATCATGTAAACATCAAATGAGCCCAATCAGCTGGTTTTGCTTCCAATAAGGATTAATTATATCTCAGTTGGGATCAAGTACAAGGTACTGTTTTATTATTACAGAGAAAATAGAAATGGAAAAATTGCAATATTTAGATAAAATGGAGTCTATGGGAGACAGCCTTTCTGTATTTCTGAGCTTTCTGGATAATGGGTTTCTGGATAATGGATCCCATACCTGTACATAAAATTACACACAAATGACATTATAAAGTTGCAAAATTTGCTCCAGGTCTAGTTACCAATAGCATTTGTAGATCCATATAACATTGTTTATCTCACTCAGAATTCATATATAATTCATATATAATTCATATATAATGCACATTTCCTTAATAGGATTATAATCGGCACAGCCATGAATGAGTAATTGTGTTTTTCATTTGCTAAGGAGACAGATTTGGGAGCCCCATTCTTTATGAACGAAGCCATAGGTTTGTGCTGCTGTAATGTTTGGCCCTAATACCTCAACTGATTGATTTCTCTAACCTGATAAAGGGATTCTCATCTTCCCCTGACCCAGCTCAGCATTTATTTGTACGGTCAGTGCACAGAATACTGATGCACCACTTCCCTTCATTACATACTGTACAATACACACTGATTTTCTGACTATGAATACATAACTGTGGCTTCCCATACTCAACAGGAATTAGTAGAAATCACTTACCTTTTCTTCTAGCTGTTTAATGTGCCTTTTCTGAAATTCTATTTTGTCTTCAAGTTCCCAGATTCTCTGTGTAAACAGGAAATGTTTCTATCACCCAATTTCACATCAATTAGTCCAACACTTCTTTGCAACCACTGATGTCGAGGTAGGGCATGCGGCAGGGTTAGAGGATCAATATTCTCAACACTCTTCATTGGATTACAAAAAGGCAACTGCTATGGTTTTTCTCTTTACACCTTCTCCCTGGGAACATTCTCCCAGCACCGATAGATGCAACTCTGAGCTTCTTTTGCTCTTTAGAATGGAATATAAGGCTAAGGCCACACTGGGCGTTTTGGGGAGATTTGGTCGCCTGGCGACTAATCGCCTCTTCTTTGCGTCGACCAATCTCCCCAAACGCCTTCCCTCACTCTGCGCCAGCTAAAATGATAAAACGCCGGCGCTAATCACATGCAGCGGTTCGTTTTCCGAAGTCGCTAGGGCGATCTCCCCAAAATGCTCCATGTGACTTTACCCTAAAGAGATGAACCTATTATTGTATTCTACAAACATAATTATATCTCCATAGCCTCATATGAGCATTAATTAATTTAATCCTAAACAGTTGTATATAACACCAATGCTAGTAAAACAGTCCCATGGTGATCTCGATCAAGAAATAGTATTGAATTTCCATTTTGGGAGAAGGGAAGAAAAAGTCTTTCACGCTCAACTGATATTTTGATAAAATTAAAGGATACTGTCATGGGAAAAAATTTTTTTTTTTCAAAACGCATCAGTTAATAGTGCTGCTCCAGCAGAATTCTGCACTGAAATTCATTTCTCAAAAGAGCAAACGGATTTTTTTATATTTAATTTTGAAATCTGACATGGGGCTAGACAAATTGTCAGTTTCCCAGTTGCCCAGAGTCATGTGACTTGTGATCTGATAATCTTCAGTCACTCTTTACTGCAAGTTGGGTTGATATCACCCCTCTCCCTTCCCCCCCCCCCCAGCAGCCCAACAACAGATCAATGGGAAGGTAACCAGATAGCAGCTCCCTAACGCTAGATAACAGCTGCCTGGTAGATCTAAGAACAGCACTCATTAGTAAAATCCAGGTCCCACTGAGACACATTCAGTTACATTGCGTAGGAGAAACAACAGCCTGCCAGAAAGCAGTTCCATCCTAAAGTGCTGGCTCTTTCTGAAATCACATGACCAGGCAAAATGACCTGAGATGCACCTACACACCAATATTACAACTAAAAAAAATACACTTGCTGGTTCAGGAATTAAATGTTATATTGTAGATTGAAAAATTTGCAGTGTAAACAGTGTAATTTAGAAATAAAAAATACATCATAAAAATCATGACAGAATCCCTTTAAAGTGGTTTAAACTAGAACTACTCCTATACTGACTAGAGCCCTCCATCATAATGGGCAGCACATTAAGGGGTTGGTATTAGTTGTAAATAAGTGGAACTAATATTTGCCAAGACATAAAGTGCACCTGCTGCGCCTGCTGTAAAAGCTCCATGCGCTCATGTAGGATCTGACTGTCAAACTCCCGGCTTTGTCTCAGGATCTGCCTTCGCAGCTTCTCCACTGCCGCCCGCAAGTCTTCCCTGTGGGTCTCGTTTAAGCATTCGCTGACCCTCCTCCCCGGATCCTGCTGCAAAGCGTTATATAAAGTGGCTTCTAATTCCTGGATTTTCTAGCACAATTCACACCATCCACAAGCGATTGTGCATTTTGGGGAGAGAAAAAAGAAAACATAAGGACAAATTAGAATATAGGAATTAGGGATGCACCGAATCCAGGATTCGGGATTCGGCCTTTTTCAGCAGGATTCAGATTCGGGCAAATCCTTCCGCCAGGCTGAATCGATTCCGGATCCTAATTTGCATATGCAAATTAGGAGCGGGAGTGAAATCACATGACTTTTTGTCACAAAACAAGGAAGTATTTCCCACTCCTAATTTCCATATGCAAATTAGGATTCGGATTCAGTTCGATATTCGGCCAAAAATTTTGTGAAGGATTCGGGGGTTCGGCCGAATCCGAAATAGTGGATTTGGTGCATACCTAATAGGAATATCAATTACCTTGTAGGCAAACATTTGCCACAGTGTAGATATCACAGTAAAACCTTTACCAAGTTACTTTAGATTTGAGGGCAAAGGTTTTATAGTAATGTCCATGTTTGTGTATTAAAGTCACAAAATCATGAAAAGGTAAAATCTTTGCTAATGTTGGAAAACACAATAAGATTGTGATATTGATGTGCTCTGAAAATGAAGCTAGTGAGCAATCGTTTCTCTGGTCAAGCTGAGCAACATCTCAAGAAGTTCCTCTTCTCACTAATTTGATTTTCAGTTGACTGTGGCTGGTTGGCCAAAATGGACCGTTTTAATTCATTATACTAGAAAAAGAACTGGAAAAAAAGCAATTTTACATTGTTATTTCTATAGGCCTTTAATTCGTTTTTATGCTAACGTACATGTGATAAGCTTTTTATGTTATGTTACTTCCCAGCCAGGCAGAACTCAAGCAGCTTTGTTTATGACGATCCCCTAGCAGCCCAGACCACACTGAGCATGTGCACAGTCTTAGTCTTGCAAAGATGTTTAACAAAGTTACAAGATGGTGACCTCCTGTAGCCAACTTTGAAAGCATAAAGTATTTGTTTGATTAGGCTTGTGGTGCAGTAAGTTCATATATATATTTATTATACAAAATATAGCATTTCTAGCCTTATTCTATTTTAGACTTTACATGCCCTTTAAAAACATGGCAGACGTTGACCAGGAGGTTGATTGTGATCATAAAAGTAATAATATAAGAGGGGAAAGTTTGCTACAGGTCTAGACTCCTATAGCAACAAAATCAGCAGGTAACATTTACTGAATGCAAACATGTGAGTGGTTCCTATGGGTTACTAGACCTAAGCAGACACCTATTGGCATATTGGCTCATATGCTGCACCAGGCATATTCCGATAAATAAAAGTATTGCATTAGTGAATATACATTACTTAGCTTCTGGCAGAGATTCTAGGATCTATCAGTTTCTGAAGCAGTTAAAAAGACCTACCATATGGGCTTGATCAAGAGCTTGCTTCCGGTAGTCCAGTTCTTCTTCTAAGTAGCCTTTCTGTTTGCTGAAGCGTTCCTGGGAGTAAGAAAGAGCTGAGAGGTAAATTTTCTACACTTTAGAGTTCTAGGGGCAAATTCACTAAGATTCGGAGTTGCGCCAGGCGCAACTTCGCCGCACTTCGCCACACTTCGCCAGCGATCCGCAAATTCACTAAAATCCGAAGTTGCGCACAGGGGTAGCGTAAGTTTGCGAAGTTGCGCTAGCATTAATTCGCCAAGCGAAGCAAAGTTTCGCTAGCAATGGTTAATTTGCATACAGCGCCAAATTCAAATTTCAATGGAGGAACACGTATCAGCACTACAAATGCCTAGAAAACCTTTAAAACATCAAATAAATTTTTTATTTTGCCCTACACATGTGTCCACTGTATAGGTAAGTTGCCATGAGTCAGGAAATGTAGGGGGGCAAGGAGGGGAGCCCCAAAAAATTTTTAGATCTTTTTCAGCTTATCAACCATAATATAGAAAACACGCCAGCGTTTTTTGGGAAAAAATGTTGCCTTTTTTTGAAGCAATCCCTATCTACTCTATTGTGCTTCGCCTGGTCTGAGGTGGCGAAGGAAGTCTAGCGTAAAAGGTGGTGTAAAGAACAATGCGCATGTTAGTGAATTTGTTCGTTGCGCAACGAAAACTACACAAACCCGCAGTGTTCCCCATGAAGTTCTTCTGGTGACCCCCACCACTGGGGAACACAACAGGGAACTTTTGAACTCTTAAGAGTCTGTCACACAGAAAAATACTAAACTATCTATATTTCCAATGCGCTTCTCTTTATAATTCTTCTTGGTTATTCCGTTTCTGGAAGCAAATAAAGCCCCTAACTTGCTGTATATTCCCTTCAGTTCTATATAACAGTAACAGTAAAGACGCTGCTGCTCTAAACACACCTAATGATGAGGCCCCTTCTCTGGTACGAGATCAGCACTTGGGTATTACAGAAGCTGTAACGCACCAATACAAGTCTCTGGAAATGGGTAAGTTTAAGCATTTGTGTGTATCCCAATAGATTGTGGCCCAAGGACTCCAGAATGGAAAACATACTACAGGGTATAGGTTGCACTATCTTTAGTGTTAAACATCATAAACTTAAAGGGGATCTATCACCAAGACAGTATAATAAAAGTCCTTTTCAAATTAAAATTAAACCCACTTTTTTTTTTAATAACAGATCCATATTTAGATGTCATTGCACTCCTCACCACCTATGGGGTATATTTATCAAAGAGTGAAGTTAGAGATCGCCACGGTGAAATTCCACCACTCTCTATTCATTTTTATGGGATTTTTAAAAGAGTATCAATGGGTGAAAGTGAAAGTTCATCCTTTGATAAATATGCCTTTCAAAATCCCATAGAATTGAATGGAGAGTGGCGGAATTTCACCCTAGAGGACTGTGGCGATCTTTAACTTCACTTTTTAATAAATATACCCCAATGTGTATGTAGTCAGTGCATGGTCATGGTTATCAGGTCCCCTATTCTGGCAGTGGGATGATACATAGCTTGCCTTGGTAACTGTATCCACAAAATGGCACTCGCCATTTAAATAATTAAAATTTTTTTTAGTGTAAGTAAAGTTAATTTTGTTTGATGAACACAACTGAAAAGAATTTGGAATTATTGCTAAGGGTAGGACTCCACCGGCGATTTCACCTGCAATACCTTCCGTTCCGACGCGATAAAACTAATCGCAGGCGTCACGTTGTATGCGCCGAATCTAATGTAAGTAATACAAATGTCGCATGTAGAAGCCGATTGGATCCGCCACGACTGTCAGATGAAGAAGCAACATGCAGCGCACGCATCCGACAGTTGTCTCGGGTGCAATCAGCTTCTACGTGCGACATTTGTATTACTTACATTAGGTTAAATCCGATGTAACGCCTGCGATTAGTGTCATCGCGTCGGAACGGAAGGCATCGCAGGTAAAATCGCCCGCTGAGTTCTATGCTTAGGGTGACAGGTCCCCTTTAATATTGAAGTAAACAGTATGAAATAAAGTACAGGCTTACCAGATTGCTTGCAAAAAGGGCACATCTAGAAGGGCTACACGGATTAAAATCTAATTTAAAGGATCCGTAACACCAAAAAATTAAAGTGTTTTAAAGTAATGAAAATATCATGTAGTGTTCCCTTCACTGGTAAAACTGATGTGTTTGCTTCAGAAACACTATTGTGTACTGAATGGCTGCCCCCATGGCTACACAGTTGCTTGTTTATATAAACTATAGTAGTACTTATCTGTTATCTACTGTGTGTCCTGTGCTTGAATGGCTGCCCCCATGGCTACACAGCAGCTTGTTTATATAAACTATAGTAGTACTTATCTGTTATCTACTGTGTATCCTGTGCTTGAATGGCTGCCCCCATGGCTACACAGCCGCTTGTTTATATAAACTATAGTAGTACTTATCTGTTATCTACTGTGTATCCTGTGCTTGAATGGCTGCCCCCATGGCTACACAGTAGCTTATTTATATAAACTATAGTAGAGTTTCTGAAGCAAAAACATCAGTTTTACCAGTGCAGGGCAACACTGCATTATATTTTAATTACTTTAAAACGCTTTGATTTTTTGATGTTACTGTTCCTTTAAAGCAATCAATGCAGTCCTGCAACATGAATTTATTAGAGGTTATGGTTCTCTGCTGTCAGTAATATGTTTCCTTTTAATCAGGGAAAAAGTAAACAGGAAAACTTCAGTTTCCCCATGAAACAGTAACTGCCAGCACAAACTATGGCTTTTCAACCATTAGGGCTTTAAAACATTCCTTTTCTGGATAAAAGGCTGTATTTTGCCAATTATTCGACAAATAACTAGTTCAAGGGACACTGCTGGACATCTAATAAATGGACACACCCCAGAAACATTGTTTGTTTGACATTTGATAATGAATCTCAGGGTTTTGTTTTCATTTTGCTACAGACACATCAATGCCCATATAGGTTCCTGTAAGTACATTGCCTAGTGTACCTTGTACTGGGAATATACTTTCTTTAGAGGCCTGGGTGAGCACGTGGGTTATTTTCTGCAAGAATACTGAACACATTATACTCCTCAGATCAGAAGGACATTTACTGCTTTTTCTTTTCTTACCTTCTCATTTTCCAGGTCAATCATTTTCTGTGTGAGGGCAGCTTCTGTGACTTCAATCTGTTTCAGCCACTACAGACAGAGCAAGCACGGAGACAAGGAATGAATCAACTATACGATTTCTCTGTTGTCTTAATGGGTGTTATTGAGTTTTTTAAAATAAGAAATTATAGTTGCAGTAAGTGACTTTTACCATAAAAATGTCCAAAATATAAAGGCTGTCCTGGCTAAATGTGACACATAAAAAGAAAGTGAAGGATTATACAGCATTCATTCATTAAACTTATAATACAGCATTCATTAAACATGATTAGTGAGCTTACTAGAAGGTGAAGTCAAAAGCACACAGTTTCCAATGGGAAAGCCACTGCTACAGGCCCACCAAACAAAGAATGAAGAAATAGGAAATGGTCACTGAGAAGTTTCAGGAGAAATCAAGATTATTCAACCCAATGTATGACAACCTGATGCCTCCAAATTTGTTTTACATCACATTTGAGAGATTGCGGGAGAGGGGGGGAAGGCAAATATTCCAATTCAACCCACCAGCAGGAAAGGCTTGGTGCACTTGGGGGTGCCAAATGTTAGGCACCCCCAAGTGATTGTATTGACTTACCTGAAACCCTGGGCCGGTGCTCCTATCAGCAGAAAACTGCACCGGCCCAGGGTTATACCAGTGAGCACCACGGAGCAATGTTCTTTCGGCACCGACCGGTTTCAGGTAAGTTAATACAATCACTTGGGGGTGCCTAATATTTGGCACCCCCAAGTGAACCAAGAATTTCCTTCTCCTTTAAGTAGTTGTTATGATGTGGCCATGTGAGCCCCTTTCTAAGACAGTTGTTACTATGAGACCCCACTGGAACAGATGTAGCGTCCACGGCATATTGTGAAGTGTAGTCACTGCTGGATAAGAGAACCATAGTTCAAGGTAGGTCAGAGGAGGTCTGGGCAGGTTTTAGACAAGCAGACACACGCAAGATTAGGAAAAAACTAGCAATGGTAAGGGACATACAAACAGCTCTAAGCTAAGACCAAGGAGATTCATTGCATATCTAGACAGGTCTGTGCATGTTCTCCCTAGGTCTAACCATATAATCTAAACAGCACAAGAACCCCTGGGTAACAGGTGTCTCTAGCCTTCAAGATTAGTTTTTAGAGACTAGACAAAACAATGCTCGAAGGTTTACAATTCCATAGAAGGGTATTGATCATAATTTAAAAAAATGTTGTAGCTGTTAATTCAATAAATATTGATCAATGTTTATTATATTTATTAACCACAATTTGGTCAACTCATTACAAATGAATCAATGCGATTGGATTAATTATTCAATCCAAAACAATTTTTGATAAACAGACCACCAGTTTTATTCCACCATTTATTACTGCACAGTAGGTTTTCTACATAGTAGTTCCCAAACTTTAGAGGAATGAAAGGAGGACTCAGCCTGAATGCCAGTTGGGGCGTGGATTGCAGAGAGTTGCCATTTGCTTTCTTAGATACAACTGAAAGTCCACCATGAATGTCAGATTTCATCTTTGTATCCAATGCCCTAGATCAGTGGCGTAACTACCGGGGGAGCAGGGGGTGCGATTGGGCCAGGGCCCGCACCCCCTCAGGGCCCCCCCGGCAGCTTGCGCCACTGTTCTAATGTGCCAGGGCCCGCCCCCTCTAGTTACATCGCTGCCCTAGATATCCCTAACACTAAGCTGAGTGACAAAAATACTCATATTTACACCAATTTCATAAGCTACTTGGTGCCCTGATCCTTCAAGAGAGCCCTGAACCTTTAGGTGGGGCTTGACCTATACAAAGTTTGACAAGAAATAATCTAGAGTAACAGTTATAGAATATTTTGCCTGGTGAAGAATGAGAAAAAACTGCTAATCTGTGTTAATGTATTATATTAGTACATATCTTCAACAATGAACACAAATATTTGAATATCAAAACTCCATATCTCATCTGAAAACATAAACTTAAACTTGTTCAAATATTGACTTTACTTCTCACAAAGGGATAAATAAACATAAACACCTGTCTCAGGAGACGGAAGTCAGCACAGTAATGTCGTGGGTGGGGAGAGATGAAGGAACAGGTCAACCCTAACCCACTCGCAACCCAACGATGGTGTGTGGAAGTTGGCCCGAACCCACCCAACCCACTGGTGTCAGAGATGGCCCACACATCATTAATGACAATGGGCATTTTGGCAGCAGCCAAGCAATACAACAAGTATTGAAACAGTATTATTATTATTATGCATTGTACAGTAACATGTACCTTTTCACAGAGAGACAGCACTGTCCCTGCTTGTATGACTGCCACCTGTTCCTCATTCCTCAGGTTCTGAAAGTAAAAATTGTGACAAATAAGATATTCTCAAATTCAGGGCAGTATTAAGGGCATTTTTTCTGTAGTTAATTAAATAATAATTTAAATACTGTGAACACAGGAATTCTTACGTCATACAACTAATTACAGGGTTAGCAGAAAGCCTTCATCTGTTTTAATCTGCCACAACTGTACATCTGCATAGTGCAGACTGGACTAGTTATGTCTTTTGTTGGGTAATGTAAGAAAAGACACAATGGTGTGCAGGGTCTAGTAAACCAGAGGCATCAATCACATGTTTATTGTCAAACAGGTGACGGGTAAGTACTCCCTTCTGATTGGTTGGTATGGGTTATTAGAAGGAGTACAACATTACCCCATGAGGTTATTATATATGGGGCAGATTCTCATGCTGTTTGGGGAAATCATGAGCCATTTACTATGACTAGTGATGGGCGGATAAATTTGGCAGGCATGGATGTGCGGTGAATTTCCGTGCTTTGCCGCCGCCGAATGTTTTTGCGAAACTGAGGAGAAAAGTCGCTGGTGGAAAATCCGCTGCGTCAAAAAAAAATGTGTCACACGCATAAAAATTGTCATGCATCAAAATTATTCAGACGCCCATTTACTTTAACGCATTTGGACAAAATAGTCACTCATATAAAAATTGTTGCGCGTCAAATCTATTTTGACGCCCATTGACTTCAATGCGTTTCACAATTTTTTTGGCGAAACAAAATGGGACAGATTCGCCCATCACTAACTATGATCCTAGATGCAAGTGCAAGAGCACTAAGGGGCCAAAAGTTGGGGCTCCTAGTGTTCATTTAAAATCACTTGCATCTGGATTCTTTCTGCTCCCTGTATTTTGTGCCGGAGGGTTGAAGGAAAGGCATCCCTGTCCTTACCAACTGACATAGAGTGGTTGGTAAGTAAATAGATCTGTTTTGGCTTTGCCAAAAAACAAATACAGATATGGAACCTGTTATCCAGAATGTACAAGACCCGGGGTTTTCAGCAATTTGGATCCTCATACCTTAAGTCTACTAGAAAATCATGTAAACATTTAATAAACCCAATAGGCTGGTTTTGCTTCCAATAAGGATTCATTATATCTTAGTTGGGATCAAGTGCAAGGTATTGTTTTATTATTATAGAGGAAAGAGAAATGTGGATTATTTGGATAATGGAAGATATGGAAGACGGCTTCTGAGCTTTCTGGATAATGGGTTTCCGGATAACGGATCCCATTCCTGTAATATAGGGGAACATTGCATATATATATTTACCCCATTATCTCCAAGGATGTCAAGCTTCTTCATGAGTTCTGAGATATCCACATCCTGGAAAAGAGAAGCCAGACAATGAAGAACAGCGTCACACAGAATAGGGCTATGAATGACTGAGTGAATCCAGGATGAATGTAACACAAGGCTAAAACTGACCATGGTATGCTGCATATTGGAAGATTAATAGTTAGTGGATATGGGTACCCTATAAAATGTATTTAATGGTCTGTTGACCAACATCACTACTCAGCCATGGATCTTGAATATGGCATTAGTAGATGGAGTAACCTTTACCGACCCATCTGGCACACACAATCACATTCTTTTATTCAATAAAATTGCAGGTGTACCGTGGACTTCATTCCTACCAGATACAGCAATCAAGTCTACTCTATTTGTAATATGAAACCATCTCCAGGTACCCTTGTATTTTACATTTCTGACATATAAAAGCAGTGATAGAATAAATAAAGGATATAAACAGTCACACTAATAATAAGTACAGGTATGGTATCTGTTATCCAGAATGCCAAGGACCTGGGGTTTTCCAGATAATGGATCTGTCCATAATTTGGATCTTCATACCTTAAGTCTACTAGAAAATCATGTAACCATGAAATAAACCCAAAAGACTGGTTTTGCTTCCAATAAGGATTAATTATATCTTAGTTTGGATCGAGTACAAGGTACTGTTTTATTATTATAGAGAAAAGGGAAATCGTTTTGAAAAATTTTGATTATTTGGATAAAATGGAGTGTATGGGAGACGGCCATTCCGTAATTCAGAGCTTTCTGGATAACGGGTTTCCGGATAACGGATCCCATACCTGCAAATAATACCAGCAAATAATAAATAAACTTAGAAAAATATATAATTGCACAATTATATGCCTTACCATTTGCTTTTGTTTAGGTGCCATTGCCAATCCAATGATAACTATCTCCTAATTGTAGTCTATGTTTAAAATAAAGATTTTTTAAAGTCGGCTAAATAAGTCAAGCTTAGTCCCTGGATGAGTCAAGCATAAAACAGGGGGAAACACTAGTGAGTCACTGATTTCTCTGATGTCATGGATTGCTCTACTGTCTGACAGCGTGAGTCAGATTCTTTCTGCCTAGTGGGAAACAGATATTAAATACCCACTACAGCTCAACAGATTTTTTTAGCTATTACATTTTCCATTTTAAACCCTAAATCCAAACCTATATTTATGTTTGATGATGTAAACTTGAAACAAGGAAGGCTTCTATGTAACATTGTGGTTGTCAAATTACTGTAATTGATTGTCTTTAGAGATATTTTACTGTGTTTCCTAATTTAGGGCATTATGTTTAATTTAAAGTCCTCCAGCTCAACTAACATTCACCAAAAGTACTAGAATGCTTGGAAGAGCAGTAGTTGTAACAGGTGAAGTCTTGGGATGATGCCCAATATTGAATCAATAGTAGTGATGGGCGAATTTATTCACCAGGCGTGAATTCGCTGAGAATTTGCGCGATTCGCAGACAGCGAATAAATTCGTGAAACGCCTGTGAAAATTCGCCGGCGTCGAAAAAAACAGACGCTGGCGTCAAAAACGCCATTTCACAAATTTTTCACAGTTTCGCAAATTTTTCGGCGAAACGGTGCAAATTTACCCATCACTAATCAATAGTTGCGTATTTATAACATGGATTGCTGATTGCAGTAAAGGCCTGGCAGAGCATTAAAAAGGAGGAAACCCAGAATCTGGTGATGTCCATGAGTTCAGTTTTTTAATTTGTCTAATTACTTTTGAGCCCCAGAAATGAAGTGATTGTGTTAAAAAAAAGGCTTTAGCTCCTCACATTTTTATGCAATCGTTTTGTTCAACCCACTGAATTAAAGCTGAAAGTCTGCAGTTGAATTCGAAATTCATTGTGGTAATGTACAGAACCAAAATTAGAAAAAAAATGTCTCTGTCCAAAGATTTATGGGCCAAACTGTGTTTATATTGTGCACATCAATGTAGTGTTCTTGTGCAATAGAATAATGTATTGCTGTGATAAGTACAGGTATAGGATCCGTTATCCAGAAACCCGTTATCCAGAAATCTCAGAATTACAGAAAGGCCGTCTCCCATAGACTCCGTTATAATCAAATAATCCAAATTTTTACAAATGATTTGCTTTTTCTCTGTAATAATAAAACAGTAGTTTGTACTTGATCCAAACTCAGACACAATTAATCCTTATTGGAAGCAAAGCAAAGGTTGGTGGAAATGGAGTCCCAACAACAGTAGTAGAAGAAGGAGTTTTTTTGTTTGGCTCTTGGGGAATAAGCTGCAAATGTTATCCTCTATCATCAGCTAGATCTTAATGATTGCAGTTCCCCAAAGTGTTAATGGCAATGAAACACAAGTAGGCCACTAGGTAAGTGAAGCTGCATCTACCTTAATTCCTTCCTGCTGACAGAAGAGCTGCAGAGCACTTCCATTGTTTTCTGGGAAGTTGGCTATATGGAGGTTAAATACTGGAGACCTTCGTTCTCTCTCCTGAGGAAAAATGTGTTATTTTACAATTTTTTTTCCTATGAGAACACCTTGGATTGTGCACACACACACACAGATATTACTATAGGTTTCCCCAGGCTTGTTCTAAAAACAACATTATCTTGTTGGATGGTAAAAACCTGGAGTACAAATACAAGTGATTAACCACCCAAGGGTTTGCCATCCATGTGATAATGTAACATGGGGAAGACCTTTATCTATTTCAGAACCACTGTGCTTTTATCCTTACTTACTGAACGTCACACTTTATTGTACAGAACAATAAAAATCTTCATACCGTTGGCTCCTGTTATGCAATAAAATAAACTCTACAAAGACTGAAAAGATGGGAAATGTTTTGTATAAAACAACAAAGACATTGAATATAATAAGGTTTATACATCTGGACACATAAAGGGTGTGCAAAAGATTTAGAGATTTTGCAAAAGAAAAAGATGTAACATGATTGATTAATCAGAAGCATAACAATAGGTGCACAGATTGTTACAAGGCCCCTTGTTTGTATTGCGGTTCATATCATAACAGGGATCCCAAACCTTTTATACCCGTGAGCCACATTCAAATGTAAAAAAGAGTTTGGGAGCAACACAAGCATGAAAAAGAGGTCTCAGGGGTGCCACATAAGGGCTGTGATTGGCTATTGGCAGTCTTTATGTAGACTGGCATTCTACAAGAGGCTCTGTTTGGCAGTTTGTCGTTTTTTTGCAACCAAAACGTGCCTCCAAGCCTGGAATTAAAAAATAAGCAACTGCTTTGAGGCTACTGAAGGCAACAGCCAAGGGGTTGGTGAGCAACATGTTGCTCACGAGCCACTGGTTGGGGATCATTGCCATAATACCACTGTTGGTGAAGATATGGGTAATTAGCCACTCTCCAGCAATGCCCCACCTACCAGCCTCCCACCAAAATCTGATTTCTGCCAGTTGCCTCTCACTAGACTGGAGAACATAGGTCTATATACATGGATAACTCAACATATATCTTTTGTACAGGTAAACCCCCAAATGGCAGATATTGGACAATTTAGCTACAACATGATGCACCATATAAAGATGTTGGAAGTCATCGAGTTCAAGGTCAGAGGAATACTAAGAGAGCTTTAAGGCCTTCAACCTGCTCAAGCAGTCTATACATTTCTTTGTAGATTTGGGAGTTTCTTCTTCTAAGAATTTGCCCTACGAATGTGCAATGTGCATTGTTAAACTAGGACAGAATAGTAAACTTGACTTCTAATATCTTCAGCATTTTTATTAGTGGGTACATTATCGGTTGCTTTAACATGAGAAAATTTCAATAGTTATTAATAATAGTCTGGGTGTATCTGTTGGCCTATAGGCTTCCCCCTTCATTCCGTTTGGAAGACTCCAACATGAGCAGAACACTTTGAGTTTGTGTGCTGACCAAGAATATTACGCCAACAGTACTCCCCCGAAAGGGCTCCAGTTTGAAGATCCAAATATTTTAGCCCCAAGCATTTTAGATGGGAGTATATTATTTCTCATCTCCTGCATGATTCCATAAATAAATCCTTACAGTGATATCCCCATGCACCAATAATAATTTATGACATAAGTATATGACCAATGATGACATCACAGAAACTTTTACATAGCATTTGTCCACATGTTCTATTTGCCAATGTCTATTTGTTCTATGCCAATGTTTAGCATGGAAAGAAAACAAAGGTAGAGAACCCATATCTGAAGTTAACAAATAACAATGGAGAGTTCATAGTTGGCCAACCCCCATGCTGCAGTTTCTCAACATTTCCATTCAACCCATCATAACAAATTTTGCTTTTTACTAGCTGTTGTTCTGACTTTACCGAGATTAACGGTCACACACTCTCCAGTGAGCAGCCTCTGTATTATAAGTCATAGCCAATAATAACTGCAAGATCATAGATCATTAGGTACCTTAACCTCGTGGGTGACATTGGATAAAGAGGGGATAGCGGCTGGAAATAAACTTTTTTTGTCTGCAAGAAACTCAGATTGAATGCAAACTGTGTTCTTGTGTAGAAGATATTGTGTATACAATACTGCATATCTACTGTACTAATTCCAATGTAAAAACACGCTTTTTTATTAATAAGATTCAATCCATTTGTTCCATGTTTTCTTTTTAAAAGACATTATTAAGCCATTGCTTATGGTGAGGCACATAATAGGATATAATTAAACTTCATATTTTAAGTATTAAGGCATGATACAATAACCAGTTGTGAGCAAACATCTAAACTATCCAGTGATGGCTTGTGATGGCTTTCAGGTGTTTTGCCTGCATTGCCTAAGTACCCAAAGCCACCCCTTGATATTCTTTCCATAGAATTCAATGGGAATTTGTGAAAGCCAGATGATTGTAGCCTGAATACTTGACCTAGAATATTTTCAGGCAACAAATGCCTGAAAAACACCTTTATAGTTTCAGAGATGGCAGGAGCCAATAAAAAAACAAAACGCCATTTTTACTTTCTTTAATGAAAAAGAAACCTATCTCCAATATACTTTAATTAAAAAATGTGTACCGTTTTTATAAGAAACCTGACTGTATGCAGCATTTACTGCTGTGGATAGGAATTGTCAGATGGTCCCTAACTGCTGAGCAGGGAAACAATCATACTTATGAACAGCAGGGGGAGCCCCCGCCTTACTTCCCAGCCATGCAGAACTCAAGCAGCTTTGTTTGTTTCCCTGTAGAGCAGTCGCCGACTGTGTAGAGATTTGCATTGAACTTTATTTTTGCCTTTACATCCCCTTTGTTTCCAACTCCAGCTGCAGGGATAAAGATCATGGAGCAGATAAACTGCGATTCTATTTGGAGGATTATTTTGCTGCAGCCACTGGTTCTGCAGAGTTGGAGAATGTTTGTATTAAACAATACAAAAACTAAAAAATTCACATTAGATTACATGACAATACAGGACCAAGTGCAGTCTGCCTATTCTGATTCAGTCTTGCTGTATCGGCTTCTGGCAGATATTATTTGACTGTTTTGATAATTTATGGCAATCCCTAAACCCAGACCACACTGAGCATGTGTGTGGTCTTGGTCTTGCAAAAATGTTTAACACAGTTACAAGATGGTGACCCCCTTTGGCCAACTTTGAAAGCATAAATTATTTGCTTTATTAGACTTCTGGCACAGTAAGTTCATGTTTATGTTTAGTATACAAAATACAGCATTTCTAGCCTTATTCTATTTTAGACTTTACTTCCCCTTTAAGGCACGTTCCTGAAAAATGCAATGGACAATGCCAAACAGAGCAAAAGGTTTAAACAGCCCAGCAACATGGCTTAATGTGAAGGGATTAAACAATGTTACAAATATTGTTATAAAATGAATTGAGTTTGAATAGGTCTAATACAGTGAAATTAATTGCTAAGGAGAATACGAGTTCTCGCCAAAAGTTTGAAAATCATCTAAAACAGGAAGAAGCAAGGCAGAGTGTCTAAATATAAGTGCTAAAGCACCTGATTCTGATGGAATCCACCCCAAGTTCTAAGAGGATGAAGTTTCAAATAGATAATAATTGCCATTATTTACGGACCTATGGGTATGTAGAGAAAGTGACTGGGTATCATTCACCCCATCCAAGCACAGAAAGTGAAATTGAGCTAATCTACCCAACATTACACATTGTTTCAGGCAATACAAAACCCAATAAATCAGAAACCCTACAGTGTATATTTTCATACCATTTATCAAGAGAGGGAGGCTGGGTAACTCTTATTTATGATATACGGACTCTTAGCAGAGTCAGACTCCAACATTCATATAGTTATTTGAACATGACCACATATGTTATCATAGAAAAGCAACTTAGATTTTAGTATTCATTTTTCTTTAATGAGTGCTTCAGTAAAGGAAAACATAGTGAATATTAGGCTTAACAAATGTAAATTTACATGCTTTCCACATGCATTCTTTACTCCTCTGGAAGCAGTTGTGACCTGATCCCTTACTTATAGTTTAGTTTGCAATCATCATGAAAAGACTTCTTTTCTCTACTCATTCTCAAGAGTTTGGGAATATTTATTTTTCATTGTGATTGAGCGGTTTGAGATGCTATGCAAACAAAAGCAAATTGGGACACTAGACATCATGTATTTTTATTCTGACATGGTTTCCTTAGAGAGCCGCTGAGCTTATAACATGGAGCACTGGGCAACCCGAGGTAGGCTATTGTTATGGCAGTACCTTATCTTTTTCTTTTCTGTCCCATGTATATTGGACTATTGTTTTTTTACTGAACAAGGACAGGCCAAAAGATGCAGTCTCTGATTACATTAATCACCTAGATGGACTTATAACTTGGATTCATTGGACTCAATGGACTAAAAAAGTTTTTTGTAAAATGCTGTATTAATTTCACACTGTCACTTTAAGTGGGGGGAGGTGGTTTGTTCCACAAGAAGGTATTTAACTCCTATTTTGGCATATCCCTGATGGATTAGATAGGAGTTTTAAAATTAAAAGAAGAGAAAAATGGACATGCCCATAATACAAATTCCGTCCAAATCCCAGCTTTCGGTCAAATTTGAGAGCTGGTTATGGACTCTCAAGGCTGCAGGTTGATGGAGCATTCCGGAAACCAGGATGCTGGATAAACTGCCATTTTGCCTTAAATGGCAAATGCGGTTCCAAGGGAAACTATCACAAAACTTTTACATATTCTCCTATGTGCATTTGCATCACTCTAGACACTAGTCTGCCAGCTCACTTCGGGTATTATTATGGAGGAGTCAGCTTAAAAAAAAAATTTCAAGTGCTTTATAGCCCTTGTCCCTGGTGTTGGCATCAAAAACGTGCATGTAAAAATGAGTGCAAACTGTGTCTAAAAGTGGATGCCAGCAGACAGGTTTATTCTTTATCACAAGACATATTTTTATGGAAATGTCTCATGTCAATTCTCTACTCAGAGGGCAGGGCTTTTTAGCTACTTGTCTACTCCTTAATACAAATCAGCTGACAATGAATTGACTTAAGTTGACCATACATTTTAGGATCTGCTTGTTTTGTAGCCCAATATGGCCACCAACATGCATGGCCAAATTAGGAAGATCTGTTGGCCCCATTCTGCAGTCTTATGTGGACCCATTGGGAAAAAAACAGTATAACCTTAAAGGGGAAAAAACATTTTTTCAAAATGAATCAGTTAATAGCGCTGCTCCAGCAGAATTCTGTACTGAAATCCATTTCTCAAAAGAGCAAACAGATTTTTTTTATATTCAATTTTGAAATCTGACATGGGGCTAGACAAATTGTCAATTTCCCAGCTGCCCCAAGTCAGCTCTTTTGAGAAATGGATTTCAGTGCAGAATTCTGCTGGAGCACTATTAACTGATGCGTTTTGAAAAAAAAAAACATGTTTTCCGATGACAGGATCCCTTTAAAGAATTTCAATCCTGCATAATATTTTGCCCAGATATTGGTCTGGAAGGAAAATTTCAAGTGTAATGTGCCAATAAGTTGCCGACTTGGTCAAGAGTGGCCAAGTCAGACGTTTTTAAAGAAAACGTGTGTGGCCTGATTTACTCTTCCAATGTGGTCTAATGGCTGGTGGGATTACACAGAAATGTCCTGGTTGCCCAAACTCATAGGCACAGAAGAAAGGCTGAATCAGATGTGTGCAGGGTAAAGCAGTTGCACATTAGTTACAGAGTGAAAGGCAAAACATTAAGGTAAAAATGTGATAGTTTCCCTTTAGGCTTTAGGGTTTTTAATCAGTGCATGCGGAAACGTATCCAGACAATGTACCACCCAGCAAAAGGTATGTTACAAACCAGGGGGTTGAGAAATGATACGGGCAAAGAGTAACCCATAGAGGCCCATTTATCAAACTCTGAATTTATCTCAATATTTCCTAAAAACAACTCCAACTAAATCCGCATGGGTTTTTTCTCCTTATTTATTAATACACTTTCCCGAAAATTTTGTTTGCGTAAAAAAAACAAATCGGATGAATTTTTCAGGATTTTCCAATCAAAAACTCCGAATTTTTCAGATTTTTGCCAGAAAACCACGAAATCTTCGGGGGACATCTACCATTGACTTATATGCAACCTCGGCAGGTCTGAGATGCCGGATTTTCGGATTCTGACTTTTCCATCCTTGGGGTATAATAAATCCTGAAAAATTTGTGGTTTTTTTTCTCCACCAAAAATTTGGATTTTATAGTAAAAAAAAACCACACATTTTTCAGTTTTTTGGCATTCGTTGTTTAATATCAATTTTTAACTGCATTAGACCAGCTATGGGTTTCTACTGGGTGCACATTGTACATGTGTTGCTTTATATGCAACAAGCGTTAGCTTTGTGTGCCAAAATGCAATGAAATAATAAATAAACAGCATGCAGATGTCTGTTAAACTGTGGGCTTAACACATAATAGAAAATATACACAGGCAATGAAATGAAAGAAATTAAGCAAATAAAATCCAATGCAAAACAAATATATTTTTTTTATTATATCACATTATTATTATTATTATTTTTAGAAAACTGAATTATAAAAAAAAAAACAGCAATGCCCCCCAGGCTTTGTAAAACATGCTGAACATGCAGGGCTGCACAAAACATGACATTAAAAAGACGTTAGCATTACCAACATATGACCTTGGTCACTGGTTAGACGTGCAGAAAATGACTGGATAGGAACTGGATCACATGTACAAACATTTATTAAGTGCAGTATTGTGTACATTCTTGTGCCAATTAGTAACCTTTCCTAATTAAGGCATTGGATTTATTGGTTATCCCTCAAAAAAGCAGAATTCCACGCCCGTATATCCAAGTGGTTCAGTGCAACACAAGAGCTAGTGCTAAATGTATTTAATTCGGGGCTGAAAGGAAATCTCTGCTCCAGCAGACAGTTTACAGATAGATTCTCTTACTTCCAGTTCTAGAACTCTGAATTCTAAGAGCTCATTCTGGTCCCTTGCATCCTGGATTTCATTTTTCAGCTGATTTTCTTCCAGTTCAAATCTGAACATCTAAGAGAGACAAAAAAAAAATGAATTTGTCTGGATTGGTCATGGTTGCAATGGTGGTGCCATAATGTCAATGAATGTATTAATCTTAAAAAGATTTGTTGTGATACAGGGGGATGAATATGTCAAAAAGGATCATATGCAGTACAGACAGACTTTAGTAAGCAATGATAATTAGGGCCCATTTATAAACAAATTTGCACCTAATCAAATGTTTGCTTTGATTATTGAACCTGCAGAGAATAGCCAGCAATTGATTGGTCGCTATAGGTTATTGCCCATGTGCAAATTTGCCCAGTGTTTATAAATATGGGCTTTATAAACACTGGGTAAATTTGCACATGGCCTTAAAGGGCATGTAAAGTCTAAAATAGAATAAGGCTAGAAATGCTGTATTTTATATACTAAATATAAACATGAACTTACTGGACCACAAGCCTAATCAAACAAATAATTTATGCTTTCAAAGTTGGCTACAGGGGGTCACCATCTTGTAACTTTGTTAAACATCTTTGCAAGACTAAGACTGTGCACATGCTCAGTGTGGTCTGGGCTGCTTAGGGATCGTCATAAACAAAGCTGCTTGAGTTCTGCATGGCTGGGAAGTAAGGCGGGGGCTCCCCCTGCTGTTCATAAGTATGATTGTTTCCCTGCTCAGCAGTTAGGGACCGTCTGACAATTCCTATCCACAGCAGTAAATGTAGGGAGAATTTCACTGCATACAGTAAGGTTTCTTATAAAAATGGTACACATTTTTTAATTAAAGTATATTGGAGATAGGTTTCTTTTTTTATTAAAGAAAGTAAAAATGGGATTTTATTTTTTTGCCTTTACATGCCCTTTAACGAGGAAAACCAACATACAATGGCAATTATAAGGAACAAACAGCTAAAGTCTTAGACCCATGAGCCAAGCATTAGTTGTCTGAGATCTTGAGTTGGCCAGCCACTTTCTGCTTCTACATTACCTTCTCTAATAAATTCTGGTTAGTCTTAAGAAGTTGCTGTTTTTCTTCTACCCATCTTGAATCCTAAGGAAAAATACGGGAGAGAAACATGGTTATGTATATGTATAGAAGCGGCAACTTAGAATACAACTTTCGAATCTAGTAGCGATGGATCCACAGCAATTGGGAACGTCAACTTAATCTTCAGTTTTTGCAAAGCGCATAAGTGTCACTGGCACAGTCTTGCCCCTGTGCCACCATCTGTCCTAATGGTACCAGTAGTTCTATTTTACCTGCTCCTGTAAGGGCCCCACTCTGCAGGACCCAGGAAACCCACATCTATTTGCAGCCCTTAATGACAACTCCCATTTGTACATGTAGGAAATTGCCGACATCATATTTTGCAAAAGGAAGAAGAGCTAATCTGGACTCTGGATCCTGAACAGTTCTTGTTTACTTGGTGTTTTTAAAACAAAACTCAAAGACTGCCTCTGGGAGCACCTGGATAACACCTGAACGGAAACTGGCACTTATATGAGAGTGTAACAAACTGTAACCTACAGCACTTTAATAACACCCTGAATTATGTCTGTAACTTACCCTCCCATTAAGACTGTAAGCCCTAACTCCTCCATCCTTTTTTCTACTTGACACTGGGCACTTAAGTTGTAGTTAAATTATATTTTATATTTATGTGAATTGTATTTCTAATAATGCACTTATTGTTACTTTTTATTTCAATGGCCCCTTGTTTGTGACTACTAATTTATTGTTGTGCTGTACACTGCTTTGCCCTCAAGGAGCGCTATACATACATACATACAAACATACTTACATGATGGTCTACCCCACTTGCCCTTAAAGAAGAATTAAAGCCTAACTAAAGAAATAGCTAGAAATGTTGTACATTATGTTTTGAGCTTCTGTACCAGCCCAAGGCAACCACAGCCCTTTAGCAGTAAAGATCTGTGTCTCCAAAGATGCCCCAGTAGCTCCCCATCTTCTTTTCTGCTGATTCACTGCACATGCTCTGTGCTGCTGTCACTTACTGAGCTTAGGGATCCACTCACAATATACAGTACACATAGAATAGAAATGTCACAATATAAGGCTGATTAGTAATTAATACACATAATTACTACATGGCAGCACAGAAACCAGTGCAATTAGCATCAGAATTTAATAATCAGCCCTGTAGCATCAGCTTATATTACAGGGGAAGCTCATTTTCTGCTGGATAATTAGTGACGAGCCCTAAGCTTAGCTTCTCAACAGCCAATCAGAGCCCACTGAGCATGTGAGTGTCACAGACACTTTCCAAGATGGTGACCCCCTGTGACAAGTTTGAAGTCCTGGATCATTGCTGCTTTTGACAAGCTTGTGCAATAAGTTCAGTATATAATGTATGGCATTTTTAGCCATATTCATTTCAAGGGTTTACTTCTCCTTTAAGCTCAGGCAGGAGTAGGAAGTGATGGTGGCTATTAAATGGAGAAGAGAGTTCATGAATCTACACCAAATAGTTGGATTTTTCCCAACATTTCATTGGCAAAAAAGGGAACTGTAAAGCACCAGTGTTAAAGCTAGAAATCTTACATATGCCTAAACATTTAGCTCCAATCCATGGCTCAGAACAGTAGTTTTAGAAAAGCTGAAGCATTTACGTTTGCCGATCCCAGATAAAACATATATTAAGAAGTGAATAACAAGGTCTTGAGGCATCTCAACAAAACACACTCCCAGAATAATGAGAGGTCTGGTCTATATCTACCCATAACCCCAGGAATGAATCCATCTCCCATGAGCGTTTTAACAAATCATGATCTAGAATTTCCTTATAGACACCAACCTAAATGCCCAGTGCAAGTTAGAAACAATTTCTTCTGGTATAGATGAACCTAAAATTATGGGCGTTAACAATGAGCTTCTGGGTGTAAGCTGCACCCAGCAGGACACAAACTGCATACCTACAAGTCAGAAAATAGACCCAAAGCGCTTACCTGGCCTCTCTCAGACAAAGAATTTTCTAAGTCTTCAATTTTTGCTTGGCATCGTAATAAGTCTGTTTGCAGCTGCTCACGAGTCTGAGGATGATACAAATGCATTAGAAGAGATAGGACTGCTATTAGGAATCACATGGCCCACCCACCCAGCCAAACAATTGAAAAAGAAAAAAAAACACCACAGATTTAGGCTTTAATTCAATAGCTATTCTTATTTTGGATTACTTATATTTGTAATTAGACCCGTTGACTTGTTGCTTGATTGCTAGGGTAATTAAAGGACCGGTAACATCAAAAAATTAAACTGTTTTAAAGTAATATAAATATAATACAGTGTTGCCCTGCACTAGTAAAACTGCAGTGTTTGCTTCAGAAACATTACTATTGTTTATATAAATAAGCTGCTGTGTAGCCATGGGGGCAGCCATTCAAAGGAGAAAAGGCTCAAGTTACACAGTAGATAGCAGACAAGCTCTGTAGAACATAATGCTATCTGTTATCCATTACTTATCCTGTGCCATATAGCCGTTTTTCAATTTCCGCCATTGCTACTCAGCAGCTTGTTTATATGAACTATAGTAGTATTTCTGAAGCAAACACGTCAGTTTTAACAGTACAGGGCAACACTACATGATATTTTCATTACTTTTAAACACTTTCAGTTTTTGGTGTTACCGTTCTTTTAAGACCTGGCCACCACAGAGTAGTTAAAATTCCAAGCTAGGCAGCTTCACAGCAAAAAAAGCAAATATTTTAAGGGGATATATCACCCAGACATATAATATATATTATGTATAATATATGTATTATGTATAATAAAAGTCCATTTCAAATTAAAAATGATTGTCTGCCCCTCCTCTATACCTTAGTCATAGAGGCGGGGCAAGCAATTACTTTCACTTTCCATTCAGCACTTCCGAGATGTCACTGCTCTCCCCACATTCCCCAAGTTCTCTTAACCATTTAATTGTATAGCCAGGACATGGGGATGGACATCAGGTCCCCCATTCTGGTGCACAAACAAGATTCTGAGATGATACAAGGCTGGTCTTAATAACAGTGTCCACAAAATGGCTCCTGCCTGCTTGCTATAATTATGAATTCCCAGACCGAAGGAAACACGATTTAAATAATTTATACAGTGTAATTAAAGTTAATTTTGCCTGACTAGCGTGATAAAAAAGGATTTGGAATAATTTTAAAGGTTCCTCTTTAAAAACAAACAAAAAAGTACATAAAATTGAAGGCCGACTGCAAATAGCATCTCTGTGAAAACAGATATTTTAGAAGGATCAGTTTAATAATAGAACAGACAGGGTACTAGTATAGAGTCACTAGTATCACAGTAGGCCCTTGGGAAAAATGCTGATAAAACAAAAATGATTACTCTTGCTTCTCGTTCTGCGTCCAATGTTCCCCCTACTTGTTCCTGAAGAAGTGCGTACGCTCTCTGTAAGGCTTGGTACTCTCGCGTCAACTGGCGGAAACGTAAATCCGATTCTTCTTTAGGCGTGTTCTTCAACGAGAAAAGGATCAAATAAGCGACATTCCCTGCGTTGTATAGTAAAACCAAAAGAACATTTCTCAAGCAGACTTAGGTTTTCGAACCAATGGCTCTTTGATTTGTCATATCTTGTGTTGCAGTAAATATTGTGAAGCACAGTTTAAAAAGCCAACTGGAAACCTAAAATCAAACGGCACTGGCACTATGGTCCTTAAAGGAGAACTTAACCCTAAAAATGAATATGGCCAAATATGTCATTTTATATACTGAACTTATTGCACGAGGCTAAAGATTCAGCTTGTCATTAGCAGCAATGATCCAGGACTTCAAACTTGTCACAGGGGGTCACCATCTTGGAAAGTGTCTGTGACACTCACATGCTCAGTGGGCTCTGATTGGCTGTTGAGAAGCTAAGCTTAGGGCTCGTCACTAATTATCCAGCAGAAAATGAGCTTCCCCTGTAATATAAGCTGATGCTACAGGTTTGCTGATTATTCAATTCCGATGCTAATTGCACTGGTTTCTGTGCTGCCATGTAGTAATTATCTGTATTAATTACTAATCAGCCTTATATTGTGATATTTCTATTCTATGTGTACTGTATATTGTGAGTGGGTCCCTAAGCTCAGTAAGTGACAGCAGCACAGAGCATGTGCAGTGAATCAGCAGAAAAGAAGATGGGGAGCTACTGGGGCATCTTTGGAGACACAGATCTTTACTGGCAATGGATGTGATTTACTTAGACTTTGCTAAAGCATTTGATACAGTGCCACACAGGAGGTTACTGGTTAAATTAAGGAATATTGGCCTGGAACATGGTATTTGTACCTGGATAGAGAACTGGCTAAAAGATAGACTACAAAGAGTGGTGGTAAATGGAACATTTTCTAATTGGACCAGTGTTGTAAGTGGAGTACCGCAGGGCTCTGTACTTTTCTAGGGCATTAGTCATCCATCATAATTCAACAATAATCAAATTTATTGCATTTTAAACACCTTGCAATGATACAAAGAAATATATATCTACAGAACGTAAACTCATGCAACTAAAAATAAACCTACAGATATCCCAAAGGCAGGGGCTCCAAACTTTTTGCCCTAACTTTTATTTAACTCGGGTCCACAAACTCATACAGAAATAATAACAATATACACGTCCATATGCACACTCACTCAATTACATATGGAGAACCCCTTGACACTGGGACTGTACAGTTCTGGGACCTGTTATCTAGAATGCTCGGGACCTGGGGCTTTGTGGATAATGGATCTTTCCGTAATTTGGTTTTTCATACCTTAAAGGACATGTAAAGTCTAAAATAGAATAAGGCTAGAAATGCTGTATTTTTTATACTAAATATAAACATGAACTTACTGCACTACAAGCCTAATCAAACAAATAATTTATGCTTTCAAAGTTGGCCACAGGGAGTCACCATCTTGTAACTTTGTTAAACATCTTTGCAAGACTAAGACTGTGCACATGCTCAGTGTGGTCTGGGCTGCTTAGGGATCATCATAAACAAAGCTGCTTGAGTTCTGCATGGCTGGGAAGTAAGGCAGGGGCTCCCCCTGCTGTTCATAAGTATGATTGTTTCCCTGCTCAGTAGTTAGGGACCATCTGACAATTCCTATCCACAGCAGTAAATGAAGGGAGAATTTCACTGCATACAGTCAGGTTTCTTATAAAAACAGTACACATTTTTTAATTAAAGTATATTGGAGATAAGTTTCTTTTTCATTAAAGAAAGTAAAAATGGGATTTTATTTTTTTGCCTTTACATGCCCTTTAAGTCTACTAGAAAATCATGTAAACATTAAATAAACCCAATAGACTGGTTTTGCTTCCAGTAAGGATTAATTATATTGTAGTTTGGATCAACTACAAGGTGCTGTTATTATTACAGAGAAAAAGGAAATCATTTTTAAAGATTTGGATTATTTGATTATAATGGAATCTATGGGATAACAGGTTTCCAGATAAAGGATCCCATACCTGTACATGAAAGCCACAAAATAGGAAGGTGGAAGAGAGAGAGTATGTACTGGAAGATTGCACGCAACACTAAGGAAGAAAGTCTGAACTACAGCTTACATCCTCTAGGTCTTCATCAGGTGTTGCTGGTGTCCTGTCCGTTTTATCTGTTGTGTATGAGGTGACTGAAGAGGTTTCAGAATCCACGGATTCCTCGTCAAATCCAAAAAACGTCTCCACAACATGCCTCTAAATGTTAGGGAGAAAAGCAGCACATCAGCATGGAATTGGCTAGTCATTCTGATCACTACGCCTGTGTGACTTGCAAAATATCTGGACCTGACCCATATGAAAAAAAACAAACAAATGTCAGTGTGTTAGTCAACATGTACATTGCTGGAGAAAACCAATTTCATATCCATCACCTTCATTCTGTAAAGAATTGCCCCCAACCCTGATAAAACAATGCTCAGCATTCTACACAGATACAAAATTATTTTAATTTTTCTCTCTGGTTGAAGATGAGAAATCCATAGAATATTCTATACAGTGTCGGACTGGCCCACCGGGATACCAAGAAAAGTCCCGGTGGGCCAAGGTGTCAACGGGCCCTCATGCTGCTAGACATTTGGCATATTTCATGGCTATTCCCAAATTCTATGAGAACAAATAGGCCAAATAGATGGAATAATAGATTATAGTATGTAAAGAAAAGAGACTAGGAGAATAGAGGTTGAGGGAGGAGAAGAAGAACAATAGTACTAAAAGTGGGCCACTGGTCTAAGATTAATTGGTGGGCCCCTAGTCAAAGGTTTTTGGGTGGGCCCCTGGTGTCCCAGTCCGACACTGATTCTAAACTCAATAGAAGACATCTCCAAGGTCTAACCTTCCATACTTGAGGCCTCACAGCAATTGATTTTCCTTGTCCAGTTACTCACAGCAACCAATCAAATATCTGAATTCATTCTTCTAAGAGCATTAGGCCAGTTAAAGCTCTTCACTGGTGCTGCACAGTTGCACGGAAAATCACAGAAGAGCTGCATTCTGCCATATCCGAAAATTGGTTTTGCCCAGGCCCAAAACATTCTCAGAATAGCCTCCTCATACTAGTAGGCAAATTACAGGTTTCGAATCTCCAGAACCCTGTTTTCCCAGTCCAGCAATCATTAGGGCTAATCAAGCGGTTTTGGACCCAACCCGTCAAAAATTGGAAAAAGGAGATGAAAGAGAGATGACAAAGTAAGGATAAAAGAAGATGGGAAGCAGAGTGGATCACCAATTATATTTAATGTCTGAATTAACTCATGTCTTGTGAGTATAATATACCACCGGGAGTAGTGCGGTCCGAAAAGTTTAATTCTCACTTTACAACAACTATTTGCAACACTGTGGAACTGTGATTTAAAGCTTGAAAAAGGGCTGGTTATGCCCAAAATGTTGCTTCACTTGTTGCACAAATAAATTATATTTTCACTGAACCGGAGTGCTGCTGAAATTTGTTTTGGAATTTGGATCGGACCTGAGCAGACAGAGTCACAGTCGGCACCAAACGCTGCAAAAAGCGTTGAGATTGATTGTGTAGCACTACTTTCTGTGTAAGCGATGTGATTTAAAGTGTGGGTTCTACTAAGCTATAATTAATTTCCTTTTTGTCTTTTTATTTTAAACTTTTTTCTATTTTTATTTTTTCACTTGATAATCACCATATGTTTATTTGATATTTTTTTCACCAATGAAAAACACTTCTATGTTGATACTAGGGATGCACCGAATCCAGGATTCGGTTCGGGATTCGGCCAGGATTCGGCCTATTTAAGCAGGATTCGGACTCGGCCGAATCCTTCTGCCTGGCCGAACCGAATACGAATCCTAATTTACATATGTAAATTATTTACATATGTAAATTAGGGGCGGGAGGGAAATCACGTGACTTTTTGTCACAAAACAAGGAAGTAAAAAATGTTTTCCCCTTCCCATCCCTAATTTGCATATGCAAATTAGGGTTTGGATTCGGTTCGGTATTCGGCCGAATCTTTCGCAAAGGATTCGGGGGTTCGGCCGAATCCAAAAAAGTGGATTCGGTGCATCCCTAGTTGATACATATAAATTGAAATGTAAAGAGAGCACTAAGGGTGTAACAAACAATTTTTCAAAATTACTACACTATATATATTTTTTTCTGTTTTTAATTTCCCCCTCAATTATCTGTGGCTTTTGAGGTATACAGTAATCCAATCCTGAACAGTGTCCTCATACTAGTATAAGGGATAATTGAGCTTCAGTGTTCAAAAGTAAAATTACTGCCCTTCCAGCAAGCACAGAGAAAAGGTCACACTGATTTTGCTTTAACAGAAAAGCTTATTGATAATGTCTGTGGAGAAGTGAACATGGATGTTCATTTCTAACCTGACCCTCCCTGCTGTAATCTGAGCCCAGAGCTATGAGGAGCAGGGAGTGACTCACAGGCAGGAAGTTACATCACACCAAGCTAATATTGCAGCTGCTATCCTAAACAAACAGAGAGAGTTTCTAGAGCTGTTTACTCAGGTATGGTAAAACTGCAGAATAAATAAAAAGTGTTATAGCTTTCACTATTGTGGCCAATATATTGGCAATAAACTACCTTGGTAGCAGAACCCCGGAAAAGAACAGGTGGGCCCCGGCCGGACCAGACCCCCTCTCTACTGATCTCCTGGCCATCCGCACATGCTTGTGGCTCCTTTCGCGCATGCACACGGCGCAGCTCCTTTTCTGCATGCGCGGCGTCACAGTAGGAGGTCTGAAGGGGGGCCCTGGACAGTAGTCCCGGTGGGCCCAGGTCCCCCCAATCCGACCCTGTTCAGAATGAATGACTTAGTGGTGATTTAGTTAATTAGGGCATGGTAAATTAGTGCATTAAGTGGACTATATAGGCTGTGAAATATGTTGGCTCTATATAAATGCATGTTAATTATAATAATAATAATAATAATAATAATAATAGAAAACACCAACCCACTATGAATTCTTTGAAACATCTGGCGAATTAAAAACTGACATACCTATAAGGTAGACATTATTATTATTATTATTATTATTATTATTATGATTATTATTATTATCATGTATTTATATGGTGCCAACATATTTCGTAGCATTGTAAAGTAAATGTGTTTATATAACTATATCACATAGAACATATGGAGTTACATACATCACAATCAATACTGGTACAAAAGGTGAGGAAGGCCCTGTGCAGAAAGAGCTTACAATCTAAAGGGAAGGGAGTAATACACAAGGTGTGGGAGTGGGCAAGATCAAAATTAAGTGGGTGAGAGATGTGGTACTGTATGTGGTGTTGCATTTGGTAGTTAAGAGTGAGGGTAGGCTTCTCTAAATAAGTGCGTCTTAAGAGATTTCTTGAAAGCAGAAAGGTTGGGAGAAAGTCGGACAGACCATGGGAGAGAATTCCAGAGGAGGGGTGCAGCCCTTGCAAAGTCTTGAATGCGAGGAGGTAATGAGAGAAGAGTTGAGTAGCAGGTCAGTAGAGGAGCGTAGTAAGCGGTTTGGTGAGAATTTAGAGATGAGTTCAGAGATGTAGTCGGATTATGCACAAGGATGCTTCCCAAATGGTCCATCAATACAAAAGACCCCAAAATTGCTAGGTGACCTAACTGTGGCAAACTAATAAAACACTGCTGTACGTCTAGGGGTACTTGTTAATGACATGCCTCTTCACAGATGGGGGCCCTAGGGTCCCCCCCCAATTTGATTTTAATCCATCTCTGCGGATACCACAAGTTCCTTTTACAAATGTGATTCCAGAAATGTACCAAGCTGTTGCCACTGAGTTGATAAACACTTTTGAATGTTGAGGCTGTTGATAAAAGATTTCCTCCAGCTCGTGATTCCGGTGGAAAAACAGCCAAGGACTTTAATTGTGAAGCTTTTCTACTAAGACTGCGCACAATAGCAGCAACCCTGAATCAGACACACAAGGTTTTCTAATTGATCCACATATAAACATATCGTTCACTTTTCAGAGGACTCACAACACTCACAGGCTCAGTATTATGGGATAAAGGCCTATGCAAATGTGCCCTAAGGTCAGAGCTTATTCATGATCACACAACTAATGAGAGGGTCGTTAGGCCACAAAGGCAGACGCTGATCACAGAAAAGTAAGGGACGGCTGATTAATAAGTACCTGCACAGAATATGTGCTCAGCAATCAGCGCAGGAAGACTCACAGTAATTAATCTTATGTTAAACGCCTGAATTTTTTTTGCAAGGAAAAGCACTTGTCCATGTTTCCTTTGCACGTTGTTCAATACATTTAGGATGCAAAAAAAATGAGTTTACCAGTCTTCGTGAAACCTGCCCTTATCTATGACTGGTTCAAAGTAAGTTTTTCAGGGGTTGCCAAGCTTATTAAAGAGATACCATCATGGGAAAAAATTTTTTTTAAAAAAATGTACCAGTTAATGGTGCTGCTCCAGCAGAATTCTTCATTGAAATCCATTTCTCAAAAGAGCAAACAGATTTTTTTATATTTAATTTTGAAATTTGACATGAGACTACACATAATCAGTTTCCCAGCTGCCCCCAGTATGTGACTTGTGCTCTGATAAACTTCAGTCTCTCTTTACTGCTGTACTGCAAGTTGGAGTGATAGCCCCCCCAGCAGCCCAACAACAGAACAATGGGAAGGTAACCAGATAGCAGCTCCCTAACACGAGATAACAGCTGCCTGTTAGATCTAAGAACAGCAATCAATAGTAAAATCCAGGCCCCACTGAGACACATTCAGTTACATTGAGCAGGAGAAACAACAGCCTGCCAGAAAGCAGTTCCATCCTACCAATATTACAACTAAAATAATACACTTACAACTAAAATAATACGCTGGTTCAGGAATTGGGGTTTTCCGGATAACGGATCTTACCGTAGTTCGGATCTTCAAGCCTACTGGAAAATAATTTAAACATTAAATAACCCCAAAAGGCTGGTTCTGCTTCCAATAAGGGTCAATTATATCTTAGTTGGGATCAAGTACAATTACTGTTTTATTATTACAGAGAAAAAGGAAAATATTTAAAAATTTGGATTATTTGGTTAAAATGAAGTCTATGGGAGACAGCCTTTCAGTAATTTGGAGCTTATCATGTACATACAAGGTACCAGAAGAAAGTAAGAAATATGCCTATAATTAATTAAGAATTGTTTAAATCGGGCTGTATGGGAAATACCTACACTGTATTTGGGAGATTCTGAATAATAAATTGTATACTTTCAATTGTAGCATAAAGCCATTTTAAGACCAAAAAAATAAATAAATAAAAAGGTTATTCAAAACACCTCTTTTGCAGCCAGCATATGCAATATGTTGTATTTCATCTTGCCAGTTTGCATCAAGACCAAAACCATAACAAAAGGGGAAAATTTATTAATTTATTTATAACTGTAAGGGGCAGATTTATTAAGTTTTATTATTTTTTTATGGTCAAAACTGTCAAATTCAACTAGGGAATTATCCAAACTCGAAATTAGAGATTTATCATACTCTAGCCCTGTAAGAATTCGTATTTGACTATTTGCCACCTTAAACCTGCAGAATTACTGTATAAGTCAATGGGAGAGGTCCAGGAGTCAATTTGGAGTTGTTTGTAGCCTTCCTGACATTCAAGTTTTTTTTTCCCGGAGCAAAACTAGATTCGTATGAATCAAATTCGAATTTGATTCGAGTTTTCGGGTCGTTTCAATTAGTATGACTTTTGTTAATTAGAATTTTTTTTTAAAATTTTGAATTCATTCGAATTTGAGTTTAAAAAAAATATTCACATGAAATCGAAATTCGAACCTTGATAAATGTGCCCCTAACTATACCAAACCCTGCTTTATATGGAGAAAAAAAATTCTGAAAGAATTCTACCATTGCATACTGAAAGAAGCAACAGGCAATAACCACAGAGAAGGTTTATGATACAAATAACCTGACTAGTTACCAGTTAAAGTGATATCACGGCACAATATAAATATCCTCACCTTCATGCTTATAAGTCAGCTCCTGGCATCCAGAAAAATACAGACACACTAATGCACAGAGGCAAACGAAGAAAGAGAAGTAGACAATGAGCAGCAAGTCTTCCATTGTCAGAGACAGAGAGAGAGCTCTTCAGCCCTACTTGATGTATCCCATGTAATATGAGGGTAATGCTTGCTGTTCTGCACAATAACTTGCACTTTCATGAAGCACACGTGCTCCCCAGCTCGGCACAAGGCAGATTTAAATGCTCCGAATTCTCCTTACGTGTACCTGCTCGTTGCCTTGTATTACTGTTCAGGTGGCTTTGCAAGTTCTATGTGCGTCTCATATCTCTAGATGATTTCATGTGAGCTGTGCAGAGATAGCAACGGTATCCCAGCGCTCTCACCCGGCATCAACAAACAGCACAACTAAAAATATGATTAAAAGGATCACTTACGTTGGAATAAAACCCACTTGTGGTTGGAATGCTGCAATACAGTATATAGGGGTACTTAAAAACTCTACTAAAATAAATCTATTAAAAAAAAAAAAAAGAAGCAAGGCTATCAAATTAAATTTTATTATATTTAGAAAAAAACAAAAAATACAAAAAAAAAAATACAATTTGCAATGAGGCTTATGTATGTATTATTTCAGACTAAATTTTTTTTAACTTGTTTTTATTTAAAGGGCATATAAAGTCTAAAATAGACTAAGGCTAGAAATGCTGTATTTTGTATACTAAATATAAACATGAACTTACTGCACCACAAGCCTAATCAAACAAATAATTTATGCTTTCAAAGTTGGCTACAGGGGGTCTCCATCTTGTAACTTTGTTAAACATCTTTGCAAGACTAAGACTGTGCACATGCTCAGTGTGGATTGGGCTGCTTAGGGATAGTCATAAACAAAGCTGCTTGAGTTCTGCATGGCTGGGAAGTAAGGTGGGGGCTCCCCCTGCTGTTCATAAGTATGATTGTTTCCCTGCTCAGCAGTTAGGGACCATCTGACAATTCCTATCCACAGCAGTAAATGAAGGGAGAATTTCACTGCATACAGTCAGGTTTCTTATAAAAAACGGTACATATTTTTTTAATTGAAGTATATTGGAGATAGGTTTCTTTTTCATTAAAGAAAGTAAAAATGGTATTTTATTTTTTTGCCTTTACATGCCCTTTAAAGATCTTTACATAATAGTTATACAATCAAGACTAGATAATATATTTCTGTGCCGTTCCGATAACATTATGTATCTACATTGTTATATCTTAATAATAACAGTAATAACAACTTAAACTTTCAGCTCCGATTCCTATGTAGCTCCAAATGTCCCCCTTTGAATACAATAGATATTTTTAGTGGAGGTTCATATGCTGTAAAGGTTTTATGCAACCTTTGCATAAAAACAGAAGAGAGTCAATAAAGTGGTTTACCAGGTTGTACAATGACAACTTACAGAATACACTGGCTGAAAATTCGCTACTGGTTTGAAATTTTTTTTTTTTTTACTTTTTAGTGGTTTGAAAACTTTTTAATGTGAAGGGTCCCCATCACCAATGTTTTTTAATGTGTAGGTGGTTCTGGCATTGGTTTATTTGTTTAAATATGTTGCAGGCCCTGACGACCAATTTGTTTTTTATGTGTAGCGGCCCTGATCACCAGTGGCCCTTATTCAGATTATTTTCAGGTTATTTTTTGATAACATTTCTGTGTGGCCTTTGTACTGTGGGTTGGGGCAGAAAATGTTGTTGTGCGGAGTCCCGTGATTTCTAATGGCAGCCCTGGCCATGTAATAGTACCTTCTAGGAGTGTAATGCAGGCCAGCTAGAAAGAGAAGCACTTAACGACATCATAGCATAATGGTAGCTCTCCTATGTGATGAAAATGGACTTTGGCTAGAAGCTTCTTCATGAGGTTTCTACTGGAGGGTGGCTGGACCACTAAAGTCTCAATACCTGCTAGTCTGTCTCCATAGTGGAATCAGCGTGTTCTGAGCAATAATTATTACTGCAACCCACATGCCTCTGTGACAACTGTGCTACATGAGTTGTACCCCAGAGTGGTAAATAGACCTGTGTGTATTGGGGAATAGCCTTTTGCGTTATTCTGATTGGAGAGCATTGTTGTTGAGCTGCATCTCTCTCGCTGCAAGTGCCCAGGTAAGAGACAAGGCCATAGTGTAAAGCTCCCCATAGACGCAAAGATTTCTCCTGCCGAACGACCGATTTTAGCGCAGTCCGACCAATCCTTCCAAATTATCGTGCGGTTAGTGGGATGCGAACGATCGTACATCTTACGATTTTTTGCCCGACATCTGTCAGAAAATTGATCGGCCAGGTTAAAAAATCTTTATCAGTCCCAGTCTATCTATGGTTGCAGGGACAAGCAGGCAGCTACCCTATGGTCTTTTTAGTTGAAGGACAATTCATACGATCGTTTCGAGATAATCTTGGTCTCACGATGACGATCGGATCTTTTAAAAATCTTTACATCCATGGCCAGCTTAAATATGCTCTGCTGCACCGGAGCTAAATAGTCAAACAATTACTACATCCTTGGAGATCAGAATGCATTGCGATATGTCGGGTGAAGGCTTTATTAGAAGGAGCAGAACATTGCTGGAACCCCCGGTCCACATTTCCAGATCTGCCAGTATCCACAAAACATTTCTTAAAAAGTACGTTTACAGTGTATAATTTGCAGTTTATAAGAATTAAAGGAAAAAAAAAAAAAAAGAGAGAGAACCTGTTGAAAAATGTACACGCTTATCAGTTTTCAGAAATACTCTACTTGCTAAAAGGTAAAAAGAAAGCAGAAAAGAGAAAAATAAACAAGAAAGGCACATTTTTTCATCATGTTCTCTTTGATTCCATTTGATTTGTCCCATTGATAACCTAATTCATCTGGGAAAAAGAAACTCAGCTGAAGTGCCACATAAGCATACACTTCACAGAAGCAAAAAGAATACAGCGATGCAAAGATACTAATAGCGACGAGCAGAGAAATAAGATACAGAACATGTCTTGTATTTACTTTTTTTCTGAAGCCCATGCACACTACAATATTGGGGTGGAAATATCTATAATAGCTGAATATGACAGCCGGTTATGGCAAGACAAATCCAGCATTTAATATGAGCATGTTCTAAAGCTATTTAAGGGGAAGTTAGACAATACTTATCTGCATTTTTATATAACCATGCCCTCCGACAACAATTTGAGGCTGAAAACATTATTACAAAGAAAATAATTAACTGTATTAGCAGTTTCCCTCCATAAGGCGCGTAACTGCATTTTTGCAAAGGGTACTGCTGCAAAAATAGTACAGCTTGTTAACCCTTTAAAGAAAATGCAAATCTTCAAAACAAATTAATGTAAAGTTGCTAAGAGCGCTTTTGCAATTTACTTTTTTTCTTCTTCTAATTTTTAAGATATTAACAGTTGTTAAAATATTAATATTAAATGAATTTTAAAAAAGTGGGCCGCCAGCTGGTTATTTGAAACTGAAGGCGAGCAGAGGAGAGTTGGGAAGTTTCTCTGGTCAGTTCTAAGCAGAGCAACACCTTTATGCTTATTTTCCTCCGAAAAATAAATTTTCAGCCTGCCAAAGTAACCAGCAGGTGGTGCAATTGTTTCAAATGCATTATATTAGCAGTACAGGTATGGGACCCCTTATCCGGGACCTGGGGTTTTCCGGATAACGGATCTACGTCTGCTAGAAAATAGTGTAAACATTAAATAAACCCAATAGGCTGGTTTTGCTTCCAATAAGGATTAATTATATCTTAATTGGGATCAAGTACAAGTTACTGTTTTATTATAACAGAGAAAAAGGAAATCATTTTTAAATATTTGGATTATTTGGATAAAATGAAGTCTAATGGGAGATGGCCTTTCCATAATCTAGAGCTTTCTGGATAATAGGTTTCCAGATAACGGATCCTATACCTGTATAAATATTGCTAATCTAATAGAAGTGCTGGTTATATCTTGGAAATAACAAAACAAACATTTACATTCCTAGCGTTTGTGCATTTTTAGTTGCCATCCATCATCCAATTATTATACATATGAAGGCACACTTAGATTTAAATGGCAGGATTTTACTATTAGGTAAAATACACTATAGATTACCAATAGCTTAACACAAGGAAGTACTCTCCTTGTGCCATGGGAACTAATTAAACCAGAACAAACACAATTTTTCAATTGGCTGTAAATAAACAATGAGGTTACAGAGAGACTCCCAGACTGACATATTTAGGAATACACATCGGTGGGACAAGTAGAAATGAAAACCCACAGAAGGAGACTCCAAGAAAGACATATCTGTAATACACATAGGTGGGAGGAGTAGAAGGGAAAGCCCACAGACCGGAAGAAATCTCCATTTAGTTGTTGCTATTCAGGAGCCTTGCTCGCAATGCATCCATTTGTGTTACAGTGAAGCCTGCCAAAATAAATCTCTATTTGATCCAAATATTGCACACGAGTAGTTCCTGTTTTTCCTTCTCCAGTCCACTCATATCTGCCAATAAAGGATGAATGTACTGTATTGGTTGCTAGGCTTGATTAACAGGGAAGACCATCACTTATTTTCCTTGTACAGCACAACATATTAGTCTAGATATGTAAAACTGCTGCCCCGAAGTTGCAGCGTCTCAAAACATCAAAAAGATCTAAAGAGCTAATTTGACAGACCTACTGTGGCTTGTTTGCCTTTGTTCACTGTAACATTTGTACAGTACAATTGTGTATTTACATAGTAGGTGCCCCTAGGGCTGTTGTCGTTCGTCGCCCCGTCCCCTCCCTTTTATTCGCTTAAATTTTCATTATCGGGTCTGGAGCAATGGGGATTGGCGCACAGGAAATTTAATTTAATCATAGCTCCTAGTGTTTCTGAACCAATGTGGGTGTGGTTGAGCAGCATGCCACCCCCCTAAAATCCTGCCGCCTTGGTGGCCTCTCAACAAATCCGGGCCTGAGTGCAATTTACACTAGACACATTATATAAATAAAAATACTCATCCATCCAAATGTGCACAGATGGAGCCCTCTAGTGGTTTACTGATTAACTTTCTGTGCAATGGGCAATCCCAAAATAAGCAGCCAAAGGGACATGACAAGTGGAATAAAAACGTGCAAGAGGAGGAGAAAATTTTAGTCTAAACACATATAAATTCCTCCTTACTATCAGATCTGCCCCCATGGCATTAGTTCTGTAAATATGTTAAAGGAATTGTTCAATAAAAAATAAAAATAGATAGGCTGTGCAAAATAAAAATGTGTCTAATATAGTTAATTAATGTCAAAATGTCAAATGTATAAAGGCTGAAGTGACTGGATGTCTAACATAATAGCCAGAACACTACTTCCTGCTTTTCAACTTTCTTGGTTTTCACTGATTGGTTACCAGGCAGTAACCAATCAGAGACTTGAGGGGGGCACATGGGTCATAACTGAGCTGAATGCTGAGGATCAATTGCAAATTCACTGAACAGTCCCATGTGCCCCCACTTATAGTATCTGACTAACCCAGAGTTAGAGAGCTGAAAAGCAGGAAGCAGTGTTCTGGCTATTATGTTAGACATCCAGTCACTCCAGCCTTTATACATTACATTTTTGGCTAACTAACTATAGTAGAAACATTTTTTATTTTGCACAGCCTATCTATTTACCCAGTTTTTATTTTTACACTGAACTGTTCCTTTAAGTAATGGAAATACTTTGAATTTCCTGAGAACTCCAAAGTGCCTGCGTTAATATTATCAGAGTGTATACTGTCTGTCTTTATACAGGAGCTGAACCTTTCCAACAGAGAATATAAATAAGGCTTTTAAGTCTTATCAAGAGAAGACATTCCCTATATACTGCTAGTATGCTGGTACTAGAAGGCGTGTGCACACTAACTGGTAGGGTTTGAGAGCACCAAACTAGCTGCACAAGGGTAACACCAACACTGAAGTAAATACTAACCCTCGGAGGCTTCAAGTTTTTTCTCTTCTGCCTTTTGCAACGCAACATTCGCTCTCTCTCCTTAAGAGACAAAGGGGAAAAAATATCAACATTGTGTATATATAAAGTAAATAGGTAAACAGAAACACAGGCTCAATAGGAAGCTAGGAATTACTAGAAAAAAAAACGTGTTACTTCTACACCTTTTACCTTTAGAGGCAGACTGGGCGTGTGTAGAGAGCAATAACTGATACAGTATGTGATTAAAGGTGGCCATACATGCAGTGACTTAAAGGGATACGGTCGTGGGAAACAATGTTCTTCTTCAAAGCTGATCAATTAATAGTGCTGCTCCAGCAGAATTCTGCACTCAAATCCGTTTCTCAAAAGAGCAAACATATTTTTTTTATATTTAATTTTGAAATCTGACATGGGGTTAGACATATTGTCAGTTTCTCAGCTGCCCCCAGTCATGTGACTTGTGCTATGATAAACGTCAGTCACTCGTTACTGCTGTACTGCAAGTTGGAGTGATTATCACCCCCCCTTTCCCCCAGCAGCCTAACAACCAGATAGCAGCTCCCTAACACAAGATAACAGCTGCCTGGTAGATCTAAGAACAGCACTCAATAGTAAAATCCAGGTCCCACTGAGACACATTCAGTTACATTGAGTAGGAGAAACAACAGCCTGCCAGAAAGCAGTTCCATCCTAAAGTGCTGGCTCTTTCTGAAAGCACATGACCAGGCAAAATGACCTGAGATTCACCTACACACCAATTTTACAGCTAAAAAAAATACACTTGTTGGTTGAGGAATGAAATTTTATATTGTCGAGTGAATTATTTGCAGTGTAAACAGTGTAATTTAGAAATAAAAAATACATCATAAAAATCATGACAGAATCCCTTTGATGTAACTGATGAATGGTCGCAAGACCATTTGTCAGTATACAGAATGTTGAATCATTAACAGGAAAATCGCTTCCAGGATCAGTTTGCGGAATGTATGACAGACAATATATGTACATGGGACAGGGGTATCCAGGTTAGAGGGATGGGGTATCTAGTTCAATCTGAAACATTCTATTCTATAAACCAGTGTTTCAGTTATACAAGGAGAATGCCTACAATAAAGCAATCCATATGCTTGGAGATGGAATTCCAATGTGGGAGCCAAGTAACCTTCATTCTGCCTTCTTAGCTGTAAAGCACATGCACCTGTTAGGCCATAACCCTTCAGCTCCCCGTCAATCAGTTTCAGTTAGAATGGAAGCATTTCAACTCACATTTTCACACTTCCCCAGACAGACAGAGACCCACAGGAAGATGAATGTATTACCACTGTAATGTCATCTATAATTTGCTGCTGCTCCATCACTTGTAAGCGAAGAAATTCGATTTCCTGTTCTTGCGCGGTGCTCAGGTCGTCCAGTGAAGCATGGCGCTTCAGCAAGATCTGGGTCGATGCCTTCTCTTTCTGCAGGAGAGGAAGAGGACATGGGCAGAAAAAGGAGAAGAGGTCAGAGATTGTCCTTTAGGGCCATTCACAAGAGAAATGAGCATACACTTGCTTAAATGGGGTGGTTCACCTTTAAGTTAACTTTTAGTATGTTACTTTTAGTATGTTATTGAATAAGCAACTTTTCAATTGGTCTTCATTATTTACTTTTTATAGTTTTTAAATTTAAAATTTCTGACTCTTTCCAACTTTCAAATGGGGGACACTGACACCCATATAAAAACAAATACTGTAAGGCTACACATTTATTGTTATTGTTACTTTTTACTAATCATCTTTTTTATTCAGGTCCTCTGCTATTCATATTCTGCTCTCTTATTCAAATCAACGCATGGTTGCCAGGGTAATTTGGACCTAATTTGGAGCTGCTGAATATAACGCCAAATAACTGAACAACCAGAAATAATAAAAAAATTAAAGCCAATTGCAAATTGTCTCAGAATATCATTCTCTATATCATAACGCAAAGGTGAACAACCCCTTTAATATCCTTATAGCTACCAAGGTGTTGTAGGGTTTTTATTTCTAGACAGAATATACCCTATAGGTATTAATCAGGATGTGAAGCTGTTGTAAACATAAATATAGGTAGATATATGTCAGGCATATCCGCTGTGCAATAAAAGGAAATGAAGAAGGAGGTGGCTGCACATTCACTCATGTTCAGAAACTTAAAGGGATACTGTCATGGGAAAAAATGTTTTCAAAATGAATCAGTTAATAGTGCTGCTCCAGCAGAATTCTGCCCTGAAATCCATTTATCAAAAGAGCAAACAGATTTTTTTATATTCAATTTTGAAATCTGACATGGGGCTAAACATTTTGTCATTTTCCCAGCTGCCCCTGGTCATGTGACTTGTGCCTGCACTTTAGGAGAGAAATGCTTTCTGGCAGGCTGCTGTTTTTCCTTCTCAATGTAACTGAATGTGTCTCAGTGGGACATGGGTTGTTCTTAGATCTACCAGGCAGCTGTTATCTTGTGTTAGGGAGCTGTTATCTGGTTACCTTCCTGTAACGCTTTTCTGGCCTATCCCGCCAATTAGGGGTTAAGGGTGTCCAGCTAATGTATGAGCATGGGTTACACTGTGAAACTACACTCAGGGCGGAGCCTTCGCTAAATGGAAGCTTCCCCTTTAGGATGGTGTATAACTACAACCCACAGGCTAATTAGTGTAAAAGATAGAATAATGGACGCCAGGAGGTTCTTTAAAAAGTGAAAACAATGTGATGCTTTATTAGCACAAAATATGGCAAAGCAATTGACCACAGGTTTACTCACGCAGGAGCTGTAGTAGGAGTTAGCATATCACAGAGGAGACAGGATAGCATTGATGATGATGCAGCATGTACAGATGTCACCCCTCAAGTCAAACACACAGGAAGAATATCTCACTCCCAAAGACCAGCGACCAAAGTGAAACAGGATCGATCAAGTAGGGGTCAGGCAGTGCTCTGCGAACTGAGTTCCCTATCACTGAGTTCCTTACGCTAAAGGCACCTTAAAAGCCTTTGGGAGGCTACTCCCTGCTATTCTCCTTGTTGGAGCGCAGAACTGCTCATGCTACTAAAATCTAGCTATCTCTCTCTCCTAGAGAGACTATAACAGGATCTGCCCTAATGATAGCTAATCCTCGTTCACGGGATTTCCTGGTTCCCGACTTAAGCACCAAAGGTACAGGTCCCTTTGGGGTAAATGGCTTACTGGGGCCTTGGTGATCCCAGGCTCAATGGGAAACACATAGCAGCACAGACACCAGGAGCCAAAGAGGAAGAGGCCACTCCCTACACAGCACTATATAGCAGTGTGGCAGGGGAGTGTCATTACACTCTTTGTCCAATAGGTGTGGATGTTACACTTTACCAGTTACAAGGGCTTGGCCCAATAACAGAGGAAAAGAGAACTTAAGCAAAGGTAGGGAATTAACTCTATAGGAGCCTAATAGATCCTATAGGTCCCTACATTCCCATTGTTCTTTTGTTTGGCTGCTGGGGGGGAGGAAAGGGAGGGGGTGATATCACTCCATCTTGCAGTACAGCAGTAAAGAGTGATTGAAGTTTATCAGAGCACAAGTCACATGACTTGGGGCAGCTGGGAAATTGACAATATGTCTAGCCCCATGTTAGATTTCAAAATTGAATATATAAAAATCTGTTTGCTCTTTTGAGAAATGGATTTCAGTGCAGAATTCTGCTGGAGCAGCACTTTTTTTCCCATGACAGTATCCCTTTAATGTAAAGTCAAGTGGTTCTGCTGCTGTGAAGGTGCCCAAGGCATGTTATATGAGAAGTGAGCACATAGCAGGGCTGTGATCAGCAGAGACATAAAACGGGAGTAGAAGGGGCTTGATTTTGGTTGGCACAATACAACTGTGTAGGGCACACTAAGCAACGGAATGGAGTTTTTTCATACATTTCTGCCATTTATAGTTGCTTGTATTTAATATAGTCTAAATCCTGCACAAAATGTATATGCAATATTCTAAACGGGATAAGATAAGGACATGGATTAGTATTTTGGCTGCTGTTTGTAAAAGAAACGGGTGTATCTTGGCAATATTGTGGAGAAAGAAGCGGCACGTTTTGGCCAGGCACGTTTCAGGGGCTGCTGCCGCCTGAGGCAGCAGCCCCAATGCCGCCCCTCCTCCTGCTCCGCTCTTCTAACTACCAGCGTCGGAGCGGGTGGAGGAGGGGCCGCATCGCTAGTGCAGTGAGCGCTATTGCACTCGCTGCGCTAGAAGAGCCGAATTTCCGTTTTAAAAAACGGAAATTCGGCTCTTAAAGTTACTAGAGGCGGCTTTTTGCCGCCCCTGGTAACTGGCCGCTCCGTGCCGCCTGAGGCAAGATTCTCACCTTGCCTCATGGCCGGAGCGGCCCTGGTTTTGGCAGTATTATTACTGTGATTAGAGAAGGAGAGGGACTGGTCAAAGGCATTAGTGAACAGTCCCTGCAGAGAAAATACCAGTGTTTTCTGATTTTGTGACAAATATCACTACTGAAACAGGTGGTTACAGTCACCAATCCTTACACAGCACACTCCGGAATTTTGGCATTTCATCCTTAGTGGAAGAAGGCCGCAGAAGGAAACGGATCTGATATAAACATAAGGGACATACAGTAGATAACATAGGAACACTAAGCAATACAGATATAGAGGGTGCAAAGCATGGAGCAACAATAGAGACCAGTGTGAAAGAAAATTAACACTACACTAGCGGCATGTGCAATCTTCAAGAGTCATGTACGTAACGTGCTCTATGGGTTTATGAAACAAAGGGAGTGCCTACCGAGAGAAGCCATCATAAAGTGAATGGAATATGTGGGCCAGCAATTGTTTGAGTCTGAGTGAGCACAGGATGATGTAGAACTACGGTAGTAGAGTTATTGTTTTTAAAAAAACAACACAAAATTATTTGTCTGGGAGGCACTGCTTTAAGGCCTTCATCTACAATAAACATGATCGTGTTGTTACTTATTGCCTTAGACCCAGGGCATATAGAAGAAACCCTTACCATCTCTGCATTCTCCCGGGACAGAGTTTTAATCTTCTCTTCCATCCTCTGTATTGTTTGCAGCGTGTCCTCGTTTTTTTTGTTCATCCTTTTATTCTTCTCAACAAGAGGTTTTAGCTGGCTCTCTGTTTCTCGGATGCGCTTTAGCTGGGGGGGGATAGGAAACTTTGATTAAATACAAAATAATTACAGATAGAGAAACAAGAGTTCAGCGCTATACACTGTAACAGAATTATATACACATATATTTACAGTGTGTGTTATTCCTTTACAGAAAGTAGGGATGCACCGAATCCAGGATTCGGTTCGGGATTCGGCCAGGATTCGGCCTTTTTCAGCAGGATTCGGATTCGGCCGAATCCTTCTGCCCGGCCGAACCGAATCCTAATTTGCATATGCAAATTAGGGGCAGGGAGGGAAATTGCATGACTTTTTGTCAGAAAACAAGGAAGTAAAAAATGTTTTCCCCTTCCCACCCCTAATTTGCATATGCAAATTAGGGTTCGGATTCGGTTCGGTATTCGGCCGAATCCTTCGTGAAGGATTTGGGGGTTCGGCCGAATCCAGAAAAGTGGATTCGGTGCATCCCTAACAGAAAGTGAAGAAAGGGGAAAATTATGAAGTGGCAGCATTCTACTTTACATACTCTACATATTTAAAGATTAACTGTATAAACAAATAAATGTTTAAAGATTTAGCTTTCCTTTGAATGACTGAACTAATATTTAATTGTTTAATCAGTGTTTCTGAGAACTGCTGCACATCTGTGTTGCATGGAGTCCACCAACTTCTGGCCCCCGTTACATTCCACAATTCTTCTGCATTTCTTGGTTTTGCTTCAGAAACAGCATTTTTGATGTCACCCCACAAGTTTTCTATTGTACTGTTGCTTGAATTCAGTGTTTGGGGGTCGTCTGAAAAACTGTCTGCAGTCCCTAGTCCCAAAAGGACCAATCCTGTTTTCAAAAATCTTGCACCATTTCTCTTTTGGCCAGTCAATGTGTTCTTTGGCAAATTGTAACCTCTTTAGCACATGTCTTTTTCCCCCCCAACAATGGGACTTTGCAAGGGCTTCTTGGCTTCACATAGGTGTCTTTAATTTGTAATAGTATCACAGGTAAAGGTGGCCATACACGGAGAGAACCGCTCGTTTGACGACATCAATATCAGACTGATCCGATCGTGGGCCCAACGATCGGATCCAAACGAATGGGAACGGGCGGTCAGATTGCGGGACCGTATCAACGAACAGATGCGGCTGTGATCCGACAGGATTTTTTGTCCAATCCGATCGAGATCTGGCTGACTTTCGGCCAGATCTCGTTTGGGGAAGCCCGTCAGGGGGCCCCATACAAGGGCCAATAAACTGCCGACTCAGTCTTATTACTAACTCTACACCTTCGTTGATCTTCCTGGAGCTGGCAGAGTCTTTGCCATTTTGGCTATACTTTTAGCCATTTGAATGCTTGTTTTCCATTTTCTTTCAGGTCTTTCAGGTTTTAGTTGCCATTTTAAAGCATTTGAGCTCATTTTAGCTTAGTAGCCTATAATTTTCTGCACTTCTTCATCTGTTTTCTCCTCTCCAGTCAACTTTTTAATCAAAGTATCTTCTAAAACACTGTCTGGAACGAGCCATTTAACTCAGATTTTCAGAGAGAAATGCACTAGAACCAGCAGCACAACATTTGCTCTTCCTTCCTTAAATAAGGGCCTTAATTGACACCTGTTTTTTCACAGAATGAATGAGCTCACTAATTTAACTCCACACTGCTATTATTTGGAACAAGCTATTTTTTTGGAACAAGCTATTATTTGGAACAATAATAATAATTCAATGACAGAATCAGCAGCATGTCATGACTATTGGGTGTGTTGGCTTTTTTATTACTCTGCTACACCCACTAGTAAATTATTTGCATGTAAAAATATAATTTCTACCAAAAACAGTGATTGATCAGGTTAGTGTGGCCAGGCTGCTATTATTCTGAACACAACTGTACCTTGGAATGTACTTTAAATAATCAAATTTAACAAACATGGCAGCTTACTCTCACATAAAGCAGCAACTATCTAGAGAAAGAGGATTCCGCACAGACAAGCCCTACCTCCTTCACATTAAAAGAAACAAAATGAAGTATAAAATCAAAGCACATCGGCGAGCAATTCTAGACAATGAGTCACTATTTATTTTCAGGGCCACGCACCAGCTCATTTCTCTCATCAGACAGAAGAGTATTGCGGTCCTCTAGTTTTCTTATGACAGCATGAAGCTCAGCGATTTTTAGCTGAAATCTTCTAAGGTCTCTGTCATCGACATGCGGCTCCTGGTGAGTAGATAAATGTAAGCGACATGTTATAGCCATTACACAGCAAAATAAATTACATTTTTAAATTGTGGACTACGATCTGTGGAATGGCTTCACAATGGTGCGGTCTAAAGGGCACCAACATAATAGCAGCCATACAGAGCAGCATAGTAAGTGGGGTTATAGTTGGGAAAAATGGTGACAGTAACGCATTATAATGGTGTTTTTTCCCCAATGTTTCAGTTATTGTGAATTATAACTTGAAGTAGCAGTTAAGCAATGGCTAAAAGGTCAGTGGTTGGTCATATGGTCAAGAAGCAATATGATGGAAGCACAGTAACCTACATAACAGGACAGGGGTGGGGACCAGTGTAATACTCTGCAGGAGTTTATATGTGTGTTTACTTGTACATACGGCAGGGAAGCATCTGCATACTCTATGTGTGAACATGGCTTTAGTACTCTGCAAGAGCAAAGGAGTTCTATGGCTGTTCCAAAGCTCTCTGCAGAAACTTTAAACAAATGCTGTTGCACGCTAGAGGCTTATGCAATAAAAAAAGCTTTATTGAATCGACGTTAGACCCTCAATGGGGTCTTTATCAAGATTACAAAATACTGGTCAAAGTATAAATATGTTACTTTGACCAGTATTTTGTAATCTTGATAAAGATCCCATTGAGGGTTGAAACGTTGATTCACTAAAGCTTTTTTGTTGCTTAAGCCCCTAGAGTGCAACAGCATAATAATAATAAACTTTTATAAGTATATATATATATATATATATATATATATATATATATATATATATATATATATATATATATACACACATATATATATATATATATATATATATATATATATATATATATATATACACACAAACACACATACGAGTGAGTGAGATTAGTACACAGACTTTGAGAACGCGTGGTAATGTGTGGCTAAAAGGTAACACTGGATTATAAAAAAAAGATATTTGCTAGGAAAGGAATGGACTGTTCTTTTAAATCTACAGTATGTGGCTGCCATGTGTAGCATTCCTTTTGTCTGTAATACCCAAAGCAGTCCATATGGTGGCACTCTTGTTCCACTATGTGTTATGATCACTGGCTCTAGTAAATGGCAAGGGGAAAGACAAAAAGCCACTGACCCTCCCAACCCCTTAGATTGTTTGAGAACAGAGTTCCATTAACATTTCTATTGGCCTTCATTTCTTTTTTTTTCTTTTTTTTTCTATAGTTTTTTTAATGATTTGCCTTTTTTTCTCCTGATCAACTTTCAAATGAGGGTCACTGAACCCTTCTACACATGTAATTATCTTTATTACTCATTTTTCTATTCAGACACTCTCCTATTCATATTCCAGTCTTTAATTCAAACACATGGTTACTAGGGTAATTTGGACGCTGGCAACCAGCTAAAATTGTGAACTGGATAGCTGCTGAATAAAGAGCTAAATAATCCAAACACCATAAATTATAAAAAAGGAAAACCAATTGCAAATTGTCTCAGAACATCACAACAATTCTCTGCATCATACTAAAATGAATGCAGTGTGCTCATATAATCCATTCCATTTCATTTCATTATGATTCCAGTTTCTTCTTGTTACATACTGCTGCCAGAATTAGGGGTCTGTTTATGAAAAGGCCACAAAAACAGAACATATCTGAACACATCCCAGGTAAGAGGACAGCAGGTTAACTGTTGCCAGGCACATAAAGTGATATTTGGGGGCCTATTTATTAAGCCTTGAATTTTTTTTTGGTCGAGTTTTTAAAGGTGGAAAAAAAACTAGAATTTTTTGAGATTTAAAATGCTCCAAAGCATTTGGATTTCAAAATCCAAAAATACTCCAGCAAAAACTTGTAAAAGTCAATGGCAGATGTCCCTATTACAATAAGAAGATGTTCCTTGCCTTCATGATTTTTGAGGGTTTTGGAAAGTTTGACGCTTGTTTTCGTTGAAAACCCCAAAAATTTGTGGTTTTCAAGTGTCAATTCAAAAAATTTGGCCACAACTTTTCTCTCACGTACAATTCTTATTCGGATTTATTTTTTAGTAAATTAAGCCAAATCGAGGTTGGGAGTTAGGTCAAATTTTTATTTTCAAAATAATGAGAAACATGCAAGTTTTAATAAATGCCTCCCTTGGTTACGAACATGGCACCCTGACTGGAGCAGCACAAGGAAGTGACATCACTGGAAATGTACAACTAAAGATTTAGGGGAGGGAAAGTTCTTTAATCATAACAAACATTTTAAGCCCAGAGTACAATTTACATACATGAATAGAAATGCACTGAAGCAAATGGAGTTAAAGGGGTTGTTCACCTTCAAACACTTTTTCAGTTCAGTTGGTTTCAGATAGATCACCAAAAATAAAGACTTTCTCCAATTACTGCCTATTGTCCATTTGTGACTGTTTTTCAAATATTGTAGGGCAAAGTTTAATTTTTCACCTCCTAAAGCAGATCTGGGACGGGGGGGTCACCGACTCTTTAACTGTTCTAAATTGACACATTTAGTTAATACATTTGTTATTTTTGTCCCTAGTGAGCAGAAACCCTGAGTTTTAGTGATGTGCGGGTTGGATAAAATCCCACCTGACCCTAACCCTCCCTCCCTCAGCCCGTCCCTGACTTCCAGGTTCCTTTAATAGACCCGCCCCGCCATTGATATAACAAAAGGGGCGGGGTGAGCGTCTATAAAAAAGGAAGCCAGCAGTGCCCAAACCCGCCCGACCTGCGGGTAAACCCGTGGGTATTGAGCCAGCCCACACAGCACTACCAAGTTTCATTGAAGGGTAACGCCACAAAAACATAACTTGAGCTTTATGAAAAGTAAACATAATTTCAAGCAACTTTGCAATATACATCATTTAAAAAATATGCAGACTTTTCTTGATTTTTATTGGTTTCTGCAGTTCCTAAGCCTAGCCCCCTGCTCTCCTGCTGATCTGTCTGACAACTTTGCTGAGCTGTCTGACTACTGTTACTTTGTATCAACAGCCATCTGTCCTCAGCCTGCATCCTCCAAACCCCACAATTCCCTGCACACGTGATTTCAATAAGGAACAGAAAATCACAGTGCAATGCATTGTGGGTTATGTAGTTCCTGAATGCTGTCTGTAAGCTGTAGAGAAGTTGTTACAATTTGTAAAATCAGTGTTTATTCCTGCCAGGATTTCAAATGATGCAGAAAGAGAAGAACTGTTAAACAGCTGGATTTCAGCATAAAAATGGCATTTGTTCATACTTTTTGAAGAAACGGGTAACTGTGATTGATATATTAGGGGTTTCTATTATGTGGGCCTCTTTATCAAATTTTGTTTCCCTTTAAAAGCAGCTGTTAAAATTGATACAATAGTTGCTAATGTCCCACCGCTACTGCTGAGAAGGGTATAAACTAGGTATCAACTAAATGTATCAACTTAATGGAGCAAATTGTAACCGTTCCGATGCTCCTGGATCACTGAGCTGCCAGACTGAAACCCCAGAGACATTAAACTTTTATGTTGGAGAAAACGGTTAAAAAATAAAAGATGGAAAGCAATTGAAAAAAGTCTTTGTTTATGGTGAACAATCTGAAAACAACTGAACTGAAAAAAATTTTGGAAGGTGAACAACCAACAGAAAGAAAAAGAAAAAAAAAAAAGAATGATATTGTTACCCCGTATCCCAGGATCTCTGAGACGTCGGCAACACCTGAAGGCATCTCTTTCTTTGGGCTGTTGTGGTAACGTTCAGCCCCTTTAGCCTGGACCAGCTGTTCACCCAGGGCCTCTTTCTGCAAAAGCAGCTTCTGCGTGTGGCCCGCCTGCACCCCCACCTCCTTCTCCAGAGCCAGGATCACTCTCTCTTTAGCTTTTATTTCTTCCATCTGAAAAGGAAATGGCAGCCATGTAAAAAAACAAAAAAAAACAAATGGGCAGAGACTAGACTTCTGCTTGGTTACACTGACCAAACTCTTGACTAAATGCTAAAGAATTATAAAAGAAAATAAAAGTCAGAATTGAGACTAAGCAATACCTAGCTGTGGAGCAGATAATATCCATGCAAGCGGACAAATTCTTATACGTTTTGTCAAATACACGTTGCTATGTTACTAGGCAGGTCAAATAGAGCAATAAAGCAAATGTACCAAACAATCTGCTTGACTGAAAAACGTAGGATTCCATGAATAGGAGTAAAATGCCAAGTTGCTATAGTAACCAGACTGAGAAACAGGAACTTCCGTGGATTTGTGCAGTTCTCTAAATTGCAGGTTGTAAATCAGTGAAGGGCAATAGTTCAGCTTAGGCTAAAGTGTCAGGGCAAATAAGAATGAAAATGCTGGGCTATGGGCTACAAACATAATTTCGAAAGCAGCTCTGTGCTGAGGGGACATGATTCATGGCAGAACAATGTAGGACTGGATATCTCCAGCAACATTCACAGTTATGAATGAAGATCATGGTATATAAAAAATAAAGGGCAAACTTTTATTTCTCCTGAATTTCCTTTAGGGTAATGTCACAAGAAAAGTGATCCTCACTGGTGGAGAAAACACTGGCAAGGCCTATTTCCCTCGAGATACTAATGCAGAGTAAAACAAGGCCATCTAGTGTTTGACTGTGTGATAAACTGCTTGGCTAGCAATGGGTTAAATGATTCTGCTGTGTTAGTTCAGGTGAAGCAGTCAGATAAGCACAGGAACGTTTGGTACATTTATTATAGGAATGCACCGAATCCACTTTTTAGGATTTGGCCGAACCCCCGAACCCTTTGCAAAAGATTTGGCCGAATACTGAACCGAATCCGGACCCTAATTTGCATATGCAAATTAGGTATAGGAAGGGGGAAACATTTTTTACTTCCTTGAGTCACGTGATTTCCCTCCCCACCCCTTATTTACATATGCAAATTAGGATTCGGATTTGGTTCGGCCAGGCAGAAGGATTCGGCCAAATCTTGCGGAAAAAGGCAGAATCCTGACCGAATCCCGAACCGAATCCTGGATTCGGTGCATCCCTAATTTATTACAACATGGCAGGCCCTGCTCTACACTTGCTCTCAGCTTAGACAGGAAATGAATCATAATGCAATGGCAAAACAGTAGCAATGCCCTTAAGCAAAATGTCCATCATGGCTGGTTACTACAGACTGGGTCTCCCTGGGCCCACTCTTACATCAATTATATTTAGTGGCAAAATCATATAGTGTTTTATACAGGCCCAGGATGGGACCTACTCTTAGCTGAAGTCCACCAGGTGATCTGGAGACCAAGTCCAACCTTGAAGCCACTCCCTCACCAAGGGATGGACTAGTCCACCTGAATAAACCCAGAGGGCCTTCGTCCTGCTGGGACCTTTCTTACTTTCCACAGTCAACCTCCTTCCCTGCTAGGTACTGTTGGGCTTGAGCATGCTCAGTTTGTTTCCTCTCTCCCCCTCCCTGCTGTAATCTGAGCCCAGAGCTATGAGTGAGCGGGGAGAGACTCAGGCATGAAGTGATGCATGAACCTAGTATGGCAGCTGCTATCCTAAACAAACAGAGAGCTTCTAGAGCTGTTTACTCAGGTATGGTAAAGCATTCTGCAGCATAATTATAGTGTTATAGCTTGCACTATTGTGGCTAATGCATTGGCAATAAACTGCTTTGGCAGCTTTTCTTTCCCATTGAACTACAACTTCCAACATCCCTCAAAAGCCTATGGCTGTCAGGAGATCCCGAAAGTTGTAGTTAAAAATAGACACTCCCTTCAGTGCGGCACTTCTTCCCTGATCTAGAATATGATATAATAGTATTTTGGAAATAATAGTATTTTGGAAAATTCAATGAACCCTGCCACAAATATACTTTACTACTAATACTATTCGCTTTTGCATTTACTACTACAGAAATGGGGACCTGAATGGTGGACGGAAAAAAAGTGGGGCTGACTTACCAACTAGGTGAGTAGGGTATAAATGTAACTGTAGCCAAAAATTTCCACATTTTTGGTTGGGAGATTATGTTTTTGTCACAGTTTAATGATTAAACCTCTGAGGAAAAAATAATTACTAAGCAGATAACTGCACTGATAGAATATAGCATTAAACACAAATATTGTGAAAAAAGTGTAATGAAAGTAGAAGAGAAAAAAAAATGCAATTAGGCAATTTAGGATGGTTTCTACAGCACTATCAGCAATTTTATTCAATTTGCTAATGGTTGTTCTGGAACAGCTTACAGTTTATAAATGCCAGATGTCCAGCCCATACTGAAAAATTGTTTAAAAAAAATAAAAATAAAAAATCATTGCCATGTAAAACACTTCTGTAAAACTTTCATAAGATAGAACTGAGATTCAGACACTGTGCTATACCTACCAGTGCATACCTGTAGATAAGCAGACATCTATAATGCAGGAGAAATATTTGCACTCCTGGGGGCTCATTTATAAACACTGGGCAAATTTGCACCTGGGCAGTAACCCATAGCAACCAATCAGTGATTAGCTTTTTTTCAGCAAACATCTGATTGATTGCCCAGGTGCAAATTTGCTCAATATTTATAAACTTTTCTGGGAGTCAAAATAAGCCCTGACATTCTAAGTACAGGTATGGGATCCTTCATCCGGAAACCAGTTATCCAGAAAGCTCCGGATTTCAGAATGGTTGTTTCCCATAGACTCCATTTTACCCAAATAATCTGAATTTTTAAAAATGATTTCCTTTTTCTCTGTAATAATAAATCAGTACATTGTACTTGATGATCATCGAGCTGCATAAATCCATATTTTGTGGCTAAAACAATCTTATTGGATTTATTTAATATTTGAATTATTTTTTTTAGCAGACTTAAAAACACGGTGATACAAATTACAGAAAGACTCCTCATCTGGAAAACCATAGGTCCCACACCTGTATCTGTTTTTACTAGGGTGGGCATGCCTTGGTACATAGAGTTTTTTGGACATTTCGGGGGATCTCACTTCTGCAGTCCTTTTAGCAGATAAATACTCATTGGATGTTGCTCCCAGTGGCCTTAAAGCAGGTGCTTATTTTTTAATTCCTGACTTGAAGACAAGTTTTAATTGCATAAAAAATAGGTTTATTGCCAAGTCCACATAGGGCTACCAAATAGCCAATCACAGCCCTTTTATGCACCCTCTTCAGATACATTTGTCATGTCTGTGTTGCTCCCCAACTCTTTTTACCTCTGAATGTGGCTCATGGGTAAAAAAGGTTGGGGACCCCTGCTACCATGAATTGTTTTGGACAACCTACACAGTTCAATCTTTCTAAATCTTTAGTATTCTATCAAATCTGTGATGGAGCTACAAATAGCTTACTTTCACTCAAACAGATCACAGTTACTTTTCCATGAAATAGAACCCCCACTTTACAGTTTTCAGATGACCAAAATTGTGCAAAATCAGGGGGAAATTATGCATAAAATATAGACGTGAACCACAAAAAACAATGTAACATGAGGGAGAAACTTAAAATCATGGAATATAAAATTGAGGTTTCACTGCAAATGTAAACATCTTAAACACAAGTCTCCTACATACCAGCCTACGAATATCCTTTTCAGATTCCCGCTTTATCCTAGCAATCTTGTCCTGATGAGTCTGGTAAGCGATACGCAGATCTGTGGCCTTCATCTTGTCCGCTTGCATGACATTGCTCAGGCTCTCCTCAATTTGTTTCTTCTCAGTTTTTAATGCCAGGATTTCCTGTTGTAACTTGGTTCGCTCACTATCGAAGGCCTTCCTTGCTTCTTCTCTGGCCTCGTTTAGTAGAGCAGTCTTCACCTTATCCGCAGCCCCATCCCGTAGCACATTCAGAGTGCACTGTAAACGTTGGATTTCACTATCTTTAATTTTTACTACGCGGGCTGTATCATGTTCATGCTGCCTTATTAGGGACTCCCGGACAGACTGGACTTCCTTCATTTTATCCTCGTGGAGCTTGGCTTTCAGTTCCGAAATGTACGCGGTATGTCGGCGCTGCTCTTGCTCCCTTTCCAGACGGACATCTTGTAATTTCTCTCGAAGCTTTCCAACCTGAGGAGAAAAACATATCTACATAATAACTATGCATGACTGTCTATCAATTGGGGAAGTTCAATGGATGGCTTGATATCATATTGGCTTTGCTCATTATCATGCTGTTGTTAATATGAGTGTATATTTTGTAAATGTAGACATGTCTACTAATAGACATAATCTCGGATAGAGACTCTAGCTGGCGGAACCTATTTCAAGATGTAGGGATAAAATTAGTGGGAGAGTTTATGGTATCCCTACCATAGATGCTAGGTCTTAAAGGAGACCCCATGACCATCATCAGGTAAATAAATATTGGGCTGGAAGAGATCCGCTGTATGAACTACCAAATAGAGAGTAAAGCATAAAGCCTTACGTCACATGAATCTTAAAAGAAACATAACAGATAGCATGGGGCTGACCCAATATGGGTCATCATAAAGGCAGCCGGGATCAAACAAGAATTAAAGCTCCCCATATCGAACTTTCCTGTGCCACCCTTTGCACATACTCACTATGCTCTGGGCTGATATTGAGAAGCAGAAGCTAAGTTAGGGATTGTTGCAAATGCAAAGCTGATGCTGCAGATCTGAGTAGATGATACAGAGCTTGCTGATTTGTATGCATCTGAACTATGAACATTATGAATGTTGTGACTGTGTATTGTGCATCAGTCCCTAAAGTCAAGAAACTAACAGCAGCCCAAAGCATGAGCTGTGAATCAAGAGGAAGGAATATGGGAGCTAGTGGGGCACAGATATTCAGGGCTTTGGTGGCCTTTGGTTCTTACAGAAGCCGTAACTTATGGTATGACCCGTCTGGACTAAAAGGTGGCCATATATAATAATAATAATTACAATCTTTCCAACGGCCATTGGTGTGGGAAAGATTGTTTGTTTTTCTCTAAACATGTTAAGAGCTGAATTGTCAGATATGCAGTTCAAAATAATAGAATTATTACCTCTCATGACTCAGCATTAAGATTTTGCCATCCTGATCGACTACTGATATCCAAGGCTTGCCTCCCACTATCACCTTGCCTCCCACTACACAGGCAATGAATATTGTGCTATAATATTGGTGTGTGTGTGTGTGTGTATTATATCTATCTGCCTTAATTCATTCATCAGAAGGCAAGTAATAGCAACACAAAATGACCACGCACACAGAGGCAAGGGAAACAGGGTGAACCCCTGCACATTTATTGCATTGGTGATGTAACGTTTCACAGGGGTCCGTCCCAAAAACGTTATACCACTGATGTAATAAACGTGCGGAGGTTTGTCCTGCTTCACTTGCCGCTGAGTGCTTGATAATTGGAGAGGTGCCGACCTCTCTAACCAGCACAAGGCTGTTCCATATCAGAAAAGAGCAATATTGTTTTTCTATCCCTTTAGGCAAGTAACACATTGTACCAAGTTTACTCTTAGCTTGTACAGAGACATATGCCAACACAAATGTAGTACTAAGCTAAATTCAGCAGAAACATCTTGCATTTAAGCAAGAGTTCTTCAGCTCTCTAGAGGGTTTCTAAGCTGATGCCAGTGGCGTAACAATAGAGGAAGCAGATACAGTGCTGCAAAATTTGTTGGCATTTTATAAATACAGAATAATAATAATATAGCTAATTAGAAAACCTCCTCCTCTCCAGCCGCGCTCTTACCTGCGGTGAGGAAAGGGGACTTAAGAGTGGACAGAGTCAGGTGGGGAGTGGGTGGAGGAAAGATGAGAAGTAGCCCGGAGGATGAGGATCGGAGTGCACCAGGCTCCTCTGAAAATTTAGCGCATTCTAATTAAGCCACTGGCTGATGCCCTGCCAGTAGTGATTCGCAAAACTCCAAACAAATTTGTGAAATAGCGAAAAATTCACAAAACACATTGAAGTCAACGGGCGTCAGAATATTTTTGATGCGCAACAAATTTTACGCGCGCAGCAATTTAAACTTTTTTGTCCAAATGCATTAAAGTCAATGGGCGTCAAAATAATTTTAACGGCTACAATTTTCACACGCACAACTTTTATGTTGCAGCGAATTTCTTCGACGGCAAATTTTTGCAGCAGTTTCGTGAAAAAAAATTGCAGGTGGCTAAATGCGTAAATTTGCCGCAAATCTATGGCTGGCGAATAAAGTCACCCATCACTACCGACAAGTTTTCTGTTCCAACATTAGTAGGATTATCCTTTACATCCTGACTGCTTCACTGGTTCCTATAATCTACATGCACCCACTGTCATAGATATTTGAAAACTCTGCCTGGGAAACCACATAATAAACATCCTATTTGTACTGACTAAAGCAAGAGTTCTTCAGCAAGAGTTCTTCAGCTCTCTAGAGGGTTTCTAAGCTGATGCCAGTGGCGTAACAATAGAGGAAGCAGATACAGTGCTGCAAAATTTGTTGGCATTTTATAAATACAGAATAATAATAATATAGCTAATTAGAAAACCTCCTCCTCTCCAGCCGCGCTCTTACCTGCGGTGAGGAAAGGGGACTTAAGAGTGGACAGAGTCAGGTGGGGAGTGGGTGGAGGAAAGATGAGAAGTAGCCCGGAGGATGAGGATCGGAGTGCACCAGGCTCCTCTGAAAATTTAGCGCATTCTAATTAAGCCACTGGCTGATGCCCTGCCAGTAGTGATTCGCAAAACTCCAAACAAATTTGTGAAATAGCGAAAAATTCACAAAACACATTGAAGTCAACGGGCGTCAGAATATTTTTGATGCGCAACAAATTTTACGCGCGCAGCAATTTAAACTTTTTTGTCCAAATGCATTAAAGTCAATGGGCGTCAAAATAATTTTAACGGCTACAATTTTCACACGCACAACTTTTATGTTGCAGCGAATTTCTTCGACGGCAAATTTTTGCAGCAGTTTCGTGAAAAAAAATTGCAGGTGGCTAAATGCGTAAATTTGCCGCAAATCTATGGCTGGCGAATAAAGTCACCCATCACTACTGACAAGTTTTCTGTTCCAACATTAGTAGGATTATCCTTTACATCCTGACTGCTTCACTGGTTCCTATAATCTACATGCACCCACTGTCATAGATATTTGAAAACTCTGCCTGGGAAACCACATAATAAACATCCTATTTGTACTGACTAAAGCTGAAAGATAAATAGCATATATTAAACATGTAAGAGCTGCCACTCTACTGTTATTCTTACATTAACAGTCAAATTAGGCGCCTAGAGCAGCCTACACACTCTTCCATTCCCCCAGAGCCTACAATCTAATGCATTATTCATGCTCAACTACAATCCTTTGTCAAACGAAATTCTACAGCTAGATTTGCCTCTGTTCTCTTTTTCAAGCTAAGTCCTTGAATACCTTGTTTTTTTCTTGCTGATATTCTATTTGAATCTGTGTCAGCTTCGCCCGCAGTTCCTCATTAGCAGCCTGGAAGGCCTCCATCTCAACATCACACTTCTCTCCTCTGGATCGGGTTTTCTTCGACATTTTGTTTACTCCCTGGGTACAACCAGTTTTCTCCAGTTTGAGTTTTCTTTGGCATAAGCGTATCAACTGTATTTCAATTCACAATGTTTCTTTTTGTGGCCCTTTGCCATCCTCTTTTCCTCTTTTCACCTGGAGTGGGGAGAAATATGTCTTGAACACACCACCAATAAAAAGAAACAATACTCATCAAACAAACAAGAGAACTAGCCCTCATGTATAGTAAGGCTATCTACCATTAAGGTCGGCACTGCCCATCGAATGTCAAACAAAAAAAGATGTGTAGACTATAAAAAAAATCCTTGCAGTGATCATAGGTGATCATTGACTTTTGGGCAATAAAATGAAATTTAGAGAAGCCTTGGATGTTTCAATGCATGGTAGTGGCATTTCTGAAGCAGGCATTCATTTAAAATAAATAATTGCAAAAGCAAGTATGTGCAGGTATGGGATCCGTTATCCGGAAACCAGTATCCAGATAGCTAAAAATTATGGAAAGGCCGTTGCCCTTATCCACATAATCCAAATTTTTAAAAATGATTTCCTTTTTCTCTGTAATAATAGAACATTGCCTTGTACTTTATTCCGACTAAGATATAATTAATCTTTATTTGAAGCAACACCAGCCTATTGGGTTTATTTAATGTTTACATGACTTTCTAGTAGACGTAAGGTATGAAGATCCAAATTACACAAAGACCCATTATCTGGAAAACCCCAGGTTCCAAGCATTCTGGATAATAGGTTCCATACCTGTACCGAATCAACAGCAAAGTGCAACAGACACATTCTGCAATAGTAATAGATCTATTTATACAAGTGTAACACAGTGTGCATCTGTGTGATAAAAACCCCTTCAGGAACGAGGCACTGAAACAGATACTGACCAATAAAAATACAATTAAACCATTGATTATCCTCGTCATCGCTATCATTACCAACGGCCATTAACCATATTTAGATTTAAGAACAGGTTGGCAAAAGTTCCATGTCAAATACACAAAAGCCAAGAACAATATTTCCTTACAAATGGCAATTAGCAGCTTCCTCGACTGCACCCAGTTCTTTGCATCATTGCAATAAAATGCTGAATCTTTGTGAATTGTGTACATTATAAGGTTATTAGATAAGATCACTTTGAATTTCCATGATTTGTATAAAAGCATGGCCTTCACGGAACTCTTCTATGCCTTCATTATAATTATAATGCATAATTAAAAAATGCATAAATAACATGTAAAATATATAGTTTTAAATGACTGATTTACCAAGGTTCAAATTTTTGCCACAAATTCAAATTATATTTTCAAAAATGTGAATGTTTGGTATTTATTTAGCACAAAAAACGTTGGCATCTGAAAGCATCTGCGAGTTCATGTAGAAGTTAAAGGGAGTTGTCCCTAGGCAAACTTCAAGCTATTCTATTAAATTCAAGATTTATGAGTTTATTTTAGCTTAGAAACTCAAAAAATCAAGTTTTTTAAGCTTGTGAACTCACAAATTCAAGGTACAGGTATGGGACCTGTTATCTAGAATGCTTGGTTTACTGGATAATAGATATTTCTGTAATTTGGATCTTCATAACTTAAGTCCACTAGAAAATCATTTCAGCATTAAATAAACCCAATAGGCTGGTTCTGCTTCCAGTAAAGATGAATTATATCTTAGTTTGGGTCAAGTACAATGTACTGTTCTTACAGAGAAAAGGGAATTATTTTTTTTATAAATTTGGATAAAATGGAGTCTATGGAACGGCCTTTTCATAAATCTGAACTTTCTGGATAATGTGTTTCAGATAATGGATCATATATCTCCATGCAAGTTTTTTCCAAGATTGTATTCAAGCAAGTATTTTTTTATTTAATTGGGAGTTTATTCAAGAAATAAACCCTCACAAATGTTTTTTTTATATATAAGCCCATTAGTGTTAACACTTGTACCACATGACACAGTAAAATTTGTGTATTATTACAATGTATTACATTAGCTCAGACTGTAGGGTGAGGTGGAAATAGTTGCCTTTAACATCACAGTTGCCCAACCTGTAGCACCTCAGCTTTTGTTAAAGGAGAACAAAAGCCTAACTAAAGAAGTAGCTAGAAATGTTTTATACTATATTTTGTGCTTCTGTACCAGCCCAAGGCAACCACAGCCCTTTAGCAGTAAAGATCTGGGTCTCCAAAGATGCCCCAGTAGCTCCCCATCTTCTTTTCTGCTGATTCACTGCACATGCTCTGTGCTGTTGTCACTTACTGAGCTTAGGGACCCACTCACAATATACAGTACACATAGAATAGAAATGTCACAATATAAGGCTGATTAGTAATTAATACAGATAATTACTACATGGTAGCACAGAAACCAGTGCAATTAGCATAATAATTTAATAATCAGCCCTGTAGCATCAGCTTATATTACAGGGGAAGCTCATTTTCTGCTGGTTAATTAGTGACGAGCCCTAAGCTTAGCTTCTCAACAGCCAATCAGAGCCCACTGAGCATGTGAGTGTCACAGACACTTTCCAAGATGGTGACCCCCTGTGACAAGTTTGAAGTCCTGGATCATTGCTGCTATTGACAAGCTGAAACTTTAGCCTTGTGCAATAAGTTCATTATATAAAATATGGCATTTTAGCCACATTCATTTTTAGGGTATATTTCTCCTTTAAAGTACTCCAAAGTCTGTTGGGGTGGAACTGGAAAATGTAGTTTAACAGCTAATGAGCCACAGGTTGCCCGACAATTAGCCGCATGACTAGTAAAGGCAGCTTTGCGCTATGGACTGGTTCTGTCAGAGTGTCAATGTTTGATCATTTCTGCCTCAATAAATCCAAAGCATGACTTGTTTTTCCATCTGTTCGACAAGACATGACGCATGGGCATACAGGGATCGTTAGCACTGCCTCTCATGCTGAAAAAAGTGAAGTGAAATGTACTTTATACAAAGTGAAGCGCAACAACATGACCTTGTGCAGTCTAAGCACTTGCATTTAATCTGGAAGCAACCACTTGCATTCTCTTTGGGTGCTTTATGAAATAATATAGCAAAATATCTCTCTAATAATAGCAAAGCAGCCACATTCTTATATGATTCACAGATGCCCAGCCTACCAATACAGGTATGGGATCTGTTTTCCGGAAAACCATTATCCAGAATGCTCCAGATTAAGGAAAGACCGTCTCCCACCATTTTATTCAAATTCTTAAAAATTATTTCCTTTTTCTCCGCAATAATAAAACAGTATCTTGTACTTGATCCCAACTATTATATAATTAATCCTTATTGGAAGCAAAACCAGCCTATTGGGTTTATTTAATGTTTATATGATTTTCTAGTAGCCGGAAAAAGATCCGTTGTCTGGAAAACCCCAGGTTCCGAACATTCTATTGAACAGGTCCCATACCTGTACTGGGAAAACTGTGCCCCTAGTGGTTCAGCAGTGCAGTACAGATTTCTTTGCATTTGACCAGTGTGGGGCATGAAGTGCCAAGTGAAAGCCTTTAAAAGTGCCCTGCAATGTGGCCTCTATGTTGCAACTAAATGGGTGCATGTTAAAGAAACAGTAACAACAAAAAATGAAAGTGAAAAGTAATGAAAGTAATGAAAATATAATGTACTGTTGCCCTGCACTGGTTGTTATGCAGCAATGGCAGAAAAAAAAAAAAGACTTAATGGCACAAGTAAGTGGATAACAGATTACGTTTTCGCATGTTATGAGAATATTTTTCCGCCAAAATATTCGAAGCGACTAAGTTTACTAAACAGAGATACACACAGAAGTCATTGCGCTCACTTGCGGTAACTACGTTAACAAACCAGCTTATGTTAGCGGTAATTTTAGCGGGTTGCAAATTTTCTGGCGACAAATTACGTTTTTGCGAATATTAATGCTATAGAATAGTCTTGTTTTATGGCGGTTATTATGGCAATTTTTACTGTGACATTTATGGCCAGAAATGTATCTTCAAAACTCAGAAACTTTATTGACTGAGGATTATACCATCCAGCAACATCACCAGAGTAACACCAATCAAACATGTCTGCATCATATAAACCCTTCTGCCGATATGAACAAGAAATCATACCAGTCAATCTCTTTGCTTCATAGAAATGCACAGTTTAATGTAGCCAATCACAATGAAACCAAAAAAGCTGAAGAATCCTTGACTGTGATGCCCACTGCCAATAATACGACGGAGCTGAAACTGCTGCTGATGCAACAGATAGAAGCAGATGTTAAACCTGTCAGCAATAGCTACGGATCTCTCTCCTGTCAGCAAAGAATGATGGGTAAAAAAAAAAAAAAAAGTATTAAAGGGATATTTCCTGCCCCTTGAGAAATTTCTGGTGAAAAAATACTTTTACACCACTACATAGTTGGCAGTAAAATTTTGCGAATATTCTTGCATAAATTTTGTCTTTTGCACATTTCGCTGTTTAGTAAACCAGGCGTTTAATGTGTCTGTAGCAGGGATGCACTGAATCCAGGATTCGGTTGGGGATTCGGCCTTTTTCAGCAGGATTCGGATTCAGCCGAATACTTCTGCCCGGCCGAATCCAAACCCTAATTTACATATGCGAATTAGGGGCGGGGAGGGAAATCACGTGACTTTTTGTCACAAAACAAAGAAGTAAAAAACCACCCCTAATTTACATATGCAAATTAGGGTTCGGATTCTGTTCGGTATTCGGCCGAATCCTTCGCCAAGTATGTAGCGTTATTTTCAGCGAATGCGATAACTGGCAAAAAGTTATTCTTGCGCAAGATAATTTGCAAATTTATATTTACCGCAGGTTAGTAAACTTGCGTAAACATATTGAGCAATAAATTTGTCTGTATTTTGTGAGCATATTTTTACCACACTTTAGTAAACAGACCCCTAACACCATTATATTCTACAGAGTTTATCTGCTTTCTGCTGTGTAGCGTGAGCCTTTTCTCCTTTGAATGGCTGCCCCCATTGCTACACAGCAGCTTATTTATATAAACTATAGTAGTGTTTCTGAAGCAAACACAGCAGTTTTACCAGTGCAGGGCAACACTACATTATATTTTTAAGCATTTAAACCACTTTCATTTTCTGATGTTACTGTCCCTTTAAGACAAAGTAGAATGTGGCATTTGCAAAGCAATTAAAGTTTGCCTAAGAACATACATTATAGCAAAATCATGAAGAAGGATGGCACTCTTGATAAAACGAAGGTTTATTGCCCCAGGCTGCTGATGATTACGCCTGACGCATTTCGGGAATCACTCAACTAATTGATAGCAGGGACATAGAGTGGAGAGGCAACCTATCTGCCTGTGTGGCCTTAATCTTTTTGTAATACAGGTATGGGACTCGTTATCCGGAATCCCGTTATCAAGAAAGCTCTGAATTACAGAAAGGCTGTCTCCCATAATCCAAATTTTTCAAAATGATTACCTTTTTCTGTGTAATAATAAAACAGTAACTTGTACTTGATCCCAACTAAGATATAATTAATCCTTATTGGAATCAACACCAGTCTATTGGGTTTATTTAATGTTTACATGAGTTTCTAGTAAACTTAAGACTTGAAGATCCAAATTACGGAAAGATCCATTATCCGGAAAACCCCAGGTCCCAAGCATTCTGGATAACGAGTCCCATACCTGTAGTACTTCGTATTTTCAAGATTGGTGGTTTAGAAAGTGAAGCAATAGAAAATGATGCGGATAAAGCAGAGAAGCAGTTATTGGTGGACAGACTGGAGGAAAACTAGGGGGCAGATTTCTGAAAAGTTGAATTGAAAATTCGAATTTTCTCATTTTTTTATGGTCAAAACTGTCAAATTCTACTAGGGAGTTATTCCAATTAAATTCGAGTTTTTTTAAAAATTTTGAATTCGATTTTTCGAGATTTATTATACTCTGGCACTTTAAGAACTCAAATTTGACTATTCGCCACCTAAAACCTGGCGAATTGCTGTTTAAGTCAACAGGAGAGGTCCAGGGTTTGCAGCCTTCCTGACATTCAAGTTTTTTTCGGAGAAAGAATCAAGTTTTTTAAATTTGATTCGTGTTTTCGGGTCGATTTAATTCACTCGAGTTTTAAAAATTGGATTTTTTTTTTAAATAAATTTCGATTAGTCGAATTTTGAACTTATGAGAGTTTAGGGGAGTTTTTAACAACTCAAATGAATTTCGAAATTCGACCTTTAATAAATTTGCTTTCCCATGTAGAAGAATGGTTTTGTCTATGAAAATGCTATCGCAAGACAAAAGACACAAAATGATCCATTTGTCATAAGACTTGTGCAGATCCCGGAGCTCAGTGCACCACACCCTGTAGCTTAGGAACTGCTGACAACCCCCCCCCCCAAGCAATAAAAATATTGTTTCTTCCCAGCAGCTCCCAACTGGAAACATGAACAAAGAAGAGCAAAACCTTTGTCATCAGTCTATTAAACTGGTTCCACAGCAATGTAAACCGATAACAAAGCCATAGAAAGCAATATGCTAAAGGCAATTACTGAATGATTAATGATTAATAAACTGGTAAAGTCCCAAACTTCCTACAATATACAGTGAACATTATATAGTGAATAAAGTACCCCCTATTATAAAATATAAGGATATTATAAGTTACCGAGGAGTTTCATGACCATATAAAGTTTTTATACAGGTCATGGAACTCTGAGGTGACTTCTAATATCCTATTTTATTGATTAACAAGGGGTACTTTATGTTTTAGCGAGTCATCTGACCAAAATGACATCACTACTCCCCATTTATAACTGATGATATCATTAGTCACCGTTGATAAGGATATAATTTACAGGATATTCATGGCTTTTGTGTATTATATCTGTATATAGTTTCCATTGAAGTGGAAATTCTTCTTAATTTAATTTCGAGTTCTGAAACATTTAGCAATTGCCCTTCTATCCTGCTCTCTCAAATACAACAGGGCTGTGGAGTCGGTACATAAATGCTTTGACTCGGACTCCTCAGTTTATGGTACCTCTGTGCTTGAATGGCTACACAGCAGCTTGTTTATATAAACTATAGTATTACTTATCTGTTATCTACTGTGTATCCTGTGCTTGAATGTCTGCCCCCATGGCTACACAGCAGCTTGTTTATATAAACTATAGTATTACTTATCTGTTATCTACTGTGTATCCTGTGCTTGAATGGCTACACAGCAGCTTGTTTATATAAACTATAGTAGTACTTATCTGTTATCTACTGTGTATCCTGTGCTTGAATGTCTGCCCCCATGGCTACACAGCAGCTTGTTTATATAAACTATAGTAGTACTTATCTGTTATCTACTGTGTATCCTGTGCTTGAATGGCTGCCCCCATGGCTACACAGCAGCTTGTTTATATAAACTATAGTAGTACTTATCTGTTATCTACTGTGTATCCTGTGCTTAAATGGCTGCCCCCATTGCTACACAGCAGCTTGTTTATATAAACTATAGTAGTACTTATGTTATCTACTGTGTATCCTGTGCTTGAATGGCTGTCCCCATGACTACACAGCAGCTTGTTTACATAAACTATAGTAGTACTTATCTGTTATCTACTGTGTAGCCTGTGCTTGAATGGCTTCCCCCATGGCTACACAGCAGCTTGTTTATATAAACTATAGTAGTACTTATCTGTTATCTACTGTGTATCCTCTGCTTGAATGGCTGTCCCCATTGCTACACAGCAGCTTGTTTATATAAACTATAGTAGTACTTATCTGTTATCTACTGTGTATCCTGTGCTTGAATGGCTTCCCCCATGGCTACACAGCAGCTTGTTTATATAAACTATAGTAGTACTTATCTGTTATCTACTGTGTAGCCTGTGCTTGAATGGCTTCCCCTATGGTTACACAGCAGCTTGGGGGCAAATTGTTTGAAAAAAAAAACTACTGTTACCCCCAATCTGAGGTGCATGCTCTATTAGCCCGCACCTTTGGTTGTAGATAACATTTTAGCCCAGCAGGTGCCCTTTAAAGGGGTGTTTTGACTTTAAATTAATTTTCAGTATGTTATAGAGTGGCCAATTCTGAGAAATTGGTCTTTATTATATATTTATGGTTTTTGAATTATTTGCCTTTTTCTTCTGACTCTTTACAGCTTTCAAATGGGGGTCACTGACCCTATCTAAAAGAAAAGAAATGTTCTTAGAAACAGAATTAATTCTGCCATATTCTCCTTCATAGAAGCTTTTAAATCGGATTTGATTATTGTCAGTGCTTGTATGTAAAGTTATTAGGAGTCGTTTTTGAACTAAGACTCCAGATACCCAAAATTGCTTCTGACTCCAACTCCACAGCTCTGTTAAAGTTATCAGTATCTGGGTGTTGAGACCAGCCCAACCCAGCATAACATAGCCATAAAGCTAGGGATACACCGTGTCAAGGATTCGGTTTAATATTTGGCCTTTTTCATTAGGATTCGGCCAAATCCTCTGCCCTGGCAGAATCGAATCAGAATCTATAAAACTACATGACTTTTCATCATAAAACAAGTAAAAACATTTTAAGCCACGCGCTGGGTTCTCCTTTTCTTTGCTCTGATTTGCATATGCCAATTAAGATTTGGTTCTGTAGTTGACCAAATCTTTCACGAAGGAATCATGGATTCAGCCGAATCCAAAATAGTAAAATCGGTGCAAGCCTAGCAGCAGATGCATTTTTAAGGCTAGATTTTTTTTTCTCTAGATTTTTCTCTACCTAAACCCTACATTTCAAGCTGTCTCCTTTATAGGGTCACATGCAACCATTGGGCTTATTTATCAAAATACGCTTTTGTGTAATGTTAAGAGTATTTCTCTAATCCAAATTTAAAAAAAAATTTACATTGAATGTTTGCTTATTTAAAAAAAAACAGATTATAAGAAAATTGTTGATTGAAAAAAATGTAATACCTTGATTTTTTACCCTTCATTTTCACTGGGTTGAAACCCCCTTTAAATGGCATGTAAAGGCAAAAAAATAAAATCCCATTTTTACACTTTAATGAAAAAGAAACCTATCTCCAATATACTATAGCAGCTTTGTTTATGACACTCCCTAAGCATCCCAGACCACACTGAGCATGTGAACAGTCTTACCCCTATATGTAATAAAAGCTACTTAGTTTGCCCAGGAGCAGTAACCCATAGCAACCAATAAGATGTTTGCCTTTAAACAGGTGACCAGTAAATGCTACCTGCTGATTGGTTGCTATGGGTTACTGCTCCTAGGCAAACTTTGTGTCTTTTATTACATAACCCCCTTAGTCTTGCAAAGATGTTTAACAAAGTTACAAGATGGTGACCCCCTGTAGCCAACTTTGAAAGCATAAATTATTTGTTTGATTAGGCTTGTGGTGCAGTAAGTTCATGTTTATATTTATTATACAAAATACAGCATTTCTAGCCTTATTCTATTTTAGACTTTACATGCCCTTTAAACTTGCCAGACAGCCCCCATTGACTTCTACATGAACCCGGCAGTTTTAAGATGCCTCATCAATATCGAACATACAGGATTTTCAAAGCATATTTTGAATTTAGGAGTTTTCGTCCAAAACTTTGAATGTTGATAAATCATTATTCTGAGGAATAATTAAGCACATTTGATACCTGTAGATTAAAAATTACATTGACCTTTGTAAGTAAACATGGCGGAGACTAACCAACCCTCACAAGTCACCCTAGAGCCAAGCAATTAAATCAGTGCAATATGGCTGTCCAAATTTGTGGTAAACCTGCACACAATCAATTTGAACAACAAGGAAATGGCCCACGCTTGGCCAGTATAGACCTACATTTTTATGAGTACCAAATATTAACATTCTGCCACATAAACACCACCCAGCAAGTAGAGGACTGACCATTATCTTGTACCATCTGAGTTTATATGAGGGTTAACACAAAATAAGTCAAAGGCTTTCTACTCAGTGAGGCATTTTGACAATACAACATTATTAGATCACACAGAACTGATCTAATTAAGATGCAATTTATAGAACTGCAATCAATGCCCAGTACATCTGCAAAATAAGAATCTTTGGCTTTAGTAAGGAAACAGAAAGTAGGGATTGAGAGTTTAAGCAGAAGGAGATTAGATTATCTGATTGGTATCTTAGCTAACAATCCACTGTACAGTAAAAAGTACAGTTAATACATTACAGCATTAACCTTGTCGCTAATACTATAACCAACCCCCAAATTATCCCTCTAACACAACATGTAATCCCCACCAAACCTGTAACACAACAATTTACAAAGAATTAAAAAAAAACATTCACACCCTTTACAGGATAAAACATTTGTTAAAGATTTTACCAGCAAATTATGGAGCTTTTTAGGTAACTTACAAATATATCAATGCAACTGACACACAAAACTGCTTTTCTGCAGTACAAAGTAACCCAATTACACTGGGAGAACTTGAGTTGACTGATATAGGGCCATAGTTGCAGGTAGAAATGTTAAAAAAGCTGCCAATCCCTACATTTACCCTTCAAATTTGAAGACAGTACTTGAGATGGTACCTTTAATAATTTAATAATAGCAGGTATAATAGGCTGAGAATGGTGCCTATAGTAGCAGTGGGATAATAGTCTCTGGGAAGGGAGTGTGACTGTGGGATAGCAGGTATAGTAGGGAGAGATGGTGCCTATAGTAACAGTGGATAATAGTCTCTGGGAAGGGAGTGTGACTGTGGGATAGCAGGTATAGTAGGGAGAGATGGTGCCTATAGTAACAGTGGGATAATAGTTTCTGGGAAGGGAGTGTGGCTGTGGGATAGCAGGTATAGTAGGGAGATACAGTGGTACTTTTGATTATTAATAAGATTCTACAAAGTCACTCTTGCCCTACACCCTCCCTTAAAGTTATAAAGTTATGTCTTACACTAAATCTAGAGAAAGAAGAACATAATCTTACTCGGCTCAGACAGCAATAAAACCAGAGAACAGATAAGTAAGTGCCTACAGCAGTAAAATGATGATGCCGGCGACAACGTTTTCAGTTAAGGGGTAGGCAGAGTTAATACACAAGTGCAGTGCAACAGTTACACCAGGAGCAACATTCATTGGCACCGAACACAGTGCAATAAAGGAAAATGACAACGTACCTTCGGCTCTTTTCTTCTTTCATTTTCTCAGTCGATTTGCTTCATTACACTTCCTACATATCCAACCACAGTGCTTCCTCCCCTATCTGACTAAAGGGCATCTCTTGCAATAGTTTAGAATAGTTTAGAATGTTTACAGACAATAGCACCACTTATCTCATATCACCATAAAAGCTTTGCTGTAACCTGACCTTAGAGCAACAGAAACCTCTATCTATAGTTTAAAAAAAAAAAAAGCCGCTGTACAAAAGTCTATTCCCCAGGGGAACAGTAATACAGAGCTGCTGCTTGACTCTTTTATCCAGGTAATAATGCCCCGCCCTTGTTGGAAATATAAGGATATTAAAAGGCACAGAGCAGCTCCGAGCTCCGTGACAATATACAAGTCATACAACTCTTACGGTAACTTCTGGAATTCTCACATTTTAAAGGGCACCTTATATATTATGTAACACCTATTTGGGCCACTCGGGGTTAATTCACCAGCAAGAACACTAGAGCATGGGTTACACGCGACTTACACCCAGGGCAGGGCCTTCGCTAAGTGGAAGTGTTCCCTCTATGGTGTAGTGCAACTACATCCCCCCCCCAGGCTACTGTGCACACAAAAACAACTTGGGCGCCAGGAGGTTCTTAACAATCAGGAACAGTTTATTATGCCAAAAAGGGCAAATGACCACAGGTTTCAGTACTCACGCACATATCATGTATTATTTATTATCAGACTTTTTTGGAGCAATCTATGAAAAGGTTAGGAAGGACATTTCAGCGTCATGAAGCGAGTCTGGCTTTATCTGACAAATGGAGTAAATAATGCAGGTCATGTCCCTGGAGGCATTATACTTCTGGCATGAATATTCCCCTGCAGTGGGCAGTTTGGCCTACGGCAACTGACACTTGCCTGCAGCTCTGTTTTTCCCTTATACATGGGCTTATATGTATGCAGGACAGGAATCAAATCTGATATACAGGTGGCCTGGTTGCAGGCCCGGACTGATAATCTGTCCGATCGGGCATTTGCCCGATGGGCCGCTCCAGTTTGAGTAAAGTGGGCCGGGGAGCCTGCAAATAGAAGCTGAGAGCCACTGACTGGGAGTCAAACCTGAAGCCGGACACACAGGACGAGGGGCCGGGTGAGGGGCATCGCTGCTGTTCGGACGGTGCCTGGGGCAGCTGCTGTTGTTGCTGCTGCCGCCTGCGCCTCCTGCCCCCGCTCAGCCAGGGCATATTCCCACAGTCTCTTCTCACCCCGGGCCGCCCCGGGCGCTTTCTAAGCGCTTGTGATTTCGGACTCCGCTTTATCGGCTGGTGCAGCCGCTCTCCCCCATAGTGTCCAGGGCTTCTCCCGTGCAGAAATCCCACAGGGAATCACTATCGCGGCATGTAGCTGATTTTCCCAGTAGCTCGGCACCACATGCAACAAGTCCCTTCCTGCTGTGCATGGCCCTTTTGTGGCCCCAGATGTGAATGTGGCACTTTCCTTCGAACTCCAAGTTGGGCCAAGCGGCCAGGCAGCGCTTAAGGACCCTGCTCCTTCCCTTCCATGACGGCTTTCCCCAGCAATAGCTTTCATTCCTCAGAGCCCATGTTATTAGCAGGAACGGTGCCTCCTCTGTCCCCTCCCCTTTCCCCTGGCCCCGTCCTCCCTCACATGCTGCATCCCTCTTGCTAACATCACACCTCCACATTTAGCAAGGCTGGGACGCAGCTCTTTGGGACCTTATACAGAGCAGTTGTCTTTAGAAACTTTTTTATTGCTGAATAAAATACCATCGCATGCACAAGAAGCTTCCTCCAAAGTTATTGCTTGAGGAAATGAAGCACATTCTACTCTGACGTTTCCCTGGAAACTAATTCTGGGTCTCTGTACTTGAGGTGCATATAAACTGGGCCCCATTTACATTTGATGTGGAGAATAGCGGCAGCAGCAGTGGGGGTGAGTAGCTTTAGCCGCCTCTCTCACTCACGGATGTGCAGCTTTGGCCAATGGTCTTTTTTCCCCTGACCACCATATTTTTGTTTTGTTTTATGGGGGGGCCGACCACCAATTTTTATTTTTTAACTTGATGGGGGGGGGCAACTGGCCGCAAAAGTTGCACATTTCTATGTGGGCTGCTTCGATTTTTTGCCAGGGCTGCTTTTTACTCCCAGTCCGGCCCTGCCTGGTTGCATAGTCTCCTGACTGTTAAAGCAAAGATCATTCACAGGATATTAAAAAATAATAGAACATGTACAACCTTCTTAAAGCGCTGAGGAGTTGGACACATGGTTCTTGGTACCAAGCCCTCATTAAAGGCTTGTTCACCTTTAAATTAAATTTTAGTATGATGTAGAGAGTGATATTCTTACTCTTGCAATTGTTTTTAATTTTTGATTATTCACTTTGTTTGCTTTTTAAATAAATAAAAACAGCCATGTTTCTGTCCACAGTGTAATAACCTCACTATTTAGGGGATATTGGGGATGCCTATTTCTAATGTATATATATATATATATATATATATGTATGTATATATATATATATATATATATATATATATATATATATATATATATATATATATATAAATAAAAACACACACATTTACACATTATATATATATATACATATATATATATATATATATATATATATATATATATATATATATATATATATAAAGTTATAATGAATCAAAGCATAAATTTCAGCAAAAGCAGCAGATTGCGGAGCTATTGCTCAATGTTCAAAGTCCAATGTCCTTGCTCTACATATATTGCTGGGTAAATATTAAAATGGACAGTTATCCAGCAAATATTTTAAAGGACAAAGGTGTGGGATCCATTATCCAGAAAGATCCATATCACGGGGAAGGCCATTTCCAGTAGACTCCATTTTAATCAAATAATTCACATTTTAAAAAAAGGTATCTTGTACTTCATCCCGACTAAGATATAAGTAATCCTTAGTGGAGGCAAAACCAGCCTATTGGAGTTAATATTTGAATGTAAGAACTGCTGGCAACTTGCTGATTACTAGAGTTTGTGTTTTCAAACAATATTACCCAAACACTGAGGGTTTTCTGAAAACTTTGGAATAAAAAGGAGCCTCCACTCAGGTCAGAAGCTTCACCGGTAAATAGGTGCCTTGATTATTTAATCATCATTTGCTAATCGGGAACCTGAAGGTAATGCAACAAAGTTTGTGGTACTCTGTAGTTTATAAAAACAAAGTTTTTTTATCCCCCTCCCCCTTTTTTGGAGCTACTGCTGAATGGCTGACATTTTCCTATACCTGGAACCCAGTCATGAGTTAACCAGGGTTCAGAACAAAGGTTGGTTTTTAACCAAAACCATACCTACCATAAAGTTGTGGCTTCCTTCAACTGTAAGGGTAGAACTATACTGGCATGTTGACATCACGTACCTTAAGTTCCGACGCGACACGAGGAAGTGAAAGTGTCACGACGAATGCGCGGAATCTAAGGTAAGTAATAGGAATGTCGGACGTTGTAGCAGCGTGCATCTGACATGACTGTCGGATGCGAACGCTGCATGTTGCGTCTTCATCCAACGGTCGTATTGGATGCTATCTGCGACAACGTCCGACATTCCTATTACTTACCTTAGATTCGACATGACCCCTGCGCTTCCTCGTGTCACGTCAGAACGGAAGGTATCCGATGTCAAAACGCCCGTGTAGTTCTACCATCAATGTCTTGTACAGGTATGAGACCTGTTATCCTGATAAGGGATCTTTCCATAATTTGGATCTCCAAAAGTCTACTAAAAATAATTTAATGTTAATTAAACCCAACAAGAGTTTATTATTAGTGATGGGCGAATTTCTCTCGTTTTGCTTTGCCGTGGAACGGCGAAAAATTAGCAAATTTTGACGCTGGTGTCCAAATTTTTTTTACGCCAGCGACAATTCTGACGCCCGTTAAAGTTAATGGGCGCCTAGAATTGTTGCCAGCGTAAAAAAAAATTCGTCTGCAAATTTTCGCAGCAATTTCACTAATTTATTCGCCGGCTGCAAAATGTGGAAATTTGCGCCTCGCAAATAAATTCACTGATCATTATTTATTATATCTCAGTTGGGATTCAGTACAAGGTTCTGTTTTCTCATTACAGAGAAAAAGGAAATCATTTTAAAAAATTGAATTGATTAAAATGGAGTTTATGGAGATGGCCTCTTCTTAATTCGGAGGTTTCTGGATAATGGGGATAATGGGGAATAACATACATGTACCTGAAAGAGTTACAGTTCTCTACTGCCAAAATTCCTTGCACAACATATTGTAAAGGGGCGTCATCAACCCTACTTTGAAGAAGCTTTTTCTCCGCAAACAAATTGCTTCCGGGAATGACTGCTTTTATGATAAATACAAGCAGAGGGATAATCCTAAAATTAATCTATATAGACTGTTGGTCCAGAGATGAGGATCTGTCCGACCTCAGGGAGCAGCTGTAAATGATCTATCAGAATAGAGGGGCCCACTATCGCCGCTGCGTGGTTTTCTACCGATATATAGCTACATTAGAAAAATATACAGAACACAGACATTTTGGGGGAGATTTATCAAGGGTCGAAGTGAATTAGAGGGAATTTTGGAAGTAAAAAAATTCTAAGTCATTTTTTGAATACTTCGACCATCGAATAGGAGACAACGACTTTGATTTTAAGTAAAACTCCTTTGACTATTCGATAATCGAAGTACTGTCTCTTTAAAAAAACTTCAACTTCAATATTTCGCCAACTTAAACCTGCAGAAGTCCTATGTTAGCCTATGGGGACCTTCCAGAGCAGTTTTTTGTATTCTAAGGAAAATCGTACGCTAAAATCGTTCGAATCATACGTTTCGAAAGTACGATCGGAGTACGATCAGAGTATGATCGTGCGGTCGTACGATTGTACTACGATCTGAATACGATTGTGTGATAAATAAAATCCTCCAACTTCGAATTCGAATGTCGGAGGATTCTATTCGATGGTCGAATTTCGAAGTATTTTCCACTTCGAAATTCGACCCTTGATAAATCTGCCCCTTTGTGTATCATGGCTATATTGGATGAAAGGGGTGGTTCACCTTTAAGTATGTTATAGAATGGCCAATTCTAAGAAACTTTTTAATTGGTTTTCATTTTATAGTTTTTAAAGTATTTACTGCCTTCTTGTAAATCCAGCTTTCAAATGGGGGGGGCACTGACCCCATCTAAAAACAAATGCTCTGTAAGGCTACACATTGATTGTTCATTTTTATAACACATTAATCTATTCAGGCCCTCTCCTGTTGTAATTTGGACCCTTGCAATTAGATTGCTGAAACCTCAAACTGGAGAGCTGCTGAATAAAAAGTAACAAAAAACGGCAAATAATGAAAACCAACTGCAAATTATTTCAGAATATAATTCACTACATCATACTAAAAAATACTACACTAAACTAATTTAAGGGTGAAACCCCCCTTTAAATATATTATTATTAAATATATCTGAAATAATCTATTTTTTTTTTGATAAAAATCATCCCCTTGCTAAAAATACTTTTCTATTATCTCAATATCCAAAAAGATGAACCAGAGTTCATTGAGTTTATTGGAGTCAGACCCCAGTAATCCGAAGATATTTTAATTGCTAAACGCTTCATTAAAGGATAACAATTAAGTATAAAGCTAATAAACCTATTTAGCTTGCGAACAGACACAAAAGTCCTCATTGTAAGAGAACACAATTTGGTTTCCCAATTTGAGTGCAAGCCCACTGATCTCATAGCATTGGGTTGGACAAGGATTTAAGTGGACAATCACAGACTACAAAGTGAATGGGAAGAAGACTGGGGGGCTTTGATACTGTCCCCACTTAGCAACACAAAGGAAATCAGGCAATCACAAGAAAAATGTTAATTTGCAGGATAATAAAAGCTATTTCTCAATTTAAAAAAATAATTCAGCTGGAACAGGAGAGAGGCAAAGTAGGTAATAAATAATGATATACCTTCTACGCACTGTATAGCCAGTTAACTAGGATTTTTGTTTAGAAAAAAACTTGGCATTATAAGTCTAAAGCTGTATAAAAACAGTGATATCTCAGATATAGCGATAAGCAAAATTTTTTGCCGAGTTTCGCCTCAAAAATGACGCCCATAGACTTCAATGGGTGAAAAAAATTGACGCGCATAGACTTTAATGCATTTTGGCGAATACTTGCGAAATAGATCAGATTCGCCCATCACTACACACGAAACTAAAAATGGAAGATTAACGTTAACTTTTAGTATGTTACAGAAAGCCAATTCGAAGCAACTTTTCAATTGGTTGTGGTTATTTATTTTCTATCGTTTTTTTTAATTATCTGCATTCTGTAAGGCTACAAATGCATTGCTACTTTTTATTTCTGATCTTTCTATTCAGGTCCTTTCCTTTCCATATTTCAGATTCTAATTCAAAGAAATGCATAGTTGCTAAGGATATCTGGGCCCTAGCAACCAGACTGCCGAAACTGCAAACTGGAGAACTGCTGAATAAAAAGCTAAATAATTCAAATGATAAAAAATGAAAACCAACTGCAAATTGTCTCAGAATATCACTCTTTACACTATACTAAAAGATAAGGTGAACAACCCCTTTAACATTGCATTTGTGCAGCAGAAACAAATTAAAAATAAAATAATTCGACTAGTTTAACTGCAATTACCCACAAAGCCATGCTCTACAGCAAAATCTGTGCATATGAACCTATCAGGGAAGCAGATTATGTGGCTAGATGGAGTAACCCCCACACAGCAATTTAGACATTTGCAAAGACATCTCAATAAATAACAAATATAATATGATTATAATATATAACAACTTTATTCATTAGACAAAATAATTTAGCGAATGACTCCAGCAAAGGGATGTTTATCATATGGGCAACAGTCAAACCAAGGGTTGCCTTGTCCTTAAAGGAAAAATGAAAATGTAATACAGGTATAGGATCCCTTATCCAGAAAACCCGATATCCAGAAAGCTCTGAATTACGGAATGGCTGTCCCCCATAGACTCCATTTTATCCAAATAATCCAAATTTGAGTTTATTTAGCGATTACATGATTTTCTAGTAGACCTGGAACCCGTTATCCAGAATGCTCGGGACCTTGCGTTTTCCGGTTTATTTGTCCTGTAATTTCATGCCTTAAGTCTACTAGAAAATCATATAAATATTAAATAAACCCAATGCTTCCAATAAGGATTAATTATATCTTAGTTGGGATCAAGTACAAGCTACTGTTTTATTATTACAGAGAAAAAATAAATCTTTTTTAAAAATTTGGATTATTTGGATAAAATGGAGTCTATGGGAGACGGCCTTTCTGTAATTCAGAGCTTTCTGGATAACGGGTTTCGGGATAACAAATCCCATACCTGTATGAAGACCCCAATTATGGAAACACCCATTATCCGGAAAGCCCCAGGTTCCTAGCACTCTGCATAACAAGTCCCATACTTGTATTTAGAACATTTCTTCTTTAAGTATGATGAAGCTTATATTAAATTTTAATTTCCGTAGGAAAAACATTGCAAGGAAAACATGCCCCCAAATTGTTTCCCCACCATAACTACAGGCTAACGCATATCCATCTCCTGCTGAAAACAGTCTTATGCACAACAAAGGCATAAATACGGGGGGGAACGTAATAAAAGTTGGTAACGAAAGACTAATTTAATATAGCTTTTGCGAACCTGAAAACTGTTTAGTGACCACTTCCGACAGTGGAAGACTGTTTGAGAATTTTATAGTTTGTAATAAAACTTCTTACTGAAAAAGTCGTTATGTTTGCTCCAAAAGATTACGGCACCTTCTAGCACTTCCTAAGAGTGCGCAATTAAAATTCGCAATGCAATAACAGTTTAGGGACAATATTACATTGCGAGATTGAATTACATTCCCTCCATAGTGTTTTGCCATGTTGGGCACATATACACCTTCAGCAGGTGTTTTAGAGTCAAAACATTTGTTAGCTATACACATACATATGACCTGGGATACTCCTATAGTTACACCCTGTCTGAGAATTCCTCCCTCTAGTATTGTACAGCTACAAATATAGTAGCTACGGGTGTTGGGAGTTAAGCTTCTGATACACCAGAAATAGCCTATCCTGTAAAATATGAACAACGCCATATTCTGTTGTTAGTTAGGGAATATCTCATACGCATTTTATGTAGAGTAATGCAACAGTTACACATGCTTATTTTCTCCCATTAACCCCCATTCAGTAATGCCACTAACATAACAGAGTGCAGTACGGTGTTGCCGTTATACATTAGTGCACCTACTTGTGTAATCATTCCTTAGAGCCCAAAACTAGGTAGAGAATCTAAATACAGGGAGTCAGCTTGTCTCTCCTAGCTAATGAGACAGCTTTATGCACCTGAAAGTCATTCCCTTCCCAAACACAGGGGAAATTTAACCTTTTTGGTGCAAGAGAGAGAAGTTCAAAAAATCTAATCATCATCCAGAGGTAGGACAATTCCAAAAGGCTTATGGTATATGTTGGATTTTGTTTGCCACTGCATTGTACTAATTGCTGTAATGTCCCTAAATTGTTGTCATAAATGAAATGTGTAAAAATTAATAGAGATGCGATCGGGATGAATTGGTTTCTGTGCTGCCTGAACACAGCATTTACATGTAGTAAGTTACAGCAATTAGTGCTTCAGTTTTGTTTGTTTTCAGGTAGATATCTGCAGTGTGACTTTGGGGTTATCACTAGGGATGTAGCGAACTGTTCGCCGGTGAACTTCGACTGTTCGCGAATACGAGTTCGCGAATACGAGTTCGCGTTCGATTCGAACAAAAATTGTTCGACCATTCGATTCCTTCGACCGCTAAAATCGAAGGATTTTTGTTCGAATCGAACGAAAATCCTTCGATCGAACGATTAAAATCCTTCGATCGTTCGAATCGAACGATTTTGCGGATGTTCGAAGTTCGCGAACTGTTCGCATTTTTGCCGGTGTTTGCGAACGGCGTTCGCGAACACATAAACGGCAGTTCGCTACATCCCTAGTTATCACAAGGCCCTGGTTTCCATAAGACTGAGCAGCACCCGAACTGACTGGGTATCACTGTACCATCTGGATTTAATGGTGCTTTGAACGGTATAAGAAGGTAAATGTTAGGGCCCTTAACACAGTTGTTGTTATTTAATTTGTATGCATTTGAGACACAGGTGTAAATGCAGTTTTAGGGCTGAACTCAATGCCGACCGATTTGTCACGTGGCGACACGTTGGAGGCTCCAAATATAATGGGAGTGATAGAAAGGTACAAACTATTACTGTCTGATGTGCATGCCGTACGATGCGTCTTCATCCAACAGTCGTGTTGTGTGTAGTTTCTATCATTCCCATTATATTTGGTGAATCCGACCTGTCGTCTGCGTTTTGTCGCCACGTGACAAATCAGTCGGTATCGTTCTGTGGAGTTCAACCCTAAAACATGAGCTAACTGATTCTATTTTATTCAACGTTGGATATTAAAGGAAATCTAACCCCCCATCCCCGTACCAAAAGCCCCTCTAAACTTCCTGGCATTGCCCAACTCCCCTTTCCCTACCTGCATTAGTAAACAAAACCCTTGAAAACATATTCTGACCCTTAAAGGGCACCTGTTGGGTAAAAATGTTATCCCCAACCAATGGTGCAGGCTAATTGAGCCCGCATTCCATATGGGGATAACAATAGTTTTTTTTTGTTTTTAAATAATTCCCCCCACCAGCGCTATGCTACCCACACCGGAATGGAGCTCCCAGTGCGAGCAGCCATGACCGATCACTCGCATACGAATAACACGCATGTGACATCATGCGCATAATGAGCAATTCGGGGCAGCTTTTCTTTATGTGCATGCAAGTGACCGGACATGGCTGCTCGCACCAGAAGCTCCATCCCGGTGTGGGTAGCATATCGCTGGCAGCGGGAATTTTTGAGTCAGTAGAAGGCGGCAAATAATTCAAGAACTATAAAAAATAAATATTGAAGACCAATCGAAAAGTTGTTTAGAATTAGCCATTATATAACATACTAAAAGTTAACATAATGGTGAACCACCCCTCAAAAAATTTAGATTTTTTAAGCGTAGGAACTATGAAAGACTACAAATATTCACCAGGTATAAGTTTTCGAGGTCCTATACAATTCAGTGGGAGTTGCACTGATCCTATTGGGCCTTTTAGAGGTTTTCTAATTTTTTTGTTTGGAATTGCAAGGAATTGTCCGAAAACTCAAATTTTCTGAGTTTTAACAGGTATGGGACCTTTTATCCAGAATGCTTGAGACTTGGGGTGTTCCAGATAACTGATATTTCTGTAATTTGGATCTTCATACTTTAAATCTACCATAAAATTATGTAAACGATAAATAAATCCAATAAGCCGATTTTTCTCCCAATAAGTATTAATTCGTTCAGATCAAGTAGAAGGTGCCAAAGGTGTAGGCTAACAGAATAGTATTTTTTTTGTTATTTTTTTTTTTTAAATGACACACTACTGTTACCCAAACAGGAGTGTGGGCTCTATTAGCCTGTACCTTTTGATGGCGATAACATTTTTGACCAACAGGTGCCCTTTAATAAATATTTTTTAGAATCTTTAGTAACATAACATTTATTTGGAAAACCCCAAGCATTCCGGATAATAGATCCCAATCCTGTACCAGAAAAACTGCAGGTATTTTCAGAATAATAAAAATATTATTCTTTTGAGAAATAGTGGCACATTTTCAAAAATGTAGACTTAAGATAGTGGAACATGAGGGATTTGACCTTGCCAAAAGAATACTCTGTGCTCCACTGGCCACAGTGCAGGGCAACACTGCATTATATTTTTATTACTTTAAAACAATAAAAAAATGTTGATGTTACTGTTCCTTTAAGGTTATTATTTTGTTTCCTGGTATTAGTGGCCCAGACCCATAGTTTAAAGGAAAACTATACCCCCAAAATTAACACTTGAGCAACAGATTTATTTCAATAATGAAGTTAAAGAATCTTAGCAAACTGGAATATATATTTAAGTAAATATTGCCCTTTTGCATCTCTTGCCTTGAACCACCATTTTGTGTTGGTCTGTGTGCTGCCTCAGAGATCACCTGACCAGAAATACTGCAGCTCTAACTGTAACAGAAAGAAGTGTGGAAGCAAAAGACAAAACTCTGTCTGTTAATTGGCTCATGTGACCTAACAAGTATAGTTTGTTTGGTATGTTTGTGTGCACTGTGAACCCTACGATCTCAGGGGATGGCCCTTATTTTTTAAAATGGCAGGTAGGTTTTACCTGAAGCAGGGTTTTACATATAAGTTATTTATGCAACATCTTTTTATAGAGACCTACATTGTTTGAGGTGTATAGTTTTCCTTTAAGGGCTATGTGTACCTAAACGCCTGTACAAACAAAGGAAAAACAGAGGGATATATTTATTAACATTGGAGCAACCAATCAGCAACAAATTAGAAACTAAAAGCAAAGACCTGATTGGTTGCTATGGGCAGCATCACTGGTGATGTTTGTCTCCAGTATTAATAAATATGCCCCAGATTGTGCATTAACTGCCAACCAACTAATGTAGGATTTTCAAATGCGTATATAGATGCGGGTCTGAAGATCGAGGGTCTGCGGGTTGCAGGTCTCATCTAAATTTCTTATGTTATGTTGTATTCTCTATATTTTAGTCCTTTTAAAATTTTACAAAATGTGTTCTGTCCCCGCCCACTTTTGACAATGTCAATTCCGGTTTGCAGCAACATCACTTCCTGTTTGATGGTGGTCAGCACGTTGCGGGTCGGTTTGCGGATAAGGCAGTTACGGGTCTGGGTCAGGTAGCGGATCATAGTGGGTAAATATGCGGTTCGGGACGTGGACTGCGGGTTTGGGTCTAAGAAATTGGTTCCACGCAGGACTACACCAGGTCTGGACTGAAAATCAAAATAAACCCTGGAATTTCAGGTACACAGAGGCCCAAACAGTGACTCGCCAGACCAATAAATAGTGAATGTCTATGGCAACTTACAGCAGCCCCTATGGCCAGGGCCGCCATCAGGGGGGGACAGGGGGGACAAGCGTACCGGGCCCGGGCATGAAGGGGGGCCCGGCAGCGCTGCATTTTTTGAAGATCCGGGCCCCCCTTACGAGCGCCCGAGCCGTACGTCTTGCCTCTGTGCTGCCGAATGCGGAAGTGCCGAAAAGCCGAAGCCGATGCGCCGAAAAGACCCGAAGTCACGGAAAAAGCCGAAGTCACGAAAACAGCCGAAGCCGAAGTCCTGAAGCAGCGCAAAGACCCGAAGTCACGAAAACAGCCGAAGCCGAAGTCCTGAAGCAGTGAAAAGACCCGAAGTCACGAAAGGAGGTGAAGTTGAAGTACTGAAGCCGTGAGTTCAATTCTACTGAACACCAGTTTGTGTATTTTTTTTTTTTTAATCTCCTGGCCACCAATGTATTATTTTAATATTCTATAGGCCCCTGCAACCAATCTTTTTTTTTAAAACATGTTTTTTTGGGGCCCCAATTTTTTTTTTAACTCGTAAGGGGCCCCTGACGCCAATGTTTTTTTTTTTTTCAAAAAAATTTTTTTTTTTTTTTAAATTTTTTTTTGGGGCCCCAATTTGTTTTTAACTTGTAAGGGGGCCCCTGCCGCCAATGTTTTTGTTTTTTTTTTTCAAAAAAAATTTTTTTTTTTTCAAATTTTTTTTTGGGGCCCCAATTTGTTTTTAACTTATAAGGGGGCCCCTGCCGCCAATGTTTGTTTATTTTTTTTTACATTTTTTTTGTTGGGGCCCCAAGTTTTTTTTAACTTATAAGGGGGCCCCTGCCACCAATGTTTTTTTTTTTGGGGCCCCAATTTTTTATAAGGGGGCCCTGACCATCAATAGCTTTTTACAACTTGTGTGGGGGGGGTTACTTTTTTAGCGCTGATGTCTGTGTGGTCTTTTAACTGCGATGTGGAGTGGGCGGGAAATGGGGTGGAGCTTGGTCGTCAGTGTGGGCGGGGCCCAGGGGGCCCCAAAAATTTTGTTGTACGGGGCCCCGTGATTTCTAATGGCGGCCCTGCCTATGGCATTTGCCAGAACCCACAGAATAACAGTTTGGGCCTGAACTACACCCCATAGCAACATAAGACTGCAGCCTAAACTCATGATTAGTAACCTAGACTGCCGTGTGATCCCGGGAAAAGCTAATCCCACGGCTAGGATATATTCCCCTGTTACGTACCACCCTAAGCACGAAGCCAAGCTGATTTCTCTTTGTGTGGGACAGGATTTTTGTGGCACACAAAATGGATGTAGTACTGGCTCATTCACTCCAGCAGCTAATGTCCAGTTATGGTATAGCCATTCAAGTTAATGTAAAGCTAGACAAGTGACTGCAGCGTGGTTTCCTGCAATTCCAATAAGGAAAGAAAACGCTGCAACGCAGCATGCAGCAGCTCCCTGGTACTCCTACTTCATGTAATGTGGTCCCCACGGAGTAGATGCTATAAGTAAGAAAACTGAGTGGTATAACAGGGCAAGATGGTTACAACACCGTAACGCTTTATCTTATAATTGTTTTATATTTGAACACATAAAGGGCACAGAAAAATATCATCTTATTGTTAAAAATGCAATGGAATGTGAATGCGCTGACACTGATATCTGTAGGTACAACCAGGTAGAATAAAATGGACCTCATGCACTTTGATAACCTTAAACCTGCACTTCAAATGGATTTCCTTTTTCTCTGTAATAATAAGGGCAGAGACACACGATGCAATTCGGGAAATTAGTCGCCCGGTGGCAAATCTCCTCTACTTCGGGGCGAATAATCTCCCCGAACTGCCTTCTTACAGCTAGAATGTAAATCACCATGGGATGGCACTCTGAGAGCTTTGTTTTCCGAATTGTCTCATGAGAAAACTTCAGGCGACTTTGGAAAACTAGACGCTCCGAGTGCCATCCCCCCGGCAATTTTCATTCTAGCAGGGGAGGCAGTTTGGGGAGATTAGTCGCCCCGAAGAAGAGGAGATTTGCTGGGTGACTAATTTTCCCGAATTGCATTGTATGTCTCTGCCCTAAAATCAGTAGCTTGTACTTAATCCAAACTATAAAATATAATTAATCCTTATTGGATGCAAAGCAATCCTATTGGGTTTATTTAATGTTTATATGATTTTCTAGTAGACTTAAGGTATGAAGATCCAAATTATGGAAAGTTATCAGTATATTCGTTATCTGGAAAACCCCAGGTCCCGAGCATTTTGGATAACAGGTCCCATACCTGTACAAAGGGCACCACCAACAACCTTTGAGTGGTAAATATGATTTCTATTTTACTTCAGTTAAACCAACTCCACTTTCTACCCTATTCTCTGGTTGCTAGTCTGTGACCTAAGCAACAAGAGGGCAGACCCATTGTGAGGCTAGAATGTTGCCATGATTATTATAGCATCTACGAATTCTCAGACCATCTCCCATTCATCCTACATACTTTCAATTCATGGTTGGTAGGGGGAGGGAGCCTAGCAACCAGGTAGCAGTTTACCTTTAAAACTGTATTGTTGTCAAACAACAAAGCCCAACTATTACAAAAAAATCAAAATAATGTCAATTTTCATTCTAAGGACGTCACTGTGAAATTCCTTTATAGAAGCAAATACACCCCTTGAAAGCAACGAAATTCTGAAAAATGGATTCTGCAAACTCTTCAGTACTGTATCTCTTTAAAATATTATGATGTAGTTGTTGCTTTATCGCTAGGCAACAGTTAAGGGTGTATATGATAGAAATCATTTTCCCCAGCAATACTATATTATAGTGTTCAGCTCACCCCACCCTGAGATCTGTACAATACAGTTCCTTGCAACTGTCAGTAATGCTGTGAGAAAGTCCAATTTGTGGCATAAGTGGCAGCCTCAAGCCCTCCACCCATATGTCTGCAATATAACCATGCACCTGCTGCAGAACCTCTTGGTAGGCAGATCTAGCCATCAGCAATTTCCCAGAATTATAACCCTTTTCAGCCCAGATGTTCTGCAGCAGCTGGAGCTATCGGGCTTTACAAATGTAATATGGGGAAGATGCCTTTAAAAGAAACCCGTACAGTAGATCTGTTCACGTTACATATACGGCCATGGGCGTAACTATAGAAGAAGCAGACCCTGCAGGGGGCCCAGGAGGTAAAGGGGCCCCGTGAAGCCCTAATTCATATCCAATTTCAATAAATATTGGTAATACAGTTCAACCTCTAGAGATTTTGGGGTAATGAAAAAGAATTTTCTGAGGCCCAGTGATATCTAGTTACTGTATACTGTATATAGAAGCACAGCCATACTGTCATTCCACCTACTAGTAACCTACTGAAGGGTTAAGGGTGGGTCCTTTCTCATACCCAGATTCCACCATGGGCAGAGATAGAAGGGATGGCACAGCATCCCAATCAAATACCCATGATGCTTAGCTGATCAGTAATCAGTTCAGATCGATACTGCAGGCTGCATTGATTCCTGTGCATTGTAACTAATGGGCAATTGTGCAGCATGTGCTTTTTTTTATCCTGCTCCATTTCTTCTTGTAATGGCAAACCCAGCGCCTCAATGATACAGAGATGTTATTATCCCCAGGCACACAAGCACAGGGTGGGTGTCACCCCAGTAATACTGATATACACAGGCTAAATACATCTGATATACAGACGTGCTGTCAGGTGAGAGCAGGCAGTAGCCCTATACCAGATCCCTATACAGATAATGCAGCCTCCCCCTCTGGCCTGCAGAGCTCTATCTCCACTTACTGGGACTGATGCCGTGAGGTTTGTGCTGGGCTGCAGAGCTGACTCCGGCTGAATCCTCCATGTACCATTCCGTGGGAGGCGCTGCCCCTCAAACCGGTGCTGATGCTGCTGCAGTGCTGTCTGTGGCCAGAGCCTGGGAAGCAGCACAGAATGCACCACGTGCTGTTATACCACCTACTGGTAGATTTGCAGAACACACCCACCTGCTCATTTTACTGTAAATATGATTTATACAGTAAGACCCACATTTTTCAGGGACCAGGAAAAAAAATGCAAAAGCCAGGAAAATGTAAAATCGGTGAAATGTTAAAGCAACTTATTCTTCAAGTAACTAAAGGATATAAGCACAGGAGTCATACATATGTAAATACAATATTTAATGTGTTTATAACAAGGGTTAAAAAGGAGAAAGAAACACTAAAAACGAATAGGGCTAGAAATGGCATATATGTTATACTGAATGTATTGCACCAGCCTAAAGTTTCAGCTTGTCAATAGCAGCAATGATCCAGGACTTCAAACTTGTCACAGGGGGTCACAATCTTGGAAAGTGTCTGTGACACTCACATGCTCAGTGGGCTCTGATTGGCTGTTGAGAAGCTAAGCTTAGGGCTCGTCACTAATTATCCAGCAGAAAATGAGCTTCCCCTGTAATATAAGCTGATGCTACAGGTTTGCTGATTATTAAATTCTGATGCTAATTGCACTGGTTTCTGTGCTGCCATGTAGTAATTATCTGTATTAATTACTAATCAGCCTTATATTGTGACATTTCTATTCTATGTGTACTGAATATTGTGAGTGGGTCCCTAAGCTCAGTAAGTGACAGCAGCACAGAGCATGTGCAGTGAATCAGCAGAAAAGAAGATGGGGAGCTACTGGGGCATCTTTAGAGACACAGATCTCAGGGCTGTGGTTTCCTTGGGCTGGTGCAGAAGCTCAAAACATACAGTATGTGATCATACATTGGACAATGACTTACTAAATTTGAAATTAAGATTTTGTTGGAATAAATGAGACTGTATCTCTGTGTTCACTTCTGTTTAAAGAGTTACTTATGGAGCTATCGCTTTACTTGTTTAATTGTGCATTTATCACCTTTTATAATTATTGACAGGACACTGGGGTCATAATTCTCATTATTCCAAGTCATATAAAACCTTCCTGCTTTTTACATCTATGCAATATAGAATCAAACTCTTTTCAGGTAATGTCTGGAACAAAAGGCGTGGATACAAGAAAACTGTTGGACTCTCAGATTTTATTACTAAACATGAGGGTGAAAAGGGCAGAGAAATAAGGGGTTACGTTACGTGCAGTACTTTGCCTAGTTATGAAAATTGTGCCCAAAATAGCACTACTTTCACTGGTTTGGATTTCAATCAAATATTGTTGGTAAAATAATACTGACATACTATTTTACTATGTGCAAATTATTAGCTAGAAAATAAGCTCAGTCCAAGGAATGCATTTTCTTTTCTTATGGAATTCAATTTGTTTTATTTCTAGTAGGAATGCACCAAATGCACTGTTTTAGGATTTGGCCAAATCCTTTGTTAAAGATTTAGCCGAATAACAAACCAAATCAGAACCTGAAATGAGGGGGGAAGACAATGGTGTGTGTTTTGATTTCCTTGTCTGTGTGATGAAAAGACATATGATATTTCGTATTCGGTTCAGTCAGACACTTGCTGAAAAAGACAGAATTTTGGCCGAATCCCTAACTGAATCATTGATTCATTGCACCCCTTATTTCTGGTGAACTCACTTTATTCTATATTTTACACTTATTTTTACAACCTGTATTATTAACTCTGCAAAAAAATATGTTTTAAAAGCAGCAAAGCAGTGAGAAGCCTGGCAAAAATCTAAATACCTCCCATTAAATTTGGTTGAAAATAGCCTGTATATAAATTGCAGTTTTCTAATGTGCCCGTTAAATTTATTACAAGGCTCACATTACATTTGTACAGAAAAAGATCTATCTATCTATCATCTATCTCTCTCTCTCTATCTATTTCTCTATCAATCTATCCAGATATCTCTCTATCTGTCTATTTATATCTGTATCTATCTATCATCTATCTATTTACTGTATCTATCTATCATCTATCTATTTCTCTATCGATCTATCCAGATATCTCTATCTCTGTCTATTTATATCTGTATCTATCATCTATCTATCTATTTCTCTATCGATTTATCCAGATCTCTCTATCTCTGTCTATTTATCTACCATCCATCATTCTAGAGCTATATATCTTTATCTATCTATCTATCTATCTATCTATCTATCTATCTATCTATCTATCTATCATCTATATATCTATCTATTAAATATTACTTCAAAATGGACCTAGAGCTCCCTCTATTGACAACAAACTATTTCTTAGCTTGTGATACCAGATCCCAGATCCAAGGGACCCCTTTAGGGCCCACACGAAACTACACTAGGGTCCATGCACAGAGCACTTTCATTCTAGCAGTCTGTTAAAAGCCTGAGGCAATGCTGTCAGGCACATGGCAGACCTGTACTTAATGTCTGGCATAGGTAGGTGGCACATGCATGGCTCCTCTGTACCTCCATAGCCTGTATCTGAGTGATGAGCAAGCGTCAAAATTGACGTGAGCGTCACCTCTCCAGAGTCCAGTGGCAGACACTTTTACACAACTCAAACTGATGGCCCTAGGGATATTTGGTAGCACATCACAGTCACAGTTCTGGGAGTTTGTTATACTCTCATTAGGTATGAATAAACTGGAGGTTCACATCATGCCACCGTTGAATTCAGAAACAGTTTGTTGTTAGCCACTAGCACAGTTCCATATTAATGCTTTCCCACAATTTCCCTTTTTAACATCTGGACAGTTAGGGTTCTCCAGGCCACTGGGCCCCCATATTCTGCCTACCTTCCTTGCTTCTTCCTCCAAGTCAGAGGTGCTGTACCGTTACAAATTTTCAGCACAGGGGTCAACCTTGTATTTATTACACTAGGCCCTACCTCACCTAGTCCCTCTGGGTCCGTAACTTGGTGAGGTACCGCTGGGAAACTTGTCACTCATTGGCGCCTCAACTGCTTGAATATCTAGCCCAGGAGTGCCCATACTTTACTAATGTGAGCAGTGTCGGACTGGCCCGGTCAGCCCCGACCCTCGTGCGCCCCCGTCGGGCCAGAACCCTTCTCCAGATATTTAGAATTGCGAGAAAAAAAAATTCCGGCGCTGCGCAGAGCCGCCTGCGCGCCGATGTTGCGCATGCGCACTGAACGGCTCCAACGCGTTTTAGTAGGAGGGCGGGGGGGGCAGAGGGGGCCCCTGGACAGCAGTCCCGGTGGGCCCCGGCCCCCCAGTCCGACCCTGAATGTGAAGTCTACTCTTAGTGATGTTGTCCCATTTAGATCTACATCCATAAAAGCATTGTTAGCATTCTGTTCCATGGAAAATATTCCTCAAATATTATATTGATTTATGAAAGAATTTATATTGCAATATTTATCAAACAACTATTTCTTATGTAACTTTAACATAGAAGGAGAAGGAAAGTCTTTTTGCACTTGGGGTTGCCAAATGTTAGGCAAATCCAAGTGATTGTATTTACTTACCTGAAATCCTGGGCCGGTGCTCCTATCAGCAGAAAACTGCACCGACCTGGGGTTATTGCAGCGGGCACCACGGAGTGATATTCTTCCGGATTCTTTTTTCTTCAAAGTTCCCGAGGCAGACGCATGCGCAGTTGAACGAAATAGCCGAGTTTTTAGTTATAGTTTGGCTCTTTGTTCTACTGCGCATGCGCAGTCGTGTGAAGAAAGAAGTAGCCGGAACAGGATCACTGCTAGGTGCTCGCTGGAATAACCCCGGTGCAGTTTGCTGCTGATAGGAGCACCGGCCCAGGGTTTCAGGTAAGTAAATACAATCACTTGGGAGTGCCTAACAATTGCAAGACGAATTTCCTTCTCCTTTAAACAAAGCAGGAAACAGGAGGGTGATTTAGACAAGTTGTTTGTTGACAGTGTCTTGAGATCTACTGATCCCCAGCTAAAGGTCTACTGGTAGATCCCGATCTATCTTTTGGGAACCCCTGATCTAGCCTACTGCTCTCACCTCCTGCAGTGCGCTCCAACAAATCTTCCCTCACCTTCTCATTGACCAAAGAAGAAGCAATGCCCTGCGTTCTCCTTTATATTACTTTATGTGTAGCTATGCTACATGCATGTAATTGTAAATGAATTGAGACCTAGCTATGCAGGGTGAGGATTTAATATGCGGACAGTATGGGGTGAATCTGCAACCATAGGCCCGGGCCTAGGGCGGCAGGATTTTTGGGGGATCCATGCTGCCCAACAACACCCACATTGGTTTAGAAACACTGGGGATGAGCAGGAGATACAATCATTTTTTAAATTTCCCATGCCCCGGTCCCGATTGGGGGTGTGACGATTGGCAGTGGGCCTAGGGGCACCCCATACCTTCCAACTGTCCCTTTTTCGGAGGGACAGTCCCTCTTTTGACAGCTCAACCCGCAGTCCCTCATTTGTACTGGAAAGTCTCTCTTTTCTCTGCACTGAACAGCCAGAAAAAGAAACAAAGTTTCTCACTTAATTGGCTTTTAGCAGAGAGCCCAGAACAGCTAACAAGTGCAAATAAGATACTTTGTAACAATTTTGAGACACAAAAACACAGTTTAGATAAGGAGAAATATTTTCAAACTTTCATAACCTGCCAAATGTTGTAAAACAAACATGGTAATTAGGGGGCATGGCCACAGAAAGGGGTGTGTTCAAAAAATTGCTGCGCTACGCGCTGAAAAAATATTTTTGTCCCTCTTTTTACCTCCAAAATGTTGGGAGGTATGGCACCCGCTATGTAAATCCGGCCCTGACCACAAGAATTCTCCCTATAACAGCAACGTCTCACTTTAAAAGGGTTTTTCAGATTTGAGTTAACTATTAGTATGGTGTGTAGTTTAATATACTGAGACAATTAGCAATAAGTTGTCAGTTTTTTTTTTTTATTCCTTGTGGTCATTGTGAGTTATTTAGCTTTTTATCCAGCGGCTCTCCAGTTGGCGATTATTTGCAGTCAGGTTGCTAGGGTAAATTGGACACTAGCAACCTGCTGAAAACTGCAGAGCGGCAGAATTGCATTGATTTGAATAGGAGACCGAGAGATGCGGATAGGAGAGGCCTGGATACAAAGATGACTTCATATAGCAGCAATAATAATAAACTTGTTTATTCGACTCCCATTTCAAAGCTGAAAAGAAAATGGGAAATATTTCATAGAATTGTCGGTGGCACCCGCCCCAATTCCACAACTGGGTAGTGTCTCGCTTCTCTGGGATTGTAACGCGGCACTACCACAGGCTTTACATTGAAATCCCACCGCTCAGCAGTGTAGCAGTGATAACGAGCAAGACACACCCACCTACGTGCCACATGTTGTCCGACCGCCCACATCACATGGCTTACGACGTCACGCCCTCTTCAGAACCGGCCAGTTGTAGGCTCTAGTGTAGCTGCTATGTGAGCTGAGGGACCGCCCCCTGTAGGGATCTCATATACTGGCTGCTGACGCTGCTGCACTGAGGAATCATCTGACGGCCAGTGTATGTCCATCTGTCCTTCCCTCCGCTGCTGCTCGTCTGTCCGCTGGCCTGTGATAGGCTGGATCTTTCCTCCAGGGGATCATGGAAGGGATACTGTAATTGCTAGGTACTGACTGGTATGTGTGTTGTGTGTGTGTTTGTGTATATGTGTGTGTATTGTATATGTGTGTGTAGACAAATACAAGAGTCCTCTGCACTCAACCCATTATCAATATATTTAAGACAGAGACATTTTGTGCATACTGCTACTGAAAAATGCCTTACCCTTTAAACAAAACAGGGATTGTTTGTCCATATATGTCCGACCCCTGTTTTGTTTAAAGGGTAAGGCATTTTTCAGTAGCAGTATGCACAAAGTGTCTCTGTCTTAAATATATTGATAATGGGTTGAGTGCAGAGGACTCTTGTATGTGTCTATATGTATTTTGTGGTCACAGCCTCATTGCACCCCCGCCTAATGGTTTTAAAAATTAGTGGTGAGCACAACTTTCCTTTGTGTATATATGTGTGTGTGTATGTGTGTATATATGTGTGTACAGGACCGCCATCAGAAATTGCAGGGCCCCATACGACAACATTTCCTGGGCCCCCTGGGCTGTGCACACCGCAAGCCCCACCTACAGGTCCGCCCTCCCCACCCCACAGTAAAAAAAACAAAACAAATATTGGTGGCTAGGGTTCCCACATGTTAATAAAAAATAAAAAGATATTGTTGGTCAGGGCCCCCCATAAAAAACATTTGTGACCAGGCCCCCCCCATTAAAACATATTGGTGGCTAGGACCCCCCCCCACGTTATAAGAAAATTGGTGGCCAGGCCCCTTAAAGTCCATGCCTTCCTGAAGTCAGCAGCTCTCAGAAAGATGGGGGGCCCAGCTAATCAAGTAAGCGTGGTGTGGCCGGGCCCCCCTTACCCTTGGGGCCCCCTACAACTCTCCCCCATGTCCCCCCCTGTTGGCTGCTCTGTGTGTGTATGTTGGCATCCTAGGCACAGGGATTGTATATACAGCGTGCCTCTGTACTGAGATTGCTTGGGAACATGCTGCTGTGTTGGGTCCAGAGGATGTACAGTATGGATGGGTGGTGGGCACATGATGGCTATTGGATCCAGGGGATGTACAGTAAGGATCTGGAGTGGAGTGGTTGGTGGGCACCTGTTGGAGTATTGGATCCAGGGGATGTACAGTAAGGATCTGGGGTTGTTGGTGGGCACCTGTTGGTGTACTGAATCCAGGGTCTGTATATACAGTGCATCTGTATTGGGAGTGGGTGGGATACAGATACAGTGTCTGGAGTGGGTGGGTACAGGCTCTGTGTATAAACAGCACATGGAATTCATGTGGGAACACTGGATATACTGTATATACAGTGTCTGGAGAGTGGGGCTCACCTTATATTGAGTTACAGGGAGACCATATATACAGATGGAGTCGTTGTGGCTACAGGCAGAGCATTATACAAAATGGATTTCTATAGCGATTGGGTGGGTCAGTGCTGGTTTATTGGGCACAATGTCGATATAATGTATATATTATGTCTATGTAATGTATGTTTCTTTTGTATGGGCTGGTGGTGAGATATTGTTGGTATGTAGGTACACAGAGTGTGTATATAGTCATTACAAATCCCAACTGGAAATGGAATGGCATATTTGTAAAAGTCCTTTTGCTATTTGTACTTGGAACGAGTCGGCACATGTTGGTGGATTCTGTACAAGGGCAGTGTATATACAGTACAGTTGTGTAGTCAGTGTTGATGTTTTGGTTAAAAGACTGTGTAAATACTGCATGGGAATTGAAGTTCCAAAGCAGCTGGAGAGCCGGATTAAAGGTCTTGCTTGAGTACATACCAATCATTGTTCTTTCCATGAATAATAATATAGGATATCATGGGACACCACTTCTAACCACAGAGCTGTGCAGTGTAGGGCAACAGGGCCGTCATTAAGTCCTGTGAGTTACAGTCACACTCGCTGATGCAGAATGTTGGGCAGAAGCTTAGCTTTAGGGAACTAGTGGCTTCCCATGTCATTGGATAAATATACAGTATAGCTATTACTTAGCCTTGTTGGGTTCCATATTGGTTTGTTTCCGAGTCACAGTCCACAGTAGCCATAAAACAGGTGTGGGCCACCTGCTGCATTCAACTCCCAGCAACCCCCATCACCCACTGACAGTGGAATCTCATTTATATAAAGGGGACAGGACATTGTTGGCTGTCAGTGGATATTTCACATAGAAAAGCCAAGGATCTACACTGGGTGCTGATCGTGACAAACTTCAGATCTGGGCGCTGTATGGATATGATACTCCCTGTATCTTACAGATGTGAATGCCACATGTTTTATTATATCTCATAAAGACTGATTGCCTAGCGTGTTATTGAATCCCTACCCCAAACAAGCACAGTAATCGAAAGCATTTGTTAGTATGAGGTAGAGAGTTATATTCTGAGACAATTTGCAATTGGTTTTTATTTTCTATTATTTACAGTTTTTGAGCTATTTAGCTTTTTATTCAGCAGCTCTCCAGTTTGCAGTTTCAACAATCTGGTTGCTAGGATCCAAATTATCCTAGCAACCATGGATTGATTTGAATAAGAGACTGGGGTATGAACAGGAGAGGCCTGAATAGAAAGACAACCTAGCAATAACAATACGTTTGTAGCCAGCATTCTCTGGATGGGGTCAGAAAGATGGATAAAAAAAACGATAAAAAAATTAAACCCAATTGAAAAGTTGATTAGAATTAGCCCTTCTATAACATACTAAAAGTTAACGTAAAGGTGAACCACCCCTTTAATGTAGCTCTGCAGCTTAGCGTAGCAATGTCTCCAAATTAAATGTATCATAATGCTGTTGAAATATCCGTCATCTAAAGGGGGATCGTGTGGACCCATCCTAAACAGCGTGGGGGGGCAGGCTGTCATAGAAACCCCAGACAAAAGTGAAAATACCCTAACCAGAGGAATGTTCGATGACTCTTCTCTACTCACTATCTTCATTTGCTGAGCAGAGCAACATCATAAGACTTTTCTTTTCTCAGAGAATGAAATTTCAGCCTGCAGTTGTCTGAAATGAACAGCAAGTTACAGTGTTGTTTCAAATATATTACATTAGCAGTGTAAAAACGACTCATATCTTAACTAGTAAGATAACAAATGTAAATGGTATGTGTGCTTAGAAGAGTGCTCTGAACAATTTTACATTCATTTGTTATGAGGTTTGACATTTCATTTAAGCAGCAGAAAATAAGGGTGCTGCTTAAAGGGCATGTAAAGGCAAAAAAATTAAATCTGATTTTTACTTTCTTTAATGAAAGAGAAACCTATCTCCAATATACTTCAATTAAAAAATGTGTACCGTTTTTATAAAAAACCTGACTGTATGCAGTGAAATTCTCCCTTTATTTACTGCTGTAGATAGGAATTGTCAGACGGTCCCTAACTGCTGAGCAGGGAAACAATCATACTTATGAACAGCAGGGGGAGCTCCCGCCTTACTTCTCAGCCATGCAGAACTCAAGCAGGCTTGTTTATGACGATCCCTAAGCAGCCCAGACCACACTGAGCATGTGCACAGTCTTAGTCTTGTAAAGATGTTTAACAAAGTTACAAGATGGTGACCCACTGTGGCCAACTTTGAAAGCATAAATCATTTGTTTGATTAGGCTTGTGGTGCAGTAAGTTCATGTTTATATTTAGTATACAAAATACAGCATTTCTAGCCTTATTCTATTTTAGACTTTACATGCACTTTAATACTACCAAAGGGCATTATATTTGTGAATGATTTAAAAAAAAAGATTGACAAGAGAAGGGGCTGCCATGTTACACGCCTCTGTAGTAGGGATGCACCGAATCCACCATTAAGGATTCGGCCGAACCCCCGAATCCTTTGTGAAAGATTCGGCTGAATACCAAACCGAATCCGAACCCTAATTTGCATATGCAAATTAGGCCGAATCCTGCTGAACAAGGCTGAATCCTGGATTGTGTGCATCCAATGACAACAACAAATATTCTATGTGCATATTTAGTGAATTCTATATAATTATATGCTTTAAAAGGGGAAGTAAAGTAAAAGGGGCATAATGTGGCATATCCAATAGTTGTAGATGTTGAGTTCTGACTAGCAGTAGTAGAGAGCCGATTGCTGCCTCATGCAGAAGTTGCTGAGCACAGTTACTTACATACCAGAGGAGGGAACATCCTATTTTAAAGCACCAGCAGTGTCACAAAATGCCAGGGGCCTCTCACTTTTCTTACTGATTAAAGGGCCAGTAACACCAAAGGGAAATCTTATCTTGAATGGCTTCAGTTAATTTGAAGGAGAACCAGAGCAAGCCACTGTAGAGATCTGTATTAAAATTAAAAAAAACAAAACCAAAATCATGACATATCAGAATGATACTATATTACAATATTTACATTATTCACAAAGAGAAAGTAGATCTCATCATAATAAAACTTATTTCCCTTTAGATTTATTTTATTGTAAGGTCTATAGAATCATTCACTCTCCCCAAAGTTTTCATGCATCTCACAGACCAGAGGTAATAATAGGTTCCTGCATTATAAAAACCCAGCACCTTAAGCACACCCTCATATAAACTACACGATACACCCACCAAAAAGTGCTCTTGACTCTCCTTCACCCCATACATGGCTCAGATATTTCACGTTGCCCTATACATACTCTCTGCAGTGACAGCCAGGCATTATCAAACCGCTTTGCATGTCTCGCACTGTTTAAATATTTTAATGTCTCCTCCAGGCTCTTACTGGTACAGTCCTTCATAGCCAACGGGACAGAAGAAGGATGTAAGTTCCCTGGCATAGATCTGTTTCCATGGGGTCTATGGAATCTCTGCCACCCCCATGCCCCATTTCTTTATTGGCTTAAAGTAACAGTTCAATGTAAAAATAAAAACTGGGTAAATAGATAGGCTATGCAAAATAAAACATGTTTCTAATATAGTTAGTTAGCCAAAAATGTAATGTATAAAGGCTGGAGTGACTGGATGTCTAACATAATAGCCAGAACACTACTTCCTGCTTTTCAGCTCTCTAACTCTGAGTTAGTCAGAGACTATAAGGGGGGTCACATGGGACATAATTGTTCAGTGAGTTTGCAATTGATCCTCAGCATTCAGCTCAGATTCAAAAGCAACAGTTATGACCCATGTGCCCCCCCTCAATTCACTGATTGGTTACTGCCTGGTAACCAAGAGAGCTGAAAAGCAGGAAGTAGTGTTCTGGCTATTATGTTACACATCCAGTCACTCCATAAAAATAGTTCAAAAGACTCAGGCTACCGTATCGTGGTGCTCTATCCAGAAACCTTGCTGCTTGACTTGGTTCCAGTATTCCAAATAGCATAAAAAGTAAGATGGCACACACTTCAGCAATTGTGCTAAAATCTGTTTACCCAGTTTTTATTTTTATACTGAACTGTTCCTTTAAGGGCATGAGCAATATGTGGTGGGAAATAACTCTGTCTCACACCGACCTCTTTCTCCCTACTGCCCTGCAGCCAGTCCATGATAAAAGACGATGCGCAAGACCTGACACAACATTCCCACAGGGAGCTTGTTCTTTGAGTCCCCAAAGTTGGGCGGCAATTCTGCGGCGAAACAAGGTGAAACAATTCGCCCATCCCTAATTACGGGCCCTGTGTTTTGTTTTTTTTACCTTCCTGTTTTGCACAACTGAATTACAATGGAACGAGACAGCAGCTCAAAGGGAATATTTGTTGATATATAAAACAAGGGCATTGTAGTGCACTGCTACAGACAAGGAAAGAGTTGCACATTAAGAAATATTGAATTTTTTTAAAAGATATCGAAGAGATCTATTTTTTTTTTTTTTACTTTTCAGATACAATGGATTCAGAGCCATCCACACCCCCTCACCTGCTGGGCAGATCTCAGCTCAATGCTGCCACCCCTGCGGAGGGACAGGAGGACCCTCACATACCAGGACCCAGCGTGTCTGCTCCTGCATCACCCCCAGTATTTTCCCCTGTGACAGGTAATGAAACAAGTTCCTAATGATGCAAAAGTTTTTTAATCACTTCAAAATAGTAAATAGATTTGGGCTCTCTGTAGTTATTTCTCTTTTTTTTGTGTAGCACATTTTTTAGTGCTGATTATACTGGGTTGCCAGGGTAATAGGTCATAGCAACCAGAGCTTCTCAACAGCGGCAGTGTTAGTAAGTAATTCGTTGCAAAGGGGCTTTATTCACTGAAGTCTAAAGATGGCCATAGACGCACAGATAATATCGTAGAAAACTAATTTTCGGACGATATTCGGTGTGTGTATAGTGGGAAAAGAGCCGACTGATATTGGCAGAAGACTTGGATATCAGTCGGCTCGTCGATCGGGCTGGACGGAAAATTTTGATCGGGTGCCTTTGAAGGGACCCAAATATCGGCCATTATTAGTGCTGAATCGTCAGATACAGGTAGAATTCTATTGTTTCTACCTGTATATCGGACGATTCAGTGTATACACGTGTGTATTGAAACAAACGATCTTTTCCAAGAAAGATTGTAAGTGTTACGTCTACAATTACGTAATTGTTAAGAACTAGGGATACACCCAATCTAGTATTCAGTTTTGGATTTCACCATTTTTTTCTGAAACTAGGGAATAGCACTTGCTGTGATTTCGTTTTTTGTCATCCTAGTGTTTTGTTGTGAGTGACAAAATACTCCAAATATTGTTGGGTTGGGTGCCATATTTTTTAGTCATAATTACCTGCCTGAAACTGTACCTAGAGCTTTCCAGCTCTTTTAATTCAAATGATAGAGGGAGGATTTGGAGCATTTTTTCCCATATCCATAGAGCTACAAAATACTTGTGCAACAAATGTCAATATGGCATGCCTTTTACTCAATGCTACTTGTTTCTGAGGTTGAGCTTTAACCACTGGCGTAACTGTAGAGGGAGCAGACCCCACAATCACAGGGGGACCCAGGGAACAGGGGAACCGGGACTGTGGTGTCTTCTATAGCTAATTAAAAAAACCCTCCTCTCCAGCCGCTCTCTTACCTGCGGCAAGGAAGGGGAACTCAAGTTGGGTGGAGTTGGGGAGGGAAGTGGGCAGGAGGATGGGGATCGGAGTGCGCCAGGCCCCTCTGAAGATTTTGTTGCAAGGGGGGCCCAGGGCACTAAAATTACACTACTGGCTTTAACAATTTAAATATTGTGTTGTACACCTTTAACTCAAGTCTGTTATCCTGCTATTTTGTGGGTGGCCAAACCTCATATCCCGGAGATTAGCCTTAGATGTCAATATGTCTGGTGCCAAAATCCTGTAATAATGGTTGAGCTCAGTGCATCTGATACAAGCTGAAAGCTCTTATGTTGTCATTACTACCGTATATACCGGCGTATAAGCCGAGTTTTTCAGCATCCAAAATGTGCTGAAAAAATCTACCTCGGCTTATACGCGGGTCAGCGGTTCCCCGACCGAGTAGCTGAGATTGCAGTCACTTTTAATCATTCCTATACCAACAGCTCACTTGGGGAGAGACTGCAATATCCCACAATGCCCTCTGTTGGTTATATGAAAGATTAACAGTGACTGCAATATCACACAGCGCCATCTGTTGGTTGTATGAAAGAATAACAGGCACTGCAATATCACACAGCGCCATCTGTTGGTTGAATGAAAGAATAACAGGGACTGCAATATCACACAGCGCCATCTGTTGGTTGTATAAAAGAATAACCAGGACTGCAATATCACACAGCGCCCTCTGTTGGTTATATGAAAGATTAACAGTGACTGCAATATCACACAGCGCCATGTGTTGGTTGTATGAAAGAATAACAGTGACTGCAATATCACACAGCGCCATCTGTTGGTTGTATGAAAGAATAACAGTGACTGCAATATCACACAGCGCCCTCTGTTGGTTATACAAAAGATTAACAGTGATGGCAATATCAAACAGCACCCTCTGCACATGGTAGTGGGACAGTGGGACAATGCACACAGTAATCCGTTTGGCAATTCTCTGTCACCATCAGCTTTGCAAAGAAGTCCGGTTGATCGCTGGGAGGGTTGCTTTGGCAGAATGTGCGCTGCTGGGAGACAGGGCTGTAGTCGTGTCTAGGCTTATACGCGAGTCAATAAGTTTTCCCAGTTTTTGTAGGTAAAATTAGGTACCTCGGCTTATACACGGGTCGGCTTATACACGAGTATATACGGTACGTTAGGTCTCTTCCCATTTTACAGACTGAGAGAGATATATGGGGAATGAACGCCAGATTACTCACACCGGGATACATTTATTTTAGTAGGAACAATAATGTTTAGATACACAGTCCTGCTCAGTTACTGACATGGAGCACCAGTGTAGTGACTCATAGCAAAATATGTCACATATGGAGATTGCACCAGCCGCACCCTAATCTACTCCATACCTGTTTTACATCCAGTATTACAGACTTGCTGAACTGAAGGGCTTGTAAAGGTGAACATATTCAACGCATTTTCTTTTTTTTTTTTTTTATCATGTTTTTTATTTTCCATAAACAAGTCAATAATGAAGCAGTACACAAAAAAATTTTGAAATATTGAATGTAGCAATATACACATATAATACACAAAAGCCATGAATATCTTGTAAATTATATCCTTATAAACGGTGAGTTCTGATGTCATCAGTTATAAACGGTGAGTAGTGATGTCATTTCTGTCACATGACTCACAGAAACGTGTGTATTATAATAAATAAAGTACCCCCTGTTGCAAAATATGAGGATATTAGAAGTTACCTTGGAGTTCCATGACCTGTATAAAAACACTCGGCCTAGTGTTTTTATATGGTCATGAAACTCCTCGGTAACTTCTAATATCCTTATATTTTACAAGAGGGGGTACTTTAATCACTATATATAATAACAAATTATAATCTTCATAAACAAACTTAGCAATAAAGATCCAACATAGTTCATAAAAATACATTTAAACAAAATAAAAATGACATTAGAGCAAAGAAAAAATAAACAATATATTAAAGCACTTATTAAATGGGAAATAACTAGATAATTTCCGGGAAATATTTTGACTTTCAATTATCATGTTCAGATGACTTTATGAATCCCAATTTAGTCAGCAATTCCATTTTGGGTTAATCAAATAAATCTAGAAATCTGGACCATAGACAATGAAAAGAATAGGAGGACTTTTGTTTCTCAAAATGATATCTAAAAGCTTCTTGTAAGCATAACTGACTAAGAGAAACAAGAACTTCCTTTAAGGTAGGGACTTCCTTCTGTATCCAATAAAAAGATATATGTTTCCTCGTAGCATTAATGCATGGCCATGCATTAATAAAGCAAACTGTAAGACATGCCAGGAGATCTGCTCCTTCTCTTATCTCCCGGCGCGTCTCTCTGCGGTTCGGGTACGCAGGCGCACACTTCCAGGTTTGGGTCCTCTTGATGCTGGCGTTTGACGCTGAACATATTGATGCCCGCGTCATGAAGCTGGGCATCATGACATCATCATGGAGTGCCGGTTTCGAACTTTTGGCGCCAAATCATCTTTAAAAGGCTCCTCCACCATTTTGACAATGCCCAAGCTGTTTCCCGTTTTACTGTTCCTGCCGAAGCGTGTTTGTGATCTGAATTCCTGGTTTTTGACTCCCGTCTGACTTTTTGACTCCGATTATTGCCGCCCGCCTTGAACCTTTTGCCTGATTCTCGACAACGTCTCTTCTTTATCCTTGTCGGTACCTCGTCCACGGACTTGTTGTTGTTACACACTCTTTCTTGTGTTGAAAGCCCAGGGTCCCAATAGGGCATCGGTGAACACCGGAATTTGCAGGGATACCCTGTGCATTGTGAGTGTACCCACCGCCAAGCAAGGTTCCCGATAACGAGATTGTTACACAACGTTGGATATAGTTTGATTTTTCTCTCTAAGCTAAGGGGCAAATTCACTAAGATCCGAAGTTGCGTCAGCGACATCTTCGCCGCACTTCGCCAGGTGTAGTTTCGCCAGTGCTACGCGAATTCACTAAAATCCGAAGTTGCGCTCAGGGAGGTGAACGGTATCGAATTTGCGCTACCGTTAATTCGTCAAGCAAAGCGAAGTTACGCTAGCGATGCCTAATTTGCATATGGCGCCAAGTTAAAGTTGAATGGACGTATATGTAGCAGCAAATACATTACACTACACAAGCCTGGGAAACCTTCATAAAATAAATAGAGTTGTTATTTTGCCCTACACATGTGCCCACTGTATAGTTTAGGTGCCATATGTTAGGAAATGTAGGGGGGGAAAAAAATTACGATCTTTTTCAGTCTATCACCCTTAAAAAAGGAAAAAACGCCAGCGTTTTTTGGGACTTAGAAAAAATTTAAACGATTTTTGAAGCAAGCCCTATCTACTCTATTGCACTTCGCCTGGTCTGAGGTGGCGAAGGCAAGTCTGGCGCAAGAGGTAACGTTCAGTAAAATGCACAAGTTAGTGAATTAGCGTAGTTACATTGACCCTTCGCCATAGCACAACTTCGTCTGGCGTAAGGGTGCGAAGTAGCGCTAGAGTAGGTCCACTTCACTAGCGAATCTGCGAAGTAACGAAATGACATGACGCTGGCGAATTTGCGCTAACGTTAGGTGCTTGGCGATTAAGTGAATTTGCCCCTAAGAGAGAGAAACCTTTCCAATTTCTCCCATAATTGAGGCAGGACCAGAATTAATGAAACATGTCCAGCAATACATTTCCTATTTCTACTTGATAAAAACAATCCCAGCTGATCACCCATGACCACACTTCTCACAAACTGTCCGTATTGCTCAGACCACCAGCCGATAGTTACACAGTAGCCATGTTTGTTGATATGAGATGATGCCAATATGTGATCCGGGCTCAGTTAGATATTGGTCAGGCCCCATAGAACATGGAACACACCAGGCCATGGAAGCATCTCTTAATAGCACTGTATGGGCCCATCATGTGAACTGACTGTCAAAGGGCTAAGATGATCAACCTAATTTGGCCCACTAATGCTTTACATGTCTACTGCCAAATCTAGGGATTATGTTATGATGTATAAAGCTCTTCCCACAATGCTGGCCAGACATTGCTCTTGCTGAATTTTTTGAGGAAACCTAAATTATAAAAAAACATTTGTTCAGTCTGACTCTGTTTCCAGTGTTTATCCTGCGACGAATAAAAAAAAATAATCCAAGGTTGAGCAGCCAGAACTCATAATTGAGATATCTGTGCTATAACCTAAGTTTTCCGGGCCCCACCAATGCCCACCCCTGTTTGGTTTGTACAACGTGGGTGCAGGCAAAGCAAAGGGTGCGGATTCTACATGGCCAGTAGTTTGGATCTGATCAGCATCTTCCCCTGACTTAAACTTGGTTTCCTTCCCATGATTCCTCCTGCTTTACCTTTCCTCTGGAAGATATTGTTATCTGAGAAATTCACTGTATTATTTGGAAATGTAGAGGAATTCTCTAAATATAGAAATTGTCAATCTCTACCTTTTACTAAAACCTGCTTATTTTTAATGCAACCCATCACAAAGTAATTTCGCTGTAAATTAGGAACAACATTTTGAGGATTTTGTGAAATAATAAATAAGTTGCTGAAAAACATTTTGGCTGAATTAAAAATCATACCTATCCCTTAAAATGCATATTTTAATTTGAGGAAAAACAATTATTTGGGAACAGATGGGATATACAAACCATAAAAAGAAAATGAAATTAAAACTGTGCCAAGTACTTTTGCAATTTACACAAATTATTTTTTTCCTGTTTCAAAACTATTTTGCTTTTCATTAAACTGCTTATCTGATACATTCTGTAACAACAGTGCAGTGCTGCCTTCTGGTCAGTTCCAGAGAGATGTTTGTTCACAAGGAAAGTGTTGTGATGCTGGTTAGTAAAATGAGCAACATCAAATGTTCACTGGAGCACTGAACAATATATATATATATATATTTACTGATTATTAAAAATAATTAAATGTAGATTTCTGATGCATATTTATTTTCAACACAAACAGATGACATGAATGTTGAACTTGACCCTCAAGAAGCTGTCTTTCAGGAACTTCTAGAAAAAGCAAAGGCTGGAGATGCAACGGCACAAAGTGAGGTAAATTGTTTGTCATATTTAGCTTTTCATTCACTGAACTTTTACTCAAACTGCCATATCTGTTATGTGACAGTCCCTTCCCAGAGACTATTACCCCACTGTTACTATAGGCACCATCTCTCCCTACTATACCTGCTATCCCACAGTCACACTCCCTTCCCAGAGACTATTATCCACTGTTACTATAGGCACCATCTCTCTCTACTATACCTGCTATCCCACAGTCACACTCCCTTCCCAGAGACTATTATCCCACTGTTACTATAGGCACCATCTCTCCCTACTATACCTGCTATCCCACAGTCACACTCCCTTCCCAGAGACTATTATCCACTGTTACTATAGGCACCATCTCTCCCTACTATACCTGCTATCCCACAGTCACACTCCCTTCCCAGAGACTATTATCCACTGTTACTATAGGCACCATCTCTCCCTACTATACCTGCTATCCCACAGTCACACTCCCTTCCCAGAGACTATTATCCACTGTTACTATAGGCACCATCTCTCCCTACTATACCTGCTATCCCACAATCACACTCCCTTCCCAGGTACTATTATCCCACTTTTACTATAGACACATCTCTCCCTACTATACCTGCTATCCCACAGTCACACTCCCTTCCCAGAGACTATTATCCACTGTTACTATAGGCACCATCTCTCTCTACTATACCTGCTATCCCACAGTCACACTCCCTTCCCAGAGACTATTATCCCACTGTTACTATAGGCACCATCTCTCCCTACTATACCTGCTATCCCACAATCACACTCCCTTCCCAGAGACTATTATCCACTGTTACTATAGGCACCATCTCTCCCTACTATACCTGCTATCCCACAATCACACTCCCTTCCCAGAGACTATTATCCACTGTTACTATAGGCACCATCTCTCCCTACTATACCTGCTATCCCACAATCACACTCCCTTCCCAGAGACTATTATCCACTGTTACTATAGGCACCATCTCTCCCTACTATACCTGCTATCCCACAATCACACTCCCTTCCCAGAGACTATTATCCACTGTTACTATAGGCACCATCTCTCCCTACTATACCTGCTATCCCACAGTCACACTCCCTCCCCAAATGCTATTTTTGTTATTTTATTTTTTAATGCATATTCTGTTGACAACTGAAGACCAAGGTTTTCAGAAAATCTGCCCAAATTGCCATTATACTGTATAAACATCCCTCTTTTGAGTTAAAATATATCTATTGAGTTAATATAGAGATCAGCTCAGAGCACATTGTTTGCTTGAATATATCCCGATTTCATTTTTCTCAATCAGTAATTTACACAATTGATCTTGCACCATATGAATTGGCAAAGAATCATGATCACGCTGAATCCTAGTGGTATTCATATATTTTATATCAGTTGTTAGAGCAGGTACAGTGTCGGCTCAGCAATTTAGGCCTAGCCAAGGTAGAAAAAAGCAATATTATAAATACGTAATAATATTTCAGTTAGAGTCTCTATACTTCATTCTTAGGTTACTCTCTAATCTGCTTTTGCTTCTGTGTTCCCAACTCAGCTCATATTTTCAGGCTTGCATCTGTTCACATCTTTCATTATCACCCTCTTAGCCGCCCTGTAGGGTTACCTGTATGATTGTTAGGCATACTCAATCTCCATTTGTTCATTTTTGATTTAGTTTCATGAAATGTCAAAATGATAAAATATAAGTAAGTCAAACCACAAAGACCATCAAGGTGCAGTTTTGTGTATGTTCTAAGAGCGATTACACTGCTCTGTATTTCCTCAACCTCATCCTCAGCCGACAGTTGCAGTACTGCAGTGCCAGTGTGTATAATGCAGATCAGAAATCCCCTGGTGAGGGTAACTCTGTGGCTTTACACTTCCTGGGGTACAGAGATTGTGTCTGAGCTGAAAGGATAGTCGCTGTGTGTTCTCTGTGTTGCGGTCAGTACATCTAAAGCTCCCCATAGACGCGACGATTCTTCTTGCCGAACGACCGATTTTAGGGAAGCCCGACCAATCCTTCGAAATTATCGTGCGGTTAGTGGTATTCGAACGATCATACATCTTACGATTTTTTGGCCGACATCTGTCAGGAAATTGATCAGCCAGGTCAAAAAATCGTTGTCGGTCCCAGTGCAATCTATCTATGTTTGCAGGGCCAAGCAGGCAGCTCCCCTTTGTTTTCCTGGCAAATTGGTCGTTTTAGTTGATGGTCAATTCGTACGATCGTTCTGAGAAGATCGTGGTCTCACGATCAGGATCTGATCTTTTAAAAATCTCAACGTCTATGGCCAGCTTAACGTGTACATCATATGAAGTGACCGTGGTGAGATACATTAAGAAAATCTATTTGTGCTGAATAAAACACAGCAAAACTGCAAAAAAAATAAAAATCATGGGTTCGTAATCTGTGCAGTTGCTCCATTAAAGGGGAAAGGTGCGAGGTGCTTATCCATAGGGAGGCTCCCCATGTGGGTCTCCAAATCTAACATATAACTAAGCAGGAAAGAAAAATTTACAAAGAATTCAAAAATCAAAGGTGAGCCCAACGCGTTTCGATCATATTGGTCACAAAAAAAAACAAAAAAGCAGGCCTTTTTCTTTTTTTTGTCCATTGTTTAGTTAAGTCTCTCCTTGTAACATGGTAAGAGATATATATAGGTGTATCAGTCAGTCCATGACAGTTCCAACAATATGTACAACAGCTAAAGATTTTCACCCCAAATCCCCCCCCCCCCATACAACCTTGTAATTGGGCTTTCGGGTGTATCTAAAATAGAATATAGCCATTTCCACCAATTATCACTCTAACTGGCCTTTTGGCTGTGTCCTGGATCCTCCAGTTTGGAGACCACTGGTCTATTGTAACTAGGAAAAATAGTAAAAGCAAACATTTTAATTAGATTTTTTTGGACTTCTGTAGTGCAACAATGTAAAAACAGCATATTGGGCACCAAGCAAGTACTTTTTCTTTCGCTTACCCCTGGCCAGGACTGTTGTTAACCACCGACTCTTGTCTCTGACGCCCTTCTCCCCCCACGCATGGTAAAATCACCCCACGACTTTTGTTTCTGGCGCATTCCTGGTCTCTGTGACTGCTCATGGTTATGGAAGTCCTTGTTGATTTATAATATTCTTATATTTTACAATAGGGGATATTCATACTAGGGATGCTTTGAATCCACTATTTTGGTATTCGGCCGCACCCTCGAATCCTTTGTGGCCGAATACCGAACCGAATCCAAAATCTTTATTTGCATATGCAAATTAAGGACGGGAAAGGAAAAAGTGGAAACAATGTTTTTACTTCCTTGTATTATGACGAAAAGTCACGTGGTTTCCCTTTCCGTTTGCATATGCCATACCTCCCAACTGTCCCGTTTTAAGAGGGACAGTCCTCTTTTGACAGCTCAGCTTGCAGTCCCTCATTTGTACTGGAAAGTCCCGATTTTGCTGCATATAATATATATATATATATATATATATATATATATATATATATATATATATATATATATATATATATATATATATATATATATATATATACTTTTGTAACAATTTATTTATTTGAGATAAGCAAATAAATAATTGTAACAATATAGGATAACCGGTCTCTTGGGAGAGGTTAGACCCTCGGCTTAAAGGGCATGTCAAGGCAAAAAATAAAATCCCATTTTACTTTCTTCATTTACTGCTGTAGATAGGAATTGTCAGATGGTCCCTAACTGCTGAGCAGGGAAACAATCATACTTATGAACAGCAGGGGGAGCCCCCGCCTTACTTCCCAGCCATGCAGAACTCAAGCAGCTTTGTTTATGATGATCCCTAAGCAGCCCAGACCACACTGAGCATGTGCACAGTCTTAGTCTTGCAAAGATGTATAACAAAGTTACAAGATGGTGACCCCCTGTAGCCAACTTTGAAAGCATAAATTATTTGTTTGATTAGACTTCTGGTGCAGTAAGTTCAAATACAGCATTTCTAGCCTTATTCTATTTTAGACTTTACATGCCTTTTAAAGGGCAATTCACCTTCATTAGCAAAACTGTAATAACTGGAAAAAAAACACAGAAATATGTTCAAACTTTCATAACCTGACAACTTTTGTTAAATGAACATGGTAATTAGGGGGTGTGGCCACAAAAACATGATTGGTCAAAAAATTCACTGCACTGCGCGCGGTAACTTTTTTTGTCCCTCTTTTTATTTCCACAATGTTGGGAGGTATGATATGCAAATTAGGATTCGGGTCAGCCAGCCATAAAGATTTGGCCTAATCCTGCTGAAAAAGGCCGAATCCTAGATTCAGTGCATCCCTAATTAACATATATATATATATATATATATATATATATATATATATATATATATATATATATATATATATATATATATATATATATATATGCTTTATGTCTAAAGTTTTGTAAAGAGTAAGAAGCAGTAAATGCACCAGGGACAAGCTGAGATATAACATTTTGGATATAACATTCTCTTACCCACACGCAACAACTTATCTGCCTATTCCATGTTGCAGGTTGGAAAGTCCTACTTGAAACTCGCTGAAGAGCAAGACGAGGAGGTAAACAACTGTGCGGCTGTCGACTGGCTTATTGCATCTGCCAAGCAAGGTCGAAGGGACGCCGTCAAGTTGTTACGGAGATGTCTGGCTGAGCGAAGAGGTTGGTTTGTGCTCAGATCTTATCACTGGCAACTTTGTATTTTACACATTGAGCCAAAGAACTGAGCAGTAAAGTGTCAAAGGCTTTTGCCTTTCTGCCTCACCCTCACCCAGGCCAGAACAGCAGGGGCCATGGTTTTACAAAATCTAAAATTGCAAAAGTGCTCTAAGTATTCTAAGCAATTTTACTGTCCCCTTTAAAAATCTGACCTTGCTTTATTTATTCTCTTACACAATCACTACATGTGTAAACACCAGCTTTTATACTTTACGGATACAGGGTGTTGTCACTATTAACTCAGCTGTGTGGGAGCGTGATGTCCATTTCTGATTTAAAGGTCACTGGCCCGAGGTGTAACTATGATATGAAGCTTTGAAATGTATCACTGGGGTTACTTCCTTGTTTTGTGGCAAAAAGTCACGCAATTTCCCTCCCCACCCCTAATTTGCATATGCAAATCAGGATTCGGTTTGGCCGGGCAGAAGGATTCTGCCGAATCCAAATCCTGCTGAAAAAGGCCGAATCCCGGACTGAATCCTGGATTCGGTGTATCCCTAAAATAAACACTGTCATATTGTGAGGGTCCTGTGTGAAAATAACATTAAAAGAGAGCTAAACCCTAAAAATGAATATGGTTAAAAATAGCATATTTTAGATACTGAATTTATTTCACCAGCTTGTCAATAGCAGCAATGATCCAGGACTTCAAACTTGTCACAGGGGGTCACCATCTTGGAAAGTGTCTGTGACACTCACATGCTCAGTGGGCTCTGATTGGCTGTTGAGAAGCTAAGCTTAGGGGTCGTCACTAATTATCCAGCAGAAAATGAGCTTCCCCTGTAATATAAGCTGATGCTACAGGTTTGCTGATTATTAAATTCTGATCCTAATTGCACTGGTTTCTGTGCTGCCATGTAGTAATTATCTGTATTAATTAGGGATGCACCGAATCCACTATTTTGGATTCGGCTGAACCCATGAAATCCTTCATGAAAGATGCTGATTACAGAATCAAATCCTGATTTGTATATGCAAATTAGGGGTGGGAAGGTGGAAAACATGTTTTACTTCCTTGTTTTGTGACAAAAAGTCATGTGGTTTCCCTCCCCTCCACTAATTTGAATATGCAAATTAGGATTTGGTTCGGCCGGCAGAAGGATTCTCCCGAATCTAAATCCTGTTGAAAAAGGCTGAATCCTGGATTTGGTGCATCCCTAGTATTAATTACTAATCAGCCTTATATTGTGACATTTCTATTCTATGTGTACTGTATATTGTGAGTGGGTCCCTAAGCTCAGTAAGTGACAGCAGCACAGAGCATGTGCAGTGAATCAGCAGAAAAGAAGATGGGGAGCTACTGGGGCATCTTTGGAGACACAGATTTATACTGCTAAAGGGCTGTGGTTGCCTTGGGCTGGTACAGAAGCTCAAAACATAATGTACAACATTTCTAGCTACTTCTTTAGTTAAGCTTTAGTGTAAAGTGTGTGTCAGTGTGATCCAGAGTCTACTAACAGCTGAGCATTCTTTCCTAAGGAATTACAAATGAAAATGAAAGTGAGGTGAAGAAACTGTCATCTGAGACGGATTTGGAGAGGGCAGTTAGGAAGGCTGCCTTGGTCATGTACTGGAAATTAAACCCAAAGAAGAAGAAACAGGTGTCGGTGTCTGAGCTGCTGGAAAATGTGGGCCAGGTCAATGCTGAAGGTGAGTGCAAGGGATACCAGCTGCTGTGGGGAGCAGGATTAGCAGCAGTAACATACAGGTCATTAGTTCTATGTCATATCCCAACAGATTCTACCCTTTTTTTAATGTGTCACGTATGAAGTAACGTATATAACCATTTCTCTTATCTTTATGAAATGCCTCACTTAAAACATACCAAGAGGGTTTATTTACTAAACTAAACTAAATAAAATCTGACTTTTAAAAAAATCACGAATTTTTCGTAATTTATTAAACCCAGAGGATGGAAAAGTCCAAATCAGAAAATCCGGCATCTCAGACCTGTCGAGGTTGCATATAAGTCAATGACAGAAGTTCACATGATTTTTTGATGTGCGCTGGGTTTCGTGCAAAAAACATAAGAATTCTGAGTTTTCGGGTGAAAAAATCAGAAAAAAACGTGAAAATCTGATTTTTTTTTACCGCAAAGAAAGTTTTTGGAAAAATGTAATAATAAATAAGCGTAAAAAAATTATATTTGATCAGAGTTTGTAACAGAAAATGTTGAGATATAATCGGACTTTGATAAATACCCCCCCAAATGTCACTTAAATAGCTTTTATTTAGACAGAGTTTACGTGTCACCTCCTATTATTACAGATTATCGGAACAAACTGATACCACTGCCGTTTTCGTGACTTTATAAGAGATAATGACCTCCAGATTAAATATGGAATTTTTTTTTCTAGATGGAAAGAACGAGCCTGGCCCCATTCCCAAGGCAGCACAGAAGCAGCGGAGGATCCTGGAACGCTTAGTCAGCAGTGAATGTGAGCAGATGATTGGTTCTCTTCTACTGTGCATGTTCCCTAGTGTGGAAGCTAATGCTTTGTATACAGGATATGGATTGTGTTCTGGATGATGGCGTTACAAATATTGTTTGTGCACAGTCATTTCCCCAGGGTTACACCAGTGCTTTCTTTTATTTGTATTTACTTCAGGGATATCCAGCATGTTAAAGGAACAGTAACACCAAAACATGAAGCACTTTAAAGTAATTAAAATATAATGTACTGTTGTCCTGCACTGGTAAAACTGGTGTGTTTGATTCTGAAACTCTACTATAGTGTATATAAACAATCTGCTGTGTAGCCATGGGGGCAGCCATTCAAGCACAGGATACACAGTAGATAACAGATAAGTACTACTATAGTTTATATAAACAAGCTGCTGTGTAGCCATGGGGGCAGCCATTCAAGCACAGGATACACAGTAGATAACACATAAGTACTACTATAGTTTATATAAACAAACTGCTGTGTAGCCATGGGGGCAGCCATTCAAGCACAGGATACACAGTAGATAACAGATAAGTACTACTATAGTTTATATAAACAAGCTGCTGTGTAGCCATGGGGGCAGCCATTCAAGCACATGATACACAGTAGATAACAGATAAGTACTACTATAGTTTATATAAACAAGCTGCTGTGTAGCCATGGGGGCAGCCATTCAAGCACAGGATACACAATAGATAACAGATAAGTACTACTATAGTTTATATAAACAAGCTGCTGTGTAGCCATGGAGGCAGCCATTCAAGCACAGGATACACAGTAGATAACAGATAAGTACTACTATAGTTTATATAAACAAGCTGCTGTGTAGCCATGGGGGCAGCCATTCAAGCACAGGATACACAATAGATAACAGATAAGTACTACTATAGTTTAAACTTTATATAAACAAGCTGCTGTGTAGCCATGGGCCAGCCATTCACAGCAGCTTATTTCTATAAACTATAGTAGTGTTTCTGAAGCAAATACACCATTTTTGCCAGTGCAGGGCAACACTACTACATCTATTCATTCTATAAATACACTAATTTTTCGATGTTACTGTTCCGTTAAACTTCATCTACCAGTGTTTGTTTATGCATGCACATGTCTATGACCCATGTCCCATGTATTGTGTGACTCACAGACGTCTGTCCTTGATTAAACAATTCATTATATTACATTATTCTCCCAACTGTAACACAAAGTGTTTGAATCTCTGCATTATTGCTTCCGGAATGCTGTATTTAAATATTATATTATATACATTGAATATTGTTCACCTATTCAGCAGACCAGAAAATGCTGTTATATCATTTCTGGAAGGACACACGCCCATGACAGGGATACACAGCATAAAGTATATTAATGTGACCTGGAAACCTTTTAAATGTGGTATACGTCTGCAGAATTTGTATAAAACAACTATATTAAAGCGTTTGTTCCCTTAGTGCAGCGATCCCCAATCAGTAGCTCGTGAGCGACATGTTGCTCTCCAACCCCTTGGATGTTGCTCGCAGTGGTCTCAAACCAGGAGTTTATTATTGAATTCCAGGCTTGGAGGCAAGTTTTGGTTGTATAAAAACCAGGTGCACAGCCAAACAGAGTCTCAATGTAGGTTGTCAATCCACATAGGGGCTACCAAATGGCCAATCACAGCTCTTATTTGGCAGCCCAAGCACATTTTTCATGCTTGTGTTGCTCCCCAACTCCTTTTACTTCTGAATGTTGCTCACAGCTTCAAAAGGTTGGGGATCCCTGCCTTAGTGAGTCATGACCATCTCTTTATTGAAGTGAAAGTGAACCCATCTGATGTAGATGATATAAACAGGTATGGGACCTGTTATCCAGAATGCTCGGAACCTGGGGCTTCCTGGATAACAGATATTTCCATAATTCGGATGTTCTTGCCTTACGTCTACTAGAAAATCATGTAAACATGAAATAAACCCAATAGGCTGGTTCTTCTTCCAATAAGGATTCATTATATCTTAGTTGGGATCAAGTACAAGCTACTGTTTTATTATTACAGAGAAAAAGGAAATCATTTGTAAGAATTTTGGATTATTTGGATAAAACTGTGTCTATGGGAGATGGCCTTTCAGTAATTCGGAGCTTTCTGGGTAACGGTTTTCCGCATAACGTATCCCACACCTGTATATCATTGCATAGAACCTAACCTATCTATTTAGTATATACTGGTGACCTGGAATTTCTTGTACAGGTATGGAACCTGTTATCCAGAATGCTCAGGACCTGGGGTTTTCCAGATAATGGATCTTTCCATAATTTGGATCTTCATACCTTAAGTCTACTAGAAAATCATGTAAACATTAAATAAACCCAATAGGCTGGTTTTGCTTCCAATAAGGATTAATTATATCTCAGTTTGGATCAAGTACAAGATACTGTTTTATTATTACACAGAAAAAGGAAATCATTTTTAAAAATTTAGATTCATTTATTAAGATGGAGTCTTTGGCCTTTCCATAATTCGGAACTTTCTGGATAAGGGATTTCCGGATAAGGGATACCATACCTGTAAAACAGTCTTTTTCTTTTTGGCTTTGGGCAGGGCGCCCCACTCCGGTTTTGTTCCCCGAGTATGTTATACCATCACCGCATAAGCCAAGTTTTTATTATTTTCCAGCAAAGAGCTTCATTGCGTTAGATGATTTTGTTGAAATCACCAAGAGATATGCAAAGGGGATAGTCCCAAGCAATTTGATTATACATGATGATGAAGATGACGAGTTTGCTGGGAAGAGCCCAGAAGAGCTGCCTCTGCAACAAAAGGTAAATGACTCTACTTTTTTATTACCATTAATGTGTAACAATACCACTAAATTAAAAGCGCAGTTGGATTTGGGATACATAATGATCCCTAGATGGTGCTGTTTGTTTAGTGCAGGACAGTCCTTACACTTCCCTGTAGTCTTTCCTCCCAATATAGACATCTAGTTAAAGGGGAACTATCACGAAAATGAAAATTTAATATCTTCATCATACTGAAATAACAAAACTTTCTAAATACAACCAATTAAAAATTCTGTAGCGTTTCTGAAATAATCAAGTTTATCTTCACGATTCCTCTCTCAGCCTCTGTTTCTCTTGATTCTGTCTTCATGCAGCAGTTGGGTGTCAGATGAATGATCAATATATCTTATGGGGGGCTCCTTTTGCCTAGAAGATGTATTAGAGCTCACTCTTTTAAAATCACCAGACATCATGGGGCAGATGTATTAAGGGTCGAATATCGAGGGTTAATTAACCCTCGATATTCAACTGACAAATTAAAATCCTTCGACTTAACCCTCGATATTCGACTGGCGAATTAAAATCCTTCGACTATCGAAGTTGAAGGATTTTACGCAATTCTTTCGATCGAACAAACGATTCGAAGGATTTTAATCCATCGATCGAAGGATTTTCCATCAATCGAAGGATTATCCTTCGATCGAAGGATTATCCTTCGATCGAAGGATTATCCTTCGATCAGAAAAAACTTGGAAAGCCTATGGGGACCTTCCCCATAGGCTAACATTGACTTTGGTAGCTTTTAGGTGGCGAACTAGGGGGTCGAAGTTTTTTCTTAAAGAGACAGTACTTCGACTATCGAATAGTCGAACGATTTTTAGTTTGAACCGTTCGATTCAAAGTCGTAGTCGAAGGTTGAAGTTGCCAATTCGATGGTCGAAGTAGCCAAAAAAATACTTTGAAATTCGAAGTATTTTTTATTCTATTCCTTCACTCGAACTTAGTGAATGGGCCCCCATGTCTCTCTACATGCAGGATTTGTGCAAAAGGCAGTTATTTTTTTACATTTTGTTTGTAAAGGAGCCCCCTATAAGATATATTGGATCTAACTGTCATTGAATATCTGACACCCAACTGCTGCATGAAGACAGAATGAAGAGAAACAGATGCTGAGAAAGGAATAAACATAAACTTGATTATTTCAAAAAATATGCAGAATTTTTAATTGTTTGTGTATAGAACGTTTATTTTTTCAGTATGATGAAGCTTATATAAAATTTTCATTTTCACGATAGTTCCCCTTTAAGCTGGTCATACAGAAAGTTGATGAGGTCACCAAGCAGGTCTCCAACTTTTCTCAGCCTGTGTATGGCCACCTTTACTGTACAGTATATAGTAAATATAATACAGTTCTCAGTTCTGCCAAGACAGAGGCATTGTTATATGTGTACAACCAGTAGACTGCACTCAACTCAACCACAGAAAGATACAAGTGGTTTGCATTTTTGTTGGAGATGAACACATTCTTACAGGCTTATACTCAAGAAGTAGTCATGAGTGGTTAAATAAAATAGAATCGCAAAGCAATTGATTGAAAAGCCACACAACGACCCTCCAGCAACAATCAACAGGTTTTAAATTTGCAAATGAGCTCACAAGCAGCAGAGCAAGGTAGGTACAAAAAAAGCTAAAGGAGTTGTTAACCTTTAAATAAACTTTTAGTATGTAGAAAGCCATTGGCTTTCGTTTTTTATTATTTGAGGTTTTTTGTTAGTTATTTAGCTTTTTATTCAGCAGCTCTCCAGTTTGCAGTTTCAGTAATCTGGTTTCTATGGTCCAAATTACCCTAGCAACCATGCATTGATTTAAATAAGTGACTGGAATAGATATACTAAATTCCAAATTCTATAGTTAGTATAGATATGGGTATATATAATTTATGTGAAAGTATGGAGGGGTCAGTGTGTATGGATGCTGGGTTTTCATTTGGAGGGGTTGAACTTGATGGACTTTGGTCTTTTTTCAACCCAATATAACTATGTAACTACGTAACTATATATACAAGAGGTCCTGAATAGAAAAATGAATAATAAAACAATTACTTTGTAGCTTTACAATAATTATAAAAAAATTGAAGGCCAATTGAACATTTTCTTGGAATTGGCCACTAGGGTGAACTGCCCCATTAAAGTCTAATGATAAACTGTCAGTTTCACTCTGGGCACCCACTATAACCTAAGTAATAAGTAATATTTAGTTACAACCTGCAGGTTTTCATGTTGATCCTATATGGAGAGACTGTTGAGATGGTGTAGAGAAGATACTTAAAAGCATGTCTGTTTGACTTTAACTAGGAATTCCTTCAAGGCATGTGAATAATAAGGTGTTCCAACACTGACTTTTCAAAATGCTGTGTAGTCTAGGCTCCGTTTCATCATTACTGTGTGTTTCATTGAGTTTTTCTCTGCTCACCAGATCATGAAATACCCCCTTCATGTCATTACGGAACTGAAGGAGTACCTGATTGAAGCCGCCTCCAAGGCTGGAATGCACTGGCTGTCCACTATCATCCCTACTCATCACATCAATGCCTTGATCTTCTTTTTCATAATCAGCAATCTCACCATAGATTTTTTTGCCTTTTTTATCCCTCTGATCATTTTCTACCTGTCCTTTATTTCCATGGTGATTTGCACACTCAAGGTTTTCCAGGACAGCAAAGCCTGGGAGAATTTCCGCACTTTGACTGACTTGTTGCTTCGATTTGAGCCCAATCTGGACGTTGAGCAAGCCGAAGTGAACTTTGGTTGGAATCACATGGAGCCGTATTTGTACTTCTTAATATCCGTTTTCTTTGTCATCTTCTCCTTCCCAATCACAGACAGACACTGGATTCCTTGCTCAGAACTGGCCACCATATCTATATTTTTCACCATCACCAGTTACTTGAGTTTAAGCACTAGTGCAGAGCCTTACACCCGTCGAGCCTTGATAACAGAAGTGGCTGCTGGTGCCCTCTCCCTATTGGATCTTTTGCCAATATCTCTGCCCTACATCAAGACTCTTAGTAAAACATTTTTTACGGTGCCTATTGGCCACTTTATCGTATTTCACATAAGCGTCCCGTGCCTTCTCTTTCTGTATTTGTTCTATCTGTTCTTCAGAATGGCGCAGCTGAGGAATTTCAAAGGTTTCTACTGTTACCTGGTGCCCTACTTGGTTTGCTTTATGTGGTGCGAATTATCTGTTGTAATTGTACGTGAATCCACTACTATCGGCCTTATCCGGGCATCTGTAGGCTATTTCCTTTTTCTCTTTGCTCTGCCTATACTTATTGTGGGCATCGTGGTCATGTGCATTGTCCATTTCATAAAGTGGTTTATTTCCCTAGAGCTGACAAAGATTGTGGTAACTTTACTTTTATGCACCGTTCCAGTGCTTCTCCGTTGGTGGTCTAAAGCGAACTATTCCTTAATCAATATGGTTAAATCCCTAACTAAAAGCTCCATTGTGAAGCTTATTCTGGTTTGGATCACCGCCATAGTAATGTTTTGTTGGGTATACGTCTATCGATCTGAAGGTATGAAGGTTTATAATTCTACTTTGACTTGGCACCAGTATGGCTTCCTGTGTGGGCCCAGAGCATGGAAAGAAACCAATATGGCACGGACCCAGATACTGTGCAGTCATTTGGAAGGGCACAGGGTAACTTGGACAGGCAGGTTCAAATATGTCCGGCTTACAGAAATTGACAACAGTGCAGAGTCTGCGATCAATATGCTTCCTCTTCTTATAGGAAATTGGATGAGGTGTTTGTATGGCGAAGCTTACCCAGCGTGTGATCCACAGAATGTCCCCATAGCAGAAGAGGAGCTTTGCCGCTTAAAATTCCTCTCTAAGAATTCATGCCACATGAAAAGATTTGACCGGTACAAATTTGAGGTTACCGTGGGTATGCCTTATAACGGGGTAAACGGGAGCAAGGTGATGGAAGAGGACGACATAACGAAAGATATTGTGCTGAGGGCAAGCAACGAGTTTAAGCAAGTGCTACTGAACCTGCGGCAGAGCAGCATCATAGAGTTCAGCACCATCCTAGAGGGCCGCCTTGGCAGCAAGTGGCCGGTTTTTGAACTGAAAGCCATAAGCTGCTTAAACTGCATGGCAAATCTTACGCCAGCCTCCAGACATGTGAAAATAGAGCAAGACTGGAGGCGAGATGTCCATACGGCTTTGAAGTTTGCCTTTGATTTCTTTTTCTCCCCGTTCCTCTCAGCCGTTTGAAAAAAAGTCATTATTGGACTGATACGCACAGAGGGAGTCACTGATAAAATAAACCAAAGTGTTATTTCTTTACACTATCTAGCTCTTACTGTAAGTATACCCTACTGTTTGCACTTTCACTGGGATTCAACTACTCTAGCGTTGGGTGTGTGTTCCTTCAGGACTTCTCTACTTTCAAAAGCTGCCTTGTTATTGGATGCATGTGAGTGTGCTGATTCTAAGAAATCTAAGGGATCTCCATTAAGAGCAATTATCTAATCACAGGGTGCCCAAAAGGTAGATTGTGATCTGCCTGTAGATCTTGGACTGGTAACGAGTAGATAGCATCATTGTTGATCAGAAACTCCCATTTCATCACTGAGTTTAATGCTATTAAAGGAAATGTAAACCCTTGAAACAAATTTATGTCAATGTGCTCAGAGCGCTCTACTGAGAACTTTTGCAATGGATAGCTTTGTGCCTAAGAGCATCCCAGCAGCTACAGTCCATTTGATGAATGGTGTCTGGTTAAGAGAGGTCTAAATCAGATCATTACAGCTGGGAAAACCGTTAAATGACAATTAGTGGTGATACGCCTTTTTCAGCAGGAATCAGCATTTTTTTAGCAGGATTTGGATTCTGCCAACTCCTTCTGTCCAGCCGAACCGAATCCGAATATGCAAATTAGGGTCGGGGAGGGGAATAGCATGACTTTTTGTAACAAAACAAGGAAGTAAAGTTTTCCCCTTCCCAACCCCTAATTTGTGTTTGTTATTCGGGTGAATCTTTTGCAAAGGAGGGGGGTTCGGCATCCCTAATTATAACTCATTTTCTATGCAAATAATATTCATTGAACTGTCACTACACAAGATTGAAATGATCATGATACCTGATGTGTGTTGTTTTGTATACCAAATAGGAACAAATATTGGACGTGGACTTAAATACAATTAAAATGTCTTATCACAAGTCAGTCGTCTTTGTGCTTTTTAAAGGAGAACTAAAGCAAGAGGGTATGCTATTAATACCCTTGGCCAGTCCATGTATGGCCAACGTTCCATTCTACTTGAATTCCTGCTGACAATGATCTTGTGCAGGAATGTTGGGAATATGAGGACACAGTATGTTCCCCATCTAAGCATAGTGTGGAATGGGAATGAGAGTATCTCTGTTGGGGCAACTGCTGACTAGTTTATATATAATAATTATATTATTTGTTTTATTCGTTTAGTTTATTTACTAATCGTTATGGCCTTGCCCATCCTTTTTTTTAAAAAAAAATTGCGTGGAGCTGGAGGTCTTGGTCTAAATGGAGTCTACGACTATGGGCACACAGGCTGTAGTCAGGCTGCATAGTATTGCAGGCAGAGAGAAGCAGATCTACTCAATGGAGCAGGGGCACTGAGTAGATCTGCTTCTCTCTGCCTGCAATACTATGCAGCCTGACTACAGCCTGTGTGCCCATAGCCTACTAAAGGATTTTCTGATCCCCTGCTAAAGGGCTCCATGGATTTCTTTTATGGCATTATTTATACTGCACAAACCTATGAATATCCAGTAAGATATAATATACAATTCATGGTGGGGGGTGGTACTGCAATTAAAGGTAAAACGTTTCCTATTGGTCTATTAAGCCATAGCGCCCGATCAGCAAGTAGCATTTACTGGTCAGCTATTTGAAACATGGTTTGAAGGAGGAAACAGCAGCTAGGAAAAGGGTAAAAAATAGACGGATTTCTTAGAGGAAAGATGTTGTGGCTGGACACCAAGAATTTAATTGTGCCATGAATTATTTCTGGGCTGAAAGGGGCCTCTGAGTATGGCTACACGTTTGCACTACCCAAATGCCAAACTTGGTACCATTCAAGGTAAGAAAGAGTTTAATTACCTCCTTTTCTAGGGTTGAGACCTAGATTAGAACATATTCGAGTACATTGTGTAAATAAACACCAGGGGGCATCCATTTCACTGGGGCTATTAGCTGAACTCTGTTCTAATTACCAAATTAGGGGCAGAATTCACCATTAATTAAAGGAAAACTTTATCCCCAAAATGAAAACTTACACAACAGATAGTTTACATCATATTAAAGGGCATGTAAAGTCTAAAATAAAATAAGGCTAGAAATGCTGTATTTTGTATACTAAATATAAACATGAACTTACTGCACCACAAGCCTAATCAAACAAATGATTTATGCTTTCAAAGTTGGCTACAGGGGGTCACCATCTTGTAACTTTGTTAAACATCTTTGCAAGACTAAGACTGTGCACATGCTCAGTGTGGTCTGGGCTGCTTAGGGATCATCATAAACAAAGCTGCTTGAGTTCTGCATGGCTGGGAAGTAAAATCCCATTTTTCTAGCCTTATTCTATTTTAGAATTTACATGCCCTTTAAAGGAGAATTAAACCCTAAAAATGAATGTGGCTAAAATGCCATATTTTATATAGTGAACTTATTGCACAAGGCTAAAGTTTCAGCTTGTCAATAGCAGCAATGATCCAGGACTTCAAACTTGTTACAGGGGATCACCATCTTGGAAAGTGTCTGTGACACTCACATGCTCAGTGGGCTCTGATTGGCTGTTGAGAAGCTAAGCTTAGGGCTCGTCACTAATTATCCAGCAGAAAATGAGCTTCCCCTGTAATATAAGCTGATGCTACAGGTTTGCTGATTATTAAATTCTGATGCTAATTGCACTGGTTTCTGTGCTGCCATGTAGTAATTATCTGTATTAATTACTAATCAACCTTATATTGTGACATTTCTATTCTATGTGTACTGTATATTGTGAGTGGGTCCCTAAGCTCAGTAAGTGACAGCAGCACAGAGCATGTGCAGTGAATCAGCAGAAAAGAAGATGGGGAGCTACTGGGGCATCTTTGGAGACACAGATCTTTACTGCTAAAGGGTTGTGGTTGCCTTGGGCTGGTACAGAAGCACAAAACATAATGTACAACATTTCTACCGACTTCTTTAGTTAGACTTTAGTCCTCTTTTAAAGGAATAGTTCAGTGTGAAAATAAAAACTGTGTAAATAGATAGGCTGTGCAAAATAAAAAATGTTTCTAATATAGTTAGTTAGCCAAAAATGTAATATATAAAGGCTGGAGTGAACAGATGTCTAATAAAAGAGCTAGAATCCAACTTCCTGCTTTTCAGCTCTATAACTCTGAGTTAGTCAGCGACTTGAAGGGGGGCCACATGGTACATTTCTGTTCAGTGAGTTTGTAATTGATCCTCAGCATTCAGCTCAGATTCAAAAGCAACAGATATGACCCATGTGGCCCCCCCTCAAGTCTCTGATTGGTTACTGTCTGGTAGCCAGGGCAACCAGTCAGTGTAAACAAAGAGAGCTGAAAAGCAGGAAGTTGGTTTCTGACTGACAAGTTATACATCGTCACTCCAGCCTTTATACATTACATTTTTGGCTAACTAACTATATTAGAAACATTTTTTATATTGCACAGCCTATCTATTTACACAGTTTTTATTTTCACACTGAACAATTCCTTTAAGGCACACTGAGGCCTATGTCAAACTCAGGGCAGGGCCACCATTAGGGTAATACAGGGATACTTCTGTGAGGGGCCCCATGGTAGAGGGGATACATGAGATGGGAAGGTGAATTCTTGGCTCACAAAGGGGGTGTGCTTGGCTGTAGGTGGGGATTTAGCATAACAGGGTATGACTGGGGTGTTTCACGGGTGTGACCATGTGCATTTTTTTCCATTGGGACCCTTTATAACTGTTGACAGGGTCTTATTATTGAATCAAAGAGAGTCCAAAGAAGGGCAACTAAGCTGATCAAGGGTATGGATAGTCTCACTTATGAAGAAAAACAAAAGTTTAAAAGGCGCACTCCCAATAACATCAAAGTGAGGTGCAATTCTACCGGGACTCCCCAACAGTCACCATAGCATAATGAACATTCAAGAAAGATAATGCTGTATTTCTATTTTTGTAACTTTTGAATCAAATAAAAGGATTTGGTTTTTTCTTTGTGAGCGTGAAATCTTCATTTTTCTTGAATGTTCAGCTATGAAGAAAGACTGGCCAAATTAGCATTGTTTGCACTGGAGAAAGAGACACTTAAAGGGCAACTTAATGACCTGGAGGTGGGCATTGAAAGTACTGTTTCTATTTTTGTGATGCTGATTCAGTTAATGACTATAAGAGGGACTTGGATGATTTCTTGGACAGACATAATATCAGAGGCTATTGTGATACTAAACTCTATAGTTAGTATAGGTATGGGTATATAGAATTTAATTAAAAGTAGGGAGGGGTGTGTGTATGGATGCTGGGTTTTCATTTGGAGGGGTTGAACTTGATGGACTTTGTCTTTTTTCAACCCAATTTAACTATGTAACTATGTAACTTTTGGCCAAAAATCTTATCCCCAACCAAAGTTGCTGGCTTATAGAGGCCACACTTTGGGTTTGGGGTAACCGTAATTTTTATTTATTGCCTGCCAGAGCTAGGACACTCTCATCAGGAGGGAACTCCCAGTGCGAGCAGCCATGTTGTGCATAGCAAGTTGCGGCATTCACTCATTATACACATGCGTGTGCCACGACATGAAGAAGGGGTTGGATGGTGTTTAGCAAGTGAGGGAATACAGGGTTATGGGAGATAGCTCATAGTACAAGTTGATCCAGGGACAATTTTTCTCCCCTCTGAGGCAAATTGGAGAGGTTTAAAGGTTTTTTTTTTTGCCTTCCTCTGGATCAACTGGCACCTAGGCAGGTTAAATATAGACATAAAAGGTTGAACTTAATGTGTCTTTTTTTCAACCCAACGTACTAGGTAACATACAAAACAACCCATACAAGAGATAACGAGGGTCCAGCCAAAATGAGCTAACAATCTAAACATAAGGAAAAGTAGTAGGGGAATTTTGTCTCCTTAAATGCCCTACAGAAGCAATCTGCTCCAAGTTATTCTAATTTATCTATATGTTATGGCAATAATGCTGATTCTTATGCCTGGAGCATTTACAGCAATGCTGTTTTCCAAGGATGTTCGCAGAGAGCTTTCTGAGCAGCTCATTTTCACTGTTTGCTCCACCTAGTGGCAGAATGCGGAATCTATTAAGTTAATATACATACATTACACATTACACAAAAGCAAAAAAAAAGTGATAGCATTTCTTTTTAAATCATGGCAAGGTTTTCTATTCTAGGATAAAGTTATAATTTCCTTTTAGGGAGAACTATAATGAGTTTCTCTTTTCACAAATACTTATTTGCAATAATAGCTCAGCTTACTGTTTTGGCATATGCCAATTGCTCTAACAAACGTGTGGGAAAATCAATTTTCCACTATATAATTTTGTTTGCAGGGAAAAAATGTGATGCGTGTCATTCCCTGTCTGCAGATAAGCCGCACTCTAACTGCCTGATTCCCGGGAACTGACAGCCATTGCCACTGAAGAGTGACTCAAGCTAATGCCTCTGGCTTTTCTGACGACTCTTCAGGGAACGATAGAATTCAAGGGCATTTGTCATCAGTTGTGACACTTCTGTTCCTAAACAGCAGAAGCATGACATACTGGGTCATCCAAAAGGAACCAGGAGCTTTTCTATGCATGTGTCACAAAAGAATCACCCACCAGAAATATTAGACAGCTCTCCTGGATTCATAGAATCATGACATTTGATAAGATGAATCATTTGTAATGCAATAAATGTGCTGCCTACAATAACAGGCACTATAGAAACCCTGCAGGGGTCCCCAACAAGCCAACACTTGCTCACAAGAGAACCTTGCAAGGCTCAAGCCTAAAGTTTAAGCCCAGGTGTGGGCCCCCGCAAAGGTGTGGAGGCAGGGGGTAGTGCAGCTGTACCTGTATGCAGTTCAGAATCATTGAGTGCCAGTGGTAATATAACCACAAAACTTTTTTTTATTGAAGAACACAATCCACATAGGAGTTGAATGAGAGATAAAGCAGGAACATAGAACATCAGAGGGCAGACATACACACAGCACCAATGGTTGGTTTAAATACCTGCTTGCTAAGAGAGCGAATGCACAGCATCAAACAGGTACTCCCAGGTTTCAGCCTTTACCTTAAGTGGAGCTCAAAGGGTGTCTCCCTAAACACTAGCTCAACAAATAGTACCCAGGATCCTAGTCCCACTTAACAATCCTCGGTGGAGCCTGTACTGCTTTACTAAATAGCCCTTACTATCTTTCACTCCTAGAGTGACCTATTAAAACGAGTAGCCTATCACTGACTAGACCTGACCTTGTCTAGGGTCCACTTTACCCTTCCTGACTGCTCAGGTAAAGGGACTGACAAAATAGACTGTGAGCGCATGTGTGCTTAGCTTATTTATATAACACAATGCCACCTAGTGTCTAAACCTGGGAACTCCAGGAAGAGGGGTCTAGCTCCTGTATAACTAAAGGGGCCCTTCAGTGGTCAAACTTTAGGGAATTGCACAATAAAGGAGGACACTGTTTATCAGTCCCCTACACAGATATAAGGGGTCATTTACAAATGCTGCAAATGAGCCCCTTAGTGCTCCATGATTGGGCAGTTGTGTCCGAGCAGTGCTGCATGTTGAGTCCTGGCTGGGACTCCCTGAAGGACGATCAACACAAATTTATAGTCCTACAGGAACAATGGACTCACCCAGTGCTTGGAACATCCATTTGTATTCTGGGCCAGCAATTTTTTTTAATAATGTGGATAAAATACCACAATAACACAGGGACTGTTATCAATCACGTTTTGGTGTAATTTTATTGAAAAATTGGTATTAACATATTTATTTATTTTTTTCTCACAAAAAAAAAAAAAAGTTTGTGAAAATCACTTTCATGAGTTGCCAACCACCTTACCGGTTACTTTATGCCAGAAAGATTTCAAGCCAAAAGAAACTGCTTAAAATATACATTCAAGGAAACCAGTTTTGTTTTTGTTAAAATATACATCTCTCTGTATGAATGGATATAGGAATTTGGAAAAAGTATGTCTGCCAGTGATTTTTTCAAGCAACAACATTTTTTAACAAAAAATTCAAGTACATACATCGTCAATGTAACTTCAGTTTAGACAACGTGTCTAGAACAATGTCCCCTTTTACCCATGTGTTAATGCAAGTGCATGGACATTTTGTAGACCAGAGCAGAGTTTGTATTTAAGAGTTTTGTTTTCCTTTAAAAATGTTCAGAGCTCTTATCTAAGCACTTTTGCAATTTATATAAATATGTACATACATATTTTTATTTTTCAAGATATTAGCAGTTTATTAGATGACTATGACACAGCAGCTCCACCTGCTGGTCATTTAGGCAGACTAGCTACAGTCAGTGGAAAATTCATTTCTTGAGAAACGAATCATCTTGTGATATTGCTCTACTTACATAATGAATAGTGAGCAGGAAGAAGTCACTTGATGTTTCTGTTTCTGATTTTTTCAAGCAACAACATTTTTTAACAAAAAATTCAAGTACATACATCGTCAATGTAACTTCAGTTTAGACAACGTGTCTAGAACAATGTCCCCTTTTACCCATGTGTTAATGCAAGTGCATGGACATTTTGTAGACCAGAGCAGAGTTTGTATTTAAGAGTTTTGTTTTCCTTTAAAAATGTTCAGAGCTCTTATCTAAGCACTTTTGCAATTTATATAAATATGTACATACATATTTTTATTTTTCAAGATATTAGCAGTTTATTAGATGACTATGACACAGCAGCTCCACCTGCTGGTCATTTAGGCAGACTAGCTACAGTCAGTGGAAAATTCATTTCTTGAGAAACGAATCATCTTGTGATATTGCTCTACTTACATAATGAATAGTGAGCAGGAAGAAGTCACTTGATGTTTCTGTTAAGTTCTAAGCTCTGTAGGCAGTCAGCCTAAATGAACAGCAGATGGAGCCGTTATTTCAAATTCATATTATATGAAAATATTAAAAGTTTAAAAACCACTAATAGCTTAAAATATTATACAGATTGCAAAAGTACTTAAAAAAGTGCAGTTAACAGTTAATTTGCATTCCTTTCCCTAAGAAATACAGGAAGGCTGAAGACACTGATTTGAAGTGAAGCAAGGCTTGATAAAGGGCCCAGTGGGGTCCGAAATGTTGCCCTTGTTTGTACATGGGCTAAATAAACAAGGGATTCACTTGCTTCACTTTAAATCAGTGTGCTGCTGGTTCATTTTTACATTGGATACAGGACCTGTTGGCCAGGAGAAGGTCATCCAGATCAAGCACCTGACACCCATATTGGGTGTACACCAGAAGATACTTGTGTGCTTGAGTCAGCTGGATTCCACAATCAGAAAGCGATATCAGGTGCACGTACCATCAGTGGTCCATCCTCCACCATTGATCCAAAGAAGAAATTTTCTGCCAGACCAGGCTGTTTGCCATAAAATGTACCAATAAAGGCATTTTGAATTGATTGGTGCTGTACGAAAATTTCTTCTGTACACCAGAAGGGTGAGCACTCCAAACTGGATTATTGACTGTTCCTCCATACATGTTCTAAGTCAGGCCATGGTCACCATGATTTTCTACTTAGGTTAATTGACTTTGGTGCAAACAATCAACGTCAAAGCTTTACTGGCCAAAACAATCTTTTTAAGAGGCTACACATGCAGACAATCATAGCTAACTGATATAACTGAATGAAATGTGAGGCTTGCATTTTTCCATTTTACCCAGTATTTTAGCCCATTTAAATGCATAAGCCAGATCCTTTTCAGTACAGCTTTTTATTTATAAGGGAAAACATGAAAAACAGGGCTAAACTGGACCAGTGGGGCACAGGGAGAAGACCAGCCTGCTGCTTGACTGGAACTGGGGGAATATGACTGGGTGTGAATGGTTTGCAAGGAGAGTGAGGTTCCTCTGCACCTGGGATGGTGGATCCTTGAGGTGACACCCACTGGTAGGGCCCAGTCCAACACTGTAAACAAATAAAGGTTTTTACCAAAACTCCAGTGCAGAATGTTTTCATCATAATTTCTTCAATAAGCATGCCAATATTCTATATTCCTTGGCTGTAGACATTGGCACCGTGTTGGAAATTGAATGTTCATGTGTAGGAGAACATGCCCCAAACCTTCTCGTGTGTGTCCTGTGCTTAGATGGCTGCCCCCATGGCTACACAGCAGCATGTTTATATAAACTATAGTAGTACTTATCTGTTATCTACTGTGTATCCTGTGCTTGAATGGCTGCCCCCATGGCTACACAGCAGCTTGTTTATATAAACTATAGTAGTACTTATCTGTTATCTACTGTGTATCCTGTGCTTGAATGGCTGCCCCCATGGCTACACAGCAGCTTGTTTATATAAACTATAGTAGTACTTACTGTATCTGTTATCTACTGTGTATCCTGTGCTTGAATGGCTGCCAGGTGGCTACACAGCAGCTTGTTTATATAAACTATAGCAGAGTTCCTGAAGAAAACACAACACTTCTACCAGTTTATTAAGATCAGAACCTTGTATTTTCATTACTTTAATACACTTTCATTTTTGGTGTTACTGTTCCTTTAATGAGTAAAGCATTGTTGTTCTTATCATGGAGTAATGTAGTACCTTAGCAGCAACAAAGAAATATATACAGATGGTTGAACAATGCCAATAAAAACAGGAAAATGCCCATAAATCAGTATGGCCACAGACCAAAATCAGTTTTTGAAAGCCAAACTATTCATCTGTGGTCACACAAACACTGTTCTCTCCTCTTGCCCAACGGAAAAATACATATTTAAAAAAAAATCGAGCCGCCTCTGAGCAACTTTTTATCTTGTAAAACTGAGTTTCGATCAACAACGCTATAAACCAAATGTCAAACTCCCCATGGACCACATATTCTATAAGTCACCCAGTGGTCGGTCTTCAAATGTTGGGGAATTCATGGGGTTAGGTGGGTGTAGCCATAATTATCCCACAATTGTATATGAGGCTATGGCTATTAATACCCTACACTGCGTTAATGGGGGTTAATACAATGAGATAAATGTAAATAACCAACTATTGGGACAATTATAAATGCACAGATGGAGTTAAGGGAAGTTGACGTCCTTTGCGTAATTGACATAACCAATAATACGTTTTTGTTTGACAGGTTAATAAAGAAATAATGCTATTTCTAAGCATTTTATGCGAGAATATCAAACTTTCAGATGGATAATAGTGCCCACCCCCATTCTGTTATTACACCAGATATATAATATTATATTTACACATGATAAAATCCATAATGAGTGGATTATACAATATAAAAAGCCATTCTTCATACCCTTGAAATTAAGCCGGCACATTACAGTGTGGCCGTGGCAAGAGTGGGTGCACATGCAGTTGTGCTTCACTAGGGTATTTAACAGCATTAGAAAACATATGGACCACGTGGTCCTGTGTACAATTCAGGATATATATTTATATATTGTACGGCTTTATAAAAATGTGTCATTTGCTTGAAAGCAGCGGTAGCGGTGTGCCGGTTAAGCCATTAAAAACATGCATATTATTCCGCGTGGGGTTTATATAGTGAATACAAATCTTTCAGACAGGCAATGGCCACTCAGCCACCCACTTAAGCACAGGCAACCGTCTGATTATTCACAGGGTGATTGCAATATATACATGCTGTAAACAATTATCTGACTGTGTCCTTTATAGAGATATACTGTATATCTTTCAACTCTTGATAGCATTAAAGACTGTGCCACAGTGCCAGGGCAACAATAGAAAACATTCCTTCAGAATGCCCAGTAATAAGTAACAGGCAAGATATAGAAAGGGGGTTACTTATTACTGCTGGAAGAATTTTTTATGAGAAGCCTTCCCATTGATGTTGCCTTCTTCTCGGCACACTGAGAGCATTTTGCACATGTAAGTACTGTTGCTCCCAGCATTGCAACTTCTCTGTGCTCTACACAGGCCCCATATTGGTATCGCAAATTCAAATATTATATAGGAAGAAAGAGGTCCATGAAATAAGGAGCACCTAATACTTGGCTGCACTGATTTCTTGACAATGGACTTTCCTACAACCTCATTCCTCCCCAACGTCATCCTATAGTAATGGAAGACTGTTAGACCAGAACATTTGACTTAGCAGGACCCAATATTCTACCCAGGGGGAGTAATCTTCACCTACCCTCTTCTAATCATCGTCCCATCCCGTAACTTAATTTCCAAGCTTCAGTTTTGATTGCATTTATATACTCAAGGTATCACGAGATACAAATGTTGTTGAGCAACATGAAACTGCACATTGGGGGAAGGATGAAAACCTTCAATGTTTTGGATACAACATGCAGAAGTCCCAAATGAAGGTTCATTATCATTCATCAAGTTGTCTGTAAAGAATTGAGTATTTGTACTGTACCTCAGCTCCAAAAGTCCCTATTTCTCCCTTTGATTGCAAGCTCCGTGATGCCTGGACAATTGTGCACGGAGTAGCGCCATGTCGCAGATACAAATATTATCAGCATTTTTTTTATTGAGAACTGTTTCAGGTCAGTCCGTATATTTAATATATATATATATATATATATATATATATATATATATATATATATATATATATATATATATATATATATATCTATATATATATAACATTCACAATGTAAAACGAGAACAAAAGAAAGAGCTAGTGCCTAAACATGCACCCATAGTGTTAATTTCCTGCCTGCCCTTTTTAAGGCTTTAAAAGAATATATTATGAAACCAAATAAATCTCAGACTCTGTACATGAAGTTGTCATAATATGGCTCATGCATGATCTATCAAGGATGAATATGATTCCAAAAAAAAAAGAAAAAAAGAAATATATATATCATTAATATATATTTCCTTTTCTGTCTCTGTATTTGTAATGATATTTAAGCTCACCATAAAATGTATGCAGTGTTGCTAGGTTACTGAGATGGAATATTATTGCAGTAAGAAGCATGGCCACATCCATAGTAATGTGAAAGAGTTTACAGGCATCCAAAGAACGTTTGAAGATACGGCTGCCTTTCCCTTTCAGCATACAAGTATCCCAAGTATTGCCAAGACCAAGTCAATCTTAATCAATCACATGGCCAAGGGTTCTAAATAAATCAAGGAGGCATCAAGAACCACTGTATAGGGAGGTAATGCAAGAATTATGGTAGAACATTCAATCCCACCGCCAAGAAGACTTTCCTATCAAGGTCACCAACAAAGAAAAGACCTCTGGAAAGGCTAGCTTGGTATTAAATAAAGATTAATCCTAGTGCATCTCTGAGTTCACTTTATCCTGAAATATATACAGATTGTTTGTCGCTGCAATGGCAATGATGTTCTCAGTGGGGTGCCAGGCCGTGTGCAAGATCTTCTTGGTAAAGTCCAAGCTGTCCACACTAATGTCATCCTTTCGCCTCTTGCCGCCTACACACACTCTGCGGGGTTTAAGGATGGCCCGGGGCTTGCTGCTTTCTCTCGAAGCTTCAAGAGTTACATCTCTCTTTGTGTTTCGGTCAAACATACGAAAGAAGTTGTTGTATGCCCCTGTCATGATGACACTGCAAGCAGAAAGGAATAACGCATGGTTCGATCAATTGCAGGCAAAAACGGTTGCAACATTAAACACACAAGATTAATGAATGGGAGACAAAAGTTTATACGCACTGTACAGAATAAAGAAGTATTTCATTGCGGGAATTCATTTAAATGGCAGTAGTGGCAAAACCTTTTCCAAAGAAAGAGACATGGACACCCTGCAGGTATATACCTTGGTTTTATTCACAGCAGGGTTTCCCAAAAATAAACCAAATCAAGCAACGAAAAACACCAGGACAAAGGGCCCCTCTGGAAGCCTAAATATGCTTATTGTCAGTCCCTCAGACACTTCTAGGGCAATTTAACCCAGGATAATCACAAATATTCAATTTACAGCCTTTTGGTGGTTGTTTTATGCTCTCCCAGACTGTACAAACATGACCCACAACTTTGGCAAAGCCATTATGGAAAAGGACCTTGGAGACCTTGTAGATGATAAACTTGGCTGTAACAAGCAATGACAGTCAGCAGCATCAAGGGCAAATAAGGTCTTGAGCTGAATTAAAAAGGGGCAGAGAATCATGGGAGGAGGGGGTCATTCTTCCACTGTATAGAGCACTGGTGAGTGTTGTACATTTTTGGTCTCCATCACTCAAACAGGACATTATTGTATTAGAGAGGGTACAGAGAAGGGCAACTAAGCTGGTGAAAGGTATTGAAAATCTTAGCTATGAGGAAAGACTGGCCAAATTGGGGATGTTCACGCTGGAGAAGAGGCGCTTAAGGGGTGATATGATGACTATGTATAAATATATAAGGGGATCATATAATAATCTCTCTAATGCTTTATTTACCTGTAGGTCTTTCCAGCTGACACAAGGTCACCCATTCCGATTAGAAGAAAAGAAGTTCCAGCTAAATATTGGGAAGGGGTTTGTTACAGTGAGAGCTGTGAAGATGTGGAATTGTCTCCCTGAATCAGTTGTACAGGCTGATACATTAGATAGCTTTAAGAAGGGGTTGGATGGTGTTTAGCAAGTGAGGGAATACAGGGTTATGGGAGATAGCTCATAGTACAAGTTGATCCAGGGACTGGTCCCATTGCCATTTTGGAGTTAGGAAGGAATTTTTTTTCCCCTGAGGCAAATTGGAGAGGCTTCAGATGGGTTTTTTGCCTTCCTCTGGATCAAGTGGCAGTTAGGCAGGTTAGAATAGAGTTAAAAGGCTGAACATGAAGGACATGTGTCTTTTTTCAACCTAACTTACTATGTTACTATGTAACTTCCTGGACAGCAAGCTCACATACACAGCTCCTTCTCGCTTTTCCATGTGTGATGAATCCCAATAGCTACTGGCTTTTCCACGAGCACAGTAACTGTAATTCTTTACATATGCTTTGTAGCATACAGAGAAACAGAGATATACCTTCCCAGCCACTGTTTTATAGTATATATATGTGTCTGTAATATAACTACATGTATAAAACATATGCACATTTCTCTTCATTTAGTACAGTGTGAATAAACCAGTTATATAAACATGTATTTAAGGCAGTTCATGGGCATGTATCAGAATAACAACACAAAGCGCTATTTGGGTCAAAGAAACATTCTGTTAAAAGAGAAGTAAACCCTAAAATGAATATGACTAAAAATGCTGTATTTTATATAGTGAACTTATTGCACGAGGCTAAAGTTTCAGCTTGTCAATAGCAGCAATGATCCAGGACTTCAAACTTGTCACAGGGGGTCACCATCTTGGAAAGTGTCTGTGACACTCACATGCTCAGTGGGCTCTGATTGGCTGTTGAGAAGCTAAGCTTAGGGCTCGTCACTAATTATCCAGCAGAAAATGAGCTTCCCCTGTAATATAAGCTGATGCTACAGGTTTGCTGATTATTAAATTCTGATGCTAATTGCACTGGTTTCTGTGCTGCCATGTAGTAATTATCTGTATTAATTACTAATCAGCCTTATATTGTGACATTTCTATTCTACGTGTACTGTATATTGTGAGTGGGTCCCTAAGCTCAGTAAGTGACAGCAGCACAGAGCATGTGCAGTGAATCAGCAGGAAAAAAGATGGGGAGCTACTGGGGCATCTTTGGAGACACAGATCTTTACTGCTAAAGGGCTGTGGTTGCCTTGGGCTGGTACAGAAGCCCAAAATATAATGTACAACATTACTAGCTACTTCTTTAGTTAAGCGTTAATTCTCTTTTGATGGATTTGGGTCTGTATCAATCTACATGTCTAGGTGCCTGGGAATCTGTAGAAATTCAAGGAAGGATTCAGGCAACATAAGAATTAGTGGAAGTAGGATGGTACCAGGAACAAATATTAAACATTGTACAGGTAAGATGGAAACCTGATAATGTATTTCCCACCTCAGCCCCGTGTGCTGTCACTTTGTAGTTTACAATACGAAATCAGTTTAGAAAGACAAGCTTTTTTTAACACAGTCCGTGACTTACCTGTCTGAACCATTCCATGCACATTCAAACTTGTCAAAAATACAGTCATTTTCATACAGCGAACACAACTTGTTTCTAAGGTAATCGTGGACCTGTAAGAACAAACCAGAACTTAACAGAGACAGAGAATTTTCATAATAGGAACACAAGACAATAAACAGTCTATTATTCTTCGGATGAATTACATCCATGTCGGTACCAATCTGAATTACAGTCCCATAGAATCTTTAATCATTTACAACCAGATTCTCTTCACTTCATGATACTTGTAATTAATGACCTAATTAAAGTATCAGTCTACTGCAGCTTAGAACTTCTATTTAACAGAGCTCCAGATGGTAATATTAACCTGTTAGGGCAGAGACACATGGTGAGATTCGGGGAGATTAGTCGCCTAGCGACAAAACTCCTCTTCTTCAGGGAGATTTATCACCGAAATGCCTTCCCGCCAGCTAGAATGAAAATCGCCGGCAGGATGACTCAGAGCGATTCGTTTTCTGAAGTTGCCCGCAATTTCCTCGTCAGGCAACTTCGGAAAATGAATCGCTCCGAGTGCCATCCCGCCGTCGATTTTCATTCTAGCCGGCAGGAAGGCAGTTCGTTGAGATTAGTCGCCCCGAAGAAGAGGAGATTTGTTGCCCCGAATCTGACCGTGCGTCTCTGCCCTTAGAGCTGCCAGAACCCAAATGAGCTTCAGATTATTTGTCCTCCAAGTTAATGGAACATGTGGGTGATTATTTATTAAAATCCAAATTTTTCTGATTTGTTAAAATACAAAAGTCCGCCCAAACTAGAATCCACGATTTAACATGATTTATTATTAAAAAAGCATGATTTAATTGGATAGGGAGAAAAAATCAATAAAATCATACGATTTTTTTTCGCTCAATGTACCCGGATTTTCAGGCTAATTCCAGTGCAGACCACAGAAACTTCCAAAGGATATGGACTTCTCCCACTGACTTATATACAACCTTGGTAGGCCTGAGATGGCTGATTTTCGGATTCAAATTTTTTGCATCCTCGGGGTATAATAAATCTGGAAAGATTCTAGGTTTTTTTTTTCCACTAAAAATTCAGATTTTATAGTAAAAAAAACTTGAATTTTTCAAGTATTTGACATGCAGACTTTAATAAATAACCCCCTAAGTATTTAAGGGGGGAAATGTCCTTGATTTTAGGGTTATGCAGCAAAAACATCAATAAGCAAGAAAAATATATCTATAGATGCCTGGTATGTGCATTGTTATTTCTATTGCTTTCAAGTTCAGTGTTATTTACTATTCAGCTCAGTCGTTTTGATTAGTAACCAGCAATTCCCCAAGGCTATGGCTGCAAGTCCTGCATGTGGCTAATGTCAAGATTAGGCCCAGGAAAGCTTCAGGCTCACAAATCAGATAATACAGTATTTAGAAATCTCCAAAGTCTTTGTTGAGGTTTTCACACCAATGAGTGGCCCAACATAACAAGTTACAGACAAGTAAACAAATAGCCTCCTTCTATATCGTTAGGTGGTATCCAGGGCAGCAAATAAACGGTCACCCTAAATGGCATTCACGATTCACCCTCCCTTATATTGCTTCGGGCCCTATAGTTTTAAAACCTTTGGGGCAGCACACTGACCTTTATATGTGTCTGCCCTTGTGCCCTGACTTCCATGGCCAAAACAAATTCACATAAGAAAAGAAACAGCTGACTCTAATCTCTCTCAGTATCTACTTAAAGATTATCAAAGGCACCAAACTATAGTTGTGCTTAAAACATTCAGTGACGGAAAACAACTACTGGGTAATGGCTCACCAAGTAGGAAGATTGACCTGGGTGTACAAACCCCAGGTCCGACACTTGAAAAATAACCAGACTTTAGTATTATAAAGGTCAGCAGAGCTTGCACTCACCAAATTGGCCAGGTGGCCCGGGTGCTGTGCCCCGAACCCGTAGCTTAGGCAATGTGAATCATAGGAACTAATTGTGCACACACTCCTGCAGCCAAGGCGGTTGAGGTTAAAACTTGGAAGCTTTATTCCATCATGTTAAAAGATACACGTCCTAACGCGTTTCGTATCAAATGATATGTAATCATATTCCATCATGTTAAAAGATACACGTCCTAACGCGTTTCGTATCAAATGATATCTAATCATATGATTACGTATCATTTGATAAGAAACGCTTTAGGACGTGCAAAATTATTTCCTCCAAAACAAATTCACATATGAATAAACACAAGTTTTGAACTTGATTTGAATATGTCTATATTACTTGAAGTCTCCTCTTGCCTTGCCTTATACTAAAGGCAGGGGGGATATAGAGGCAGCTGTATATTTACAGTGATACTGTCGGATAGAGGTGAATTTGTCAGAGAGCAACACTAGCACCGGCTTCCTTGTATAATGACTGAACACTGTAATCTCATTGTGCCAAGTGGGGAAAAGAGATAATAGTAATCTTCCTTCCTTGCAATCTTCCTCTCTTGCTCAGCAACATGTCATCTCCTCCACCTACTGCCCCTTTGATTTCCCAAGCCCTGTGTCCAGCCTATCAATTACAGATATGAAGCTAAGAATTAAATGACTGTATTTCTCCATGCTACTGAATCTACTTTGTGACAAGATGTGCTTTAGAGATGCAGCAAGTCTCCTACAGAAGATCTGCCCTTTTTTCAGCCCTCTCCTCTATCAACAAGAACCACAAGGATAGTTCTCAAGAAAGTCATAAGGAAAGATTGGTCTCCAGCAGAAATTAAATTGTGCTGCTGAGAACGTGAGATGGGGAGTCATAGGGGCCACATATAAATATTGAAGTGTACCCTTTAGATGTGGAAGGACACGTAGTTTATATATATATACACAGGAGAAAGATGACTCTAAGGTGATACCTAAAAACCTCCACACTCTAGTCAGTATCCTATAAATATGTTTCCCAAATTATTTTTGGTATCCTGTACTTTATTAGTATGTTGTATTAGGGCACTCCCTTACCCTAAACTTTTTTTCCTGCTGTAAACAATGCTGCAGGAAAACTTGATTATTCCATATACTGTAGATAATGCTCTGACTTCATGTCATGGCTTTCCTGGTGGAATCATCTGATTGGAGCACTGATCAGATCCTTCCAACATGATGTACCATGAAGTCTCACAACTCTGGATGTCATTGTAGGTGCAAATTGCTCTTGTGTTCAAGGAGGATCACCAATATGTCTGTGGAAGCAGAGTTTCCTAAACTGTGCCATTTCCCCCACCCCTACAGTCCCATTGTCATTCTATCCATCAGGATATTTGGCCAGTGGACAGTGGGGGAGGGGAATTTGGTTCTGGAAGAGTGTAATGGTATTTTAATTTTACTCTAAATTATGTTCATATTCTGTTGTAAAGTTTTCTAAAAAAATTAACAATAAAGTTGCCAAAAGCCACAGTGGGCCCATCCTGAAAGTAAATTAGGGTAAGATGTAGGGAGAGTTCTTGTAGATACACCTAAAAAGTCAAGTGGTGGGGATGAACTGGTAGTTTTATTTGTTCAGCTTTTTCATTTAATTGTAACCTTGGAACCAAAATACTGAAAAGCAAAAATACGCCTGAATTCTTGTTTGAAACCCACTTCTATAATCTCTTTATGATGCTATGATGAAAACTGATTATTATTACAAAATAAAACCATAGGTAAGGTTGAAAAAAATTAGCTTTCAGATGATCCAGTGAAAGCCAACGATTGTGAGCTTCCAATTGGCTGAACATGGGTAGGAAAATCCAATCTTGGATTTCCCAAGATCCCCCCATGTAAATACCAATTTCTTCCAATAAATACAAAACGACTCCCAAACGCAGTGTGTTCCCAATCCAGCGATCACCAGGCTCTCTTCCACCTCCAAAAATTAAAAGATTAAAAAAAAATCGCTGTGTACCAAAATAATTTGAGGAGGGAAAAAACAGAAAAGTAATATAGTGTAGTATTTTAAAAATATATCTAAAACCACCATATAAGTGTTCAAATACTCATTACGTGACCCATAAATTATTATAGTGAACAGCGAGTTAAATGCCTTTATGGGCAATAAGAAGGCAGAATAAAAGGAGAAAGGGGAAAAGGAAGACTAAAGTCGGAAACGGAATTCACGCTGTGATAAGCTTTGGTTTACTTGCTTTCTTGTGAGTACAATATACCACTAGAAACACTAGGATTTTAGGTGGATAGATCCCACCCCACTAACTACGGATCACTTGTCTGCTGCATTTAACCCGCTGTTCACTATAATAATTTATGGGTCACGTAATGAGTATTTGAACACTTATATGGTGGTTTTAGATATTTTTTAAAATACTACACTATATTACTTTTCTGTTTTTTCCCTCCTCAAATTATTTTGAGGTACACAGCGATTTTTTTTGAACCCATTTCTTCCAAACAGCAACAGTGCTCAAATATCACCTCCTCTAATATCACAGCTACCCACTGAGAAACAAATGAAGCATTTTACCTGGTACGTTTCAAGGGGTTTGGTTTCCATGTTTAGGTCCCATACTTTGACAGTGAGGTAATCCCGTGTGAGCATGTAACGTCCACTGTGGCTGAACTTGACATCTGAGACCGAGGAGATGATCTCTGAGAAGAATGATCGGTTGCTTGGGTCTTCTGGCTCTTCATAAACTGTAATGGCAAACATGGTGTTATATGTGGCTCCCCAAAAAGTGGGAAATGTCTGTATGTTTTATATTACCATTAAATATGGGCTCACAAGTTTTAAGTCCCACCCTCTGAGAGATCTAGAGAGATCTTGTACACTTACCTTGTTACTCTCTGAGATCATCTACATTTAGACATACTCTCCTAGCTCTGTTTCTAATCCAAAGCAATATGGCTGGGTAGCTAAGGCAATTTTTAGAGAATGCCCACCTCCAGGGAACATGATTTTGACAAACCATATTTTATTCTCATCATATTATTACTGGTCTGTTCCTAGAGGGCATCTAGCCTTCAGATACCTCCCAGTGGTGTGATAGGGGATGTGCTACCTCCTTACTTACATTAATTGGTGCTCTTTAACCATGTTTTGTCACAGGAAAACATGTGTTTTCAAAATGCATCAGTTACTAGTGCTGCTCCAGCAAAATTCTGCACTGAAATTTGTTTTTCAAAAGAGCAAATGGATTTTTTTAAAGTTAATTTTGTTAGTTTTCCAGGTGCCCTCAGTCATGTGACTTTTCTCTGATGTACTTCAGTCGCTCATTACTACTGCACTGCAAGTTGGAGTGATATCACCCTTCCTACCCCAGCAGCCTATCAGCAGAACAATGGGAAAAATAACAAAATAGCAGCTCCCATACACTAGACAATAACTCCCTGGTAGATTTGAGAACAGCACTCAAACTAAAAAGCCAAGTCCCACTGCGACTCCTGCAGCTATATTGTGTAGGAGAAACAATAGTTTAGCTGAAAGCAGTCCCATTGTGAAGTGCTGGCTCTTTCTGAAAGCACAGGATCAGGCACAATGACCTAAGATGGCTGCATACACATCAATATTACAAGTAAAAAAATACACTTGTTGGTTGAGGAATAACATTTGAGAGTGAATTATTTGTAATGTAAACAGTGTGATTTCAAATTAAAACTATTAAAACCATAAAAATCAAGACAGAATCCCATTAATTAAATCAGTTCAATTTAGGGACGCATTGCTTCCACTCCACTATTTTGGATCCAGCCAAACCCCCCAATCCTTCGGAAGGATTCATCCTAATAACGAACAAAATCCTAATTTGTATATGCAAATTAGGGGTGCGAAGGAGAAAACTTTTTTTACTTCCTTGTTTTGTGACAAAAAGTCACACAATTTCCCTCCCGCCCCTAATTTGAATATGCAAATTAGGATTCGGATATGGTTCGGCCGGGCTAGAAGGATTCGGCTAAATCCGAATCCTGCTGAAAAAGGCAGAATCCTGGATTCGGTGCATCTCTAGTTCCCTTGGACTATGCATTTAAAGGATATATTGTCCATAGACAGGCCCCAGGGCTGGCAGTTAGTTTTGAGGTAGAATGGATTTTTCGTTATCGGGTTGGGATCATGATTGATTTAAGATATAGAGGCAATGCAAGATAATCTGTAATCAATGTCGGAATGGGACACCAGGGGCCCACCCAAAAACCTTTGACCAGGGGCCCACCAATTAATCTTAGATCAGGGGCCCACTCTAAGTACTATTATTCATCCTCTACTCACTCAACCTCTATTCTCCTAGTCTCTTTTCTTTACATACTATAATCTATTATTTAATCTATTTAGTCTCTTTGTTCTCATAGAAATAGGGAATGGCCATGAAATAGGCCAAATGTTTAGCAGCATGACACCTTGGCCCACCGGGACTTTTCCTGGTATACCGGTGGGCCAGTCCGACACTGTCTGTAATAGTGCCAGCTATCTGCCAAACCAGGGTCATTATTCTGAAATGTCTTTCTCTTGGTTATATCATCATGTTGCCTACAAGAGACACACCATAATCAAGTCTTTGTTCTCATTTGTCACCTCTATTCTCATTTCTAGACAAGATACACCCCAGTATCATCCATCACAGTGAAGTTAATTTGCGCCGTGCCAGTGCCGTTTATAACTTGCCGTAGGTGAAATTCTTTGCACCTAGAAATGACTTTCTTTTGCCTACAACGTTAATTTAAATATGGACTGTATTCTCCCTGCCTGTGCTAAAAATACAACCGCGGCTTTACCCGCTGTCAAACATTCAACGAAGTGTCAAAATCACATTTTTTAAAATCCTCCTTAATTTGTAACATTCTGGCAGCTTCCATGCCCGCAGCTCGCCGTTTGACTGAAGCGCACCAGGTAATTACCATGTCCCCAGCTCTCACATTTTCTCGCCTAATCTCTTTTTAAGTCGGCGTGTCATTGATGGGAGGAATTCTAGGCTAATTATAGCTTGGAATAGATGTAAAAATAGACAGGAAATGGGCAATGAACCGCTTTGTGAGATTTTAGCTAAAGATAAAGATCTCAGCTGGCAATTCATTTCTTTTCCAGTTGCTGGTCAGGATCAAAGTGGGTAAATATTCGGGTTCAGGTCGCGGGCTGCGGGTTCGGGTCTTAGAAATTGCTTCCACGCAGGACTCTACTTTGTGGCTCTCCCACAAATTGGGGCCTGCTCCTTCATTCCTCTGCTTTCTCACTTATACTATTCCTGCCTTCTTACCCAGCCTGCCTCTCTGCATTAAAGGCATACCTCCCAACATTTTGGAAATAAAAAGAGGGACAAAAAAGTTGTCACGATACAGCATAGTGAAATTATTTTTGACTACGCCTATTTTTGTGACCACACCCACTAATTACCATGTTCAATTTAAAAAATTTGGCATTTGAACATATTTCTGTGTTTTTTTCCAATTGTTACAGTTTTGATAATGAAGGTGAATTGTCCTTTAAGCTGTGCGTTTAACTTTTCCCAATTGTAATGTTTTAGAATGGCCACTAAGTGGCAATAGTGTTAAAGAAATGTACTTTTAGTTGTAATATTCACCCCAGCCACTAGAGTGCAAAGGTTATTTAAGGAGAGGACACACCCTGGGCGGGTTCTTTTTCTCCTGGACATCAGCTGGACAGGATCAGGTAGAGTGAGGGTCTCTTAGTAAGAAGTATTAGGTACTTCAGTTAGTTATTAGAGTAATAGCTAGCATGGGTAGCCCAGACCCCAACGAGGTAGTGGCCTAGAGGCCTGGCTAAGCCAAAGATAGGGCAGAAGTGACAGTTTAGGGCCAGATAAACCATCCTGAAGAAGGGACAAGGAAATTCCTATCTGGATTAGGGCAGTGGGGTACGCCGGGCTGCTAGGATCGGAAAGTGGCACACTGGAAAATTCCTCTCCGGAGTAGGGCAGGGGCGTAAAACATATGCCTGGCTGCTAGGACCAAAGGTGGTGCAAGGTCCTGGAAAGGGGTTGTATTTTCACTAATGGAATGCCCTATATGGTTGTGGATGAGTCTGCTAATAAATCACATTTTCTTATACTAATTGGTGTTGGATTCCTGCACTTTAAGTGTAAGCTCTTGGGACTACGTTTTACAGACGCGTGGGCATTTGTGGACATTTATATATAAAACAAAGACAAATCTGCCGGGATATGTGACTTGCAAGATACAGACAGGCTAAAATCTGCTTTTCCTTTTACTCTTCTTAATGGCACCCAATATAGAACGTCCCATGCACTACAAATGCTTATGTCCGATAACTGCTGGAGAAGGTACCAGATTTAAAAAAACTGATTTTGTACAAATATACCCAGCTATTAAACCCCCTCTCTTTCTCTCTCTGGATAAGGGCCAGGGAAATAATCAGAGATGTATCTCAAGTAACAATCGGATGCCAAACAACAACAACACTACTGGCAAGGTACAGCGAGCATTAGGCATTGGGAAAGGTCACTATCATTAAGCAATTGAAATTTCTGACTATAATGCGTGGGGCATGGAGAGAACACTGCATTTACTGAAAGGCTTGGCAAATAAAGGGCATGTGCATTTTGTATAACTTATACGCCTTTAGACCCCATACACGGGCCAATAAAAGCTGGAGACAGACGAGTCGGCAGCTTATCGGCCCATGTGTGGGGCCCTCCGATGGGCTTCCCTGATTGATATTTGCCCGAAAGTCACCCAGATGTTGATCAGGCAAAAAATCTGGTTGGATTGCGGCTTCATCTGTTCGTTGATACGGTCCCGTGATCCGACCGTTTGTATTGCCTTTATTCTGATCTGATTGTTGGGCCCTAGATCCGCTCGTTTGGTGACATCGCAAAACGAGCGGATCTCCATATGTGTATGGCCACCTTTAGGGGGTTATTTATGAAAGTACGAACTTATCTCAATATTTTCTGCTACAAACTCAAATCAAATCCACTTGGGTTTTTTACCCTTATTTATTACGAAAATTTGCTTTGCGAGAAAAAATGGATTTTTATGATTTTTTCGGATTTTGCATCCATTTTTCAGCCGAAAACTCAGAAAAATTCGGGGTATTGCACGAAACCCATCGCACATCAAAAAATCATTTGGATTTCTCCCATTGACTTATATGCAACCTCGACAGGTCTGAGATGCCGGATTTTGTGATTCTGACTTTTTCATCCTCTGGGTTTAATAAATTCCGAAAAATGAGTGATTTTTTAAAAGTCTGATTTTATAAAAAAAAAAATCACAAATTATTCGTGATTTTTGCATTTGGAGTTTAGTAAATAATAATAGTGTTGAATTAAGGCAGCTTCATACCTATGAACAATATTCTCTGCACACAGTAATCTACTGTATATCCTCATGCAATATAAGTAATAACCAAATAACAATAAAGGTATGGCACTTGCTATCCAGAATGCTTGGGACCTGGGTTTTTTTTCAGATAAAGGGTCTTTCCATGATTTGGATCTCCATATTATACTACAGGTATGGGACCTGTTATCCAGAATGCTCAGAATGCTTTCTGGATAACGTATCTTTCCATAATTTGGATCTTCATACATTAAAGTGGACCTGTCACCCAGACATAAAAAGCTGTATAAAAAGTCCTTTTCAAATTAAACATTCTAAAAATTCTATTTTTTATTAAAGCATGCATAGCTGTTGTAAGCTCATTTAAAAATCTCAGCTGTCAATCACATAGTGTCTGCCCCTCCTCTATGCCTTAGGCATAGAGGCGGGGCAAGCAATTACTTTCACTTTCCATTCAGCACTTCCTAGATGTCACTGCTCTCCCCACATTCCCCTGTTCTCTTCATCATTTAATTGTGTAACCAGGACATGGGCATGGACATCAGGTCCCCCATTCTGGTGCACAAACAAGATTCTGAGATGATGCAAGACTTGCCTTAATAACAGTGTCCACAAAATGGCTCCTGCCTGCTTGTTATAATTATGAATTCCCAGACTGATGGAAACACGATTCGAATAATTTATATTGTGTCATTAAAGATCATTTGGCTTGACTGATGTGATAAAATAGGATTTTGAATAATTTTTTTTGGGTGGCGGGTCCCCTTTAAGCCTACTAGAAGATCATGTAAACATTAAATAAACCCAATAGGCTGGTTTTGCTTCCAATAAGGATTAATTATATCTTAGTTGGGATCAAGTACAAGCGACTGTTTTATTATTACAATGAAAAAGGAAATCATTTTAAAAATTTTGCAATATTTGGAAAATGGAGTCTATGGGAGGACGAGCATCCAGTAATTCGGAGTTTCTGGATAATGGGTTTCCGGATAATATATATATATATATATATATATATATATATATATATATATACACATATATATACACAGTGGTGTGCAAAACTATTTGCCCCCTTCCTGATTTCTTATTCTTTTGCATGTTTGTCACACTTAAATGTTACTGCTCATCAAAAACCGTTAACTATTAGTCAAAGATAACATAATTGAACACAAAATGCAGTTTTTAAATGAAGGTTTACGTTATTAAGGGAGAAAAAAACTCCAAATCTACATTGGCCTGTGTGAAAAAGTGATTGCCCCCCTTGTTAAAAAATAACTTAACTGTGGTTTATCACACCTGAGTTCAATTTCAAAGGTTATAAAGCCATTTCTAAAGCTTTGGGACTCCAGCGAACCACAGTGAGAGCCATTATCCACAAATGGCAAAAACATGGAACAGTGGTGAACCTTCCCAGGAGTGGCCGGCCAACCAAAATTACCCCAAGAGCGCAGAGACAACTCATCCGAGAGGCCACAAAAGACCCCAGGACAACATCTAAAGAACTGCAGGCCTCACTTGCCTCAACTAAGGTCAGTGTTCACGACTCCACCATAAGAAAGAGACTGGGCAAAAACGGCCTGCATGGCAGATTTCCAAGGCGCAAACCACTTTTAAGCAAAAAGAACATTAAGGCTCGTCTCAATTTTGCTAAAAAACATCTCAATGATTGCCAAGACTTTTGGGAAACTACCTTGTGGACCGACGAGACAAAAGTTGAACTTTTTGGAAGGTGCTCGTCCCGTTACATCTGGCGTAAAAGTAACACAGCATTTCAGAAAAAGAACATCATACCAACAGTAAAATATGGTGGTGGTAGTGTGATGGTCTGGGGTTGTTTTGCTGCTTCAGGACCTGGAAGACTTGCTGTGATAGATGGAACCATGAATTCTACTGTCTACCAAAAAATCCTGAAGGAGAATGTCCGGCCATCTGTTTGTCAACTCAAGCTGAAGCGATCTTGGGTGCTGCAGCAGGACAATGACCCAAAACACACCAGCAAATCCACCTCTGAATGGCTGAAGAAAAATAAAATGAAGACTTTGGAGTGGCCTAGTCAAAGTCCTGACCTGAATCCTATTGAGATGTTGTGGCATGACCTTAAAAAGGCGGTTTATGCTAGAAAACCATCAAATAAAGCTGAATTACAACAATTCTGCAAAGATGAGTGGGCCAAAATTCCTCCAGAGCGCTGTAAAAGACTCGTTGCAAGTTATCGCAAACGCTTGATTGCAGTTATTGCTGCTAAGGGTGGCCCAACCAGTTATTAGGTTAGATTTGGATTTCTTTTCTCCCTAAATAATGAAAACCCTCATTTAAAAACTGCATTTTGTGTTTACTTGTGTTATTTTTGACTAATAGTTAAATGTGTTTGATGATCAGAAACATTTTGTGTGACAAACATGCAAAAGAATAAGAATTCAGGAAGGGGGCAAATAGTTTTGCACACCACTGTATGTATATATATATATATATATATATATATCTATATAATGCAAACGGCCATGATTTCAGTTGGTCTGCATGAACCCCCCTTGTTGTCCTTACGTTTGCAGTGCCTGTCACACAGCGCCGAGGCTCTCATGTCGCACAGTCGCAATGATCCCTTGCTGCTGCTGTACACAAACAGGTTGCAGTGATGAGGGTGAAACTCGGCCGCCGTAATGACTTCTGTCAGGTCCTCCATATTTGCAGGCTTGATATCGACAATGTCTGAATTGGGCTTTTATTAGGGAAAATAACTTTTCTTTTTGAAGCAAAGCAAAGAACCAGACACACAGACTGATGTTTTGCATTTCTTTTTCCTGTAAATCATATCATGATGGGAAAACCCATTTTCTCCTACAGTAAATGGCATCCATTAGGCCTATTATCCAAATTGCTAGCTTTGTAGTCATTAGCTATGTTTGATGGTAATGGATCCATCCAATGGATAGTCAGTGCCTATTCTGGGCTGCCCTGTGCTTTGTTATTTTCCCACAGCAAACATTGTGATGTTACTGACAGTCAGTACAAACTGGCGGCCTCTTTATGTATCTGGAACAATATCATCCTCCTAACACTACTATCTGGGGGTACAGCCCGTACAACTTTAAAGGAGAACTAACCCCTAAAAATTAATATGGCTAAAAAATGCTGTACTTTATATAGTGAACTTATTGCACCAGCCTAAAGTTTCAGCTTGTCAATAGCAGCAATGATCCAGGACTTCAAACTTGTCACAGGGGGTCACCATCTTGGAAAGTGTCTGTGACACTCACATGCTCAGTGGGTTCTGATTGGCTGTTGAGAAGCTAAGCTTAGGGCTCGTCACTAATTATCCAGCAGAAAATGAGCTTCCCCTGTGATATAAGCTGATGCTACAGGGCTGATTATTAAATTCTGATGCTAATTGCACTGGTTTCTGTGCTGCCATGTAGTAATTATCTGTATTAATTACTAATCAGCCTTATATTGTGACATTTCTATTCTATGGGGCAGATTTATCAAGGGTCGAATTTCAAAGTTAAAAAATGTCGAAATTCGACCATCGAATTGGCCAAATTTGATACTCGAACTTTTCTTTTTGAATTTTTAGGCCGTGTTCGGTCGAAAGTAAAATCGTTTGATCGATCATAGCAATAGTTCTAATCGATCAATTCAAACGATTTAATCGATCAATCGAACAATTTTCAAAAAAAAACTTTGACTTTTTAAAACTTAGCCAAATTTTGGCTCTAGGTTCTAGGAGGTCCCCATAGGCTAACATAGCAATTCCCTCCTTAAGACTACAATTAGGTATCTATTTCCCTTGCTCCCATCCACAGGGAAATACAGTAGTTTCAAATCCAAAGGAAAGATACTATTAGGCGCAGAGCATCTACTGCAAATGTGTCTTTATTCACCACAACATTTATCGAGCTATATAAGCTCTTTCTCAAGTTACTATAAATAAAAAAACAGAACGGTTATTTTCCTTGAATACTTTTTTGGGTTAAAAGTCCTTAAAGGGCATGTAAAGGCAAAAAAACTAAATCCCATTTTTACGTTCTTTAATGAAAAAGAAACCTATCTCCAATATACTTTAATTTAAAAAATGTGTACATTTTTTATAACAAAATCTGACTGTATGCAGTGAAATTCTCCCTTCATTTACTGCTGGGGATAGGAATTGTCAGACGGTCCCTAACTGCTGAGCAGGGAAACAATCATACTTATGAACAGCAGGGGGAGCCCCCGCCTTACTTCCCAGCCATGCAGAACTCAAGCAGCTTTGTTTGTTTCCCTGTAGAGCAGTCGCCGACTGTGTAGAGATTAATACTGAATTTTATTTTTGCCTTTACATCCCCTTAACTGTTTCCAACTCCAGCTGCAGGGACAAAGATCATGGAGCCAGATTTAAACAGATAAACTGGGATTCTATTTGGAGGATTATTTTACTGCAGCCACTGGTTCTGCAGAGTTGGAGAAAGTTTGTATTAAACAATACAAAAACTATAAAATCCACATTAGATTACATGACAACACAGGACCCAGGGCAGTCTGTATATTCTGATTATTAATCAGTCTTGCTGTATCGGCTTCTGGCAGATATTATTTGACTTGTGCTGTTTTGATATTTATGACGATCCCTAAGCAGCCCAGACCACACTGAGCATGTGCACAGTCTTAGTCTTGCAAAAATATTTAACAAAGTTACAAGATGGTGACCCTCTGTGGCCAACTTTGAAAGCATCAATTATTTGTTTTATTAGACTTTTGGCACATTAAGGGGCACATTCACTTAGTTTGAGTGAAGGAATAGAATAAAAAAAAACTTTGAATTTCATTATTCGAATTTGAAGGATTTCCATGCGCCAGTCGAATATCGAGGGTTAATTAACCCTTGATATTCGACCATATGTAAATCTGCCCCTCAGTTCATGTTTATGTTTAGTATACAAAATACAGCATTTCTAGCTTTAGTCTATTTTAGACTTTACTTCCCATTTAAAACAGAATTAAATGCATAAAAGTGTCAGCCCTGCAGTCCACGTATCTTATAATTTAGGAGGCAGTAGTTGTGACATTTAATGATCAGTATTGATTACAAAACATGGCGGAGGTTGCTGCATAACCCTGTTCCAATACAATTCCAGGCAAATAATTACACTATTTTCACTCTCATTATCTGAAGCTCAGAGGGGACGGAACTTGCAAGTCATTAAATTAAATCACGCAGGATTAAAATGCTTCAGCGCCTTTCTAGTTCAACGCAGAAGAACAGAGATAGCAAGCCCATTGTAATTACTATCCTGCACCTTAGAAATCTGCAGTCTGCCGCTGGGATTCTCTGTGAGACCTCATAACGACAAAAACCGCAACGGTTCTATAGCTATCATAAAGGGATGCAAAAAAGGGATATAAAAAAAAAACTCTATTTCTGTATAAATACTTTTGTCATTTTTTAATTTTTAATCTTTTTTTATTTTATTCAAATATAATAGAGGGTTAAGGAAACACAGCAGTGATTTTGCACTCTTGCTACATTGTAATTAAGGCTGAAAAAATACATATGTAAATCAAGTTCCACCTATTTACCCAAGTAAATCTTCCCAAACTGAAAGGTTATCCTGATGAGAGGGAAAGAACCTCCATGTAACTCCAATTGGATATCCAATTCATCTCCAAAGGGAACAAGCAAGCCAGTCTCAATATTGTAAGAGTACGGGTCTGGCCAGACAAGCAGATTCAGGGAGATTAGTCGCCACCCAGCGACAAATCTCCTTTTCTTCAGGGCGACAATTTCCCCCAAACTGCCTACCCCCTGCCCTCCGCCGGCTAAAATGAAAATCGCCTGGGGGAAGGCACACGCGGTGCTTCGTTATCTCCCCGAATCTGCTCGTGTGGCCAGACCCTTATAGTATCAGCAAGCATATCAGAATCTATACCTTTTTTTACTATTAGACAATATCTTATGAGTCATTGTTGTCACTCACTGGTATAGATTGCTACCATTAAGCCTTTTATCCAGTCTATTATTCCTAGGTACCCAGCCCCGTTCCTGTTCACATTGCCGTCTGTGGCGGCTCCAGTAATGCCCCCCCCCCAGCCAATTACATTTCCGGGGGGGAGGCAGCAACACTAGTGCGGATTGCGCTCTCTCGCCCTAGTAAAGCCGAATTTCCGGTTTAAAAAACGGAAATTCAGCTCTTAAAAGGCACCAAGAGCGCCTATTTGCTGCCCCTGGAAACCTAGCTGGCGCTGGCGCCTGAGACTAGCGCCTCAGCTCGCCTCATTGGCAGATCGCCCCTGTAGGTGCGATTCTATTCTATTATTGGGGGGAATTAGTATGTTAATAATTTGCTTTTATTTACGATCATCAAGCTTTGAGAGGACAACAGGTATAGCCTGTATAGCCATTAGCTGCTCATTGAACATTCCAACTTGGAAAGCGCTCACAACCAAAATGGACTTGATTTCTTAAGAATAAAACATCATCATTCCTCTAAAACACGTCTATTGTTAAATGTTACTGTTCCTGTAATAGCAATAAAGACTAATTTAAAGGAGAAGGAAAGGCTAAAATGAAGTAAGCTTTATCAGAAATACACCTGTAAACCCTCATAGTAATGTTGTTCTGAGTCCTCTGTCAAAACAAACACAGCATTTCTTTCCTTCCATTGTGTACACATGGACTTCTGTATCAGACTTCTTGTTTTCAGCATACACTTCCTTGTCCCGGGCGTGAGCATGCTCAGTTTTGCTCCTCCCTCCTCCCCTTACTGCTGTAATCTGAGCCCACAGCTATGAGTGAGCCGGGAGAGACTCAGGCAGGAAGTGATGCCACACCAAGCTAATATGGCAGCTGCTATCCTAAACAAACTAGAGCTGTTTACTCAGGTATGGAAAAGCATTCTAAATAATAAATATAATGCTATAGCTTGCACTATTGTGGCTAAACTATTGGTAATAAAATGCTTTGTTACTTTTCCTTCTCCTTTTATGGATCGCTGTAGTAAAGGATACTGAAGCTCCGATCTGTGATGGCCAAGTGCCAAAGGTTAATCCTGAGATCATCGGCTGACATGTAGGTTTCACAGTCGCTGTTGACAGAAATGGAGTTGACGTGGTATGTGTGTCCGTTAGAAAATATTCTTCTCGGGCTAACTTCTACCATTAAGTCCATAGGTTTTAAGACAGGCACCTGGGAAAGAAAGCACACACAATGCAGTCTCCATATTAGTTTGGCCTGATATCTTCTCCATAGTGCAGAGGAGCACACACCTACTGTCAAAAGTTAAAGGGGTAGTTCACCTTTAAATAAACTATTAGTATGTTACAGAATGATATTAACCACTGAAAAAAGGGGGGTACAGGGTACAAAATATGTTTATCACTCACCAGGTGCATCAGCCCCAGATGCTCAGCTAAGGGAGCGGATAAACCAGCAAAGTACAAGAAGAGGGGTTTCGGGCACTGAAAAGAACTCCACAAGGGCCGGCAAAAATAAAGTTAAAAATTTTATATTTATTGTAGATTCATTAAAGGAGAAGGAAACCCCCTGGGCGCAAAACCCCTACCCCCCCCTCCCCCTTGGCCTACCTGTCCCCCTGGGCAAATGCCCCTAACTTGTTACTCACTCCTCTGCGCAGGTCCTGTCCACGGAGTTCACAGTCGCCATCTTCTCCCACGCACGTCTTCTTCTTGCTTTGACCGGCGTCTTCTGGCGCATGCGCAGTAGGAACAGTTACCGGTACGGATCTACTGCGCATGCGCCGAATGTCACAAAGTTTCACTTCGTGACATTCGGTCAAAGCAGGAAGAAGACGCGCATGGGAGAAGATGGCAACTGTGAACTCCATGGACAGGACCTGCGCAGAGGGGTGAGTAACAAGTTAGGGCAACACAGGGGAGGGGTTTTGCACCCAGGGGGTTTCCTTCTCCTTTAAAGAGGGAACAGTATCTCCATTGGCCCTATGTGTTTTGTGCCCACCAGGGAATGCGAATGGAGATACTGTTCTTTTTTTTTTAAGAGAAGAAGATGGCGCCCGTGAGCTCTGCTTCGCTCACTCTGCATGTGCAGTCACTATTTCAAAAGGGGACAGAATTCTGGGGTAAGACTGAGCAGAGGGGAGGCAGGGAGGGGGGCCAATGGGGACTTAACATCGCGGGGGTTTTGGTTCTCCTTTAAGTGACAGAATGAAATTCATTGTACATTCCATTCTGGAAGCAAAGTCGTTATGTACTGGCTCAGTCTGTGTGGATTTAGGATTATACATATTCTCCTGCCTCTGCTCCAACTAGTTTTGGCCTACAATTCCCAGGACGTACGATTCCTGTTGGGGTGCTGGGAGTTTTAGTACAAAATCTGTCCCAGAAGGCCCCTCTTACCTGTAATGATGTTACTGTACAAAGATCTTTCAACCTCCCTTCTTCATCTTTCAGATTATACCCCTCGGGTCTCTTATCCCGCTCATTAATCTTCCATAGTTTAATTGTTTTATCTGCAGAGGAACCGAGAGGCATGATCATTATTATGCTAATTTATCATAAAAAAAAGCATGTGTATACAATGTAAATATATATCTAGCCAGAAGATATAGGCATTTATATAACTGACATAGATTTTGCTGCTATTTTAATGCAGAATCCCAAAAAAATATATGTTTTCTATAAGACCTATTTAATCTCCCCGAACTGCCTTCCCCGGCTAAAATGTAAATTGCCTGGGGGCAGGCACACGGAAGGCGCTTCATTTTCCGAAGTCACGCAAAGTTTCCTCGTGAGGCAATTATGGGCGACTCGTTCCGTGTGCCTGCCCCCAGGCAATTTACATTTTAGCCGGGAAAGGCAGTTCGTGGGAGATTAGTCACCGCAAAGAAGAGGAGATTTGTCCCCGGGCGACTAATCTCCCCGAATCTGCCCTTGTGGCCAGACCCTAAACTGAGCCAAAGTTGAAGTCCAGAAACCTTAAATGGAGACGAAGTTGAAGTCCTGAAGCCGTAAGAAGACCCAAAACCACGAAAGGAGCCAAAGCTGAAGACCCGAAGCCACGAGTTCAGTCCTACTGAACACCAATGTGTTTTTTTTATTCTATTAAACTGGCCACCAATGTATTATTGTAAAAAAAAATTTAAAAAACACATTGGTGTTCAGTAGGACTGAACTTGTGGCTTCGGGTCTTTAGCTTTGGCTTAAGGTTTCTGGAAATCAACCTCGGCTCCGTTTAAGGTTTCTGGACTTCATCTTCGGCTCTATTCAAGGCTTCTGGACTTTGGCTCTTCGGGACTTCTGCAGTTCAGCACAACTTCGACGCTGTCAAGGGGGCCCATCTATTTCAAAAAGTGGAGCACAGCAGGACCCCCTTTAGGCCCGGTACAATAGTACCCCCTGTGCCCCCCTGATGGCGGCCCTGTCTCAGGGACTGCAATATGTGCCACATCCCAAAACAGTTAACCTAAATTCACATACGATTATCTTGTCTAATCCTATTTTATGTGCCTTGTCCTACTAATATAGCTGCAACAAAGTTCATGCCCTTTTTCAACATGCATGATAAAGGGGCGTGACCCCCGAAACGTTGTACTCCGCATTAAACATGCAAGGCAATCTTGCTTGCAATTAGTCCTGTGTTCCTTTGGATTTCTTTTTATGGAGCTACTAATAAAGCTGGCCACACATGTATTAACCAGGTTGTGCAATTCTAGCCTGGGTGAATGAACATCAGAGTGCTTTGGAGTATGTGGCACCTGGAAAATGTGTAGCCAAAATGTAAAAACTGCCTGGTTAATGAATCCAACTAGATGTTTAGTGTAGGTGGAATAGCATAAACTGGTCACTTGTATGTGGCTGGTGAAATGTTTTTAATGTTCCTAGAACATAAACAAGTATTACATAATTTTCCCATTTCTGTTTTTTTAAAAATATTTTTAAACCAGACGCCAGCACTTCTCGTATAGCGTTGTTGAACATTCGCACAGGCTGTGTAGCAAGACTCCCAAGAACTATACGTGTTAATTGTCATTTGCTTTACAGAAACGATATTTGTCTGTTTACAAGTGTAGCTGAGCAGATGATCTGTTCTCTTACCATTTGTCGACAGAAGGGAGTGGGCTGCATTCTGCTGGGGGAGCCATTTAATCCTGTTAATTTTTTCCTCTATCTCCAGGCTCTTCAAATAATCAAATTCAGGCTCATGGCTCTGGAAAGTGCTGTAAACATTGTATTCACCCTGACTGTAAGGTTCATTCTTAGTCTGCAGAAAATATTAAGAATAATAATAGAAATAAAAAAAACATTGTATTCACCCTGACTGTAAGGTTCATTCTTACTCTGCAGAAAATATTAAGAATAATAATAGAAATAAAAAAAACATTAGCTATAGCTCAAAGCTGCTGGAGGGCAGTCAATTGGACGGCTCTATCTCCATTTCTCGTCTCTGCTTTTGCAATAAATGCGCCTAGTTTAAAAGGCACCTGTTTGCAAAAAACATTTTCCCCAACCACAGGTGTGGGCTGATAGAACCCTCTCTGGTTGGGTTTTTTTTTAAATTGCCCCCCACCAGTGCACAGGAGGGAGCTCTTGCTCATTATCATACCTCCCAACTGTCCCGTTTTGAGCGGGACAGTCCCGCTTTTGACAGCTCAACCCTCAGTCCCGGATATGTACTGAGTATCTCTTTGATCTGCTGCACTGAACAGCCAGAAAAAGATACAAAGTTTCTAATACTTAACACAATTTTGTAACGGTTTTAGATAACATAAGAACACAACTTAAAGGGCAATTCACCTTCATTAGCAAAACTGTAATAACACACAAAAACCACAGAAATGCGTTCAAACTTACATAACCTTCCAAATTTTGTAAAATGGACATGGTAATTATGGGGTGTGGCCACAAAAATGAGCGTGGTCAAAAAATTGCCGCACTACGTGCAGCAAATATTTTTGTCCCTCTTTCTGTTTAAAACATGTTGGGAGGTATGCATTGTGCACAGTCGCATGACGTCAGAAGCGCATTATGCGCATGTGATTTGCACAAGATGGCACCCTCCCAGCTCTCTCCAAGTGCAAGTGCCTCAAGGCTTGTCCCACGGTGGAACAGGAGCTATTTCAGTGTGGGGAGTCACGACAGCAAGTGCCCAATGCTCAGGAGGAAGTTCAGGAGAGACAGGAGGAAGTGCAGGAGGGACAGGAAGAAGTGCAGGAGGAAGTTAGTAGTGGGGCGAGAGAACAGGAAACACCTAGGGAGGAGAGCAGCACAGAGAGGAGAGAGGAAGGTGGCAGAGAGATGAAGGATGTCAGGGTAGAAGCAACCAGAGCAGTAGTAGAAGGGCAGTTGTGGCAACAGGTAAGAAACAAAAGGAGGAAGAGGAGATTTACATCTAACGCAAAGCTAAAGACCTCCAATAGATTTGATTTATTCAGCAGGAAAGGCTGGTGGGAGATGATGGAACAGGAGGAAGAGGAACTAAAACGGTTGGAGAGACAGGAAAGCAGAGAGAGGCGACGGGAGAAGGAAAGAAAGGGAGATGGGCAGTTGGGGGCACGTTAGACTTCCCTTTGAAACTAGTCTCAGGTGACTGGAAGAGGTTGGAAGAGGATTCTGGGAAGAAAAGAAAGGGAAAGTTGGAGGTTTTAAGTGAAGGGCAAAGTGTCAAAAAAGAGGATGAGGAATCCCCAGGAATAAATGGGGTTCAGGGGGAAAGATCAGGAGAAGATGGATCATCAGCAGCTATAGTATTACCTCTGCACTCAAAGTAAATGAACTGAGGAATAGAAAGATTATCCTGTTTTCTTTGCAATGTTTATTTTGTATTTATTTTGTAACTTTTGTATAGTATTTCATCAATAAAGTAAATTCCCTCTTAGTGAAAATGTCTTAGTGATGGCAATTAAAAAAAAAAAAAAAACTATGGTTAACAGCAACCAAAATGTGGGCTCTATTAGTAGACACCTTTGTTTCTAGATAAAATTTTTGGCCAACGGGTGCCCTTTAATCTTTTAATTTGTTTCCAAAGTCGTGGTGTGCCGGTCATTCTGTTCTGCTATTACCATGACCATCTAGTGAGACCAACAGGCACAAACTGGGTTTGATTATACCGAGAGGGTCAGACCAACTGACTCAAGTCAAGCCATGACTGATCATGCACTACAAGTTAAACCACCTGACTATAACCATCATCATATTCTAATTCAGATGTACATGTGGTCCATATTGGCCCCTGGATTTTCCATAAATTTTCTGCTGGAAAAAAATAAGGCTAATTATAGAAATCAATTTAGGCAAATCAGAGAGTAAAATGATTAAAGGGGACCTGTCACCCAAAACAATTATTCAAAATCCCACAATTATTCAAAATTGGCACAATGAGGAGTGAAGTAGAGGAGGAACAGTATTTATAGGAGACTCACCTCAGGTTCCCTTTGGAATATAACAACACGGCCGCCTTTGTCCCCGGTTGCCAGCAGATCTCCAGTGTGGTTAAATTCAACTGTAGAAATTATATCAGCTGGATTAAAGAAAGAAAAAACAGGAATGTAAATAGAAGAGAAGGGGTTGGTGGTCAGTACCAATTTCAAAGTGATATATGTCCAATTCCTTAATGGTTGCTCTGTGCTGCAACTGCTTAGTGGAATCCAAAATTGAAGCAGCAAAAGGAACTGCGGGAGTGATAACTGCAAATAAACTTTTATTCCGAGTGGTGGCCACACAACATGTTTCAGTTGCCACTAGGGCCACCACGGGGGGCACAAGTATACCGGGCCCGGCAGTGCTGAACTTTTGAAAGAGCCACTCCCCCCTTGACAGCGCCGAAGCCGTGTCGCCTCCTTCCGAAGTCCTGAATGCGGAAGTGCCGAAAAGCCTAAGTCTCAAATGCGGAAGTGCTGAAAAGCCGGAAGCGGCAAAAAGACCCAAAGCCACAAAAATAGCCCGAAGCCGAAGTCCTGAAGCACCGAAAAGACCCAAAGTCACGAAAGGAGGTTAAGTTGAAGTTCTGAAGCCACGAGTTCCATTCTACTGAACACTAATGTTTTTTTTTATTTTTTAATCCCCTGGCCACCAATGTATTATTTTAATACTCTATAGGCCCCTGCCACCAATGTTTTTTTTTTAAAAAAATATTCTTTGGGCCCCATTTTTTTTTTTACTTGTAAGGGGGGCCCTGGTGCCAATGTTTTTTTTTAAAAAGATATTTTTTGGTGCACCAATTTTTTTATTAACTTGTAAGGGGGGCCCTGGCGCCAATGTTTTTTTTTAACTTATAGGGGGGCCCTGGTCACCAATAGCTTTTTATAACTTGTGTGTGTGAGGGGGTTACTTTTTTTAACACTGATGTCTGTGTGGTCTTTTAACTGTGATGTAGTGGGCGGGATCTGGGGTGGGGCTTGGGGGGCAGGGTGGGCTGGTCCCGAAAATGTCGGGGGCCCCGTGATTTCTAATGGCAGCCCTGGTTGCCACCACTGGGAATAAAAGTTTATTTGCAGTATCACTGCTGGAGCTCCTTTTCCTTCTTCAATTTTGGATTCCAAAAAACAGGAATGTGTCAGTAACAAAACAATGAAGCGAGTGGACATCAAACACTCACTAACTGAAGCAAGAATCAGGTGTTTGGGTAGATGTGGGAAGGTTCTTGCTTTACTTTAGGGCAGTTGAGCCCCAGGTCCAAAAAAGATCTTTGGATATTCCAGTTAGTCAGGGGTTTTCTAATCACACCTGAATGTCCTAACGGGTCATCCTACTACATAATAAAAATATGAGTGTATTCAAGGAGCAGTCCCATCAGAATAAAAGGTGTCTGTGTTTACCTGAAAACAATTCATATGGGACCGTGAATAAGAGCAGCAACTGGTAAAACACAGCGATTGTCAAAAACCCCTGTTGCCTTTAGCCTAACAGCATTAATCAGTAATATTTATTAGGACAAGCAATCATGCCATAACTAGAAGAATGTACAATGAAATATTTTCAGGTTTATTTTTTTTGTTTCAATCATCACACATCTATTAGTAGAGTGAGATCAGTTATGTCAAAACGTTGCTTGTGGTAGAGTCCTGCGCAGGTCCATTTTTTGTAACCGGATCCGTACCCCCAACCCAGACCTGCAACCCGCATTCTTACCCGCTTGGACTCGCTACCCGACCCGCGAGTACCTTATTCGCAGCTGTCATTTGCAAACCGGAATTGACATCATTGGAAGTAGGCATGATCAGAAAAAAGGAGTAAAAACTGAGAAGACCCATGGCCCGACCCGCAAACCCACAGAACCACCAACCCACGTCTATACCCGCACCTTCTACCGCAACCCGCAGGTTTTTCCGGGTAACCTGTGGGTACCCAACCCGCTGGAGGACTCTAGCTTGTGGGGGGTATATAAGGGAACATCCATGTTATTTTTGCCCTGGGCACAAACTTGTGCTTTAAAGTGGCCCTGTTTGTCTTTCCCTGTCCTAAACATGGGTGGATTTATTGCAGACAAGAGTATAACATATAAGAACCTAGTATTAGATTTTTTGTACATAAATTTTTGTACATAATTATAGTAATATTAGTACTGCAATACAATACTGTATGAGTGACCTTTGGCAGCCTTTTGGTGAAAATGTACTGCCATGGGAATGCTGGGTAACTGGATTTGTCTCAGACCTAAAGGCACTATGAGTACAATAAGTATAGCATATAGTACAATAAGTATAGCATTTTGTTACGTGTGTTACTACAACTGGATGTCTAGGTTCTAGGCTGCAATAAAATGCATCCACGTGACATCGGGGGTGGAACTGATGATGTCGTAGGCAGGGCGGGTGACATCAGGGGTGTGGCTGATGACGTAGCGATCAGCGATTGGCTGATCGCCATGTCATTGATGAATTAATTCATTTGGAAATCTGGACAGGCAGTTTGGAAAACCGGACAGGTGGCAACCCTATACCATTGTATTCTATTACAGAGCTTATCTGATATCTGCTAAGTAACCTGTTTTTTTTCTCCTTTTTCAGCCTAAATGGCTGCCCCCATGGTTATACAGCAGCCTATTCATATAAATTATAGTAGACTTTCTAAAAACAAACGTATAACTTTTACCAGTGGAGGACAACAGTACATTATATATTAATTACTTTAAAAGGCTTTTATTTTTTGGTGTTACTGTTCCTTTAAAGGCATACATAATTGAGAATAGCTTTGCACTTGCACCTTTGTTCAGAATTAAGCCATGCTATGTCCAAAATGCCATACAGAAGCCCAGTAAGAAAAATATTTGCTTTGTGCCAAATGTGTCACAGCCATGATTCCTCCTGCTGACAACCGTTCCTTTGCCAGCATTAACAACCATATGACGGCGCTTTACACGCTACACGGGCATGTAACATCCATTTTTGGCAAAATTGAATTTAATAGCTTGATGTTCTTCCTTAACAACGAACATGATCTACAGCAGCTGGTAACATAATAATGGAGGAAGAAGGGAACAGTTAAGCACACCAAGGCAAAAAGGAACTGGTTCCTACTAATTAGAGACAATGCGCAGTTTGATGGTTCTTTATAGATTTCAATTATCATTCTCTGCAGGGAGGAACTTCCAAACATCAGTACTGTTCTCTATTGGGATGTCTTTTACGACTCGCAATGTTAATTGCAAAAAAATCAGATAGAAGACGGCTACAGCTTCATATTAAAAAATATTTACATATATTTCTGGGTTTGTCTTGATTTCCAAAGATGTGGCTTTTTCTTTGTAAGGAAAGATCATTCACCATTGTACAAAACATATTGGCAGTCATCAAACCTCTATAATGATGTCACCGAATTTTAGCTTTGTTCTTTATTTGTATTAGAACTAGGGTTGCCACCTGCAGAAGCGTGACTATGGAGGAAGCAGATCCCATTGCTGTGGAGGGTGGGTTGGACCTGGAAAAATATTTTTGCCCCAAAGGAACCACTAGCCACCTGGCTAGGGATTAGAAATAATTATTGACGCTAATGTTACTCATAGGGAAGCAGGTAGAAAGATAATAAATATGGGAACACAGTTACAGATACAACAATTTTTACATATATTTGTAACTTTATTACCAGGACTGTATTTAGATCTGGTACTGGCCAAATCATCAGACCTCAGCGTACACTACTTTCCTGTAAGAAGGCACTGATCACTAAAGAAAAAGAAAGAACCTCTCTTCCCATTTAGCAGTATCTGGGGCGGGCTGGGGAAATGTATTTTTGTACATTTTTATTCACGATATAGGCACCCTAGGACTGTTCCCTAGGTACAGCCTGTATAGTAAATACAGTGCTGCTTATCACAGACTAGAGGTGGCCATACACACAGATATATTATAGTACAAAAAAAAATTTACGTTCAGTATTAAGCTGGCCATACATGGGTCGGCAGCTTATTGGCCTGTGTGTGGGGCCCTCCGACGGGCTTCCCTGATCGTTATCTGGCTGAAAGTCATGCAGTCTAATCGCAGCCACATCTGTGCGTTTATGCGGTTCCGCGATCCGACTGCCCGTAATGGCTGCATTATGATGCAATCGTTGGGCCCTAGGGCCCACAATTGGATCAGCCTTATATCGCCCACCTCAATGTAAGCATATTGGGGATAGATCCGCTTGTTTGGCGATTCTCTACGTGTATGGCCACTTTTAAGTGCATGTATGGCAGAAGATGAGCCAGTCGATATTGGCTTGTCAGAACATTTTGACCAACGGTCACAGGAAAGACCGTATTTGTAAAGTTTATGGTCACCTACGGGGGGGACATTACCAAATATCAGATCAGATGATGCGGCTTTAACTTACAAAGTTTGAATAGTACTACTTCAGAGGAAAATAACCAAGTCCTGCAGGAGTTCACTTGGACTTTTAAAAAATATAATATTTTTCATCTTCTAAACGAATATAATATGAAACAAGCTTTCACCTAATAGATCATGACCAGTGCTAGGCACTACTGTTGCATACTCATATCTCCTCCTCACTATTTTTACTGGACCGTCCTTAATCACAGATAGGACCAAGGATTATAAGCAAGCAGGTAGCATGGGTTGCAGCATGGCTTGGCATAAGTGGCCAATGTCAAACATAATTATGAATATTGGGCATTAAAGTAGGATATGCCTGTATTTGTTTTAGATGGTTCATTCTAATGTACATTTGGGCAATGAATGTTGCAATATCACACAAGATTATAGGCAGAATTGTAGGGGCAGACTCTCATACTCTGCCTTAGGGTGAACTTAGCCAAGCCAATCAGAAAGAAGATGCTTAACAAGGTTTTTAAGATGTATTTCTGGCATCGAAGCTTATTATTCAGCTCCCCAGACAAAAAGAAACTTCCTCATAAAATCCAAAGCAGCTGTTTCCCTAGCATTAATTATACACAGCAGATGAAAGGTTCTACTCTGTAGGGTTCATACTAAATGAGAAGATATATAATGTTTATTGGTTCCCTGATAAAGTTACCACCAAAGGTTTTGTGAGAATATTAGGGCACTCATATATAAACAGTACAAGAATGCTTGATTACTTAAGGAACAGTAACACCAAAAACATTAAATGTTTTATGACAATAGAATGTACTGTTGTGCTGCACTGGTAAAAACGGTGTGTTTGCTTCAGAAACTCTACTATAGTTTATATAAACAAGCTGCTGTGTAGCCAAGGGGGCAGCCATTCAAGCACAGGATACACAGTAGATAACAGATAAGTACTACTATAGTTTATATAAACAAGCTGCTGTGTAGCCAAGGGGGCAGCCATTCAAGCACAGGATACACAGTAGATAACAGATAAGTACTACTATAGTTTATATAAACAAGCTGCTGTGTAGCCATGGGGGCAGCCATTCAAGCACAGGATACACAGTAGATAACAGATAAGTACTACTATAGTTTATATAAACAAGCTGCTGTGTAGCCATCGGGACAGCCATTCAAGCACAGGATACACACATAACAGATAAGTACTACTATAGTTTATATAAACAAGCTGCTGTGTAGACATGGGTGCAACCATTCAAGCACAGGATACACAGTAGATAACAGATATGTTCTGAAGAATCCCATTGTATACTACAGAGCTTATCTGTTGTCTGCTGTGTATCCTGTGCATTTTCTCCTTTTTCAGTTTTCAATGGCTGCCCCCATGGCTACACAGCAGCTTGTTTATATAATCTGTTAAGAGTTTCTGAAGCAAATACATAAGTGCAGCTTTACTTTAAAGGGACACTGTCATGTGAAAACATTTTTTTCTTCAGTTAATAGTGTTGCTCCAGCAGAATTCTGCACTGAAATCTGTTTCTCAAAATTTAATTACATTTAATTTTGAAATCTGACATGGGGCTAGACATATTGTCAGTTTCCCAGCTTCCCCCAGCTCTACTGCAAGTTGGAGTGATATCACCCCCTCCCTTTCAACCAGCAGCCTAACAACAGAACATTGGGAAGGTAACCACATAACAGCTCCCTAACACAAGATAACAGCTGCCTGGTAGATCTAAGAACAGCACTCAATAGTAAAATCCAGGTCCCACTGAGACACATTCATTTACATTGAGTAGGAGAAACTTCAAGTGAAGGTTTCCTTCTTAACAGTCCCAATTCTAGTAATACAACTAATGATGCATGGTTCACACATGAAGAAATTCAAAAGAGACTAGAACATGTTAAGATTAACAAAGGTCCAGGGCCAGATGGTATTCATCCCAGGGTAATTAGCGAGCTTAGCTCTGTGATTGCCAAACCTCTTTACTTAATTTTTCAGGATTCATTGAGATCTGGCATAGTGCCGAGAGACTGGCGAATTGCTAATGTGGTGCCTCTATTCAAAAAAGGATCCCGTTCTCAGCCTCAAAACTATAGGCCAGTTAGTCTAGCATCAGTGGTAGGAAAGCTTTTCGAAGGGTTAATAAAGGATAAGATACTGGACTTCATAGCAAATCATAATACTATGAGTTTGTGCCAGCATGGTTTTATGCGTAATAGATCTTGCCAGACTAACAATTTCTTTTTATGAGAATGTAAGTGTCACGATCGCCGCCCGGAGCAGGTCCTGGAGCTCCGGGCGGCGCGTCCCTCCTTGCCGGCGTCGCTCCCAAAATGGCGGCGCCCATGGCCGCCACGTGGGTAACGGCGCCGGCGCGATGACGTCAGCGCGCCGACGTCGGCGCAAGGACGCCGATGACGTCAGAATAGCGCCAAATTTAAATATAAAAGCCTTACCAAGACGCCAGAATGGCGCCCAAGTATAGGATTCGTTTCTGTGATGTTTCCTGGGTTTCCTGTTTGCCTTGCTAAGGATTTATCTTGTTCCTGATTATTGCTGACCTCTTGCCTGGACTTTTGGACTTTGCTAATATTCTGCCTGCCTTTGAACCCTTGCCTGGACTCTGGTTATTCTCCTGTTTTAACCCTTTGGATACCGCGACTTTGCACCCTCAAGAGGGCTTCCTCCTTGATCCTGACTACCTCCCTGGAGGGAGCTCCCGGCTCCCTGACAGTAAGTAGAGACCTCGATTCTGGGATGGCAGTGGATGTGATTTACTTAGACTTTGCTAAAGCATTTGATACAGTGCCACACAAAAGGTTACTGGTTAAATTAAGGAATGTTGGCCTGGAACATAGTATTTGTACCTGGATAGAGAACTGGCTAAAAGATAGACTACAAAGAGTGGTGGTAAATGGAACATTTTCTAATTTTTCTAATGTCTTGGACCAGTGTTGTTAGTGGAGTACCGCAAGGGCTCTGTACTAGGTCCCTTGCTTTTCAACTTGTTTATTAATGACCTGGAGGTGGGCATTGAAAGTACTGTTTCTATTTTTGCAGATGATACGAAATTGTGCAGAACTATAGGTTCCATGCAGGATGCTGCCACTTTGCAGAGTGATTTGTCTAAATTGGAAAACTGGGCAGCAAACTGGAAAATGAGGTTCAATGTTGATAAATGCAGGTTATGCACTTTGGCAAAAATAATATAAATGCAAGTTATACACTTAATGGCAGTGTGTTGGGAGTTTCCTTAAATGAGAAGGATCTAGGGGTCTTTGTAGATAACACGTTGTCTAATTCTGGGCAGTGTCATTCTGTGGCTACTAAAGCAAATAAAGTTCTGTCTTGCATAAAAAAGGGCATTAACTCAAGGGATGAAAACATAATTATGCCTCTATATAGGTCCCTGGTGAGGCCTCATCAGGAGTATGCAGTGCAGTTTTGGACTCCAGTCCTTAAGAGGGATATAAATGAGCTGGAGAGAGTGCAGAGACTAAGTGCAACTAAATTGGTTAGAGGGAGGGAAGACTTAAATTATGAGGGGAGACTGTCAAGGTTGGGGTTGTTTTCTCTGGAAAAAAGGCGCTTGTGAGGGGACATGATTACACTTTACAAGTACATTAGAGGACATTATAGACAAATAGCAGGGGACCTTTTTACCCATAAAGTGGATCACCGTACCAGAGGCCTCCCCTTTAGACTAGAAGAAAAGAACTTTCATTTGAAGCAACGTAGGGGATTCTTCACAGTCAGGACAGTGAGGTTGTGGAATGCACTGCGGGTGATGTTGTGATGCTGATTCAGTTAATGACTATTAGAATGGCTTGGATGATTTTTTGGACAGACATAATATCAAAGGCTATTGTGATACTAAGCTCTATAGTTAGTATAGGTATGGGTATATAGAATTTAATTAAAATTAGGGAGGGGTGTATGTATGGATGCTGGGTTTTCATTTGGAGGGGTTGAACTTGATGGACTTTGTTTTTTTTCAACCCAATTTAACTATGTAACTATGTAACCGATTCAAGTAACCAATTTAAAATTAATTAAAATTCAAGGAAGAAAATAACCCAAAGCGAGGGAACAGAGATGTTCGATCTCCATCTTGATAACACAAGGTTCTGTGAACAGCTTGTATTGGGACAAGGTAGAAATTGAAAACAATCAATAATTATGCAAATGATTCCTACGTGGTTATTTTAAAGTCTAGTTGCCTGCCGGTCTTTTCTTGTCTCCAAACATTATTCAATTATTAGACCAAGGACAAGCTTGTGTGCAAAGTATTCCATTAGGCAGAGGTAACCAGATTTTTAAAATGATTATTATACAAAAGTATTATACTGTATATGTACATTAAGCTGTTGGACACCTAAGTTCAATGCCATTTCTTTGCTCAATGAGCTAACCTTCTAACCAATTTTGCAAAAGCCACACTTTGCCTAAAAGTTGCTTTTCGCCGTACCGAGCCCTAAGTTTACAGATCCTTTTTCTTTTCGATTGTAAGCTCCAATGAGCAGGGCCACTTTACCTCTTGAATCAATCAGTATTTGTATATAATTTTTCACCAAAGATTCCAACGCAAACCTCTTTTCCAAAGGTCCTCTTGAAATGGCATGTACTACATTAAGGAGCGGATTTATTATTTTATTAAAATTCTCTAATTTTTTTATGGTCAAAACTCAAATTCGACTAGGGAATTATCCAAACTCTATTCAAGATTTTAAAAAAAATTTGAATTTGATTTTCAAGATTTAACATACTATGGCCCTTTAAGAATTTTTCTTTTTGGAGAAGTCGAAGTTTTTTTTTTTTGGCCGAATAGCTCAGTTTTCAATGGAATAGGTCCATATTCGGCCCAATTTGAATCGTACGAATCAAAGTAAATAGCATTCGATAGAATTCGAATCGAAGTTTTTCCCAAAAGTTCACCAATTGACTCCAAACAGGCTCTAGGAGGTCCCCCATAGGCTAAAACAGCAATTTGGCAGGTTTTAGATGGCGAATGGTCGAAGTTGAATTTTTAAAGAGACAATACATGATAAATTTTCAAATTTTTGATTTTTTTTTCAAATTCGATTTGAATTTGGACTATTCCCTAGTCAAAGTACCCAAAAAATAGCTAAAATTTTTTGAATTTGAAAATTCACCTCGACCTTTGATAAATCTGCCCCTTAATAAATGTGCCTCCCCAATTGGTGAGGGTCTCCCATAATCCTGGGCCCCTCCCTTCCATTCTGGCAAGATTCAGAAGATGTCTAATGAGGGGAATGTAGGGAATGATCTACCATCCAGGCCTGACTTTATTAACCTGATTAAATTTACATCTCTTGAAAGCCAGGTTCTTTATTTTAATGACAGTTCCCATGAAAAAGCCTAATTAAACCATTCATCACTTACACAGGCTGCTTCACAATGGAATAGAGTTGTGCAATTATGAAGTATCGTGCAGAAACAGTCTTTTGTTGCTGAATGCTTAGTAACTTATAGCTACAGCCTGGCACACATATTTAATTCCCTATCCGTACCCTGGCAAATGAATCAGGAGTCACATCATGTGCCTTCCACCAAGACCCAGTACTTACGTCAGCACCACACATTTAATGATCTCAAAGTAACTGACAGAAGTCCAGTAGTTGGGGGTGATAGCCTATCACAACCCTGAAGCAACACAAGCAAAGACAGGCTTCAGTTCCCTATCAGGTCTGCCTAGCTGCTGATTGGTTCCTATCCTACAGTGCAGTGTACTGAGTGCTGCCACCTCCCCTGCAGAGCCTGGGAGAGGAGGCAACATGAAGTTGAACAGATGGGTGGGACTAGTAGCGTTTTTGCAGAAATTTTCAATAAATCAACCTAAACACTAAAAAGCATATTACTTTTATATTTAAATTAGTATAATGCATTGGCATATTCATGGCACAGTTAAAAAAAATTGTGACTGATCCACAATTTGTTTTAACCATAAGTGGGTAAATGTCATAAAAAGTCACTTTGAGAAATGTTGAATCCTTTTTTCCTATCCTATGGTGCTCACTGGTATAACCCCGGGCCGGTGCAGTTTTCTGCTGATAGGAGTTTCAGGTTTCAGGTGCTGCCTTTCCTTCTGACTCTTCCCATGGCCGATTCCTGCAATGCCGCCCCCAGGGGAGGCAGGAACACTAGTGCGGAGTGCGCAATTGCGAAGTGCACAAATTCATAATATGAACAGATTAAGGATCAGCACTCTCTGTGATTTGTGAAATTATTCTCTTTTATTGATACCGGATCTCATCCAACGTTTCTCATCCCCAGCTGGGACTGAAATGTTGGATGAGATACTAATACTACAAATATATTAAGCTGCACTCGGCTCTAGTGGACAAGATTGGTTTCCATGCAAATATACTTTTATGTATGATTTAATCATTCTTTTCCTGGCAGGTACATTTGCTAGATAAAGAAAAACTGCTCATTGCATTGGTTTTGTATAATCTCTGTTCTATATATCCTCATCAAATATATATATTTTTGGAAAGAATGCTGTCTCTAACCTCATCTGTGCTGTGATTGAGATTGTTAGGAGCATAGTGGCTCCAAGGGCAATATTTTTCTTTCATTAATGAGGTTTTGTGGATACAGTAGACTATCGAGAATTTGAATTTGATTTCTTTTCCTCGTCTACAAACCAAACATCCCCACTGCATGAGGAAAACATATGTATTCCAAATATTTACTCAAATGCCCACTGCAATCGCACAGCTGTCCCCTGGGTTCTGGTTGTATTCACAAAGCCTGACAACCAATAAGGGTGACATCTGATTGTCAATTGATTCGATGAATTAATCTTAAAGGCAGACTGGGCATCCCTCTTCATAAAATGCAGCTCCTAACCTCAGCATATCCATGAGATAGTCTTCACTTATAGATGGGACATGACCTTCATATGCACAATGTTTTTCATGTTGTTCTTCTTCCTTTTATACCATATTTGTGGTGAGCGTTTATATTTTATTATCATTTCTCATACTCCAAATGCTTTTTAGAGGTATTTTTAATATAAAGCCATCCATTCATGGTGTATCCTAATGTTCCTAAGCCAACTAGATTCCATAGCCAGAGCAGACAGCGAATAAGCAGAGAAAACAGATTCAAAAGAAAAGTTAACATAAGCTTTTCTTCATTGGTTGGATGATGTTGGGGGAAGACGAGTTCATCTGTTGTACTTGATATACTGTATCATTAATGTATGCCTTTGTAGATACATTACACACAGTCTTAAAATGAAAAATTAAGCAATAGTTCTTGATCATTTCCATAATATATATATATATATATATATATATATATATATATATATATATATATATATATATATATATATATTTCAACAAACTCAGTCATAGCATTGTGAAAATACATAAATAAATTGCATTGGTTAAACCAAAAAAAATCGGCAAAATGAATTAAAAGAATATGAAGGCACCTACCATTGCTTGTTGTTATGATGTCAAGGCAGCCTAATGGAAAATGCGCAAGGAAACAAAAAAAAAAAGAGTAGGAACTTAAAAGTCTTTAAATTCAGGTTAACCAAATTGTACAGCAAAGTGAAGCGCACACCAAGGAGACCAACGAGTTCCACGGAGAGCAAGTTATTGTGCTAAGGTGGATGAGAATGGACAAGCAAGCAAATTAAGACAGATGCAAACAAACAAACACAAATGCAAGCACAAAGGGAAAACAACACAACAGTGGAGAACACTATATAGGGGGGTATGTAATAAAAGACACTAAGTTTGCCCAGGAGCAGTAAACCATAGCCACCAATCAGTAGGTAGAATTTACTGGTCACCAGGGCCGCAACTAGGAGTAGGCAGAAGAGGCATGTGCCTAGGGCGCAAAGGAGGAGGGGCGCCAGGCACGTACCTCTTCCGACGCCTACCCCTAGTTCCAGAAGCTGTGGCAGAAGTTTTTCTCCGCTTGCCAGTGTGCGCGTCCTCTGCGCATGCGTATTCGCACGTCCTCTGGGCACGTTCGCGTGCCATTGGCGCAGTAGCATCATTGGCGCATGCGCATTCGCGCATCATCGGCGCTCTTCAATACAGCAGGGGGGCGACGTAGTCGGCCAGGTTGCCTGGGGCGCCTGGCCGACTTGGCCCGGCACTGCTGGTCACCTGTTTAAAAGCAAATATCTTATTTGTTACTATGGATTACTGTTGCTGGGAAAACTTAATGCCTTTTATTACATATGGGGAAAGAGCTTCCTTTGAATTAAAGTTCACTTGCCTTTCTATTTCTTCTCTCACTCTATGTAATACAGAAATATTAGTATGTCCTGCACTTTTCAGAGCTGTAGAATGAAATAGTACTCAGTTTGACAGAGTTGCATAATGTTCCTCTGCTAAATTTCCCAATGCAATAAAACTCTGCTGTAGCCAATAACCCACTACTAACCTCAAGGCCTGGATTTGTGGCGAGGCCACCAAGGCCCGGGCCAAGGGTGGTAAGATTTTAGGGGGCGTCATGCTGCCCAACCACACCCACATAAGTTCAGAAACACTGGAGATAAATTTGTTTCCAATCCCCACTGCTCTGGTCCCGATGATGAGAATTTGCGTAAATAAGAGGAAGGGGATGGGGTGATGAACGTCAGCGGGTCTAGGGGTGCCCACAGACGTCTGTGAATTGACCCCTGTTCTAACACATCGATGGATGGGCACAACCAGAATGGAACATTAAGGGGCACATTTACTAAGGGTCAAAGTGAATTTTTGAATTAAAAAACGTTGAAGTATTTTTTTTGAGTACTTCGACCATCGAATAGGCCAAATTCGACTTTGACTCGAATTGAAAATACTTTGAATATTCGACCATTCGAAAATCGAAGTACTGTCTCCTTAAAAAAACTTCGACTTCAACACTTCGCCGCCTTAAACCTGCCGAATTGCTATGTTAGCCTATAGGGACCTCCTAGAACCTATAGCCAAAATTTGGCTAAGTTTTAAAAGTAGAAGTATTTTTTTTGAAAAATTCGATTGGAATGATTTCAACAAACGGACGATTTTACTTTGACCGAAAAAGAAAAAAAGAAAAGTTCGACTATCGAATTTGGCCTATTCGATGGTCAAATTTCGAAGTTTTTGAACTTCGAAATTTGTCCCTTGATAAATTCCTTGTAATTATTTAAAGACTCACTTCCACTTAGTTGCTTTCGGATTGTGTAGACGAGGTACGATTACTAAACAGTGTCTGCTTTAAGTAGAATAGCAGTAAAACCCACACTCTCCAACTTTTTCCCAAAATAAATTTTAAATAATTATGTTATGTTAAGTGCATCAATTATTAAAAAATGCCAATTCATTCACACAAGGTGCTATAATATCCAAATCAATTAATTTCTAATAAAACCAATTCTGTGCCATCACAATTAATTAATTATTGAATTAAAGTTAACCAATCCTTTCAAAAAACAATTGATACAAATTAATTAATTTAAGTGCATGTGCTTAATAAATATTACCATTATTATCCAGGATTCGGTTCGGGATTCAGCCAGGATTCGGTTTTCGGCTGAATCCTTCTGCCTGGCCAAACCGAATCTTAATTTATATATGCAAATTAGGGGCGGGGAGGGAAATTGCGTGACTTTTTTTCATAAAACAAGGAGTAAAAAAAGTTTTACCCTTCCCATCCCTAATTTGCAAATTAGGATTTGGATTCGGTCGAATCTTTCGCAAAGGATTCTGGGGTTCGGCCGAACCCAAAATAGTGGATTCGGTGCATTCCTAAATATTACAAATTATAGAAAGTGAGTTTATTAACGAATAATTTCAAAAAAGCCAGTAATTCATGAAATTTAGATCGGAAAGTGGAGGAACTGTCCCAAGAATTTCTATCTGATTGTATTTCTATCTTGGCCCTGGGACACCACACGAGAGAGAAGACAGGACGCCGAGGACTGTGGTCTCGTAATTTAACTTTCGATCCCTTTGGAGAGAGACTAGCTTCCCTAAAAAAAAACAAATCCCCAGTGCCTTAGAGTCAAAAGACAATCGGAGAGAATTAATGCAGCACCAGAACTATTAGCTCAGATCTTTGTGCAGCTTCGCCAAATCTATAGCTCAGTTTACTGAAAAAATTATTAAAATGGTTTAAAAACAAGAAGCTGCATATGAAGCAGACTTTATTAAAGCATCTGGCACATGCAGTGAAATCCTATTCTATTCTACTTTATTTCAAGGTGTGTCTGTGCCAGATGCCTCAACAGAGGCTCCACCTGTTTAAATATACTGTAATATCTTTATCAAACGAGTGCAGGCCAATTTGTTTTGCATTGCCTGATTTTTTTGCTGTAGGGTAATGATACAATAAACCTTGGTACTATATTTTATTCGGTGAACTATTTTACTCTCCAGTATTAGTGAGTGTGTCGGGGTTCTACATTGTTTGTATCAGGTACTATTCAGAACATGGCTCCATTCATTATACGGAGAGGCACATTTATCAAGGGTCGAATTTCCAATTCATGTTTTTTTTTTTTAAAAACTCCCATAAATTCAAAATTCGACCAATCCAAATTTATTAATATTCAAACGATCCAGAAACTCGAATGTCAGGAAGGCTGCAAACATCTCCAAATTGATCCCTGGACCTCTCCCATTTCAGCCGGTTTTAGGTGGTGAATAGTCGAATTTGAATTCTTAAAGAGATATTTTTTTTGAAAGTTCCTTATTGATATCTACTTTACAGTGATTTGACTCAAATAGGAGTAACGTAGAGGACCAGGGCCGCCATCAGGGGGGGAAGAGGGGGGACAAGTGTCCCGGGCCTGGGGCTGAAGGGGGGCCCAGCAGTGCTGCACTTTTCGAAGAGCCGGGCCCCCTTGACCGCTCCGCAGCCATACCTCTGCTTGCGAAGTCCCAAAGAGGCAGAATGCGGAAGTGCCGAACATACGAAGTCCTAAGCGGCGGAAAGACCCGAAGTCGCAAAAGGAGCCCACACTGAAGTCCTGAAGCAGCGAAAAGACCCGAAGTCACGAAAACAGCTATAATTGAAGTCCTGAAGCCACGAGTTCAATGCTACTGACACCAATGTGGGGTTTTTTTTTTAATCCCCTGGCCACCAATGTTTTATTTCAATAATCTATAGGCCCCTGCCACCAATTTTTTCAAAATAATATTTTATGGGGCCCCAATTTTTTTTAACTTGTAAGGGGGGCCCTGGTGCAAAGTTTTCTTTAAAAAAAATTTTGGAGCCCCAATTTTTTCAGAACTTGTAAGGAGGAGCCCTGGCGCAAAGGTTTTTTCTTAAAAATCATTTTTGGGGCCCCAATTTTATTTAACTTGTAAGGGGGCCCTGGCGCAAAGGTTTTTTTAAGAAATAATTTTTGCAGCCCCAATTTTTTTTTAACTTGTAAGGGGGGCCCTGGCGCCGATGTTTTTTTAAAAAATAATTTTATGGGGCCCCAATTTTTTTTAACTTGTAAGGGGGGCCCTGGCGCAAAGTTTTCTTTAAAAAAAATTTTGGAGCCCCAATTTTTTCATAACTTGTAAGGAGGAGCCCTGGCGCAAAGGTTTTTTTATGAAATAATTTTTGCAGCCCCAATTTTTTTTTAACTTGTAAGGGGGGCCCTGGCGCCGATGTTTTTTTAAAAAATAATTTTATGGGGCCCCAATTTTTTTTAACTTGTAAGGGGGGCCCTGGCGCAAAGTTTTCTTTAAAAAAAATTTTGGAGCCCCAATTTTTTCATAACTTGTAAGGAGGAGCCCTGGCGCAAAGGTTTTTTCTTAAAAATCATTTTTGGGGCCCCAATTTTTTTTAACTTGTAAGGGGGGCCCTGGCGCAAAGGTTTTTTTAAGAAATAATTTTTGCGGCCCCAATTTTTTTTTAACTTGTAAGGGGGCCCTGGCGCCAATGTTTTTTTAAAAAATTATTTTTGGGGCCTCAATTTTTTTTAACTTGTAAGGGGGGCCCTGGCGCCAATGTTTTTTTAAAAAATACTTTTTGGGGCCCCAATTTTTTTTAACTTGTAAGGGGGGCCCTGGCACAAAGGTTTTTTTTAAAAAATAATTTTTGGGGCCCCAATTTTTTTTTTAACTCGTAAGGGGGGCCCTGGCACCAATGCTTTTTTTTAAAAAAAAATCTTTTATTGGGGGCCCTGGTGCCAATGTTTTTTTACTTATAAGTGGGCCCTGACCATCAATATGTGTGGGGGGGTTATTTTTTTAGCGCTGATGTCTGTGTGGTCTTTAATTGTGATGTGGAGTGGGCGGGATCAGGGGTGGGGCTTGGGCCCAAGGGTGGGTGGGGCTTGGGCCCAAAGGTGGGCGGGGGCCCCGAAAAGTTTGTTGTATGGGGCCCCGTGATTTCTACTGGCAGCCCTGTAGAGGACAGACCATTGAACACATGTCTAAAGGAGGCAAAAGTGCAAATCCTACACACAGGTTCTCCAGTATAAAGAATTTACACAATCACTTCTACTTGTAACTTTTACTGTGTGTCTTTCATTAAACATGAACATATATATTATACAGTGACAATAAATCCATCTTACAGTCGTACAGTTGGCTTCTTTGATTTAATATTTCCCTGACTGAGCCCTATATTTACTACAGCGTTAGGATGCTGTTACATAGATGGTTCATCATTCTGCTTTTTCCCTGGAATTCACGGGAATATTCATGAGCTTTTCATGGTCTCTTTGCTAGATGGAGGCAGTAAAGCCAAACAGTCACGGGCATGGTAAAGCCTATATCTCTAGTTGCTATGAATACAGAAGAGGTGGCATAAAACTTTCCAGTCCAAAAGGCTGAATCAACAAATATTAAAAAAGCCCAAACCGTCACACCACGCAGATTCTAAGTCTGTCTGACATGGAAAATTGCTTTATTCTCATGCATTTCATCATTAAAATACTTCTTTACTCTATTGGGAATCTTACAGGTCTCTTCATTTCCGTGACCCCTTGATAGGTCTGGATAGAAAATGAAGGACCCTTCTGGGCTGTTTACCCCACCAACAACACACTTGGATAATTTGATGCCCCCATCTGCCTTCACAGAGTAGGATTCCTGCCCTTTGTTTTGGGCTTGCATCATAAAACTGCAACATACAGCTTAAAAATGTCTATTCAGTGCAAAAACAAATATTTAGGGCTTACAATAATCCTAATAAAAATCCAATCCTAATACAAATCCAATGTAATGTGTGGCCAAAGTATATCAGTTATATGCTAAAACAGGTAGAGGATCCATTATCCGGAAACCCAATATCCAGAAAGTTCCAAATTATGGCTGTCTCCCAAAGGTGCAAATTTACTAAAGGGCGAAGTGACAAACGTGGACGAAAATTCGCCGGCGTGACGTCATTTTGGTACTTCACTGATTTACTGTGAAAAAGGGAGGGCTGTGAGTGAGCTTTCTGTACAGAAATAAGGACGCAGGGGATATGCTCATTGAAAGTAAAGCCACCACAAGACAGTGAATAAATATTTGTATTCTTTCTGGATTGAGTCAACATAGTGCGGCAAATTTAATAAAGGGCGAAAATTCGCCAGAGTAATGTCATTTCGGTACTTTGACGATTTACTAACGGTTGCCGGCGTAACTTTGCTAGCGAAGGAGATAAGACTCTAGCAGTACTTTGCTCCCTAACACCTGCCGAATTTGCGCTCGGGCGAATGGACGTAACTGCGCAAATTCACTAAGATGCAGATTTTACTGAACATTACCTCCTGCGCCAGACTTACCTTCGCCACCTCAGACCAGGGGATGTACAATAGAATAGATAAGAGTTCCTAAAAAAATAGTTGAAAATTTTTCTAAGTCCCGAAAAGCACTGGCATCTTTTTTCATGTGTAGGGCATTATAACAACTTTTTTTTTTTTTTTTTAAAGGTTTCCCGGGCTTGTGTAATGTAATGTATTTGCTGCAACATATACGTCCATTCAACTTTAACTTCCCACCGTATGCAAATTAGGCAACGCTAGTGCGACTTCGCTTCACTTGGCACAGTAACGCTAGCGCAACTTCTCCAGGGTTCGTTTTTGAATATGATTTCCTTTTTCTCTGTAATAATAAAACAGTAGTTTGTACTTGATCCCAACTAAGATATAATTAATCCTTATTGGAAGCAGAACCAGCCTATTCGGGTTATTTAATTTTTACTTGATTTTCCTGGTGGGGTTGCTCACCTTTAAACTTTTAGTATGATGTAGAGAGTGATATTCTGAGACAATCTACTATTCTACAAAGTGGACCCGTCACCCAGACATAAAAATCTGTATAATAAAAGTCCTTCTTAAATTAAATATGAAATCCAATTTCTTTTTTTTATTAAAGCATTCTTAGCTGTTGTAAACTCATTTAAAAATATCAGCTGTCAATCAATTATTGCCTACCCCGCCTCTATGCCTAGGCATAGAGGCGGGGCACGCAATTACTTTCACTTTCCATTCAGCACTTCCTAGATGTCACCGCTCTCCCTACATTCCCCCAGCTCTCTTAACCATTTAATTGTGTAACCAGGGCATGGGGATGGACATTGGGTCCCTGTCCCCTGGTGCACAAACAAGATTCTGAGATTATATAAGGATTGCCTTAATAAAAGTGTCCACAAAATGGCTCCTGCCTGGTTGCTATAATTATGAGTTCCCAGACTGATGGAAACAAGATTCAAATAATTTATACAGTGTAATTAAAGTTCATTTTGCTTGACTAATGTGATAAAATAGGATTTGGATAATTTTGTTTGGGTGACGGGTCCCTTTAAAACTTATTCCCTTTTTCTGTAATAATAAAACAGTATCTTGTACTTGATCCCAACTAAGATATAATTAATCCTTATTGGAAGCAAAACCAGCCTTTTGGGTTTATTAAATGTTTACATGATTTTCTAGTTGACTTAAGGTATGAAGATCCAAATTATGGAAAGATCCATTATCTAGAAAACCCCAGGTTCCGAGCATTCTTGATAACAGGTCTCATACCTGTACTATATAGTTATATCAATTTTACAGTGAGTCTCTGCACCATACAGTTTACAATCTACATTTTGGAGCCCGAGGACCAGATGGACTAAGTAATACTGACAAAGGGCAGGTTTCTGCAGGAATATGTCCTTATCACTTTAAAATGTGTACTGGAATTAAACTGCTGTGATGAAACTATCACCTTTCCATCCCCATTATATTTAAGTGTTGGCTGGAGTGGTTTAAGTTGCCCCTATTGGACACTTGAGCAGTAGAAACACATTCTCTTATAAACCAATGAACTGAATCCTACCTTTTTGTAACCTAGTTACAAGGTAAAGTGGACCCTTACCGAATGCTGAAATATAAAGGACTGAACCAAATTTGTCTTCAAAACACTAATATAAGGAGATTATAACCCCGGGGTGCCCAAATGGTATATCGGGATCTACCAGTAGACCTTTAGTTAGTGATCAGTAGATCTCAAGACACTGTCAACAAACTAACTTGACTAAATCACCCTCCTGTTTTATTATTTTCATTCAGATATTAATTATGTTACAGTTACATAAGAAATAGTTGTATTTTAAATATAGTAGTATACCAATATAAATCAATATATTAAAGTAATATTTTCAGAATGCTAACAGTGATTTTATGGACGTAGATCATAATGGGACAACAACACTAAAAATAGACCCCGCATTACTCAAGTATGGACACTCCTGTTATAACCCAAAAGGAGAGTGGAGGCAGTGCTAAGGAGGGTTGTGACAGCCTAGGCAAGGCAAGAAATTGAAGCCTTCAATTTTAAGATTACACTGGCACTCACGGCTGGTTCAAGCAGGGAGATGCAAATAAATACACAAGGGGATCTCCCTGCTTGAACCAGACTTAAGTGCCAGTATAATCTTGAAATTGATTGCTTGTGAGGGTGCCGACCCCTCCAACACCGTGCACCAGGCGTCTACCTTCGAAGGCCAGGGTGTAAGAGCGGGCCATATTGACCAAGAACTGGAAGCCTTCACAGAATCCAGTGATTGGGGTGACAATAATATATTCACACTTATATTTCCATGAAACGAGTATAATGAGGAAATGAATAATAACACTCTAGTAGCATTTTACTTTACATTGTTGGACTTTACTTTATAATGCCACTGGTGTCGGATTTATGCTCCTATAGTCCTCCAGGGATACTCTGATATCTACAACTGGTACAGAGGCTACTGCCACTGTAACAATCACAATGGTATCAGTTTACTCAATAAACCTTCTGTTCTCATTTTGGTAAATATAATATAATACATTTCCTGCAATCTCATTTCTCCAAGGACATCTGTGCCGTCGCTAAAAGACATCCAGTAAACCCACATTCAAGGCTGAAGTCCTAGAACATAAATGGATGATTTATTCAGAATATGCCACGTTTGTGGAAAGGGTTATGGCTATCAAGACCTTTTGTAAAGATAATTTTTGATAGTTAACCTGAGCTATACTTAGCACATTAATCACAAGTTATTGCAATTAGGGATGCACCGAATCCACTATTTGGGATTGGGCCAAATCCCAGATGAAAGATTTGGCCTAACACCAAACCAAATCCAAATTTGGATATGCAAATTAGGGGCAGGAAAGGAAAAAGTGGAAAACATTATTCTTTTGTGACGAAAAGTCATTTCCCTACCGTCACTAATTTGCATATGCAAGTTAGGATTCTGATTCGATTCAGCCAGGCAGAAGGATTCAGCCGAATCCTGCTAAAAAAGGCTGAATCCCAAACCAAATCCTGGATTCGGTGGATCTATAATTGCAATACATGTTTTGTTTAAAGCAATCTTATCATAATATGATGGGGCTCATTCACTGAAATCATGGACCCGAATAAATACTGCTGTTATTTTGGGTGTGTGGAATTGTGCTCATGCCATTGCCTATATAAAAAGTCCAACCGAACTTTAATCTATAAATTATAATTGAATGCTAATTCAAAGCTTATTTTTGAATTCCTGGCTTAATGGCAAGTTTTGGTTTCATAAAAAACAGGTGTACTGCCAAACAGAACCTACTGTAGGCTGCCAATTCTCATAGAGGCTACCAATAGCCAAGTTTGCTTCATCTGGTTATAAGGAATTAATGGTTCTGCTGACCCCATATGAAAGATGTATCAGTCTGTGATAACTACTGTCTCATCCTGGGACCAAGATGTGAATGTTGTGGGCTAGTTTATCAAAAATCAAATTTTTTGTACTTTGTACCTTTGTACTTTGAATAAACCCACATTTAAAAAAAAACCTAAATGTTCGTTATTTTTTTTATTAAAAAAATCCGAATATAAAAACCGTGAACTCAAAAAATACTTTTCAATAGAGTTTACAAGCTCAAAAAAAAAACCCTCAAAAATCTCAAATTAAAAAGAAAATTGTCCAGGACAATTCTCATTGACTTCTACCTGAACACTCAAACTTTAAGATGCTGAAGCTTAATAAATACCAAACATTTACATTTTTGAAAATATACTTCGAATTTGTGAGTTTTTGTGCAAAGAAAAATTTGAATTGTGGCAAAAACTCCAATTCAAACGTTGATAAATCACCCGCTTGGTATTCAGTACTAGCCAATAAAACAGCATAATATCCATATTCCTAAGGTACTAGGGAATTGCTTCTATTCCCATTCCCTCGATCTCACAGCTGCATCTCTTCATGACATGAATTTGAATAGGGCAATCACAGACAACAGCAAATGTATGACTATAAGAACACTAAAGAAGATTATTTCTCCATATCACCTTCACCACGGTGCTGCTGTTACATGGGCCAGAGTGGTCCAACAGAGGGTAAGTGGTCGTGTTATATCAAACTGCACACACACGTCATTGAATGCTGAGAGTTTAACCTTAACTGGTTGTACCATCACTGAACTAATCCAGCACCATCTAAGGAAGTGATCCCCAACCAATGGCTCATGAGCAACAAGTTGCTTCCCAACCCCTTGGATGTTGCTCTCAATGGCCTTAAAGGGGTGGTTCATCTTTAAGTTGACTTTTAGTATGTTATAGAATGGCTAGTTCTCAGTTTGCTGAGTTTTTTGCGTAGAAACCACAAAAGCTTCGAAGTTTGCCCGACCCTATTTTTTCTGCCTTTTTTCTTCATAAATAAGGTCCATTTGGGCAATAGGTGATGCTCGGATTTCTAACTTATAAATACTGAGATAAATTCAGACCTTGATAAATAACCCCCTAAATGAACAGTTTCTGTACAACTGAGACCAGTTTAATATCAGATATTAAAGAGCCCCCCCCCATGTGGTGTAGAACAATCTTTCCGGGATTAAAGTGCATGGAATGAATAAATAATCTTCTCGGATTCACTGTACTTTGAGATGAAATCGATTGGAAGAGAAAAGGAAAACCTTGCAAGTTTACACGGTGCATTAGGTAACAATGCTGTACGTGGCATCACTGCAGGTTCTATTCAAGGAGACAAGTAAAAGCTGTATTTGCAGGGGAGGCTGTGTGCCAAGACTGAGCTCTGCCGAGTGATTCTACTGGGAAACGTATTCTTGTTTTACAGTATGTGCTGTAGTTTGATTTCCATAACAGATTCACTGAATGTTCTCTTTCCAGACGTTCTTCTTCATCCTAATTTACCATGCCACTCAACCAGTGGCATACTGTACCTCCCAACATTTTGGAAATAGAAAGCGGTACAAAAAAAGGGGGCGAATTTTTTTTGACCACGTCCATTTTTGTTCATTTTACAAAATGTGGCAGGTTCTGAAAGTGTGTGAACACATTTCTGTGGTTTTTATGTTATTACAGTTTTGCTAATGAAGGTGAATTGCCCTTTAAGCTGCAAGTCACAGTTTCCCCAAGAGACCTGCTTATCTTAAATTATTACAACAGTTTCTTTGCTTATCTTAAATTGTTACAAATGTATCTAAGTGCACCTGCAACGTATTCAGGGCTCTCTGCCGAAAGCCCATTAAGTAAGAAACGTATATTTTTCTGGCTGTTCAGTGCAGGAGATCAAAGAGAAAGTCGGGACATTGCAATAACAATCCGGGACTGCGGGTTGAGCTGTCAAAATCAGGACTGTCCAGGGAAAACCAGGACAGTTGGGAGGTATGCCTGTGGTCCCCACACGCCCCAGTCGGACACTGCACTCTGCTAGTACCTACACTAGTGTCAACTACATTTCAGAATAAAGTTCAAAGGAATGACCCCGACACAGAAAGCAATTTACAACTCTGCTTATATCCAGATACTCACTAAACCCTCAACACCTCGCTCATTACCTCTTCACCCACTCACATTCATCCTGCTGATTCCTGATCTTACCCAAATGTATGTCTCTTACCCCCTTCCCTTTTTTACCTCTTGTATCAGTTATCCATTGTATTTATGTATATAAATAGCAGTGTATACAGCAATTTATTGTACAGTGCTGTTGAATATGCTGGTGCTTTACAAATACATATTTATAATAATAATAGGAGGCTTTGCAAAGGTGACTGTGTGCCATGACCGAGCTCTGTTGAGTGCTTCTGCTGGGAATCTGGTGTGATTATTTTCTATAAAAATACACTGAATGTTCTCTTTGGAGACATTCTTCCTCTCTAGTAATTATCTCTATGGTCAGTGGATGATAGCAGCCTTTCTCACAGACCTTCCACAGAAAAGGAATGGGTCAAGATAATATAACATATAAAGTATAAAACACCTATAAAAAACCTTTTCTTTGAGTGTGTGCTGACCCAGTGACAAAACAATCATTTAAAAAAAATGAAAACCGCATTGAGGTAAATGCACAGAGTTAGGGAACATGAACTGCTTTTGCTTTTGAGCTCCACCATGGTCAACTAAAGCAAACAATTGCTCTAGGAGAGAGCTATCTGGAGCTCTGATTAAAGCTGGCCATAGATGCAAAGATCCAATCGTTCGAATCCTTGAACGATAGGACTTCCCCATCTCCCGACCTGCCACTAACCATTCAGATCAAATAAAGTAATAAAAGAACAGATCAGCCGATTTTCTGCCCCTGACAGCAATAGTAAGAAAGTTATGTCCAACCAAAGCTGGTGACAGTCTCCCTCTGAAAATCGTCCCATCGACAATACATGCAGAGATATTATCATCAGCCGACAGAAAACTTTTAACCTGTCCTATCGGCCAAACGACTGATCTCCATGGGACGAAAAATGTCGGGACTCTACACACAGTCGATCGGATCTTTGCATCTGTGGCCAGCTTAAGGGATCTTCATGATTGTTGGGATAAAATAGCCAATAAAGCAACAGAGCAATAGCGTATATGAAAGAGTTTTGCTTTTATCAGGTACAAAGCTATGGATCTTAGAGATCTTATATGGAATCTTATGGAGATCTTATATGGAACCTGTTATCCAGAAACCCGTTATCCTCTAAATCCGGAGTGCCCATACTCATACTAATATAAGATCTACTTTTAGTGATGATGTCCCATTAAGATCAACATCCATAAAGGCATTGTTAGCATTCCATTCCATGAAAAATATATTCCTTATTTAATATTATATTGATTTATGAAGGAATTTATATTAATATATTTATCAAACAACTATTTCTAATGTAACTTTAACATAAATATCTTAAATAAAGTATGAAAAGAGGATGGTGATTTAGACAAGATGTTTGTTTGTCTTGCGATCTACTGATCACCAGCTAAAGGTCTACTGGTAGATCCCTTAACTAGATACGGGATCACAGCAAATAATTTTTCAGGCCCCCAAAATGTCTAGAGGTTGACTTGTTTTACCAATGTTTTTTGATATTGTATATGACTATGGGCCTCATGGGGCCCCTATACCTTCTGGGGCCCCCTGCAGCCGCAGAGTTACGCCCCATGCCATCTCCCATAGGCTCAATTTTAAAGAAATAATTCAAAATATAAAATATGATTTCCTCTTTGTAATAATAAAACGGTAGCTTGTACTCGATCCCAACTAAGTTATAATTAATCCCCATTGAAGACAAAATTGGGTCTATCCTAAAAAAAAAAAAAAAAAAATCCTATTGGGTTTATTTAACGTTTTTTTTATAAGATTATGTGAAGCTGAGTATAATACATATGGTAAGAGTAGTGCTGCTCATATGAGTGACCCTCATGAAGTAAGTAGGTAGGTAGCAGCTAATCTAAGCCCTGAGCAAGGATGTTTTTGTAATTATAAATCTTATTGAAAAACAACAAAGTACTAGGCTTTTATTGTTCTCTCCCATTACTAAAGCTTCAGAAATTGTCTGGCAAAGTCAGAGGGAAGTACCCATCCAAGTAATGTAAATGTAATCTAAATCCCATTATTTTTATGGCATTTCCACTCCAACAAGATTATCGATGGTTTGTTAAATATTGATGACTTATTCTCTCACTTGGCCAAACACAAGTTCTTTCGAATTCCCAAAGGAAATAATGGGATTTTGCCAGGTCTGAGCTGGAAAAGTAATGTCAGTTTATTGAAGTCGAAGTGGAGGCAAAGTGATACATAAATGATAAAAAAAAAAGAAAGAAGTTGTGTCTATGTGGTACCGGAAAAAAATAATTGTCGTTTTATAAAATGCCACGTTCTGTGTTTTAATTCATTCAGAGCTTTATAAGAAGGACCCTAGAATTCTACTGCCTTGCTGAACATAGCTATCCATTGTACCCTTTATACAGAGGACTGCACCGGTCTAAGTCTGGATGTATAACCTAATAGAGAGAGTTAAGCTACACTAGTGATGTGCAGATCTGGTTTTTCCCAACCCGCACCCGGCCCCATCCGACTTCTGGGTTCCTTTTCTAGATCTGTGCCGCCAATGACTTTACAAAAGGGGCAGGGCGAGCAGGCGCGGCTATAAAGCCGGAAGCCAGAAGTCGTCATTTGAAGGTGGTGACCCGCGAAAAGGAGTGTGAGGTCGGCCCGAACCCGCCCACCCCACGGGTATCGGGCTGACCCGCACATCACTAAGCTACACCTATTACTAGGATTACTAGAATGATCAAAATGAATGCAGATGGATAAGATACTCATAAATGCATTGTTGCAATTTTTGGATTAGTTAATTAGCCCCAATGGGTCAGATAGTCCCTGCAGTTGCTCTTTTACAAAATCTCAATATAAAGAACTGTTATTCACCATAATCTGTTCTACTTCATTATGCACTGGGCACTGCTATGCACCCTCCTAATTACACGAGGCATGAGCCAGAGGACAAAGGAAGGCTAGGGGGGAGATTTATCAAGAGTCGAATAATACATTTGAATTATCAAGTGTCAACACATTTGAATTTTAATCCCCCTATTTGAATGTGAGATTTATCACACCTCGACCATGGAAACAGATCTAATTCAAATATTTGCCACCTAAAACCTGCCGATTTATATACAAGTCAATGGCATTGGCCATTTGGAGATGTTAATTGCCTTCCTGACATTCAAGTTTTTTTTTCGGGAGAAAAACTCGATTTGTACTAATCAAATACGAATCAAACACAATTCGGATTTTAGGGTCAGAACCATTTGATCGAATATTAGCCATGCACATTTTTTCTTAAATAACCTTCCAGTCGTATAACTGTGAGTATATTCGAATTAAAAAAAATTCACATGAATTCGAACTTTGATAAATGAGCTTTCAGATGTCATCTGCACTCTGGCCTAGTGGGGACCCCATACGGCAATAAGGATCCACTGTACATTGCTGACATTATTCAAAACAGTGAGAAGACATTACAATACATTACATACTTTGAGCAAAATGGAAACAACAGCACATATATAACAATATGCAATCTTTGCGAATTATTGAACGTAAATGTGATAAAGACAAAGACCAGAAGTTGATGAGTGTTAATGTAAGGTGGAGAGATCAAATGGATTCCTTCCCTGCAATATATACATTTATATTTGATCCTTCCAATAAAGCTCATTTGATATAATAATATATGAATAAGGAGTATGAATAATCTTTCAGCAACTCTCTATCCTATAGATACGAATTTCCCAATAATTACACCCACAATGTACCTTGTATCTTTTAGCCTCATTCAAGCTATGGTCTTTCCTCAAATAATCATTGAGTTTAAAACTGATTTTGGGCCACAAAACTTGGATCACCTAAAAAAAATTAGAAGAAGAGAGCTCTTTCTCCTCTGGAGGGCAATAACTTGCAATATGGGAGTTAATGGGAGTTTATGAAAACAAGTTGGCTTGTAGTATGGTTAGAGATATTGCACGTGATAGAGGCAAGGAGACTGTGGTTGTTATGCACCAAGACATAGGCACATTTTCCTTCATCAACCCCTAAAAAAAGAGAGGTTATTTACAAAGACCGAGGCAGAAATGCAAGAACACTAATTGCCCAGTGGCAACTGTTCATTTGTGACTCAAGTTGCATCTAAAATTCTCATAGTGGGGATGATGTGTGGTGTTAAAATAGTGTTAGCGTGTATTTCTTTGGGTCCAACATTTATTAGCGCAATACGCTGAGGGTAGCCTGGAGCTACCACTATGTTCAGGGGGGTGGTAACTTCAGAGCTCCTTAGTGTCAATATGTGCACTTGCGCATGACTTATCATAAGCGATAGGGAGAACAAAAGGACGCTCAGCTCAACAATACAAAAGTGTAAGAAGCAGCTTTTGATGCAAGTGCCTTTAAAGGAGAACTAAAGCTTGACTAAAGAAGTAGCTAGACATGTTGTACCAGCCCAGAGCAACCACTTCCTTTTAGCAGTAAAGATCTGTGTCTCCAAAGATGCCCCAGTAGCTCCCCATGTTCTTTTCTGCTGATTCACTGCACATGCTCTGTGCTGCTGTCACTTACTGAGCTTAGGGACCCACTCACAATATACAGTACACATAGAATAGAAATGTCACAATATAAGGCTGATTAGTAATTAATACAGATACTTTAATTACTTCATGGCAGCAGTGCAAGCTGCTAGCAACAGAATTTAATAATCGGCCTTGTAGAATCCCCACTGAGCATGTGAGTGTCACAGACACTTTCCAAGATGGTGACCCCCTGTGACAAGTTTGAAGTCCTGGATCATTGCTGCTATTGACAAGCTGAAACTTTAGGCTGGTGCAATAAATTCATTTTATAAAATATGACATTTTAAACCATGTTAATTTTTAGGGTTTAGTTTAATGAACAGCAGCCATTCACACAAATGTGGCTGTCTTTGCACTACCGTAGTCTTTGTAAATGATCCCAAATGTGTTTTAATGCCTTTAGCTTTTCCTATGGTAAGGGGTGCAAGTGCTGGAGCACATGTGGCTCAAGTTTGACCTCTCGGAGCCCATAAACGTAGCACTTTGGTCCCTGGCAACAGTCATACTGCCCTTTGCACCTTCAGTACAGTTCTACTTTGCTGCTTGCAGTACCAACTACTCCTGATTTACGTGTCCCAAGTAACACGTACGGTTAAGGTAATCCCTTTTGTGTTCTTGGATACGGTGAAAAATGTGCAAACCATGTGCCACCTTCTCCTAAGACTTGGTTTACTTGGTAATTATCCAAAATTCCAATGAAAAGTCAAATTTCTGGACAAAAATAATCACTTGTGTAATTGCCTTAAAGGATGTACCCTCTGGAGAGCTATAATGATCTATTAGCTCTGCATTGAGCTGCAGTATTCTGAATCATGTATTAGGTAAGATCAGTGACCTCTCCATGGGCAGAGACAGCTGCCGGATCATCATATTGCTAAGGAGGGGTAGGTACACCTAGCTGGATAGAAGCAGTGTTATCATCTGCTGTTTTAGCATGCACTAGAATTAATGACAGCTAGCATTTTACATTTCATTGAATAATTTTCTACCCACTTACCCAAATGTTTTTTTACCTTTCTTAAACCCCAATTTTAATGCTCCACCAACCAGCAATATTACTATATTTTCGGCTGTAGTCTCTTTATGAATAATGCCACCCCCAGTACATTGTGACAGAGGGACTGGGATTGGAGCTTTGGAAAATTAACACTAAGGGCAATCCTACATGAACCAACATTCCTCTTATACAAAGCATGAACTGAACAGGTCTGATATGGCTATCAACATAGATGGTCAGTTCGCATTTATCCATTTGTTTGGGTTGATGGCTCTAAACGGGACTGAGATGAAGCTCCAGATCTTCTTACTTAGGCACCTGACAATGCCCCATCCTGCCTGCTGAGAAGTGGAACTGGAAGACGACATTTATGTCTAAACTTGCCCCCCGTATTTAACAAATATTCCAGCACAATAGTGCCTGATTAAATCTGAGCATCTATGGCAAGGTCAATAATAAATTTAAGGGGAGATGTGAAGAGCTGCTCACTCCTCTACCTGCTAATGGCTCATCCATATGTGGAAAAGGGGCATCAACAGAGAACAGCTTGACTTAACTGAATGCAGAACTGTCTGTTAAAATGCATAACCAATAACCTTCAAGGTTCTCTATTTACATAGTAAAATGCTTGGGCAGTATGGTTAGTCATTTCTGCCATTTAACAAAAGGAACTGTCATGTTTGAGGGCTGGAGAATGTTCAGCAGTTTTAAGCATATATGCTGGATAACCCAGATGATACACATTTACTGCAGGATTAACAGCAGAAGCCATGATAAAATGAGGGACATTTAATAGTTAGAATGAAAAAAACAATAAACAGGAGTGCAAACTGAAAAACCAAATACAGGACTGGGTAGAGACAGAGCGAAATCAGTAACAGGCTGAGAAGGTCAGGGCTGGCGGAAGACTAGCAATGTCCGAATGGTAGGCAAGGTCAGTGGCAGGCAGCAGACAAGAAGGGTCGAGTAAAAGGCCGAAGGTCAAAACAGGAAATCCACAGAAGACGGGTATCGGGAACAGGATCAAGGGAAACAGGCAACAGGCACAGAACCAGGCAGGGAACACAGGAACCAGGAATCAAGGGTCAGGAATAACAGAAGTCAGAGGCTGGATAGGTCTCAGGCACTCAGATGATCAAGCAAAGATCACTGGTCAGGGACAGGTTTAAAAAGGGTACATAATTGGAAATGGGAAACAAATGAGGGTAACGAGATGGGAGGTGACCAGGGAGGAGACAGAAAATACAATATAGGTAGGAGGACTGGCCCAAAGCAGCCATGAGAGCCTCCAGTGACTCAACTGGAAGGTGCATTGTCCTAGGAAAACGCTCCAATCCCCGAGAGTCCTGAAAGGAACCTGTTTTTAGCTGTAATGTGTTCAGTAGTTCTTCTTTTATCAGTCAGTACAGAGAGATGAAACACATACACACAAACAATACGAAGAAGTTGGCTACCCCCAATCTGAGGTGGGAAGTGTGACTCACCACAGTTCATATTTCAGCCTTGTGAAGCACAAAGGGAGCCTGGGGAGATGGTCTCTCATGGAAGTCCACAATGTAGGAAGCACATGCCCTCCCTCGGGAAACTTTCCACAGTCTGGGCAGCTGTCTTTCCTCCCCTAGATTATAAGATGGAAACTTTCTTACCATCTGCCTCTAAATTAGAAGGCACTTCATGCAATTGGGATGGGGTTGTATTTGTACAACTGTAGCTACATCATTGAAAGTTAACTTATTGCCAACCATGCAAACTTGGTCAGTGAGGCTTACCATGATTGTATAGGCAAAACCATGATTTGTTGGGTTTGTATAGGCAATGATTGGTCAACATGTCATTTTCTACCTGCTGCTGAACTGATATCACAAGTGGCAAAGTAAAAAAGTTGGAAGATGTGGTTCAGGAGCAGATGGAGTGCTTCATGGTCATTAATGTGAATACGAAAAGTGAATATGCCCAAGTTGAGATGGTTTGCCCCTTGAATCATCCGAAATGTCCTGATTCTTATCAATCCTAATTGGCTTTTCATAAGAATGCTCATCTTTTCCGACAGCATCAGATGCAATGTGCAATGCCATTTCATGCTCATTTATTAAGGAAACTCTATCCAACATGAATGTATGGCCTAAGTGCACAGTGTAACCATGACTCTGATCACTACTTATAATTACATGTTTCAGATGCAGCTGCAATGGAAATCATTAGTATATCGCAATAGTCACCCAGCGGCAGTCCCATTCAGCCTATAATTCTATCACACAGCCTGTGGGATATATGATATCTGCTTAAATAAACCTGCCCCGCAAAGAGGCTTCAAGAGATCACCCTCTTATAATGTTTTAATATGATTTCATTGATTTTTACATGAACATATATGTGGCTGTGCCATTTTATTCTACACAAATTGACACAATTCATCCAGAAATTGTATGTTAATAAGGTGAATGGTTTTGTTTGATTTGATTCTGATAACCAGTCTCAACAGAAAGCCTCTCTAGAGAGAGAGAGTTGAGACAGTCCCCAATGATCACTGTCTAGTCAACTGCTCATCTTTTCATTGTGGGAACACTTCCGAATCTATGACCATAGACCAGAGCTCACAATTGGCCAGACTGAGTGGCAGGCATTGATAGGTTGTGCAGCCAACTGCATTTAAGCCTACCTGGGGTATCAGCTGATACTTCAGCTTGGGAATCAGTAGGAACATTGGTCAGATATGTGTAATATGGCAAAACATGAAGATAATACTGTACCCTATAATAATGTACCCTATTCTTCTGTATAATAACGACAAAAGTGTAAGTCAGAGGGTCTCTGTGCTGTAGCACACCCCTAGTAATTTATTTTACACCTCTATATGCCCTGAGCAGTATATTAAATATTATAAGGTCATGGGAAAACATGTTTTTTTCAAAACGCATCAGTTAATAGTGCTGCTCCAGCAGAATTCTGCACTGAACTCCATTTTTCAAAAAAGCAAACAGATTGTTATATTCAATTTTGAAATCTAACATGGGGCTAGACATAGTCATTTTCCCAGCTACCCCCAGTCAATAAATAAATAAAATCAGTGCAGTTGAGTTACAGGTTATACCTTTCTAAGCCAACTAAACTCTTCTGAAGAGACTAATGCAATACAGGTATGGGATCTGTTATCCGGAAACCAATTATTCTGAAAATTCTGTACGGAAAGGTTGTCTCCCATAGACTCCATTTCATCCAAATAATCAAATTTATTTTTAAATTATTTCCTCTTTGTCTGAAATAATAAAATGGTACCTTGTACTTGAGCCAAACGAAGATATAATTAATCCTTATTGGAAGCACAACCAGCCTGTTGAGTTTGTTTAATTTATTTTCTAGTAGACTTAAAGGTATGAAAATCCAAATTATGTAAAGATCCATTATCTGGAAATCCCCAGCTCCCGTGCATTCTGGATAACAGGTTCCATACCTGTATTGTGTTCATAATCTCATTATTACATTGCTAAAAGGTGCAGCAAAAAATGAATTATGTAAAAAATAAAATTTCTCCCACTGTGGTCATATGGAAATATCATTGCAGACAAGAAGATAACACCAAGAGAACAAAATCTAGAAGAAGCGAAGGTAAAAAGAACTGGATCATTCTATTGTTCTAGTCATTGATCAACCCAATGACAGGGCCAAAACTTTAAAATCTGCCAGACAGATTGACCAATATCCATGTTAAACAAATAGAATGAATTCAGGATTATCCACCCCATATATATATTTTTCAAAAATCATACAGCACACTGGTGATGCAGCACATGGGCAGAACAAACAAGGTTTAATAGAAAAGTCCATTGCATCACTGGCAATGATGCCCACTCATCATTTAGTCAAGGGCCAAAGTATCCCATCTCAGGTCATGTTGCTGCAACCTGCATGCAAGGTAATGACGATGGATTTTGGGGAAAAAACATGGACATATTTTTGTTTGTAATGCTTTCTATAAAAGCTACAAATTTTAGGGAAACTATTAATTGCCAGAATGAAAAACAGGTATTTTTTATTACATATACTTTTAAAGGACGAGTAACATTAAAAAAATTTTAAAAAAAATTCGTTAGTATACATTGAAAAAAAAAACCGACCAAGACAAATTAAACTTTAATAAAAAAAAAGTCTTTATTAAGAAATAACTTACCGAAACTCAGCTTGTGCTCCTCTTCAGATATCGATTGGGCGAACCATTGTGAGGCACTCGATTTCTTCTCCCCGCCTTCCTTATAGGAGATAGCCAGGGAGGAGAAATCAAGCAAAGCACGATGGATTGTCGACTTGTTGCCTTTTCTGAAGAGGAGCGGAAGTAGAGTTTCGGTAAGTTATTTATTAATAAGGCCTTTGCGATTTTAAAGTTTAATTTGTCTTGGTGGGTTTTTTTCGATGAATACGAACAAATTTTTTAAAAAAAAATTTGTAGGGACACATTTACTTAGCTCTAGTGAAGGAATAGAATAAAAAATACTTCGAATTTCGTGGCTACTTCGACCATTGTATTGGCTACTTCGACCTTCGACTTCGAATCGAACGATTCAAACTAAAAATCGTTCGACTATTTGACCATTCGATAGTCAAAGTACTGTCTCTTTAAAAAAAACTTTGACCACCTACTTCGCCAGCTAAAACCTACCGAACATCAATGTTAGCCTATGGGGAATGTCCCCATAGGCTTTCTAGCCAATTTGTGATCGAAGGAAAATCGTTCGAACGATGGATTAAAATCCTTCGAATCGTTCGATTCAAATGATTTAATCGTTCGATCGAACGATTTTTCCTTCGATCGTTCGATCGTACTAAATGCGGTAAATCCTTCGACTTCGATATGCAAAGGATTTTACTTCAACTGTCGAATATCGAGGGTTAATTAACCCTCAGTATTCGACCCTAAGTAAATGTGCCCCTTAATGTTACTGATCCTTTAATTTTACCTGTTTCCAGTTTCCATACATTTCACTCATTTTGCTCTATTCAATTTGTACACTTTTCAATTAAACATTTTTCCTAACACAACACAAAAAATCAAAACAACAAATTCTCCTGTTACTTGCCCTTTAACCCACATACACAACAATAATGGAAGTAAACAGAAAAAGGTGTAGAAAGTCTTTAGGCAATCAAAAAAAAAGCACTTGCCAGCTTCAAACAGCAAGTGTAGCACTTTCTTAATAGCGATGCTCATTAATTATAAAAAAGGTTTTAAGGCTTCGTTTTAGTTCTCCTTTAGTTACTCATTGCTCATTTCACTAAGGCAGATGGAAGAAAGCTGTAGTCAAGGGGTGAAGAAATCAAAACGGCTGCAGTATAAGATTGCAATACATCAGGTTAATCATAATGTACGGTTAAATAAAAGCAGCAGGATGATTTTTGGGGGCGTTTATTTGAAAAGAATTTGTACTTCTTATTTTTTTTCTAAACTTCATTTATTGAATTATTAATGGCCGCGCTCTGCTGAGCTTCACAAGATAACATTTCACTGGGAAAGTGTTAGGATCGTTTCAAATATTCAATGATATCAATTTCAATTGAACTGGGTCATTATTTCTTTAGGGAATATCGCTGTACATAAAGCGTCTTATCCAATAATGGCACATTGAAAAGCTATTTATACCCTCTTCAAACCCGAGTAACACAGGAATTAGTCCTATTCCCACACAGAACCCAGGGCTCTACAAAGCAGCAGTAACACAATATCCAAAATGCTCTTTATTCCGCAATCATCTGAACATCTGCTAATCCTAGGATGAAGTTATTCAATGTTGAGATCACAGAATTTGCAATGGAACTTTAGATGCCAGTGAGGCTCAAAAATTAAACCTCTGCAGATGAATGCAAAATAAACTCTTTCAGGTAAAGGCAAAAAAGGCAATTATTTAATGTTTAAAAAAATATATAATGTATTATACAGTTTGGCAAACAGACAATGACATGGTGTGGGAGTTACTCACCCTGGTGTTCTAGTGGGCCGGCGGGGACGCCCACCATGCCGGTCTTTCTCCCCTTAGGCGTCGGCTCCTTAGGGCGCGTAATGACGGCAGCACGCATTGGCGCTAAATTCAAGCAGTATTTGTATTTGTGTTAATCCTTGCCTGTTATAGGATCTTGTTCCTGGTGCTTCTGTGCTGTTTGATTCTGATTATCTGTTGTGAAACCTGCCTGTTTTTGACTATCCCGACTTCTGGAATCCTGACCCTGCCTGGTAATTGACTCTCCTGTATTCATAACCCAGGGGTCAGCAACCTTTACTATCAAAAGAGCCATGTTGCACCCTCTTCCACTAAAGAAAAATAGTCCGGAGCCGCAAAACATTACACAGCTTATAAAGTTTAAAAAGGTTTTTAACCTTTTTTAATCTGAACTGTTACAACAACAGAATACAACAAACAGTACAGTGTGTATGTGTAGGCCTAATTTGAATAAATTAAACACTGAATACCCCTATTAAATGGTAGTGTTCTCATCTGTTTAATGTGACTTCTGTTTCTGAAGCTCCATGCGGATCTTCCCTCTCGTCTTGAATGTGACCGTGGTTCAGACCATGATCTTGCTGCAGCTCTTGGCTGTCACTCCTGGGACGTCTATACAGTCCTCGTACCTGCTGGCGGCTTCCTGAGTGTGTGAACGCATTAAGCTGTTAGCTTACCGCAGTCACACACTCAAGAAGCCGCCGCCGGTGCGAGGGCTGTATAGACGACATGACAGGCAAAGCCGCAAGACCGAGCCTCAGCAAACAGGATGAAGAGCCCCATGAGGCTCTGGAGCCGCGGGTTGCCTACCCCTGCCATAACCCCTCTGATTGAACTCCTGGTTTGACCCTTGCCTACCTGACTCCGTTTGTACTCTGCCTGCCCCGACCCGGCCTGATCTGACTATTCTTTCTGTCTACACCTTGTACCGCGACCTTCTGCCCATAAGACTTTGCATTACCGTTGTGCCCCTGTGCTTGTTCAGAACCCCTCGCTTTGCACCTCTCTCAATAAGACCTGGTGTCATCTGATTAGCCGAGAGCTCCTCCCGAGGTGAAAGGCGGCTGTTAAAGGCGGAAGCAAGAGCCGAGAACAGGGTGCTTTGCATTGGTTCTGGATTTAGGGTGCCAACCGTGACACATGGTCCTTACTGTTAATTTATATGTGTTGAACAAAGAAAGCTTATGATTGAGGTTTCCACTCAAAACAATTTCAAGAATAGTGGCTGATGACCATGTGATCTACAAATCAAAAGCATTTAACTGTTATGAAATGGTGTCTAAATATACTTCACAGTCCCTGTGAATTCAAGGAGAATTAGCTTTAGTAAATATAATCTATTATGCTCACCTTACTTCAGGAAATATCATGCTCACCTTCAGATAATATAATGCTCACCTTTTAGGGATGCACCGAATCCTCTGAATCATTTGTGAAAGATTTGGCAGAATACCGAACTGAATCCAAATTCTAATTTGCATATGCAAATTAGGGGCGGGAAGGGGAAAACATTTTTTACTTTCTTGTTTTTTGACAAAAAGTCACACAATTTCCCTCCCGCCCCTAATGTGCAAATGCATTCAAATTTACATTCAGATTGTAGGATTATTATTCGAATGTGTGTATTTTGACACCAAAAAAAATTCAAATTCGAATTTACTATTTAACCTTTAATAAATCTGCCCCTACGTGTAATATTATCTTAAATTGACCATGATACTCCTTATGCAAATTAGGATTCGGTTCGGCCGGGTATAAGTATTCGGCCAAATCCGAATCCTGACGAATCTCGAATATATATCTTGCCGAACTTCTCTCAAAAAACATCTTGCTCACTTTACTTTCCAAAATATCAACCTCACCATATCATCTCTTTCACATTATATGCTTCTTACAGTCTAATATACTGCTTAACCTCCCATAAAAACAGACCATTCTCACCTTCGGGTAATGTCGGGCTCACCTTTAAATATCATGGTTAATTTAAGATAATATTACACTTAGGGGCAGATTTATTAAAGGTTGAATAGTAATTTCAAATTTGAAATTTTTTTTGGTGTCAAAATTCACACATTTGACTATTAATCCTCCGATCTGAATGTAAATTCGAATGGGAGATTTATCACACCACGATACTGATGTGCGGGAAGGCCTGGAGGTTAATAGCAATAACGTTTCTTCCTCGCTGTATTCCCTCGCTGACACTGTGATCTGGCTGCAGGGCATAGCCCAATTAATCAATATTTTAAAGGACAAAGAAAGGCAAAAAAATAAAATCTCATTTTTACTTTCTTTAATGAAAAAGAAACCTATTTCCAACATACTTTAATTACAAAATTTGTACAGTTTTTATAAGAAACCTGACTGTATGCAGTGAAATTCTCCCTTCATTTACTGCTGTGGATAGGAATTGTCAGACGGTCCCTAACTGCTTAGCAGGGAAACAATCATACTTATGAACAGCAGGGGGAGCCCCCGCCTTACTTCCCAGTCATGCAGAACTCAAGCAGCTTTGTTTATGACGATCCCTTAGCAGCCCAGACCACACTGAGCATGTGCACAGTCTTAGTCCTGCAAAGATGTTTAACAAAGTTACAAAATGGTGACCCCCTGTGGCCAACTTTGAAAGCATAAATCATTTGTTTGATTAGGCTTTGTGGTGCAGTAAGTTCATGTTTATATTTAGTATACAAAATACAGCATTTCTAGCCTTATTCTATTTTAGACTTTCCTTGTCCTTTAAGCCTGTCGCCTCTAATACCCTGGGCTGAATCCTTGTGCTATTGCCTTGGCCTAGCCTCCAGAGTATCCTATCTGAGTATCCATCCAATATCCACTCTGAGTATCCTGTAAATGATTCCTGCTCTGTCATTGCTCCTCCATTCTCTGACACCCTGGTTGTGACCCTTGGCCTGTTATCTGAATTTCTGCTTGTCTGCTGTCTTCCCTGACCCTCTGCCTGTTTCATGGACTCTGCTTGCTGCCTGCTTTGACCTTGTGCCTGAATTTGGATTTGTTTGTTCGGCATGGAACACTGGTTAGAATTACTGTCATGCACACACTCACGTCTTAGGATTGCTTCAAATATATTTTTTCTCTATGTTTGTTAGGGATTCCTCTGGGTGCCCCAGTTTTCATCCACACTCTAAAAAAATACAGGACTGTTGATAAAACTGAACATTGTCTGAAAATTAGACTGGGACCTTAGACTGTAAGCATTGGCTAATTTTAATGATGTGCTACAGAAGCTCTGTGAAGCATTTCAGAATGAAGGTTAATAAAAATAATGACTGCAAGTCCTATAGCACATCCCTGCATTATATACTGGTTTAAAAACAGCATAACCCTAATTTAGAATAAATGCTGAATTAGACTAGCTCATCCCTAAAGCCTTTAAATGTAGTAGATTCTCCACTCCTAAGGAATCCCACGCATCCCCCTAATTCCATGTGTATTTCCAAACTCTGCCCATGTGTTGATGTTGTGTTTAAAGGCAATTTCCATTTTGTGAGTAATAGTATTGAATGACAATTTGCGATTTTTCCTTTTGTTCTACAACTATACAAATTACCGCTGTAATTATCTGATTGTTGACCCTATCAACTAATTTCTATTCAAGAGAATAGATAGGTAAGTATAAAATCCCGTTAGGGTGGTGGCACATGTAGGGTTCGGGGGAGATAAGTCGCCCAGTGACAAATCTCCTCTTCTTCGGTCGACTAATCTTCCTGAAATGCCTTCCCACCAGCTACAATGTGAATCACCGGCGGGAATTTCGGGCGACTTCGGAAAACCAAATCGATCCGAGTGCCATCCCGCGACATGGGACATAACTGTTCAGTGAGTTTGAAATTGATCCTCAGCATTCAGCTCAGATTCAAAAGCAACAGTTACGGCCCATGTGGCCTGCCCTCAGGTCACTGATTGGCTACTGCCTGGTAACCAATCAGTGGAAGCCAAGAGCACTGAAAAGCAGGAAGTAGTGTTCTGGCTATTATGTTAGAAATCCAGTCACTCCAGCCTTTAAACATTACATTTATGTAGGGATGCACGAAATCCACTATTTTGGATTCGGACAAATACCGAACCGAACCCTAATTTGCATATTCAAATTTGCATATGCAAATTAGGGGTGGGAAGGGGAAAACATTTTTTACTTCTTTGTTTTGTTACAAAGTGATGCGAGTTTCCTTCCCACCCCTAATTTGCATATGCAAATTAGGATTCGGTTCAGCCAGGAAGAAGGATTTGGCCGAAGCGGAATCCTGCTGAAAAAGGCTGAATCCTGTCCGAATCCCGAATTGAATCCTGGATTCGTTGCATCCCTACATTTTTGGCTAACTATACTAGAAACATTTTTTATCTATTTACACTGTTTTTATTTTTACTCTGAACAATTCCTTTAAAGCATCACTATAATATGTCAAGTTCTCCTCTTTTATATATATTCTTCTTTCCCAAAATATTTTGTTGCTTGATTCCTGCCACTCTTGCTCCCTTTTTAGGGACAAATCCCTTCTTCTCTTTAATCCCCCAATTATAGTAGTCAGATTGTTGGACAGTATGCATTCACTTATGCGGCAAAAACAAACCAAATATTTAATGCTGACCAGATTGGCAAAATTAACAGATATGGGGAAGGTCTGGGGGTTCAGCCTCTTTCATAAATGTCCCCCATTACTATATGGTTTAGGCAATGACCCTCTATCAGGTTTATTGTATTAGAAAATATTTTTGTATCATCAAGCGACTGGATATAGTCACTGGTACAGAATATTACATTACTACACACACAACATATTTCTGGTGCTTATATTATTAAGAAATATTGACAATTTACATCCATAGTGATATTAAAAGAATTAACAGATTTTATAGAAAAATGCCAGGATAAGTGCTGGAATGGGCCTGGCTTTGTTTGTATTTAACAGCCTTATTTTGTACATATTTACTCAAAATCACACTTTTCTTAAACATATTTTATAATGCTTTTTAATACTAGCTTTGGCAGAGCTCTAGCTTCCCAGCCTTTGCTGAGGAGTAAATCATTGCTTTTGTACAATACTTCCATTTCTCGCTGTGGGACCACATGCAAAGATGATAATGGAAATACAAGCCTTCTCCAGTATAGGCCCTCTAGTGCTAGATGTACCAGCGGGCACAAGCAGTTCACAAACAACATTATCACTAGAGTGACAGTCCAAGGAACCAGATACACAAACTTTTCTTAAAGGAAAACTATACCCCTAAAATTAACACTTAAACAATAGATAGTTTATATCATATTAAGTGGCATATTAAAGAATCTTACCAGACTGGAATGTATATTTAAGTAACTATTGTCCTTTTACATCTCTTGCCTTGAACCACCATTACGTGTCTGTGTGCTGCCTCAGAAATCACCTGACCAGAAATACTGCAGCTCTAACTGTAAGAGGAAGAAGTGTTGAAGCAAAAGACACAGCTCTGTCTGTTAATTGGCTCATGTGACCTAACATGTATGGTTTGTTGGTGTGTTTGTGTGCGCAGTGAATCGTACGATCCCAGGGCGCGGCCCTTGTTTTTTAAATGGATACTGTCATGGAAAAACATGTTTTTTCCAAAACACATCAGTTAATAGTGCTGCTCCAGCAGAATTCTGCACTGAAATCCATTTCTCAAAAGAGCAAACAGATTTTCTTATATTCAATTTTGAAATCTGACATGGGGCTAGACATTTTGTCAGTTTCCCAGCTGCCCCAGTCACTAGCCAGAGTATGGCCACCTTTAGATTGCCTTTTCTTATTTAAAGGGATACTGTCATGGGGAAAAAAAAAATTTCAAAATGAATCAGTTAATAGTGCTGCTCCAGCAGAATTCTGCACTGAAATCCATTTCTCAAAAGAGCAAACAGATTTTTTTATATTCAATTTTGAAATCTGACATGGGGCTAGACATTTTGTCAATTTCCCAGCTGCCCCAAGTCATGTGACTTGTGCTCTGATAAACTTCAATCTCTCTTTACTGCTGTACTGCAAGTTGGAGTGATATCTACCCCCTCCCTTTCCCCCCTCCAGCAGCCAAACAAAAGAACAATGGGAAGGTAACCAGATAACAGCTCCCTAACACAAGATAACAGCTGCCTGGTAGATCTAAGAACAGCACTCAATAGTAAAAACCCATGTCTCACTGAGACACATTCAGTTACATTGAGAAGGAAAAACAGCAAGGGTAAGAAGAATTTCACCGGCACACAGGAATTGTAGTAGCAGGGCAAGCCCTTGCAATTTTATTATGCAGTAGTGCGCACTACTGCATAATAAAATTGCAAGGGCTTGCCCTGCTACTACAATTCCTGTGTGCCGGTGAAATCCTTCTTACCCTTGTTGTGAGGCTGCCGATTCCTCTATCACTGGGCACCAGGATAAGAACCTTTGGGAGTGTGTGGTGTGCGGCTTCTCCATAGTCTATTGAAAGGAAAAACAGCAGCCTGCCAGAAAGCATTTCTCTCCTAAAGTGCAGGCACAAGTCACATGACTAGGGGCAGCTGGGAAATTGACAATATGTCTAGCCCCATGTCAGATTTCAAAATTGAATATAAAAAAATCTGTTTGCTCTTTTGAGAAATGGATTTCAGTGCAGAATTCTGCTGGAGCAGCACTATTAACTGATTTACTTTGAAAAAAATGTTTTTTCCCATGACAATATCCATTTAAAAAAGGCTATGATCAGATGGAGTTAATGGGCTAATGTAACAACAAGTGCACATTTTGCTCCAGGTCTAGTAATTGTTCAGATGTTGGTTATAAACCTGTAAACGCTAGTTAATGATTGGTTGCTATGGGTTACTAGTAAAGGCTGCACCTGTTTTCACATTCCCCAGTTTGGCTGAAGATAGCTGGGATAAAGCATATGCTACACGCTGGTTGTCAAACGTTTTCAGGACAAGCCCCAACTAAAAGTCCAACCTTGGCCTACTGATTGATTTGCTTTTTTTTGTATTTGTAATAGTAAGAAATTAACTGCACTTGATAATAACTAAGCCATGTTGAGGTGAGTATCTTATCGTATGTTTTTCATGTACTGACCAGATTATTGTTTGGGTTTCCTAAGGCTGAAAACCGAACAGAAATTCGAGCTCCAAACAGGCCTTACAAAAAACTAACTGTTCAGGTCAAAAGCGAACAGGTGACAACCCTATTTGGGAGGCCTGAAAAATCATGGAAGATGCCTGGAAGATGCTACATTATGGCTAAAAAACAGCAAATTGCAGCACACTGCATTTGTAAATAAGCTCAATAGATTCCACACAAACAGATGATAAGGATATTAAATGGGACCATGGAGGTTAGTGGCCTGTATGGGGACACACAGAAAGCAACCTTGTGTTTTATAGAGTGACATAGTTCCTATCAAACTGCTTATAACCTTATATATATATATATATAATAATGGAGAAACATTATTTTATATTTAAGATGTGCCTGTGTTAATAGCAGAGGTTTTAAGACTTTTTAGGCTTTTCACTGTACAGGTATGGGATCTGTTATCTGGAAAATCCATTATCCAGAAAGCTCAGAATTACGGAAAGGCCGTCTCCCATAGACTCCATTTTATCCAAATAATCCAAATTGTTAAAAATGATTTCCCTTTTCTCTGTAATAATAAAACAGTAGCTTGTACTTGATCCCAACTAGGATATAATTAATCCTTATTTGAAGCAGAACCCACCTATTGGGTTTATTTAGTGTTTACTTGATTTCCTAGTGGACTAAAGGTATGAGGATCCAAATTACAGAAAGATCTGTTATGTGGAAAGCCCCCAGGTCCCGAGCATTCTGGATAACAGGTCTCATACATGTACAACTGTCAGTTGGACCCCCTTACAGCATCAGACTTTCCCACAGGGAAAAATCCCTAGTTACAGGTCTTGCGTTCAGGGGTATCAAGGAAAGCAAATTACCAGGCAATCTTCTACTCTACTCTTTGCTTTGGAGCCCACTTGTGTTTAGAAACCTCTTTTTATAGTAACAGTTACAACTACTACTACTAACTACTGTCTCTATCAGAAAGTAATAGAAAATAAAAATGTACAATGTCCTGGTGCTTCAGCCCATGGGTAGGAATTAAGGTTCTGGCTGTGTATAAGATGTCAGGAGGTCATAAGTGAGAGTGCAGTGTGTCCCGTTGGTTGTGGGTAGGGAGATGTTATTGTGCTCGTGCTCCAGTTGATTGATCCTATAACTTCAGTTCCAAAGCTTGCCCTGCACCCTCTACTAATAGCCACAACCTTAAACGTCATGTAAAGGCAAAAAAAAATAATAAATTTTACTTTTAAGAATGAAAAAGAAACCAATATACTTTAATTGAAAAATGTGTACCGTTTTTATAAGAAACCTGACTGTATGCAGTGAAATTCTCCCTTCATTTACTGCTATGGATAGGAATTGTCAGATGGTCCCTAACTGCTGAGCAGGGAAACAATCATACTTATGAACAGCAGGGGGAGCCCCCCCCCCTTACTTCCCAGCCATACAGCACTCCAGCAGCTTTGTTTGTTTCCCTGTAGCGCAGTTGGCGACTGTGTAGAGATTTGAATTGGATTTTATTGTGGCTTTACAACCCTTTAGGACAGAGACACATGCTGCTATAATGGGGGGATTAGTAGCCCAGTAATAAATAAATCGTTTCTTCGTGAGGCAACTTTGAGGCGACTTCGGAAAACGAAGCGTTCCGAGTGCCATCCCAGCAGTGATTTACAGGAAGCCAGTTCAGGGAGACTAGTCGCCCGAAGAAGTGATTTGTCGCTGGACGAAATAGCAGTGTGTTTGTCTCTGCCCTTACTGTTTCCAACTCCAGCTGCAGGGACAAAGATCATGGAGCCAGATTTAAACAGATAAACTGGGATTCTATTTGGAGGATTATTTTGCTGCAGCCACTGGTTCTGCAGAGTTGGATAAAGTTTGTAATAAACAATACAAAAACTATAAAATCCACATAAGATTACATGAATATTAATCAGTCTTGTTGTATCGGCTTCTGGCAGATATAATTTGACGTGTGCTGTTTTGATAATTTATGACGATCGCTAAGCAGCCCAGACCACACTGAGCATGTGCACAGTCTTAGTCTTGCAAAGATGTTTAACAAAGTTACAAGATGGTGACCCCTTTGGCCAACTTTGAAAGCATAAATCATCTGTTTGATTAAGCTTCTGGTGCAGTTCATGTTTATGTTTAGTAAACAAAATACAGCATTTCTAGCCTTATTTTATTTAAGAACTTTAAATTAACTTTTAGTATGATGTAGAGAGTGATATTCTGAGACAATCTACAATTGTTTTTCCATTTATATTATTTGTAGTTTTTGAGTTATTTGGCTTTTTATTCAGCAGCTCTCTGGTTTGCAATCTGATTGCTAGGGCCCAATTACCCTTACAACCATGCAATGATTTGGATAAGAGACTGGAATATGAATAGGAAATGACCTAAATAAAAAGATAAGCAATAAAAAGTAGCCTTCATTTTGTTTTTAGATGGCAGTGACCCCCATTTGAAAGTTGGAAAGAGTAAGAAGAAAAAGGTAAATACTTCACAAACTATATAAATAACGAAGACCAATTGGAAAGTTGCTAGGAATTACACATTCTATAAAATGTTAAAAGTTACCTCAAAGTTACCTTTAATGTTCTTCACCATGAACTTTATTCTCTCTAACAGAAAAGTCAGAAATTCACTGCAGCCTAAGAACTATTATAGTAACATCAGCTGCCCCTTTTTTACTCATTTGCAGCATATCATTCAAAATTTGGGGAATGTACCAATGTACGGAACTGATCTTGTGTGATATTACATATGGGTGAGGTGGAAATGCAGTCAAGTATATAAATATAAAGCATGAGAAACTCCTAAGGCAAAGGCGGTTATAAAAAAAACACTTACACTTTGTGAAGCCACAATGATGATGATAGTGACTTGTGTACAGTCACCAAGCAAGTGGCAAAGTAATAGAAAGTGACACCGAGAGACAGAAAGATGTGACTCACAACAATATGCTGAAGGCAAAGTGACACACATACACACTTAGGACTGGAGATTAAGATACGCTGCCCCTCACATTCACTGTGTTTCATTACACTATTCGCAATCACAGGCAGTTGTGATAGAAATGAGCAGATAAGCATTAGGAGACACTGCCTGCATCCGAAACTTAACTATTTTGCGGTTCTGTCTGGGCACTGCCAAGACAAAACTGTAGAGGTGAAAATGATATTCATTTTCCAAAGCAAAAAAGAATGAGGGTAGATTATGGGAAATGTGATAAGTAGAAAGGGTGCCAGGAAGAAAAGAGGACAAATTGGGAAAAGAGAAGAAAGGGGTAAAAAGAAGGGGGGATACAAGGGAGAACAATCGAGTGAGTGTAAGAGATCCCTGGTGCACAGCAAAAATGAGGAAACGGCAACCTCACGAATCAATGGCAGCGAGAATTCACCAGCACACAGGTAATACAAGCAGGATATACCTTGCTATAAGTTTATTGCAGCATGCTGCAATAAACTTATAGCAAGGTATATCCTGCTTGGGATACAAGGGAGAACACAAGAGAGAACACAAGAGATGGAGGGGTGTGAAAAGGTGTATAGAAAGAGAGAGACCAGATGAGATAGGGAGAAGAAAGGGAGAAATAATGAAGAGAAGAGAGAAAAAGAGGTACAGATACAGTATATTAGAAGCCACATTGGAGTTCCATACACCATATAACTTGACTTGATATCTATATCACCACAATACTCTTCTCTTTCCCTTTGCTAGTCATATTACCCCTGCATTTTTTTTTTAACACCTAATAACCACATATTTACTAGTGGCGATAATTATTCCCTATATACTGTATTAGGGCCAACAGAGTAACAATTATCGGTAGATTTATATAACAAATGCAGCACTCGAAAAGAACAGTATATACAGAATGCACCCTCAACTCTGCCTGATAATGGATCCCTGAACATCCAGATATAATTGTATAGTCTTCAGCTTTCCCTTGACTCTCTTATCTAATGTATGCCAGCTAAAATGTGAAGACTGAGAAATACTATGTTAAGTCTGTATCTGCTCTGAAACTTGGTAAATAGGTAGCTAGGTGAAGAATAGAAACATGATAGAGAGATAGCTAGAGAGAAAAAATAGATAGATAGATAGACAGACAGACAGACAGACAGACAGATAGATGAGAGAGACAGAGACAGAGACAGAGACAGAGAGACAGATAGATAGATAGATAGATAGATAGATAGATAGATAGATAGATAGATAGATAGATAGATAGATAGATAGATAGATAGATAGATCCATAGATAGATAGATAGATAGATAGATAGATATAGATACATAGAGAGAGAGAGAGAGAGAGAGAGAGAGAGACAGGCAGAGAGAGACAGGCAGAGAGAGACAGATGATAGATAGAGAGAGAGAGAGAGAGAGAGAGATATAGATAGATAGATAGATAGATAGATAGATAGATAGATAGATAGATAGATAGATAGATAGATAGATAGATAGATAGATATAGATACAGAGAGAGAGAGACAGACAGACAGAGAGAGACAGAGACAGAGAGATAGATGATAGATAGATACATAGATGAGATAGAGAGAGAGAGAGAGAGAGAGAGAGACAGACAGAGACAGAGAGATAGATAGATAGATAGATAGATAGATAGATAGATAGATAGATAGATAGATAGATAGATAGATAGATGGATAGACAAACAGACATCCAGATAGATGAGAGAGAGAGAGAGACAGACAGAGAGACAGAGATAGATAGATAGATAGATAGATAGATAGATAGATAGATAGATAGATAGATAGATAGATAGATAGATAGATAGATAGATAGATAGACAAATAGATGAGAGCGAGAGAGAGAGAGATAAGAGAGAGAGATGATAGATATATAGAGAGAGAGAGAGAGAGAGTGAGAGAGAGAGAGAGAGAGAGAGAGAGAGAGAGATGTATGAGAGACCTAAGCTACTGCAGAACCTTCTCATGATGAACATATCTATAAAGAGCGCTAAGCCTTTGGTCATCCAAATAATGATCCATCAGCCCATGCAGGGCAGCAGTCTCTCGTAGGGAACACACATGCGCATGTCACTCCATCTATTTCAGCATTAACTATATATCAGCCTCCTCTAATTGCCCATATATATTCATGCTTCAAGCCAACTGTGATTGTATAATAACTGGCCATACCAGGAACCTTATAAATTGCAGCTGTAGCGATTTATTTGTGGGCCTGATCTACACACAAGGCAATTTTGCTGACCTGACTATTGTCGATTCCCGTTAGATCGCAGGCTCTTGCATCACCAATGAAACATTTATTGCCCTGAGATGCACCAGGAGGAAGGGTTTCATGACCGAGCGCTTTCACTATTATTCTGTTCCACCATTATCAGCTGCTCAATCCTCTCCTCCAGCTCAGGACATGGGGGGAACCACAAATAATGAGCATCTTCCAATGAAACTGACACTTTAATGCCTGGCCTTGCACTGATATGCCTGAATAGACCCTGCTGAGCCACCACTAACCTTTTATTTCTATATATTATAGATATACAACTCCCAGCAACCTCTGTCTGGCCACTGGGAGCCCTGGGACTTCGACTGTAGGCTACAAATACCATGTTTACTGTCTTATACAGGTATGGGATCCCTTATTCGGAAACCCACTATCCTGAAAGCCATGGAAACGCAGTATCCCATGGACTCCATTTTATCCAAATAATCCAGATTTTTAAAAAGGATCTTAAAAAGCTGGTACTTGTTCCCAACTAAGATATAATTAATCCTTATAGGAAGCAAAACCAGCCTATTGGGTTTATTTAATGTTTTTATGATTTTCAAGTAGACTTAGGATTCAAAATTACAGAAACATCCATTATCTGGAAAACCCCTGGATAACAGGTCCTATACCTGTACACGTAAAATTAAAATATACTTGATTTTAATTGAATCTAACAAATAAACACAATTGGCCAAATGAAACAAAACCACTTGAATAATAAGAGGGGTTTGGCCACTGGAAGCCCTGGGACTTCGACTGTAGGCTACAAATACCATGTTTAATGTTTGCTATTCGTTATCTGGAAACCCGCTATACAGAAAGCTCCAAATTACAGAAACGCTGCCTCCCATAGACTCCATTTTATCCAAATAATCCAAATTTTTTAAAATGATTCCCTTTTTCTCTGTAATAATAAAACAGTCGCTTGTACTTGATCCCAACTAAGATATAATTAATCCTTATTGGAAGCAAAACCAGCCTATTGGGTTTATTTCATGTTTACATGATTTTCTAGTAGACTTAAGATCCAAACTACGGAAAGATCAGTTATCAGGAAAACCCCAGGTTTCTGGATAACAGGTCCCATACCTGTACATGTAAAATTAAAATATACTTAATTTTAATTGAATGTAAACAATAAACACTATTGGAAAAATGAAACAAAACCACTTGAATAACAAGAGGGGTTTGATTCTTGAAGGGCTCAGTGTGCTGCTTAATTATCGCCTAACTACGTGGGTCCTTTACATTTCCTCACTTGGCCACACTGCAGTAAATCACAGGCAGTTTCAGGGCAGTCGCTGTTCGTACTTGCCCTAAGGCAGTGCTGCTGGACTCTACCATCTGCAGACATGGGGGGCACCAGGACAAGACACAGTGTGGCTGAATACAAGTGACAGCTAGGGGGACACAACAGGATTCACGACAGTGACGTGGGGGAGGTGATATTTAGTATTTTGTACCTTCAGTCACATAGTTGTGATCCCGGAGAAAGCTGTGGTTAATTTTGCGCGTGTCCACGTCCTCGCCCATTGACAGCAGGGTCTCTCAGCATGCCTGTCCGCAGCGGACTGATGAAATGAGCAGAGGTCGTTACAAGAGCAACATCCATAGTTCCTAGCGCGGGCACAGAGCACAGACAGCTCCGAAGCGCAACATCCTCATCCTGCACCTGCGGACCTGCCGCCGGGATACTCCAATGTCTCACGGCAGCGGGGGGGTCGTCCTCCTCCTCTTTCCCTTGCGTAGGATTCTCGCTTGGATTCCGGATCGCCCACTGAGGCCACTGCGGTAAAGAAGCAGCTGTGAGACTGGTAGAGCCGTGTGCGACTTGCCTGCTTGCTGCTGTCATAGACTTGTGCTGCATCAGCGCTCGCCCCTCCCAGGCACATTGATCTGGCCCAAGCGCTCCACTCACTGGCTGCACCATCGGCTGCACCATCGGCTGCTACAGGGGAGCCAACAGGAAAATGACACTGCAGGGAAAAGGGGGTTAAAAGGGATGTGTAAGCAGGAAAGCCCCTACAACGAAATCTTCTGGCCCCCCTACATGTTAAAGAAAAAACATTGGTGGCCAGGGCCCCCCATAAGTTAAATGGGGTTGTTCACTTTTGAGATAACTTTTAGTATGATGTAGAAAGGGATATTCTGAGACAATTTGCAATTGGTTTTCATTTTTTATTACTTGTGGTTTTTGGGTTATTTTGCTTTTTATTCAGCAGTTCTCCAGTTTGCATCTTAAGGTAACTAGGGTTCAATTTACCCTAGCAACCATGCATGGATTTGAATAAGAGACTGTCACTGGGATATTAACAGGAGAGGCCTGATTAGAAGGATCAGTAATAAAAAGTAACAATAACCATTCATTTGTAGCCTTACAGAGCATTTGTTTTCTTAGAAGGGGGTCAGCGACGCTCAGTTGAAAACTGCAAAGAGTCAGAAGAAAAAGACAAATAACTATAAAAAATAAATAATGAAAACCAATTGAAAAGTTACTTAGAATTGGCAGTTCTATAACATAATAAAAATTACCAGAAAGGTGAACCACCCCTTTTAAAAAAAAAATGGTGTTCAGGGCCCCCCCATAAGTGTTAAAAAGAAATATTGGTGTCCAGGGCCCCCCATAAAAGTTAAATAAAAAACATTGGTGGTCAAGGGTTTAAACAGAAAAAAAGACCATTGGTGTTAAGTGGAACTTACCTTTAAAAGTCTTTTTCATTCTCCTCTTAATCGGCTCCTTCTCCTTTTCTTCAGCTCCATTCGGCAGCTTTGGATCCTTTTAGAAACTTTTGGGTCCTTTTGGCGGCTTTCGGAAGCTTTCATGTCCTTTTCGGCAGCTTCAGGAACTTTCAGAAACTTTTGGGTCCTTTTCGGCAGCTTCAGGTACTTTCAGAACTTTTGGGTACTTTGGCAGCTTTCGGAAGCTTTTGTGTCCTTTTCCGCAGCTTCGGGAACTTTCAGAAACTTTGGGTCCTTTTGGCGGCTTTTGGAAGCTTTCGGGTCCTTTTCCGCAGCTTCGGGTACTTTCAGAAACTTTTGGGTCCTTTTGGCGGCTTTTGGAAGCTTTCAGGTCTTTTTCGGCAGCTTTGGGTAGTTTCAGAAACTTTTGGGTCCTTTTGGCGGCTTTCGGAAGCTTTCATGTCCTTTTCGGCAGCTTCAGGAACTTTCAGAAACTTTTGGGTCCTTTTTGTCAGCTTCAGGTACTTTCAGAACTTTTGGGTACTTTGGCGGCTTTCGGAAGCTTTTGTGTCCTTTTCCGCAGCTTCGGGAACTTTCAGAAACTTTGGGTCCTTTTGGCGGCTTTTGGAAGCTTTCGGGTCCTTTTCCGCAGCTTCGGGTACTTTCAGAAACTTTTGGGTCCTTTTGGCGGCTTTTGGAAGCTTTCAGGTCTTTTTCGGCAGCTTTGGGTAGTTTCAGAAACTTTTGGGTCCTTTTGGCGGCTTTCGGAAGCTTTCAGGTCCTTTTCAGCAGCTTCGGGTACTTTCAGAAACTTTTGGGTCCTTTTGGCGGCATTCGGAAGCTTTCGGGTCCTTTTCCGCAGCTTCAGATCCTTTCAGAAACTTTTGTGTCCTTTTGGCGGCTTTGAAAGCTTTCGTGTCCTTTTCGGGAGCTTCGGGTCATTTTGGCGGCTTTCGGATCCATTCTTCACGTCTTTAGGGGGCCTGGCAAATCCAGGAAGTGTAGCACCTCAGGGCCCCTTTAAGCTTAAAGTACCGCTGGGCCTGGTACAGCTGTACCCACTGTGCCCCCCTGATGGTGGGTCTGTCCCCCCTCCATGGGACCATTTCCCTGCCTTGCTCTATAGAAAACAATTACAATGGAATCCACCCTACGTTTATTGGGATCTTCACTCTTGTTGCATTTCCAGGGACCCCCATTTTCTCTAACTGGGCAATGAAGGGTAACACCATGGACTGAGAAAACATCATTGGAATTATAGTGTAGCACTTATATATTTCCCAGACCTACACAATTGTACACGCACAATACTGGCTTATACAGGTGCTGCAGGGGGCCTTGCTCATTAGAGCTTGCAATCTAAAAGGAGGCAGAAGGCACAAGGTGAGGATATCCAGTTTTTAGGGTGCAATATATTCTCAGCAAAGCAAGAGCCATGAATATTCTGTAAATTATATCCTTATAAACGGAGCTTAGTGATTTCATCAATTATAATCGGAGCTCAGTGATGTCCTTTCTGTCACACGACTCACTGAAATCTGTGTATTATAATAAATTACGTACCCCTGTTGCAAAGTATGAGGATATTAGAATTCAACTCAGAGTTCCATGACCTGTATAAAAACACTTGGCCTTGGCTTTTATATCGTTATGGAGCTCCTCAGTAACTTATGATATCCTTATATTTTAAAAGAGGGGGTACTTTAATCACTATACATCTGCTCCAGAAAAGCCTGAAAAACATATTGTCTGGTGACCATAGCAAACAGTACAGCCCCATTGTTTGGTTACAGTTGATTTGAATGAGAGACTGGAATATGAATAGGAGAGGCCTAAATATAAAGATGAGTAATAAAAAGTAGCAATACATTTGTAGCTTTGCAGAGCTTTAAGATGGGGTCAGCGACCCCCATTTGAAAGTTAGAAAGAGTCAGAAGAAAAAGGCAATAATTAAAAAAAACTGTAACAGATAAATAATGAAGACCAATTGAAACGTTGCCCTTATGTAACAAACTAAAAAATAACTTAAAGATGAACCACCCCTTTATGAATTGAAACATCACTTGTTCAGGTTCACTCTTCAGGTAACAAGATTGTATTAAATTGTCACTTTAAATTTGTTTGTAATCTTGCCACTAGATGGCATAAATGTATACATCTTATTGGCAATGGTAACTTGATAAAAAGACCATTTGGCGCCAAAATGTGGTGGTTCACCATCAAGTTGAATTTGAATACATTATAGACAAGTCTTTTCCTTGCAATTGAATTGTTTTCTTTACAGCTTTCAAATGGGGGTCACTGACCTCAGCAGTCCAAAACACAAAGCTCTGTGAGGCTACTATTTTATTACAGAAGAAAAGGAAAGAATAATTTGTTTTATGACCAATGTAGCATGGGAAGGCGTTTAAAGGGTTGTTCATCTCAACTAAATTAAATTAACTATTAGTATGATGTAGAGATTGATATTCTGAGTGTATTTGCGATTTCATTTTTTAAAATTATTTGTGATTTTGAGTTATTTAGCTTTTTATTCAGCAGCTCTCCAGTTTGCAATTTTAGCAATCCAGTTGCTAGGGTCTGAATTACTCTAGCAACCATGCATTGGTTTAAATAAGGTACTGGAATATAAATAAGAGAGACCTGAATAGAAAGATGCATAAAAAGTAGAAATAACAATACATTTTTAGCCTTACAGAGCATTTGGATTGTAGACGGGGTCAATGACCCCCATTTGAAAGCTGGAAAGAGTCAGAAGAAGAAAGGATATAATTCAAAGCTATAGAAATAACAAATAATGAAGAGCTAAAGTTGCTTAGAATTGGCCATTCTATAACAGACTAAAATTTAACTTAAAGGTGAACCACCCCTTTTAAGGGTTTATTTCTCCTTTAAAGGAGAAGGAGAAAAAAGTCACCATTAAAAAAAAATGCCCATTGACTTTAATGCATTAGGACAAAAAAGTCGCTATAAGAAAAAAACGCCCATTGACTTTAATACATTAGAACAAAAAAAGTCGCCATAAGTAAAAAACACCCATTGACTAATGCATTAGGACAAAAAAATTTGCCATAAGAAAAAAAGGCCCATTGATTTTAATGCATTAGAACAAAAAAGTCACCATAAGAAAAAACACCCATTGACTTTAAGGGCAGAGACACACGGTCAGATTCGGGGAGTTTAGTCGCTCTTCGACAAATCTCCTCTTCTTTGGGGCCACAAATCTCCCCGAACTGCCTTCCCCTGTCTTGTGGGGCGACTTCAGAAAACAAAGCACTCCGAGTGCCATCCCGCCGGTGATTTACATTCTAGCCCTCGGGAAGGCAGGGGAGGCAGTTTGGGGAGATTAGTCACCCCGAAGAAGAGGATATTTATCTCCGGGCGACTAATCTCTCCGAATCTGAGTGTGTATCTCTGCCCTAATGCATTAGGACAAAAAAATTGTCATAATTAAAAACCCCAATTGACTTTAATGCATTAGGACACAAAAAGTCGCCATACGAAAAATACGCCCATTGACTTTAATACATTAGGACAAAAAAAGTAGCCATAAGAAAAAAACGCTTGTTGACTTTAATGCATTAGGACAAAAAAAGTCGCCATACGAAAAAACGCCCATTGACTTTAATGCATTAGGACAAAAAAAGTTGCCATAAGAAAAAACACGGTCGAATACTTCTGCCGGAACGAACTGAATCCGAATCCCTAATTAGGTACGGGGAGGGAAATCACGTGACTTTATGTCACAAAACAAGGAAGTACAAAATGTTTTCCCCTTCCAACCCCTAATTTGCATATGCAAATTAGGGTTTGGTTCGGTATTTGGCCAATATTTCGCGAAGGATTTGTGGGTTTGGCCGAATCCAAAATAGTGCATACGGTGCATCCCTAAACTAAGCTAATGAGAGTATTTTGCAAAACAGATTTTTTTTTTTTATTTACAAAATTATGATCATAAAATTGACAAGCCACCATACCACGTCAAGGTAAACCCCATATGGTGGTCCTAACTATTTACCCCCTTTCTCATTCTGTATATTGTTGGGGTTTAGTTGCTCGGACACTTTTGTGTGTCTCAAGCTTAAATTCCAAGTGGTCAAAATTAGCCTGAATTGGCTCAAAATTGAGATTCGCTCAGCTAATCCCGATCAACAAGAGTAGGAGGAACTTCTGAATGTTTAACACTTCATGAATGTGAACTCTCGTAACAAACTAATGTAACGTTGCTCCCCTGAACACTTTTGCAACTTACATGATTTTTTTCTAGTTTTCAAGATATTAGCAGCTTTTAAACTGCTGATATTACAAATCTGAAATCACAGCATCAATTTGGCCAACTGCTCAGCTAATTAAGTTAGAGTTGAGAAGGGTCATCTGATGTTTCTCTGGTCTCTTATAAGTAGAACAACATCACAAGACTTTCTTTTTCTCAAGAATAAATACTTTTATACCAACTATACCCTGACGGTTGTAATAAAGAACAAGAGGATTTGCAATTCATTAAATTGTGAAGTTCATAAGTGACACAGGAACATGACTAGGGAGGGACTTTACAAAAGAAAAAGAATAAAAAAGTAACAATACAACTGCAGCCTTACCAAGAATCACGTTTTTTTTTTTTTTTTGGTTTCCTTGACATGGGCACCAAAATAACATATGAAATTCCATTTAAAAACTGTAGTAAACGTAAAAGGCTTTATCTGATGATAAATGGTTAAAATAGGAAAATCTATAACATACTAAAATTTAACATAGGTAAAATTCCCCTTTAATGCAGGTTTACAAGTTGTCTTTAAATGTATGCCAGAAAGTAAAATGCTTTGGTCGTTATGTCTGAGGAAAAGTTTTGGATGGATAAAGCCCTCAGAAGGAATACAAGCCCACGAATGTCCTTTCTACTGCCCTCCACTGTTATAAATATTATTAAGAAGAAGCATTGATAGGGCCAACAGATTCAGCAGTGCTATACAAGAGAAGGTTGTACACATGAAACATACCGTTTAAATAGAAATATTGACCATTCCAGGAGTGGCCCTGACCATTAGAGCTTACAATCTAGTAGATGGTACTCTCTTGATAAACTTTGCTGCAGCAGACAGGTAAAACACATAAAGCTGCCCCATGTGCCAGTGCACTAAAGTATTGAATTATATTACTGTCTGCCCTGATTATTTTGGGGTAATGTAGCATTAATACTGTTCTGCGTGACTCAGGCCTTTGCTTTTATATTCCACCTTACTTATCCTAGACCCTCACACCAAGTTTAGAGAAAACATTTTTGTTCTTTCTATTACTATACAATCCACAATTCTCTGTTTACTTATTCGATATCAGTCAATCTTTGCCCTGAGTAATGGCATTCTCATAATCAATCCATCCTATAACAAAAGACAAAAAAAAAAAAGTAATGGTACTAGATTGCTGGCCGAAACATTAGTCTCCCAGTAATAAACTTAAATATATTATTTTATTCTTTAAGATCTGACTTCTGATTTGATTAATACTGCTGTGGCTCTGCACCAAGGCAAGTAAGTTCATATATATAAATTATTTATTGGATGGACTGTTTTCTTGAAGCCGCCGTAGCAAAAGGATATCATTTAAGTGAAATAGACTTTCACAAAGCCCCCCATGGAGCTGAGAGCGCAGACAATTCTTTTCTGACTTACATCCAAATTGCAGCCCCAGCATGAAATCACAGCACAGAGAAGATATCCAGATTTAATCATGTTACTGTACATGATTCCAACACAGCACTTTGCAATTCAGGCAGCCTGGCATCTAAAGGGATATTGCAGCACACAAGGATTAACACTGTTACCCCAAAGGCATATTGTAGCACAGACACTAACACTGTCACACAAAGGGATTATGTAGTGCACAATGATTAATTCACAACCCCCAAGGATATTGTAGCACCCACACTCAAATGCTCCTATCCAATGGCATATTGTAGCACCCAGATACAAACTCTCCAATACAAAGGGATATTGTAGCACCCAGATTCACTCTCTCCCATCCAATAGGATATTGTTGCACCCAGATTCACTCTCTCCCATCCAATGGGATATTGTAGCACCCAGATACAAACTCTCCAATCCAAAGGGATATTGTAGCATCCAGATTCACTCTCTCCCATCCAATGGGATATTGTAGCATCCAGATTCACTCTCGCCCATCCAATGGGATATTGTAGCATCCAGATTCACTCTCTCCCATCCAATGGGATATTGTAGCATCCAGATTCACTCCCTCCCATCCAATGGGATATTGTAACATCCAGATTCACTCTCTCCCATCCAATGGGATATTGTAGCATCCAGATTCACTCTCTCCCATCCAATGGGATATTGTAGCACCCAGATTCACTTTCTCCCATCCAATGGGATATTGTAGCACTCAAATACAAACTCTCCCATCCAATGGGATATTGTAGCACTCAAATACAAACTCTCCCATGCAATGGGATATTGTAGCACCCAGATTCACTCTCTCAATCCAATGGGATATTGTAGCACCCAGATACAAACTTTGCCACCCAAAGGTTTATTGTAGCACCCAGACACAAACTCCTCCACCCCAAAGGGATATTGTAGCACCCTGACACAAATTCTGCCACCCCAAGCGATAGCACACAGACATAATCTATGCCCCCCCCCGAAGGGATATGTTAGTACCAATGTGCTGTTGAGATAAATGGAAACTGAATTTCCTGATTCATGCTTTTCAGGCCAAAATCCACCTGTCAGGAGGGGAGAGATGCAGTTTTCATTCTTGTCAGTGACAGGGCTCTTGACTAGATGAACAGTGTAGCAGAAGCCAACTGATGCACAGACCTGGAGCAGAACTGATCTCTGCTACATTGTTTGAACAGTCAGAACAAAAAGGAATAAAGGTATGGGATCCGTTATCTGGAAATATTCATATTCAGACCTGGATTTCGGCCTTGGGTGCCCCTATGGTCCTAGTACCTGACTCTCTTACAAGTGAGCCCCCCATGAGAACACACGTGTGCAGGAACACTGGAGATTACATGTAAAGGTGTACACATTCCCAGTGCTCCTTAGATTGCAGCTGGGCGGCATTCTGACCCTAAAATCTTGCACCCTAACCCCGGGCCTTTGTGACTTTGCCACTAATCCAGTCCTGATCATATTTTCATTTTTCCAATGTCTGTAATTAAGAAACAGTACCTTGTGCTTGATCCCAACTAAGCTATAATTAATCCAAGGCAGAGGCAAAACAATCCTATTGGGTATATTTCATGTTTACATTATTTTTTAGTAGACATAAGGTATGGAGATTCAAATGACAGAAAGCCCCAGGTCCCAAGCATTCTGTATAACAAAGCTTATATCTGTTCTGCTTTAAAGTTGCAATTACTTTAGGCAAAACACAATTTATTTGGTGGGCATCCCCCTTAAATTGCAATACCTATGATGTTTTTATAAGTGTGTATTTATAAAAACAAAATGTTGACTGTGAAATTGATGTCCCGAATTGATGCTGGCTTGGCTATCAACCTGTGTACAGATATACCATCTATTTTAATATAAATTGTTTAGAAAATCTTCACGCTAGAGTTAGGGTCTCATGAAGGCTGGCAGTATGTGAATCTCAATTTCCCAGATGCGTCATATGTGAGAGAGCTGCTGTAATCATTCTGCCATTTCCATGTGCAACCCCCATGTTATAGAACTCCGACTTGAAATCTCTCCCCCCCCACATCATGTCATTGGCATGGAGACTGCTCACATATTTGCTTAATTGTGACAGAGGTGCCAGGGATGATTAGTACGAGGCTTCCATCCTCATTACAAAAACATAAGGGTGTGGAATACTGTCTTACAACAGCCTGCTGGGCTTACTCAACACTTCTACTCTTAATTGTACAGCAGAATAATCATAATAATACCACCTGATAATAATAAAATCTGTCTTCAACCTCTGCACTGTCTTTCCTAACATTGTTTATTAATCTTATACTGCATTGAAAAAAATTGCTTTAAGAGCCCAGTTGGTTATACCTTTTTTAAAAATAGGGAAGAAGAGGGAAATTGGTGAAAATGAGATTGTCTCATCTGCCTCTGCAGTGGCGTAACTAGATGTTATTGGGCCCCACAGCAAATTAATTTTAGGGCCCCCTTATCCAGAGATTTTCTGTATTAACAATACTGTATATATATTGAATTGGCACATTAAGTTGGGCCTTATGGTGCCCCTATATCTCCTGGGCCCCCCTGCAGGCGCAGGGTCTACTTCCTCTGTAGTTAAGCCCCTGTGCCTCTGATATAAACCTACCTGTGGCACCTTCTCTCTTTTCCTTAACCTACTCCATTTTTGGTTTCAACTGGTACACAGTCTTTAACCCCAGCCCAATCAGACTACAAATCAATTAATTTTATTTGGTTAGGGCTCTTACACATTGGCGGTTTTTCCTGCGCTTCCCTGCCTTGCACTTTCTTCCGTTCAGCCGTAGGGGAGCGCAGGAATAGACACATTATTGTGAAGGGGGCTGTACTCACACAGGCGCATGTATGCGCTGAACGCAGGTGAAATGCAACATGCTGCGTCCCACCTGTATTTGGCGCTTACATGCGCCTGTGTGAGTACAGCGCCCTTCACAATAATCGAGTGTGTCTATTCCTGCGCTCCCCTACGGCTGAACGGAATAAAGTGCAAGGCAGGGAAGCGCAGGAAAAACCGCCCATCTGTAAGAGCCCTTAGTTAGGAATGATATGTGGTTGATGGATGGTCTTATTTGCCAGAGTTTGTGCAGCTACAAGCTAGACATGGCCACTTTACCCCCTTTGCCAATCAGAAGATTGTAGCTATGCTTGAAGAGAGTGTGAGGATTTCTGGGAAATAATGGTACAAAAGTGGCTGTTTACTAAGGTGAAATACACAGTGATAATGACCTGAGCCAGAAAATACACTGTAAAACACGCAAGAGCATGTTCACTAAAGTGCTCATACGCCTGTCATCGTAAATATTCTGGCGCACATATATATTAATATCTATTATCACATTCATGCTACGTAAGTTGTAGCATGAACAAATTTTCACCACCCGGAGACTGGCATTATGTGAAACAAAGACAGACATTATATTGTAAAAGACGAGTAAACTCAGATTTTTTAACATAAACAGTGAAAATTAATGATAGTAATGGGGAGGAATGAGTGTATTAATAGTGAATTCATTAATAATAATTGATATCATGTGAAAAGAATTCCTGATATTACTTAATTGGCCATAAGTATATTTAACAATAAATTTCTTAATTGATAATAAATACTATTTTTTATAAACTCACTCTATATATATATATATACGTATATATATAAAATCATTAGTGTGGCCATTGGCATTGGTGCCAAAAAAATCCACAAGATTTATAGCAGATTATGCAGTTAACCTAAACGAGTGCCAAAAAAACTCGCAACTCGCCAGAAACTAACCATTAGACTTGCGTAATTAACGCCACAAACTTGTCTTATAGTACTTTAATAAACATGAGAGCGAAGGATTATATACATTTTTTTATAAAAGGAAGCCAAGGTCCTGTTTCAAGGCTAAATCCTACTAAAACACATATCTATCATCTAGCTGGCCACACACAACATGAATTGTCTGAATGGCAATGGCTGTGGGATAGCAGGTATAGTAGGGAGAGATGGTGTCTATAGTAACAGTGGATAATAGTCTCTGGGAAGGGAGTGTGACTGTGGGATAGCAGGTATAGTAGGGAGAGATGGTGCCTATAGTAACAGTGGATAATAGTCTCTGGGAAGGGAGTGTGACTGTGGGATAGCAGGTATAGTAGGGAGAGATGGTGCCTATAGTAACAGTGGATAATAGTCTCTGGGAAGGGAGTGTGACTGTGGGATAGCAGGTATAGTAGGGAGAGATGGTGTCTATAGTAACAGTGGATACTAGTCTCTGGGAAGGGAGTGTGACTGTGGGATAGCAGGTATAGTAGGGAGAGATGGTGTCTATAGTAACAGTGGATAATAGTCTCTGGGAAGGGAATGTGACTGTGGGATAGCAGGTATAGTAGGGAGAGATGGAGCCTATAGTAACAGTGGATAATAGTCTCTGGGAAGGGAGTGTGACTGTGGGATAGCAGGTATAGTAGGGAGAGATGGTGCCTATAGTAACAGTGGATAATAGTCTCTGGGAAGGGAGTGTGACTGTGGGATAGCAGGTATAGTAGGGAGAGATGGTGCCTATAGTAACAGTGGATAATAGTCTTTGGGAAGGGAGTGTGACTGTGGGATAGCAGGTATAGTAGGGAGAGATGGTGCCTATAGTAACAGTGGATAATAGTCTCTGGGAAGGGAGTGTGACTGTGGGATAGCAGGTATAGTAGGGAGAGATGGTGCCTATAGTAACAGTGGATAATAGTCTCTGGGAAGGGAGTGTGACTGTGGGATAGCAGGTATAGCAGGGAGAGATGGTGCCTATAGTAGCAGTGGGAATAATAGCTTCACGGAAGGGACTGTGGCTGAGAATGAATGTGACAATAAAAATCAAGCTTTAGAAAGATTTGCTAATCCTTACAGACAGAATATTTGGAAGTTTAGTTCAAAAAGAGGCAGAAATAACACTTAATGAAAAGGCACCTTCCTGTGTATTGATTTACTATTTTTTTTCCAGACCAGTGCTCCTGTTTGAAAGAAATGCAACCAATACTATTTTTAGAACTACTTTAGAACTGATTTTAGTTGTGTTTTTTCCATTTCCAAATGCAACCATGTAATAAAGCATTGACGACTCTTCAGAAGTTGCTGAACTTGTAAAACACCCCCTTTCCCGCTTACATTTTTGTAGCCCTAGAACATCTGGGTTGGCTCCGTTCAGTTGTAACACACAAGACCTATACTTGCACATATAGACCAGTAGTCATCAAATTTCATATTGAAGTCATGTTCTTAAACTGGTATTTACAGAGAAAACATAGTGATCTTCTGAGTGTTGTCGAATGAATGCATTACTAGCATACACGGCAGTGGTGTAACTAGATATTACTGGGCCCTACAGCAAATTATTTTGCAAGCCTCTAAAATGTCTAGAGCAGAGATCCCCAACCAGTAGCTCGTGAGCAACATGTTGCTCTCCAACCCCTTGGATGTTGCTCTCAGTGGCCTCAAAGCAGGTGCTTATTTTTGAATTCCAGGCTTGAAGCAAGTTTTAAGTGCATAAAAACTTAGTATAGAGCCAAGTAGAGCCTCTTGTAGGCTAGCAGTCCACATAGGGGCTACCAAATAGCCAATCACAGCTCTTATTTGGCACCCCAAGAGACTTTTTTATGCTTGTGTTGCTCAACTCTTTTTATATTTGAATGTGGCTCGCGAGTAAAAAAAGGTTGGGGACCCCTGGTCTAGAGGTTGACCTGTTTTACCAATATTTATTAAAATTATTTATGAATTAGGGCATTGTAGAGCCCCTATATCCCCTGGGCCCCCCTATAGTCGCAGAGTCTGCTTCCTCTGTAGTTACTCCCTGATACACAGATTTTGGTCCTAAATATAATGGTAGTAATCATTCTTCCATGAAAAGAGGAAACAACAAATCTACACAAAATGCACTTTGTCTTCTCTTTGCCCTTTGTGAAGCCTTGTCCTATGACTCAATTTTGTTTTTCTCAGTACTATAAGTTTTTTTCTATTGTAAACCAAGAAAGCCTGTACTTATAGTTTCCATTCAGTGGTATGTTCTAAGTGTCTGAGCAGACTTCCTATAACGGTGCTGTATTTCACCCCCCGCAAAACTCATCTACCACAATGATGCCTTATATTCTTCTCTCTCTGCCAGCAAATTTACTGTATGATCTTTTTCTGTTGTCTTCATTGCATCTGTTTTGTGTGAAAATGTATGTTTTTCATCATATTACTGTTGGTTTTTGGCAGCTGGATCAGACAAACTTAATTGACTATGTAAGAAGTTCCCTTGAGTGAGCTCAAGTTAACTTTTAGCATATTATAGAATGGACAATTCCAAGCAAATTTTCAATTGGTCTTCTTTATTTAGTTTATGTCATTTTTAAGTTATTTGCCTTCAGCTTTCAAATGGGGATCAATGACCCCATCTAAGATAAACAAATGCTCTGTAAGGCTACAAATTTATTGTTATTGCTACTTTTTATTACTCATCTTTCAGTTTGGTCCCTCTCCTATGCATGGTTGCTAGGGTAATTTGAACCCTAGCAACCAGATTGCTGAAACTGCAAACTGGAGAGCTGCTGAATAAAAAGCTAAATAACTCAAAAACGACAAACATTAAAAAATCAAAACCAACTGCAAAGTTTCTCAGAATATCAGTCTCTACATCATATTAAAAGTTAACTCAACTGAACAACCCCTGCAAATGAAATTGCTATTGGGTATTTATACACAACGGTTAATTAAAGCTTAAAGGGATACTGTCATGGGAAAAAAAAAAAATTCAAAATGAATCAGTTAATAGTGCTGCTCCAGCAGAATTCTGCATTGAAATCCATTTCTCAAAAGAGCAAACAGATTTTTTTAGATTCAATTTTGAAATCTGACATGGGGCTAGACATAAAGTCAGTTTCCCAGCTGCCCCAAGTCATGTGACTTGTGCTCTGATAAACTTCAATCACTCTTTACTGCTGTACTGCAAGTTGGAGTGATATCACCCCCTCCCCCCCCAGCAGCCTAACAACAGAACAATGTGAATGTAACCAGATAACAGCTCCCTAACACAAGATAACAGCTGCCTGGTAAATCTGAGAACAACACTCAATAGTAAAAACCCATGTCTCACTGAGACACATTCAGTTACATTGAGAAGGAAAAACAGCAGCCTGCCAGAAAGCATTTCTCTCCTAAAGAGCAGGCTCAAGTCACATGACCAGGGGCAGTTGGGAAATTGACAAAATGTCTAGCCCCATTTCAGATTTCAAAATTGAATATAAAAAAATCTGAATCTTTTGATAAATGGATTTCAGTGCAGAATTCTGCTGGAGTAGCACTATTAACTGATTCATTTTGAAAAAACATGTTTTACGATGACAGGATCCCTTTAACATTTGCAGCAAGCATGGTAACCCACAGCATGTCTTTGCTTTCAGACTGTTTGCTAGTAGGTATGGAACCTGTTATCCAGAATGCTCGGGACCTGGGATTTTCCGGATAATGCATATTTCCGTAATTTATTTCCGTAATTTGAATCTCCATGCCTTAAGTCTACTAGAAAATCAGGCTGGTTTTGCTTCCAATAAGGAATAATTATATCTTAGTTGGGATCAAGTACAAGCTACTGTTTTATTATTACAGAGAAAAAGGAAATCATTTTTAAAAATTTGAATTAATTGGATAAAACTGAGTCTATGGTAGATGGCCTTTCTGTAGTTCGGAGCTTTCTGGATAACGGGTCCCATATCTGTATATCATTCTTAAGTTACTTAGAAAATAGATTAATCAGAAGACTTAAACAGTTTCATACTATTTGTATGGGACCTGTTGTCCACAGGACCTGGGGTTTTCTGGATAAGGGATCTTTCTATAATTTGGATCTCCATTCCTAAAGTCTGCTAGAAAAAAATATTAAAACATTAATTAAACCCAATAGGAGAGCTCTGCCTGCAATACGGATTCATTATAACTTGGAATCAAGTATAATGTACTGTTTTATTATTACAGAAAAAAGGAAATCAGTTTTAAAAATATGAATTAATTCATTAAAATGGAGTCTGTGGGAAATGGCCTTCCAGTAATTCAGATGTTTCTGATGCTCCCAGTGGCCTCAAAGCAGGTGCTTATATTTGAATTCCAGGCTTGGAGGCAGGGCCGGAACTAGGGGTAGGCAGAGTAGGCGCCCGCCTAGGGCGCCATCATGGGGGGGGCGCACTTTTAAGGGGATTTTTTTGGTTTGCTTGACCTTTAACAGTTTTTCAATTTTATAAACTGCCTGTTCTTGCCCGTCATTCATACTGTGGGCAGAAACACTTCCCACCTCCCTTTCGGCAGCTGCTGGCACAAGTACATATTTATGGGCAATATCTTGGCTGTTGCTTTCTCAGGTAAACAGATGATATGGGGCAATACGATGGATTTTTGGCTCCTGCTGGCACTTGTACATATGTGGGGGCAATTTTGTGGATAGTTTGGCTGCTGCTGGCCCAGGTACAGATCCGAGCTTATGAGGGATTGGCTGCTGCTGGCTCAGGTACATGGGGCAATATGGTGGCTGCTGGCTCAGGTAAAGAGATGTTTGGGGCAATATGATGGATTTTTGGCTCCTGCTGGCACAGGTACAGATTAGGGGCAATATGATGGATTTTTTGTCTGCTGCTGGCACATGTGCAGATTGAGGACTTGGGAGCAATCTGAGGGGTTTACTGCCGTTGGCACAGGTACAAATGGGAGCAATATGATAGGTGTTGGTACATGAGGGAACACAATTTCTGCTGGCACAGGGGGCAATATGATTGGTAAGGTGGGAAATGGTAATGCAGGACCGGGTTGAGAGCACTGATTAAAGCCCTTGCCTAGGGTGCCAAAATGCCTTGGCCAGGCCCTGCTTGGAGGCAAATTTTGGCTTCATAAAAACCAGGTGCACTCCCAAACAGAGCCTTAAACTCAGTCCCGGACTGGCAATCTGTGGGTTCTGGCAAATGCTAGAGGGGCTGCTATAAGGTGCCATAGAAAGTCAGTATTTAGTGGGCTGGTGGGGCTGTTTGGGCCTCTATGTGGGCTGATTGGGCCTCTGTGTACCTGAAATGCCAGGGCCTATTTTAATTCTCAGTCCGGACCTGCTTAAGCTCCCCATAGACGCGACGATTCTTCTTGCCGAAGCCCGACCAATCCTTCGAAATTATCGTGCGGTTAGTGGGATTAGACCGATCGTACATCTTACGATTTTTCGGTCGACATCTGTCAGGAAATTGATCGGCCAGGTCAAAAAATCTTTGTCGGTCCCAGTGCAATCTATCTATGTTTGCAGGGCCAAGCAGGCAGCTCCCCTTTGTTTTCCTGGCAAATTGGTCTTTTTAGTTGATGGTCAATTCGTACGATCGTTCCGAGAAAATCGTGGTCTCACGATGAGGATCGGATCTTTTAAAAATCTCAACATCTATGGCCAGCTTTAATGTAGGTTGACAATCCACATATGGACTACCAAATAGCCAATCACAGCCCTTATTTGGTACCCCAAGTACGTTTTTCATGCTAGTGTTGCTCCCCAGCTCGTTTTACTTCTGAATGTTGCTCATGGGTTCAAAAGGTTGGGGATCCCTGTAGTAGAGCATCGGTGCAGTTATTATAACAGCACATCCGAGGTTACTGAAAGCAGCAGGGCAGCTGAAAAACTACAGCCTCCAAGTGGTCGCTTCTTAGTCAACGCGCTTTTATGATACACTAAAAACCACACTAGGAAGTAGGGATGTAGCGAACGTCGGAAAAAAAGTTTGCGAACATATTCGCGAACTTGCGCAAAAATGCGAGCGGTTCGCGAACGGTTCGCGAACCCCATAGACTTCAATGGGAAGGCGAACTTTAACATCTAAAAAAGACATTTCTGGCCAGAAAAATGATTTTAAAGTTGTTTAAAGGGTGCAACGACCTGGACAGTGGCATGCCAGAGGGGGATCAAGGGCAAAAATGTATCTGAAAAATCTGCCTGTGTGTGCTTGGAAGAGATAGTGTAGGGGGAGAGCTGTTAGTGATTTCAGGGACAGATGATAGTAAGTTTGCTGGCTAGTAATCTGCTTGATACTGCTCTGTATTGGAGGGACAGAAGTCTGCAGGGATTTGAGGGACATTTTAGCTTAGGTAGCTTTGCTGGCTAGTAATCTACTGTTCTCTTTAAACAACTGCCATACGTTGACCTTGTAGGCATTGTTTGCCCAGTTTTTTTGGACGCAGCCACTGAAGCACAGTTGCCAGAAAAAATATGCCATATAAATGCTGAAAATAGTAATTTTTCGCCATACGTTGACCTTGTAGACATTGTTTGCCCAGTTTTTTTGGTTGCAGCCACTGAAGCACAGAGGCCAGAAAAATTATGCCATATAAATGCAGAAAATATGCATTTTTTTGGTTGCAGCCACTGAAGCACAGAGGCCAGAAAAATTATGCCATATAAATGCAGAAAATATGCATTTTTTTGGACGCAGCCACTGAAGCACAGTTGCCAGAAAAAATATGCCATATAAATGCTGAAAATAGTCATTTTTCGCCATACGTTGACCTTGTAGACATTGTTTGCCCAGTTTTTTTGGTTGCAGCCACTGAAGCACAGTTGCCAGAAAAAAATATGCCATATAAATGCTGAAAATATAAATTTTTTTGGTTGCAGCCACTGAAGCACAGAGGCCAGAAAAATTATGCCATATAAATGCTGAAAATATAAATTTTTTTGGTTGCAGCCACTGAAGCACAGAGGCCAGAAAAATTATGCCATATAAATGCAGAAAATATGCATTTTTTTGGACGCAGCCACTGAAGCACAGTTGCCAGAAAAAATATGCCATATAAATGCTGAAAATAGTCATTTTTTGCCATACGTTGACCTTGTAGACATTGTTTGCCCAGTTTTTTTGGTTGCAGCCACTGAAGCACAGAGGCCAGAAAAAATTAAACCAGTAGGGTTTGCACCCTAGTTTGTAACGGTGGCGGAGGGAGGAGGACGCTAAAGGACAGCTGTGTGTGGAGTCATGAGGCTTGAAGAGAAGGACAGCTGCATAGAAGTCAGAACAAGTCTTCCGGCGTGCAGTAACCCTCCGAGATCCACCCCTCATTCATTTTAATAAAGGTCAGGTAATCGACACTTTTGTGACCTAGGCGAGTTCTCTTCTCAGTTACAATCCCTCCTGCTGCACTGAAGGTCCTTTCTGAGAGCACACTTGAGGCTGGGCAAGACAAGAGGTTCATGGCAAATTGTGACAGCTCTGGCCACAGATCAAGCCTGCGCACCCAGTAGTCCAGGGGTTCATCGCTCCTCAGAGTGTCGATATCTGCAGTTAATGCCAGGTAGTCCGCTACCTGCCGGTCGAGGCGTTCTTTGAGGGTGGATCCAGAAGGGTTGTGGCGCTGCTTTGGACAGAAAAACATTTGCATGTCTGACGTTACAGACTGGCCAAAGGGCTTTGTCCTTGCAGGTGTGCTCGTGGCAGGATTACTGGCACCTCTGCCCCTGGAATGTTGATGAGTTCCTGAAGTGACATCACCCTTAAAAGCATTGTACAACATGTTTTGCAGGCTGGTTTGTAAATGCCGCATCTTTTCGGACTTGTGGTATGTTGGTAACATTTCTGACACTTTATGCTTGTACCGAGGGTCTAGTAGCGTTGCGACCCAGTACAGGGTCTTGATACGGGGGTCCTTCAACAGGCATGACAGCATGAAAGACCCCATTCTCACAAGGTTGGATGCAGAGCTATCCATCTCCGCTTCCTCATTATCAAGGACTGCATCATCCACGGTCTCCTCCCCCCAGCCACGTACAAGACCAGGGGTCCCCAAAAGGTCACCACTAGCCCCCTGGGAAGCCTGCTCCTGTTGGTCCTCCTCCTCCTCCTCCACAAAGCCACCTTCCTCCTCTGACTCCACTTCTGGCACCTCTCCCTGCGTTGCAGCAGGTGCCTGGGTTCGTTCTGGTGATTCCGACCAGAAATCGTGTGCTTCCAGCTCCTCGTCACGCTGGTCTACAGCCTCATCTGTCACTCGTCGCACGGCACGCTCCAGGAAGAAAGCGAAGGGTATTAGGTCGCTGATGGTGCCTTCGGTGCGACTGACCATATTTGTCACCTCTTCAAAAGGTCGCATGAGCCTGCAGGCATCGCGCATAAGCACCCAGTAACGGGGGAAAAAAATCCCCAGCTCTGCAGATCCAGTCCTACCACCCAGTTCAAAAAGGTACTCGTTGACGGCCCTTTGTTGTTGCAGCAGACGTTCCAACATAAGGAGCGTTGAATTCCAGCGAGTCTGGCTGTCAGAAATCAAACGCCTGACTGGCATGTTGTAGCGCTGCTGAATGTCAGCAAGGCGTGCCATGGCTGTGTAGGAACGTCTGAAATGGGCCGACACCTTTCTGGACTGGGTGAGAACGTCCTGGAATCCTGGGTACTTGGAGACAAAACGTTGGACTATTAAATTTAACACATGTGCCATGCAGGGCACATGTGTTAAATTGCCCAGTCTCAACGCTGCCAACAGATTGCTTCCATTGTCACACACCACTTTTCCGATCTGCAGTTGGTGTGGGGTCAGCCACCGATCGGCCTGTGACTGCAGAGATGACAGGAGTACAGATCCGGTATGGTTTTTGCTTTCCAGGCACGTCATCCCCAAGACAGTGTGACAACGGCGTACCTGGCACGTCGAATAGCCTAGGGGGAGCTGGGGGTGCACAGGTGTGGAGGAGGAGAAGGAGGACCCAGCAGCAGAGTAAGAAGAAGAAGAGGAAGAAGACGAGGTAGAGAGCGATGGAGGAGTAGAGGTGGTGGCAGAACCGCGTGCAATCCGTGGCGGTGACACCAACTCCACTGTTGTTGTTGTTGAGCTACCCATTCCCTGCTTCCCATTCCCAGCCATTACCAAGTTCACCCAGTGGGCAGTGTAGGTGACATACCTGCCCTGACCATGCTTGGAGGACCATGCGTCAGTAGTCATATGGACCTTTGGCCCAACACTAAGTGACAGAGATGCGGTAACTTGGCTCTGCACATGTTGGTACAGGTGTGGTATTCCCTTTTTAGAAAAAAAATTGCGGCTGGGTACCTTCCACTGCGGTGTCCCAATTGCTACAAATTTGCGGAAGGCCTCAGAGTCCACCAGCTGGTATGGTAAAAGCTGGCGGGCTAAGAGTGCAGACAAGCCAGCTGTCAGACGCCGGGCAAGGGGGTGACAGTCAGACATTGGCTTCTTACGCTCAAACATGGCCTTCACAGAAACTTGGCTGGTGGCAGATGACTGGGAATGGGAACAGGTGGTCAAGGTGGAAGGCGGAGTGGAGGGTGGTTCAGATGGGTCAAGGAGAGCAGAGGTAGAGCAGTAAGATGCTGGACCAGAAGGAGTGTGGCTTTTAGTTTGCCTGTTGCCTTTGAGGTGTTGCTCCCAAAGTGCTTTGTGCTTGCCGCTCATGTGCCTTCGCATAGAAGTTGTACCTATGTGGCTGTTGGGCTTACCAAGGCTCAGTTTCTGACTGCACTCATTGCAAATTACAATGCTTTTGTCAGAGGCACACACATTAAAAAAATCCCACACTGCTGACTTTTTGGAAGTGTGCGATCTGGCGGTAACAGTAGAAGTTGGCGGCAATGGCGGGTGCGTTGGCCGGCTGAACACAGGTGCCGATACATGTTGTTGCCCTACTGATCCCTGCGGGCTGTCCTCCCTGCTTCTTCTAAGTCTTATTCTCCTACTGCCTCTCTGACTCTCCGTCTCTCCATCTGAACTACCCTCCTCTTGCTCTCTTCTACTAGGCACCCACAAAACATCAATCTCCTCATCATCATTCTCCTCAGATGCATCAATTTCTTCTGACACATCACAGAAGGAAGCAGCAGCGGGGACCTCCTCCTCATCACTCATGTCCATCTCTGTCGTGTTCTCTGCCAGAATTAAATCTGGTGTAACGTCCTCATCTCCTTCATCTTCTTCTGGCAATAATGGTTGCGCATTACTCAGTTCAAGAAACTCATGGGAAAATAACTCCTCTGACTCCAGTGAAGAAGGGGCACCGGTGGTGGAGGAAGTGTTACGTGGGGTGGCCATAGCAGTGGAGGATGAGGAGGATGTTGTGGTAAAGTTAGAAACGGTAGAGGATGGGGTGTGCTGTGTAAGCCAGTCAACTACCTCTTCAGCATTTTGGGAGTTCAGGGTCATTGGCTTTTTAAAACTGGGCAATTTGCTAGGGCCACAGGATTGCATAGCAGCAGGGCCCCTAGCACGGCCTCTGCGTGGCGGCCTGCCTTTGCCTGGCATTATTTTTAAAAAAACAACAACAACAAAAACTCAGTTGGTTTTTCTGGAAACGATAATACACACAGCTAGATGGCAGTTTGAAGAAAACAGTGTGCAAATAATGCCTACAAGATCAACGTATACACTACTACAGCGGTGGATACGGATTACGTAAAATATATGAATAGAGATGTCGCGAACTGTTCGCCGGCGAACTTGTTCGCGCGAACATCGGGTGTTCGCGCTCGCCGGAAGTTCGCGAACGTCGCGCGACGTTCGCCATTTTGGGTTCGCCATTGTTGGCGCTTTTTTTTGCCCTCTCACCCCAGACCAGCAGGTACATGGCAGCCAATCAGGAAGCTCTCCCTTGGACCACTCCCCTTCCCTATAAAAACCGAAGCCCTGCAGCTTTTTTTCACTCTGCCTGTGTGTGCTGAAGAGATAGTGTAGGGAGAGAGCTGCTGCCTGTTAGTGATTTCAGGGACAGTTGAAAGTTTGCTGGCTAGTAATCGTTTTGATACTGCTCTGTTATTGGAGGGACAGAAGTCTGCAGGGGTTTGAGGGACATTTAAGCTTAGGTAGCTTTGCTGGCTAGTAATCTACCTTCTACTGCAGTGCTCTGTATGTAGCTGCAGTGGGCAGCTGTCCTGCTTCTGATCTCATCTGCTGACTGCTGCAATAGCAATAGTCCTTGTAAGGACTGCTTTTATTTATTTTTTTGTTGTTTTACTACTACTACTACTACTACTACTACTACTACTACTACTACTACTATAAGAGCCCAGTGCTATTAGTCTAGCAGTGTTGGGGAGTGGGACTGGTGTGCTAATCTGCTGCTCCTAGTAGTTCAGCAGCACCAACTTTAATTTTTTTTTTTTAATATTCATTCTTTTTTTATTTAACTTTTTTTTTATTTTACTACCGCTGTAGTAGTGTATAAGTTGACCTTTTAGGCATTATTTGCCCTGTAGGCATTTTTTGCCCAGTGTGTTATTCAACCAACTGCTATCTAGCTGTGTGCCCGTGTTCACATTCTGTCTAAATATCCATAATATTACCGTCTCCAGAAAAAACACCGGAGTGACTTTTTTCAAGCAGCCATAATAAATTTTACGTAATCCGTATCCATCGCTGTAGTAGTGTATAAGTTGACCTTTTAGGCATTATTTGCCCTGTAGGCATTTTTTGCCCAGTGTGTTATTCAACCAACTGCTATCTAGCTGTGTGCCCGTGTTCACATTCTGTCTAAATATCCATAATATTACCGTCTCCAGAAAAAACACCGGAGTGACTTTTTTCAAGCAGCCATAATAAATTTTACGTAATCCGTATCCATCGCTGTAGTAGTGTATAAGTTGACCTTTTAGGCATTATTTGCCCTGTAGGCATTTTTTGCCCAGTGTGTTATTCAACCAACTGCTATCTAGCTGTGTGCCCGTGTTCACATTCTGTCTAAATATCCATAATATTACCGTCTCCAGAAAAAACACCGGAGTGACTTTTTTCAAGCAGCCATAATAAATTTTACGTAATCCGTATCCCTCGCTGTAGTAGTGTATAAGTTGACCTTGTAGGCATTATTTGCCCTGTAGGCATTTTTTGCCCAGTGTGTTATTCAACCAACTGCTATCTAGCTGTGTGCCCGTGTTCACATTCTGTCTAAATATCCATAATATTACCGTCTCCAGAAAAAACACCGGAGTGACTTTTTTCAAGCAGCCATAATAAATTTTACGTAATCCGTATCCATCGCTGTAGTAGTGTATAAGTTGACCTTTTAGGCATTATTTGCCCTGTAGGCATTTTTTGCCCAGTGTGTTATTCAACCAACTGCTATCTAGCTGTGTGCCCGTGTTCACATTCTGTCTAAATATCCATAATATTACCGTCTCCAGAAAAAACACCGGAGTGACTTTTTTCAAGCAGCCATAATAAATTTTACGTAATCCGTATCCCTCGCTGTAGTAGTGTATAAGTTGACCTTGTAGGCATTATTTGCCCTGTAGGCATTTTTTGCCCAGTGTGTTATTCAACCAACTGCTATCTAGCTGTGTGCCCGTGTTCACATTCTGTCTAAATATCCATAATATTACCGTCTCCAGAAAAAACACCGGAGTGACTTTTTTTCAAGCAGCATTCTTATATTTTACGTAATCCGTATCCACCGCTGTGTATACGTTGACCTTGTAGGCATTATTTGCCCTGTAGGCATTTTTTGCCCAGTGTGTTATTCAACCAACTGCTATCTAGCTGTGTGCCCGTGTTCACATTCTGTCTAAATATCCATAATATTACCGTCTCCAGAAAAAACACCGGAGTGACTTTTTTTCAAGCAGCATTCTTATATTTTACGTAATCCGTATCCACCGCTGTGTATACGTTGACCTTGTAGGCATTATTTGCCCTGTAGGCATTTTTTGCCCAGTGTGTTATTCAACCAACTGCTATCTAGCTGTGTGACCGTGTTCACATTCTGTCTAAATATCCATAATATTACCGTCTCCAGAAAAAACACCGGAGTGACTTTTTTTCAAGCAGCATTCTTATATTTTACGTAATCCGTATCCACCGCTGTGTATACGTTGACCTTGTAGGCATTATTTGCACAGTGTTTTCTTCAAACCGCCATCTAGCTGTGTGAGCTTGTTCACATTTTGTCTAAATATTGATAATATTATCGTCTCTAGAAAAACCACTTGAGTTACTTTTTTTCAAGCAGCATTCATATATTTTACGTAATCCGTATCCACCGCTGTAGTAGTGTATACGTTGATCTTGTAGGCATTATTTGCACACTGTTTTCTTCAAACTGCCATCTAGCTGTGTGTATTATCGTTTCCAGAAAAACCAACTGAGTTTTTGTTGTTGTTGTTTTTTTAAAAATAATGCCAGGCAAAGGCAGGCCGCCACGCAGAGGCCGTGCTAGGGGCCGTGCTGCTATGCAATCCTGTGGCCCTAGCAAATTGCCCAGTTTTAAAAAGCCAATGACCCTGAACTCCCAAAATGCTGAAGAGGTAGTTGACTGGCTTACACAGCACACCCCATCCTCTACCGTTTCTAACTTTACCACAACATCCTCCTCATCCTCCACTGCTATGGCCACCCCACGTAACACTTCCTCCACCACCGGTGCCCCATCTTCACTGGAGTCAGAGGAGTTATTTTCCCATGAGTTTCTTGAACTGAGTAATGCGCAACCATTATTGGCAGAAGAAGATGAAGGAGATGAGGACGTTACACCAGATTTAATTCTGGCAGAGAACACGACAGAGATGGACATAATGATGAGTGATGAGGAGGAGGAGGAGGTCCCCGCTGCTGCTTCCTTCTGTGATGTGTCAGAAGAAATTGATGCATCTGAGGAGAATGATGATGAGGAGATTGATGTTTTGTGGGTGCCTAGTAGAAGAGAGCAAGAGGAGGGTAGTTCAGATGGAGAGACGGAGAGTCAGAGAGGCAGTAGGAGAATAAGACTTAGAAGAAGCAGGGAGGCCAGCCCGCAGGGATCAGTAGGGCAACAACATGTATCGGCACCTGTGTTCAGCCGGCCAACGCACCCGCCATTGCCGCCAATGCCGCCAACTTCTACTGTTACCGCCAGATCGCACACTTCCAAAAAGTCAGCAGTGTGGGATTTTTTTAATGTGTGTGCCTCTGACAAAAGCATTGTAATTTGCAATGAGTGCAGTCAGAAACTGAGCCTTGGTAAGCCCAACAGCCACATAGGTACAACTTCTATGCGAAGGCACATGAGCGGCAAGCACAAAGCACTTTGGGAGCAACACCTCAAAGGCAACAGGCAAACTAAAAGTCACACTCCTTCTGGTCCAGCATCTTACTGCTCTACCTCTGCTCTCCTTGACCCATCTGAACCACCCTCCACTCCGCCTTCCACCTTGACCACCTGTTCCCATTCCCAGTCATCTGCCACCAGCCAAGTTTCTGTGAAGGCCATGTTTGAGCGTAAGAAGCCAATGTCTGACTGTCACCCCCTTGCCCGGCGTCTGACAGCTGGCTTGTCTGCACTCTTAGCCCGCCAGCTTTTACCATACCAGCTGGTGGACTCTGAGGCCTTCCGCAAATTTGTAGCAATTGGGACACCGCAGTGGAAGGTACCCAGCCGCAATTTTTTTTCTAAAAAGGGAATACCACACCTGTACCAACATGTGCAGAGCCAAGTTACCGCATCTCTGTCACTTAGTGTTGGGCCAAAGGTCCATATGACTACTGACGCATGGTCCTCCAAGCATGGTCAGGGCAGGTATGTCACCTACACTGCCCACTGGGTGAACTTGGTAATGGCTGGGAATGGGAAGCAGGGAATGGGTAGCTCAACAACAACAACAACAGTGGAGTTGGTGTCACCGCCACGGATTGCACGCGGTTCTGCCACCACCTCTACTCCTCCATCGCTCTCTACCTCGTCTTCTTCCTCTTCTTCTTCTTACTCTGCTGCTGGGTCCTCCTTCTCCTCCTCCACACCTGTGCACCCCCAGCTCCCCCTAGGCTATTCGACGTGCCAGGTACGCCGTTGTCACGCTGTCTTGGGGATGACGTGCCTGGAAAGCAAAAACCATACCGGATCTGTACTCCTGTCATCTCTGCAGTCACAGGCCGATCGGTGGCTGACCCCACACCAACTGCAGATCGGAAAAGTGGTGTGTGACAATGGAAGCAATCTGTTGGCAGCGTTGAGACTGGGAAATTTAACACATGTGCCCTGCATGGCACATGTGTTAAATTTAATAGTCCAACGTTTTGTCTCCAAGTACCCAGGATTCCAGGACGTTCTCACCCAGTCCAGAAAGGTGTCGGCCCATTTCAGACGTTCCTACACAGCCATGGCACGCCTTGCTGACATTCAGCAGCGCTACAACATGCCAGTCAGGCGTTTGATTTCTGACAGCCAGACTCGCTGGAATTCAACGCTCCTTATGTTGGAACGTCTGCTGCAACAACAAAGGGCCGTCAACGAGTACCTTTTTGAACTGGGTGGTAGGACTGGATCTGCAGAGCTGGGGATTTTTTTCCCCCGTTACTGGGTGCTTATGCGCGATGCCTGCAGGCTCATGCGACCTTTTGAAGAGGTGACAAATATGGTCAGTCGCACCGAAGGCACCATCAGCGACCTAATACCCTTCGCTTTCTTCCTGGAGCGTGCCGTGCGACGAGTGACAGATGAGGCTGTAGACCAGCGTGACGAGGAGCTGGAAGCGCACGATTTATGGTCGCAATCACCAGAACGAACCCAGGCACCTGCTGCAACGCAGGGAGAGGTGCCAGAAGTGGAGTCAGAGGAGGAAGGTGGCTTTGTGGAGGAGGAGGAGGAGGACCAACAGGAGCAGGCTTCCCAGGGGGCTAGTGGTGACCTTTTGGGGACCCCTGGTCTTGTACGTGGCTGGGGGGAGGAGACCGTGGATGATGCAGTCCTTGATAATGAGGAAGCGGAGATGGATAGCTCTGCATCCAACCTTGTGAGAATGGGGTCTTTCATGCTGGCATGCCTGTTGAAGGACCCCCGTATCAAGAGGCTTAAGGAGAAGGACCTGTACTGGGTCGCAACGCTACTAGACCCTCGGTACAAGCATAAAGTGTCAGAAATGTTACCAACATACCACAAGTCCGAAAAGATGCGGCATTTACAAACCAGCCTGCAAAACATGTTGTACAATGCTTTTAAGGGTGATGTCACTTCAGGAACTCATCAACATTCCAGGGGCAGAGGTGCCAGTAATCCTGCCACGAGCACACCTGCAAGGACAAAGCCCTTTGGCCGGTCTGTAACGTCAGACATGCAAATGTTTTTCTGTCCAAGGCAGCGCCACAACCCTTCGGGATCCACCCTCAAAGAACGCCTCGACCGGCAGGTAGCGGACTACCTGGCATTAACTGCAGATATCGACACTCTGAGGAGCGATGAACCCCTGGACTACTGGGTGCGCAGGCTTGATCTGTGGCCAGAGCTGTCACAATTTGCCATGAACCTCTTGTCTTGCCCAGCCTCAAGTGTGCTCTCAGAAAGGACCTTCAGTGCAGCAGGAGGGATTGTAACTGAGAAGAGAACTCGCCTAGGTCACAAAAGTGTCGATTACCTGACCTTTATTAAAATGAATGAGGGGTGGATCTCGGAGGGTTACTGCACGCCGGAAGACTTGTTCTGACTTCTATGCAGCTGTCCTTCTCTTCAAGCCTCATGACTCCACACACAGCTGTCCTTTAGCGTCCTCCTCCCTCCGCCACCGTTACAAACTAGGGTGCAAACCCTACTGGTTTAATTTTTTCTGGCCTCTGTGCTTCAGTGGCTGCAACCAAAAAAACTGGGCAAACAATGTCTACAAGGTCAACGTATGGCGAAAAATGACTATTTTCAGCATTTATATGGCATATTTTTTCTGGCAACTGTGCTTCAGTGGCTGCGTCCAAAAAAATGCATATTTTCTGCATTTATATGGCATAATTTTTCTGGCCTCTGTGCTTCAGTGGCTGCAACCAAAAAAATGCATATTTTCTGCATTTATATGGCATAATTTTTCTGGCCTCTGTGCTTCAGTGGCTGCAACCAAAAAAATGCATATTTTCTGCATTTATATGGCATAATTTTTCTGGCCTCTGTGCTTCAGTGGCTGCAACCAAAAAAATTTATATTTTCAGCATTTATATGGCATAATTTTTCTGGCAACTGTGCTTCAGTGGCTGCGACCAAAAAAATGACTATTTTCAGCATTTCTATGGCATATTTTTTCTGGCCTCTGTGCTTGAGTGGCTGCGGCCAAAAAAACTGGGCAAACAATGCCTACAAGGTCAACGTCGTTGACCTTGTAGGCATTGTTTGCCCAGTTTTTTTGGCCGCAGCCACTCAAGCACAGAGGCCAGAAAAAATATGCCATAGAAATGCTGAAAATAGTCATTTTTTGCCATACCTTGACTCAACGTATATGGCAAAAAATGACTATTTTCAGCATTTATATGGCATATTTTTTCTGGCAACTGTGCTTCAGTGGCTGCGACCAAGAAAACTGGGCAAACAATGCCTACAAGGTCAACGTATGGCAAAAAATGACTATTTTCAGCATTTATATGGCATATTTTTTCTGGCCTCTGTGCTTCAGTGGCTGCAACCAAAAAAATTTATATTTTCAGCATTTATATGGCATAATTTTTCTGGCCTCTGTGCTTCAGTGGCTGCAACCAAAAAAATTTATATTTTCAGCATTTATATGGCATATTTTTTCTGGCAACTGTGCTTCAGTGGCTGCGTCCAAAAAAACTGGGCAAACAATGTCTACAAGGTCAACGTATGGCGAAAAATGACTATTTTCAGCATTTATATGGCATAATTTTTCTGGCCTCTGTGCTTCAGTGGCTGCAACCAAAAAAATTTATATTTTCAGCATTTATATGGCATATTTTTTCTGGCAACTGTGCTTCAGTGGCTGCGTCCAAAAAAACTGGGCAAACAATGTCTACAAGGTCAACGTATGGCGAAAAATGACTATTTTCAGCATTTATATGGCATATTTTTTCTGGCAACTGTGCTTCAGTGGCTGCGTCCAAAAAAACTGGGCAAACAATGCCTACAAGGTCAACGTATGGCAGTTGTTTAAAGAGAACAGTAGATTACTAGCCAGCAAAGCTACCTAAGCTAAAATGTCCCTCAAATCCCTGCAGACTTCTGTCCCTCCAATACAGAGCAGTATCACGCAGATTACTAGCCAGCAAACTTACTATCATCTGTCCCTGAAATCACTAACAGCTCTCGCCCTACACTATCTCTTCCAAGCACACACAGGCAGATTTTTCAGATACATTTTTGCCCTTGATCCCCCTCTGGCATGCCACTGTCCAGGTCGTTGCACCCTTTAAACAACTTTAAAATCATTTTTCTGGCCAGAAATGTCTTTTGTAGATGTTAAAGTTCGCCTTCCCATTGAAGTCTATGGGGTTCGCGAACCGTTCGCGAACCGCTCGCAATTTTGCGCAAGTTCGCGAATATGTTCGCGAACTTTTTTTCCGACGTTCGCTACATCCCTATATATGAATGCTGCTTGAAAAAAAGTAACTCAAGTGGTTTTTCTAGAGACGATAATATTATCAATATTTAGACAAAATGTGAACAAGCTCACACAGCTAGATGGCGGTTTGAAGAAAACACTGTGCAAATACTGCCCACAAGATCAACGTATACACTACTACAGCGGTGGATACGGATCTCGTAAAATTTATTATGGCTGCTTGAAAAAAGTCACTCCGGTGTTTTTTCTGGAGACGGTAATATTATGGATATTTAGACAGAATGTGAACAAGGTCACACAGCTAGATGGCAGTTGGTTGAATAACACACTGGGCAAAAAATGCCTACAGGGCAAATAATGCCTAAAAGGTCAATTTATACACTAATACAGCGATGGATACGGATTACGTAAAATATATTATGGCTGCTTGAAAAAAGTCACTCCGGTGTTTTTTCTGGAGACGGTAATATTATGGATATTTAGACAGAATGTGAACAAGGTCACACAGCTAGATGGCAGTTGGTTGAATAACACACTGGGCAAAAAATGCCTACAGGGCAAATAATGCCTAAAAGGTCAACTTATACACTACTACAGCGATGGATACGGATTACGTAAAATATATTATGGCTGCTTGAAAAAAGTCACTCCGGTGTTTTTTCTGGAGACGGTAATATTATGGATATTTAGACAGAATGTGAACAAGGTCACACAGCTAGATGGCAGTTGGTTGAATAACACACTGGGCAAAAAATGCCTACAGGGCAAATAATGCCTAAAAGGTCAACTTATACACTACTACAGCGATGGATACGGATTACGTAAAATATATTATGGCTGCTTGAAAAAAGTCACTCCGGTGTTTTTTCTGGAGACGGTAATATTATGGATATTTAGACAGAATGTGAACAAGGTCACATAGCTAGATGGCAGTTGGTTGAATAACACACTGGGCAAAAAATGCCTACAGGGCAAATAATGCCTAAAAGGTCAACTTATACACTACTACAGCGATGGATACGGATTACGTAAAATATATTATGGCTGCTTGAAAAAAGTCACTCCGGTGTTTTTTCTGGAGACGGTAATATTATGGATATTTAGACAGAATGTGAACAAGGTCACACAGCTAGATGGCAGTTGGTTGAATAACACACTGGGCAAAAAATGCCTACAGGGCAAATAATGCCTAAAAGGTCAATTTATACACTACTACAGCGATGGATACGGATTACGTAAAATATATTATGGCTGCTTGAAAAAAGTCACTCCGGTGTTTTTTCTGGAGACGGTAATATTATGGATATTTAGACAGAATGTGAACAAGGTCACACAGCTAGATGGCAGTTGGTTGAATAACACACTGGGCAAAAAATGCCTACAGGGCAAATAATGCCTAAAAGGTCAACTTATACACTACTACAGCGGTAGTAAAATAAAAAAAAGTAAAATAAAAAAAAAATGAATATTAAAAAAAAAAAAATTAAAGTTGGTGCTGCTGAACTACTAGGAGCAGCAGATTAGCACACCAGTCCCACTCCCCAACACTGCTAGACTAATAGCACTGGGCTCTTATAGTAGTAGTAGTAGTAGTAGTAAAATAACAAAAAAATAAATAAAAGCAGTCCTTACAAGGACTACTGTTATTGCAGCAGTCAGCAGATGAGATCAGAAGCAGGACAGCTGCCCACTGCAGCTACATACAGAGCACTGCAGTAGAAGGTAGATTACTAGCCAGCAAAGCTACCTAAGCTTAAATGTCCCTCAAACCCCTGCAGACTTCTGTCCCTCCAATAACAGAGCAGTATCAACACGATTACTAGCCAGCAAACTTTCAACTGTCCCTGAAATCACTAACAGGCAGCAGCTCTCTCCCTACACTATCTCTTCAGCACACACAGGCAGAGTGAAAAAAACGCTGCAGGGCTTCGGTTTTTATAGGGAAGGGGAGTGGTCCAGGGGAGAGCTTCCTGATTGGCTGCCATGTACCTGCTGGTCTGGGGTGAGAGGGCAAAAAAAGCGCCAACAATGGCGAACCCAAAATGGCGAACGTCGCGCGACGTTCGCGAACTTCCGGCGAGCGCGAACACCCGATGTTCGCGCGAACAAGTTCGCCGGCGAACAGTTCGCGCCATCTCTACTAGGAAGGTTTAAATGCTCACTAGTTTGTAGCTGCTGGTGATGCTTCTTACAGAATATCTTTTTTGTCTTCAGACCAAAGAGATCACACGCTCAGGACAAAAGACTTCATGATCTCACCCAAGGAAATAACAACACTATTTGTCTACACTCAATAAATTGCTAAAAAATAGCATCTTAGCAGGCCTGTTCTATATACAAGAAAAGGAAACCATCGAGTGTGAAAGCTGGACTGGAGTCACCGGGCAGGAGAGATGGGCGCCTTCAATAAAACCACACGCTGCAGGTGTGACACATATTCACTGCTTACTTGTGTGCATAGAAGGCCACAATAACTTTCATAATGATTGTCATTAAATCATGCAGTAAATGGAAAGACTGTACTGTTCACATTTAAAGAATTTTTAGCATAATGTATAGAGTGATATTCTGAGACAATTTGCAATTGGTTTTAATTTTTATTATTTGTGGTTTTTGAGTTATTTAGCTTTTTATTCACTAGCTCTCCAGTTTGCAATTTCAGCAATCTGGTTGCTAGGGTCCACATTACTCTAGCAACTATGCATTGATTTGAAAAATAGACTGGAAAGTGAACAGAAGAGGCCTGAATAGAAAGATGATTAATAAAAAGTATCAATAACAATACATGTGTCGCCTTACAGAGCATTTGTTTTTTAGATGGTGTTGGTGACCCATATTTGATAGCTGAAATGAGTCAGAAGAAGAAGGCAAATAATTCAAAAACGATACAAAATAAATAATGAAGACAAATTGAAAAATTTCTTAGTATTGGCAATTATGTAACATACTAAAAGTTAACTTAAAAGTGAACGTTTTCTTAAAGGAGAAGGAAAGCTACCAAAACAGTTTATTGCCAATAGATTAGCCACAATAGTGCAAGCTATAAGACTATATTTATTCTGCAGAATGCTTTACCATACCTGAGTAAACAGCTCTAGAAGCTCTCTGTTTGTTTAGGATAGCAGCTGCCATATTAGCTGTTGTGACATCACTTCCTGCCTGAGTCGCTCCCTGCTCACTCATAGCTCTGGGATCAAATAACAGCAGGAGGGGGGAAAAGGGAGAGAGGAGCAAACTGAGCATGCTCAAGCCCAAGCCCTGGAGGTTTAAGCTGAAAACAGGAAGTCTGATACAGAAGCCCATATGTACACAATAGAAGGAAAGAAATGTGGTGTTTCTTTTTACAGAGGACTTGAAAGTGCTTTTATAATAATGCATTGGATCTGGCTGTGCTACAGATCATTTTTTTTTTTAGAAACATGCTACTGGAGTTGCTAGAGACTTGAAATATATTATATATATATATTGAATCGTCATTGTATTGACATTTTGGACTTGTCATATACAAACTTTAACAGATGAACGTATCATTCCTGTAACAGGACTGTAATGGCTCTGCTTCTAGTTTTCTGTTTAACTGAGCCCTTGGTTTGTGTTCTGTTTGTTATAATGCTCCATGTCGCCTCCTCGATCTTTCCTATAGGTAACTTTATTATCATGACGATGTGTTCAAGGGGCATGGGCTGATATGTTATATTGGTTGGGTTCCCCATTACAAAATAAGCCAAAGTATGTGAAAGATACAACTGCTTTTATGGTTGTCCTCTTCTGCCTTCAATCCTAGAAGCTGGGGCCATGTGACTATTTGCCCTTGGCACTGTGTAGCAGAGGCTGATTTATAGACTATATGATTCATTGTACTTTATCCTTACCACTCCCTTCAGCCCATTGTATTAAGTATTGACCTTATGCTCTTGGTCAGACACTGTTACCTTGGCTTGTCTGTGACCTTGATCATATGTATTTATAAATATACAACACCACCAGCTGCATAACTATATGTTATTGGTCCCCATGTCATATTCAGTTTCATGCTGCAAAAAAATTGGCAGGTTGACCTATTGTTCAGTAATTAATGCTTTAGGGCCCCTTGCAATTGCAGAGTCTTTTTCCTCTAGTTATGCCCTTGTACCCACTGAGGGTAACTATTAACATATATACAGTAACTATATTAGAAAGGTTAAAACCCCTAGTGAAAAAAATTGAGATGGAAACTTGAGTGTTTCCTTGGGATAGGAATAATGGAAGAGCTTTGGGTAGCCTCACTGGCATTGAAGATCATCTGTCCTTCAGTAGTACATGTATGGGACCTGTTATCCAGAGTTTCAGAAGTGCACAGCCTCATTGCTTTATGGTCAGTGCTTTGGCTGCCCTGCTACTCTACATTACACAATGTTGGGGAGTGATCTCTGCCACTATAGCACTGGAAAGCTTTCCTACAGGATTGCAGAAGACCAAATAGCATTCTATATTTAAATCTGACTTAGGTTGGAATTGGAAGGTGTATAATTGTATTTAGACTGTATCATAATAGCCCACCTTCTCCTTTATCCAACCCACTATGTGAACAGACACCTGTGTCACTACATGATCTTCCAAACTGAAACTACTCTGGCCTTGAATCAGCATGTAGTGATCTATGTACTGTATCTTAGGGATACCTTTTACTCTTTCAGTTTACTCTTGCAACCAAACAGTAGTTTTGCCTCCAGGGGGAACCGCACTATTGGGGTACAACATATTTGTAGTGAGAAGCTGCACCACACTGGTTGGGGGTACAGCCTCTAAGCCAAGGTTCATTATCCAACCAAACTAGAATCCACAATTTAACCTTATTTATCATAAAAAAAAACACAGATTTTTTCTCTTTTTTCGGATTCTCGTATGAAAAATCTAAATTTTTCAGATCTGAAAATCAAAATTTTTCAGATTTGACACCCAAAAAGTCTGAGTTTTTTCGAGTTTTTAGGATTCAAACTTTGATAAATAACCCTCTAATAGTCCTTATATTTTATGATCACGTCTTATCCTAGTCATTGCCTACAGTGAACTGATACTGATTTTTTTTCTTAGTTTGTTTTCTTTTTTTCTTCTCCCAAACTGTAAAAAATAGCCAGTATAATGATAATTAGTTTCCAGCTGATAATATATATAGTATGTGTGTATATATATATGATTTTACTGAGTTGATATTTTCAAGCTTTTTTTTTTTTTAAGTGCACATTTGGCATTCAAATTGAAATCTGCCTCTTAATATATAGAAAAATTGACCAGTAAATGTTTTTTATGCTCAGTAATCCTGTTCCTGTAAAGTATCTAGCAGCATAAATGTGATCAGCCTTCAAAAGAATGTAAAGTATTAATATGCATTTTGTGTAATATGATTTGAATAATTCATTGTGTCTGAATTCGCATACAAATAATGTAGGTTTGTGGTTTTCTCTGGCGTTTGACAGTAATGCTGCCAGGTCAAAATGAGGATATAACATACAAGTGAAAAAAAATAAGTAAATTCAACTTGAAATGGTTCTGCTTTGGAACTTCAGCTGCAAAGAACTCAAACAATTCAATAGGTAAGCGGACACTTGTCCTTAGTTTGTGCCAGCATGCTTTTATGAGCAACAGATCTTGCCAGACTTTTTAATTGACCTTTAAGAGAAGGTTAGCAGGAATCTCGATACTGGGATGGCAGTGGATGTGATTTACTTAGACTAAAGCATTTGATACAGTGCCACAAAAGGTTACTGGTTAAATTAAGAAATGTTGGCCTGGAACATAGTATTTGAACCTGGATAGAGAACTGGCTAAAAGATAGACTACAAAGAGTGGTGGTAAATGGAACATTTTCTAATTGGACCAGTGTTGTTAGTGGAGTACCGCAGGGCTCTCTGTACTAGGTCCTTTGCTTTTCAACTTGTTTATTAATGACCTGGAGGTGGCCATTGAAAGTACTGTTTCTATTTTTTGCAGATGATACTAAATTGTGCAGAACTATAGGTTCCATGCAGGATGCTGCCACTTTGCACAGTGATTTGACTAAAGGTGGCCATACACGAGCTGATAAACTCTGCCGACAGACTGAGTCGGCAGCTTATTGGCCTGTGTATGGGGCCCTCCGACGGGCTTCCCCGATCGATATCTGGTCGAAAGTCGGCCAGATATCGATCGGATTGGACCAAAAATCCCGTCGGATTATTGGCCACATCTGTTCGTTGATGTGGTCCCGCGATCCGACAACCTGTTACCCATTGTTAGGATCCGATTGTTGGGCCCTAGGGGTCACCTTAAGTTGGAAAACTGGGCAGCAAACTGGAAAGTGAGGTTCAGTGCTGATAAGTGCAAAGTTGTGCAGTTTGGTAGAAATAATATAAATGCAAGTTATACACTAAATGGCAGTGTGTTGGCGGTTTCCTTAAAGGAGAAGGAAACCCCCTGGGCGCAAAACCCTTCCCCCCTCCCCTGTGTTGCCCCCCCTCCCTCCTCCCCCCTGGCCTACCTGTCCCCCTGGGCAAATGCCCCTAACTTGTTACTCACCCCTCTGCGCAGGTCCAGTCCAGGGAGTTCACAGGCACCATCTTCTCCCACGCGGTCTTCTTCCTGCTTTGACCGGCGTCTTCTGGCGCATGCGCAGTAGGAACATTTACAGGTACGGATCTACTGCGCATGCGCCGAATATCACAAAGTCTTTGTGACATTCGGCACATGCGCAGTAGATCTGTATCTGTAAATGTTCCTACTGAACATGCGCCAGAAGACGCTAAGCCTTCCTCCAGCTGAGGATCCTCCAAGGACCTGGACAGCAAGAATCCCATGTAATGCATTATCTACTGGGAAGTTCAATGAACTGGGAAGGCCCTAGGTACCAAGGAACTGTCCATCTTCTAAATAGAGCTACATAACATTTTTAATAAGCATATAGAAAAAAAATCGAATATATGAATATATTATATGTGTGTGTGTGTGTGTGTTTGTGTGTGTGTTTGTGTGTGTGTGAGCCACTTTTCATAGACATTATTTAGTAGAATAGAAAGTCAATGGAAAAGGTTACAAAAAGCAATAAAGTATCTCCCAGTCATATGTATAAAGCAAATACATACACGGAATACTTTGTTGTTTATTCAAGGGATGGTGTGCTGTATTTCAAACATACCTTATAAATGGTTTACCTTCAGATGTACATGTTGGGCAAGGAGTAATTCATGATAATGTGTTAGGTAGGGCATTAACTTACAGCTGTAGTAAGTATTGTGTTATGAGATATCACAACAAAGAGGAAACAGTTATTTTTGAAGCAAGCCACATCCTCAGTCCCCTTGCCTTTCACACAGTGTGTGTCTGCACAGCTCAAAGCCAATGTTCTCCCATGATGATAGCACTTCTTTATCTTTTCTCCCTGTTCCACCTGTCATTACGATGTAAGTATGCCTGTTTGTTTCTTTCCTCAATTAACTGTATGTTCTCAAAGATCCAGATGCACATTAGTGAAGATGAGGAAGATTATCTGTTGCGGTGGTGTTGGCGAGATGTTATGCGTTGTTTTGTCAAAAGTTATGGATGGATGAGTTCTAGCATTGACATTGCTGCTTCAGTCAGTTGCCATTTGAGTTGTGTTGAGTTGTTAATATATGTTATGCATGTATCATTTTTGTATTTTGAGGACCTTGTTGCTGTTGTGTCTGAATGAGCAAAAGGAAAAGGTTATCGGAGATGAACCTGAATACGGAAACATAACAAAATGCATTTCTGGGAATTTCCAGACCTAATGTAAAATACAATTCAAATCTTCTGGTCTCACTTGGGAATTTATATTTAGTTTGCATGTTCTGCTCCTGAGACCGCATACATAGGAAATACAATGTTATTTGGGATCTTGTTATTTGGGATCTTGTTTGGTCCAGATTCTACAAGGCATGTGATGTTGTGCTGGGAGCTATGGGTTCATTCTACAAGGAATTTGCATGTGGCTTCAGTGTTTATGTAGCATTACTCTGGGTGCTTACATTTCTACCCTCCTACCAAATCATAATGGAAGGTTAATTGGGTCTATTCTATATGTGCATGGTGGGATATTTGTGTTAGCTCTTCTGGTACATGAACTGATGTGGTTACATAAACAGTCTCTGTTTAGTGCTAAATTCTATGTTGGCACAAGAAATGACCTAGAGAACTTTGTCAACCCTTTAATTCCAGAACATATCCTTGCCTGGTCAGTATTACGTTTATATCATTGCCTTCAAGTGGCTAATTGGTGTGTAAAGCCAGAGCGAGACCTTCTGAAACCAGTTTACCTGGTCAACAGCTAGATGCTATCTAACTCCAAAAAGGATGTATGTTCTTGACTTTTGGGTTTTCTTTAAATACATTTCTTATTGCTGTTCATAAGTGATTATAATCGCACACATAAATGGACATGGGCTGGCACAGATATTACCAATTTGGCACGGTACTGGAGCAGGGTGAAAGCGATCTATGCAAAGTGGTGATGGTAGCATCTATCTCTGGTGTAGACATTGACTTTACCCTGGCTCAGTGGTCCACCATGTCCATGTTCCTAATGAAAAGTATCCCCCTGTACACCCCTTGCTCCAAGCACCTGTCAGGTTCTGGGCATAAAAATGGAGTAGGTTTCTAGCACCGCAAATACCACCCAAAAAGACCTATGTGATTGAGACCTATCAAAACATGCCTTTGTAAGAAGAAATTTCTGTGTGAACTTTAATTTCTGTTTCCCCTCATACCTTAACCAATGTATATATCACAACATACACAACAGTAAAGGCTACAGATACAGGGGCAACTGGTGGCCCCACAAGTAAAGCAAGAGCGCAGACTGATGTACAATTTCAGTTCTTTATGTAAAACAATAACTTGTTATTTCCGTGCAATGTTTCTATGAGAAGTTATGTCTATCTGATGTCGCACTTCTATTTTCAGAAACAAAGTTGGTAATTAGTTCCTTATAATAATGTATACTGGCTGCTCACTAAAGTAGAGATATTTTCTTAAACCTGATAAGTTTTGTGCTTACATAGGAATATATAAATACATTTTTGTCCCCTTGTTTTTTTGCTATAGCAAGAAAGAGAGGCTGTAACCACAATATTCATACAGAAAATAGAGGTATTCTGCATTTATTTGCATCATTTGTGTGGTCACAGCTACATTGCATCCCACAATTTCCTTCTTTTTCCTGTTGTTTATACAGGATCGGTGGCCAGCTCCATGTAGTAGCTCCCACCAGAAAGCAATCTATTAACTGTATTAAAGATATATATATATATATATCACAGTCCACTAGAGTGAAATTCCGACACTCTCCATTCATTTCTATGCGATTTTTAAAGGCGTTTATATTAAAGGATGAACTTTCACTTTCCCCCACTGATAAATACTCTTTTAAAAATCCCATAGAAATGAACGGAGAGTGGAGGAATTTCACTCTAGTGGACTGTGGTGATCTCTAACTTCACTCTTTGATAAATATGTCCCTTTGTTCGAGATGCATGGTTCAAAATAGTCCCATAGACTTCTTTTTTTCCAAATAATTACAATGTTTTAATAACAATTTCCTTTTTCTCTGTAATGATAAAACAGTAGCTTGTACTTGATCCCAACTAAGATATAATTAATCCTTATTGGAAGCAAAACCAGCCTGTTGGGGTTTATTTAATGTTTATATGATTTTCTAGTAAGGTATGAAGATTCCCATTATAAAAATATCCATTATCCGAAAAGCCCCAGGTCCAGAGCATTCTGGATTGTAGGTCCCATACCTTTGGGGGCACATTTACTTAGCTCGAGTGAATGATAAGAATAAAAAATAATTCGAATTTTTAAGTATTTTTTTGGCTACTTTGACCATCGAATTGGCTACTTCGACTACGACTTCGAACAAACTAACAATCGTTCAACTATTCGACCATTCGATAGTCGAAGTACTGTCTCTTTAAAAAAAACTTTGACCACCTACTTCGCCACCTAAAAACTACCGAGCACTAATGTTAGCCTACGGGGAAGAAAAACTAAAAACCAAGGAGCATGGCTGCGTTTTTTCATTTTGCTATATCTAATCCTGACCCTCGAGTATGAATAAATCGGCCCCTAAACATCACTTTCTATCGAAAATAGGAACAATTTTGGGCGATTACAAACAACCCTTGTTTATAATACAAAAGTGTGAATGATTTTAGTTCCTGGTGAACTGATTACCCAAGACATCTAAAGCAGTCTTTTTTTTTGTATCCTAGAAGTCTAAAAATATTTAAAATAGGTAAAATATTGTGTACTGGCTTTGGTGTACAAATCAGGGGGGGTTCATGTAAAATGGCAAATAAAGTAATTCTGCGTGTGCTTTCTGTTGTATAATAATAATTTAATTACTAAGAAACCCACAAATAAATGTGTATATGGGAGAGAAAACATATATTTAGGTGATTGAGGCTGATGGATTTTACTAATAAAATTGCTATTTGTAATCTAAACATGTAATTTGCTTTATTAGAATGTTATTTCTCTAACTTCCTTAGGTTCCCTGCATTCCGAATTTAAGGGGAACAGTTTTTTAGCAAGGAATTCTTTACAGCTTTCTTACATTCATTACACTGTTTCAATAAGTTATGTGTAACTGACATATTGAAAGCAATGTCTTTCTGGCTGTTCATTTAATGGGCAGGCTGGGGTTGCCACATTTTGGCCCGTCTAACTCTGGGAAGGGGCAGAGCCGTGATGAAATGGGGACAGGGCAGTGATACTAGTGTCATAGTGATAGTTATAGTCATACATAGTTATGTGTATATATATATTATAGTCATAGTGATAGTCATAATCGTCGATTGGCCGATCACTGCGTCAATCATAGGAAATCTTGCCCGTTGTTCTTAATTTGGAAACCGGGCAGGCAGTTTTGACCTGGACAGCCCTTCAAAAAAGGGCTGTCTGGGTCAAAACTGGACAGGTGGCAACCCTAGGGCAGGCACTTAAAAATGACAACTTAATAGGCCAAATAAATTAATAAATTAAAATAAATTAATGTAATATTTTATTTAGCCAACATGACCTTAAAAACTAGACTTTTAAGGACACACAGACTCAATAAATACACCTTTTACTTCAGTGGGCCCCTTTAGTGGGCCCCTTACGGTTTTACGTGTCTGCTGATTTTTGATGGAATCTACTTTCTCTGGCTGTAGGTTTGGGGCTTGGCAACCAAACACAACCTTTCTACTGGTGAGTTTATATTCTTCTTACATCAATGGGAATTTTGTCTTTCCTCCATATGTTTCTTTACATTCCCTGCACTCTTTGGGTTTGATTCCTGGAACAATGGAGGAGAAACCTGGAGTAGTGGTGACTTCAGACACAATTCACAACAAAACAATTTTTTTTGGTTAAGTATATTGAAAGGCAGATTAGACCTGCAGCTTGCCAAAGTAAGATGATGCTGATTTCTGGGGGCTGCATGCTATCCACAGACCACAATAGAAAGGATCTGGGGAGACACTCAGGGGGTTATTTACTAAACTCAGAATAAAAAAAAAATCATAAAAAATTTGTGATTTTTTTAAATAAAATTGGACTTTTAAAAAAATCACCAATTTTTCAGAATTTATTAAACCCCGAGGATGGAAAAGTCCAAATCAGAAAATCCGGCATCTCAGACCTGTCTAGGTTGTATATGTCAATGGGAGATGTGTGCTGGGTTTCGAGCATTACCCGGAAGTTTCTGAGTTTTTGGGAAAAAATCAGAGTTTTCGGGTCAAAAATACGAAAAAATCTTGAAAATCTGATGAAAAATCAGAGAAAATCCTGAAAATTAGATTTTTTTCCCGCAAAGCAAATTTTCAGGAAAATGTAATTAAGCGTAAAAAACCCCAGCGGATTTGATCGGAGTTTGTAGCAGAAAATATTGAGATAAATTCGGACTTTGATAAATAACCCCCTCAGTGTGAATGTCTTTTTTCTATTATTAGTGGTAAGAATGGGGGCATGAGGGGTACAGGGGCATTGTGAGTAGGGGTTGTATGGGGGAGCCACGGGAAGTGGGTGGGTGACTGGCCTAGGGACACACCAAATTGAAATCCCCCTGCATAGATATGCTATGCTATAAAGCTCTGCAGGAAACAATATGCAAATAATAATGGTCAATTATGCACAAAATAAATGTTTTTAGGAGGAAATTCCCTTTAGGCAAATATCAAGCAGGCAACTGAAATATAAATAAGAATGAATAAATCATTCTAAAAGTATGAAAAAATAAAAAATAATGGCTAATTATAAACTTGCTTACAATTACCCATTCTATAATTTAATGTTAATGTAAAGGTGAACCACCACTTTAAACTTTAGCCTATCACAAATTCTTCTGTTTAACCAGCTTTAGCAACAGCTGCATTTCTTGTATCAGTTTTACCATCTCTGTTGAGGACAAATATTTTTTTTCTTTGAAACACACTTTACATTGTGTGTTTTTTTTCCGTTTTCATTACTAAGGCAGCCAACCTTCTTTCCTTCTTTCTATATTTGGTGCATACGTGTATTTAGACTCGTTTGGCTGCAGAAGGAATTTCGCTGAAGTGCAGTTGAAATGTACAAACAGAAACAGGTACAAGATCTATTATCCAGAATGCTTGGGATCTGAGGTTTTCTGGAAAGGGGATCTTGCCATTTGGATCACCATAGCTTATTAATGGTAACTAATTAATTATATCTTAGTTTGGATCAAGTACAAGCTACTGTTTTATTATTATAGAGAAAACGGAAATCATTTTTAAAAATTTGGATTATTTGGATAAAATGGAGTCTACGGGAGATGGCCCTTCCGTAATTCGGAGCTTTCTGGATAATGGGTTTCCGGATAACGGATCCCATATGCTCGGAGCACTGCAGTTGCTGTTTTAATTGCACGAATAAAAAGTAATTGGCTTTGCTGCCAATATTGTGCGTGTGCCCATGACCTACTTTTTTGCTCTTTTGCAGCACAAGAATCAGAACGTTTGGGTGTCTTTCCTTTTTTGAGTTAGCAGAAGGTTGGCTTATAGCCAATGCTAGGTACACAAACGCTCTTTATAGTCTCCTTCCTACTGTCTCTATTACCACATGGCACTTAAGCTTTATGTCCTTTGTAAGATATGTGTGTCAAAAGTGCACAATATCATGTATATTTCACCAGCATTAGGCTGGTGAAATAAGAAACTCCAGGGAAATGTGTATTACTGCAGCTAGTATTAGTAAAGCTGTTTAAGTGGTGAACCAGTTTAGTAAAAGCTGGATTATGGGTCCCTGGACGGATGGAAGAGAGCAGGGCGGGCTTCCATTCCTTGCTCCATGTACGAGTTTTGCAGCTGCCAAGCTAAAGGCAGTTAGAGGTAATTAACTACAGGTTTGTGATAGTTAAAAGGAGGTGTGGAGCAACACCTCAGGGCTGATGCTTCTCACTAGAGACCTCCTGGAGTAGAGGAGAGTGGGGGGCTACATGTGCTTGCGAACACCAGGGAACAAGAGTGATTCCCCTGAGCTGGAGAGAAAACCAGGTGGCCAGAGAGGATTCTGGGACCTGTGGTCCGTTGAAAGCCAGTGAGGGCGAAACTCAAATGTGAGTAAAGAGAACACCATTGAGGGTGTGAAGTGGGACTGTTTATGTTATGTGATTTCCCCCATGTGAAGCCAGTGGGCTGAAGAATTGTGTTTATTTGAAAATCAAAGCCAGCAAAGCGGCACTTTAAGGTGGTCAGTCTCCGTTTCTGTGCTGAAATCGGTGCCGGGGCCTCGAGTTTCGCTACCAGAAGTTCACACTTTATATAAACTCGGTGTACTTTGTGTTTGTTTATTGTATTTATTATTTTACGTGTGTACATCTGTCCTTTTTATATAGTATACAGTGCTGTGGGTCCTTACAGCACTTTACAAACACATACACTGTGCTATTTAGTGTAGCTACTGAAATACATGACATCCATTCACAGCTTTGATCTTCCTTTGATTTTTATTTTGATAACGTCTGCTGCTATCAGTTTTTATCCTCTAGGCACTGGCCTTGCCTAATGCAGAATCTATAGATATCCAAAAATACTGTAGCACACCAGTCCAGTTTTGTAATGCAAAAAGTGCTTTTATTGTGCTCAAAGTAGACATCAAAGTTTGGCAATGTCTTGGGCCACACTGGGCCCTTGTCAAGCCTAAACTTATACACTGTAGGTTATTTACTAAACTCCTAATGCAAAAAACCTGAAAATCTGTGTTCTATTTGAATAAAATCCACATTTTTAGTGAAAAAAAAAATCACAAATTTTTTGGAATATTATTAAACCCCAAGTATGAAAAAGTCAGAATCTGAAAATCCGACATCTCAGGCCTTTTGAGGTTGCATATAAGTCAATGGAAGATGTCCCAATAGTTTTTTTGATGTGCACTGGGTGCAATAATCCAAATTCTTCAGGGTTTTCGGGCAAAGGAGAATGTATTAGAGAAGCAAAGACTGAGACAAATGTAACAGGGTAATATAACATACAGTAATTCATTTACATTGGTAGAGGACAGTGGGGTGAAGGGAATGGAGTATTCTTGTATCAGTAATAAAATCGGTCAACTTAGCTATAACTTCTTTATTCTAGGTTTGACAGGATTCTGACTACCATCAGTGTGTCATTTATGTTAACAAATATACAGAAAAGCACCCTGTACTTCCCAATTTTTAACAAAAACTGATAATTTTCTCAAAATAAGTGCAATTAATTAGAATGTATATATTGATTCCAAGATGATATTGAATTCATTAACTATTGTCCATACTACTTCCCCTTAGACTGTGTATAATGATTTTTCCTTCATAAAATTTCTCTGATATATTCGTGAAAATTAGACCTCACTGAGCTGTTATATGGTGAATAAATGAAGAAAAAGGAGATTCCACAATTTCATGAAGTGCAGTGCAATAAATGTATTAACGTAAAGTGACTGTGTGCAAATTAATTAGTATTGATCATTTGAATTAATTAAACACTGACCTCAAAATTCATCAGTTGAAACAAGAAAAAGGAAATTCATAGAAGTTGGGAGTTGTCCCATCAGAACTATGTCAATTTTTTTTTTTACCTTTGGGACACCACAAAGACGGGAAGTCAGAGTCTCAGGGACTGTGTTCTTGGTATTTACCTTCCCCAACTCATTCTTGTAGAACTAACGTCCCTAAAAAAAACACAAATCCAAGGACGCTTAGGAAAAGGAGAAGGAGTTTATATAATTAGAATCTTGAGCGTAACTGATCAATCCACCCACAGTTAAACCCGCTAATGTATTTACCACTTAAACCAATTTTAGCCGTTAAAATAAATGTTAGTGCCACGTTTCGCTACTGCTTTCTCTTTCTTTTCCATTATGTTAATTGGCATTTTTTAATAAACAAAACGAATAAAAGCAGGAAATTATTAGCTCATCAAGACATTTGTAGATTTTCGTAATAAAAGGAATATTACATAACAATTCATTGTGAACAACAACACCAAATATTGACCTTAACAATATTCATCAAGTAAAATCAAATACGCTACCGCTTTCTCAAGGCAATTTGCCGATGCTGCAAAAAGTCAGAATCCGAAAATCCATCTCAGACCTGCCGAGGTTGTATATAAGTCGATAGGAGAGGTCCCTATTCTATTTGGAAGTTTCTGTGGTCGGCACTGGAATTATCCCAAAAATCCAACTATTTGGGGCTTTTTGGTCAAAAATCTAAAAAATCATACTATTCAAGAAAAATAGCAGAAAAAAAATGTACAAATCGTGTTTTCGTTAGATTTTAGTGTTTCCCCCCTGATTGAAATCGTGTTTTTTTTTTTTTTTTTAAAAAATAATAAGGTAAAATTGTGGATTCTAGCTTTGGTTGGACTTTTTTATTTAAAAAAATCTTTGAAATTTTGATAAATTACCCCTAAAATATAGGAACATACTAATGTACAGGTATGGGGCCTGTTATCCAAAATGCTCGTAACCTGGGGTTTTCAAGATAATGGATCTTTATGTAACTTGGATTACAATAAACCCAATAGGCTGGTTTTGCTTCCAATAAGGATTAATTATATCTTAGTTGGGATCAAGTACAAGTTATTGTTTTACTATTACAGAGAAAAAGGAAATCATTTTATAAAATTTTGATTATTTTATTATAACAGTCTATGGGAGACGGCCTTTCTGTCATTCTGGATAACGGGTTTTCGGATAACGGATCCCATACCTGTACTAGACTATGATAATGTTATTGTGCCTTTTTCATGCATTTTTGAACTTAGCGTATATATTCGAGTTTTTCAGCATCCAAAATGTGCTGAAAAAGTCTACCTCGGCTTATACTCGGGTCAGCGGGCAGTAGCTGAGATTGCAGTCACTTTTAATCATTCCTATAGCAACAGTTCACTTGGGGAGAGACTGCAATATCCCACAGCTTCCTCTGTTGGTTATATGAAAGAATAGCAGTGCGCCCTCTGTTGGTTATATGAAAGAATAACAGTGACTGCAATATCACACAGCGCCCTCTGTTGGTTATATGAAAGAATAACAGTGACTGCAATATCACACAGCACCCTCTGTTGGTTATACGAAAGATTAACAGTGATGGCAATATCACACAGCACCCTCTGCACATGGTAGTGCGACAGTGGGACAATGCACACAGTAATCCGTTTGGCAATTCTCTGTCACCATCAACTTTGCAAAGAAGTCTGGTTGATCGCTGGTGGGGTCACTTTGGTGGAATGTGCGCTGCTGGGAGACAGGGCTGTAGTTGTGTCTAGGCTTATACTAGAGTCAATAAGTTTTCCCAGTTTTCGTAGGTAAAATTAGGTACCTCGTCTTATACTCGGGTCGGCTTATACTCGAGTATATACGGTAAGTGATAATTTGAGAAGTGATTTCCAAAAACGTATGCTTTTAGCATGATGTTGTTCTCCAGTCAGGAATAGAGCACACATTTTGTAGTCTTACTAAAATAAGCTAAGTAACTTAAATGTGGTGAAAATTATTTTTTTTTCTGCAAGAACAAGGCTTTTATAAATTGTTTAAAAATAGAAATTAGACCAGAAATTCTTTATATTGTCTCTTGTGTCAAAATATGTGAAATGAGCAGTTAATTTTTTCCCCATCCTTATGGTGGAATGAGCAGAACTTTCAGCCAATAGTCTAATCATCAACTGGGCACCATTGGTGGACTGCTTCCATAGCATATGCAGACATCAGAAAATTACTACTGCATTATAAATGTTTCTAATATAAATATTTTTATTTTATTACTACACCGTTTTTGCAGGCGCCGCACTGAGCATCATTCAGATTCCTAAGAATTTATCGGTTACAAAGGGAGACAATGTCTGTATAACTTGCTCCTGGGAAGCTGAGGATCAGGATGAGAGGATCAGAGTCTGGTGGAAAGTATATTATGAATCAGCGAGTGCAGCTCATAATGGGACAGTTTTAGCATCGGTTATGTGGATAAACAATAAAACGGAGGTCAAAATAAGATCTCGGGATCAGAGTGACTATCAGTTAACCAAGGATAAAGCCCAGCTCTGGCTTTTCTCTGTCGATGAGAGCGACGTAGGAAATTATATTTGTGAGGTCATCATTGATAAACCAGAACATCGATCTGGAAAAGGAAAAGGCACAACATTATATGTCATTGACTCCTCGTCCTCTCCTGGTAAGAAAGTCATCTCAATGATCCCCTACCAAAGAACTAAATATATATATATATATATATATATATATATATATATATGAATCTGTTGTGTTTAGCTATGGGTTAGGGCAGAGAGACACGTGGAGATTTAGTCACCCGGCGACAAATCGCTTCTTCAAGCGACTAATCTCCCAGAACTGCCTTCCTGCCGGCTAGAATCTAAATCACCTCAGCATGGCGCTCGGCTTGCTTCATTTTTCGAAGTCACCCGAAGTTTCCTCGTGAGGCAACTTTGGGCGACTTGGGAAAACAAAGCAATTGTGCCATCCCGTCAGCAATTTAGGTTCTAGCCGGCGGGAAGGCAGTCTGGGGAGATTCGTCGCCCAGAGAAGAGGCGATTTGTCTCTGGCTGACTAAATCTCCCCAAATCTCCACGTGTGTCTCTGCCCTTAAAGTTTGCTAGTTCTGTTTAGAAAATATTTTATATTTATCTTGGTCTTTCTATAACAGAAAATGAGGCAAAAAGTTCACCTTTGAGGAAAATGTGTAGCATTCGCTAATTTACCAAATATTTCCTGTTTAATGTGTTGGAAACAAAGACATAATTACATATTTTGGATTTTTCAGGAAGTGTAGCTCCCAAATATGTGTTTTAGGGGGTTTACTTTCTGTTGGGGTTTCAGGACACTTGAAAGGCAGGAAGTTGTATCTTATTTGCTACGCCCTAAACATCAGCCATGAAAATGTATACGCACAATTCGATTTTTATTTTGTGGTCTGTATGTACCACATACGCATAGTGGGTTCAAACTGTTCAGATTACTGATGACTTTCATATTTCTTTGTCCATGGGAGATAAGATGCTGTATACTTAGAGCTAATTTACACAGGCAATTTAGCAGGATGGTGTCTGATCGATAGATCTTATCCTCCAAAGTTGGAAGGAGTTGCTTGGGTCAAAATATAATGGGATTGATGCAAAGTAAACTACATGGAAGATTTGCAATTTGTTTTTTTATCCTTAAAGGGCATGTAAAGTCTAAAATAGAATAAGGCTAGAAATGCTGTATTTGATAGTAAATATAAACATGAACTTACTGCACCACAAGCCTAATCAAACAAATAATTTATGCTTTCAAAGTTGGCTACAGGGGGTCATCATCTTGTAACTTTGTTAAACATCTTTGCAAGACTAAGACTGTGCACATGCTCAGTGTGGTCTGGGCTGCTTAGGGATCATCATAAACAAAGCTGCTTGAGTTCTGCATGGCTGGGAAGTAAGGCGGGGCTCCCCCTGCTGTTCATAAGTATGATTGTTTCCCTGCTCAGCAGTTAGGGACCGTCTGACAATTCCTATCCACAGCAGTAAATGAAGGGAGAATTTCACTGCATACAGTCAGGTTTCTTATAAAAACCGCACACCTTTTTTAATTAAAGTATATTGGAGATAGGTTTCTTTTTCATTAAAGAAAGTAAAAATGGGATTTTATTTTTTGCCTTTACATGCCCTTTTAACATGTTGGAGATATGCATTTGAAGATAAATATATATATAATTGTTAGCTGTTAGACACCTTCCTGGGTTACTTTATTTTTATGGATATTTGGATTAGTCTTCAACTGCCCACTAAATTTGTGTGACGCTATGCTAAGTTACTAAATAAGTTGTGATTTGTCGCAGCCAGAGCAGTAATGCGGATCAACAGATACTCTGTGGGATTTGATGGGTAAGCACCCTTGATTGGCAGAGCACTTGGACACTTATCAAAGGTCAAATTTCGAATTAATGTGAGTTTTTAAAAACTCGTATATTTTTGACCGATCTAAATTATTTAAAATTCGGATGTATTAAATCAACCTGAAAACTCAAATCAAGTTCAAAATGAATTTGATTCGAATTTAAAAAACCTAGATTCGATTTTTTTTTTTCTCTGGAAAAAACTCAAATGTCAGGAAGGCTGCAAACAACTCAAAATTGATCCCTGGACCTCTCCCATTGACTCAAACAGCAATTTGGCAGGTTTAAGGTGGTGAATAGTGAAATTTGAATTATTAAAGGGTCAGAGTATAATAAATCTCGAATTCGAACAACTGCCTAGTTGAATTTGACAGTTTTTTGACCATAAAAAAAAATTTGAAAATTCGAATTTTCAACTCGACCCTTGATGAATCTGCCCTTAAGCAACTGGGACAGATTTATCAAATTAGAATCCACTTTCTACTCATTCCTATGGGATTTTTAGAATCTTATTTATCAATGGAGTTATCAATGGAACCATTTGATAAATATGCTTTTACAAATACCATATGCCAAATACCAATGAATAGAACTTTCTAGTAGAATATACACCCTGTCTGTCATGAGCCCAGGCCCGGATTTGTGGAAAGGCCACCAAGGCCTAGGGCAGCAGGATTTTAGGGGCAGCATGATGACCAACCCCACCCACATTGGTTCAGAAACACTGAGGATTCGCAGGAGATACAATAGTTTTCTAAATATTCTGTGCAGCAATCCCCATTGCTTAAGTCCCGATGAAAATTTGAGTGAATAAAAGGGAGGGAGCGGGGGGTTGGGGGGAAGAAAGGCAGCGGGCCTAGGGGTGCCCATTATGTAAATCCGTCCCTCAATGAGCCTTGGGGTCAGTTGCAAAAACTGTTTTGCTCAGATTTTTTTTTTTATCACTTTTCTGTTTCAGTGATTCATATCCGGTGGAACTACAGTCTCTACATCTGGATTCCGCTTGCTATTCTTATTTTAGTGATTATTGTCACAATCCCAGTTATCTGGATTTGCAAAAGAAAAAGAGAACCAACAGGTAATTAATTTTTTTTGAAATTATGCCCCCCAACCTTGGTAAATTAGGCATGGGAGTCTGCTAGCCATCAAAGTACAACTCCTGGCAGCCTCCTGTGAGTCGGATAGTAACTGAGTAAAAGCTTCAGCTCTGTAATGAAACTTGAGTTTAGGGTACCGTACCTCAAGCTGACTGCTGAACAGGTCCGGACTGAGAATTAAAATAGGCCCTGGCATTTCAGGTACACAGAGGTGTAAGTGGAAACAGTTCTGCCTCCAGTGCTTAAAGGAAAACTATATCCCCAAAAAATGTAGGTCTCTATAAAATATAATTGCATAGCACGGTTAATATGCAGAACCCTGCTTTAAGTATATAAACCATTCTCATAATAATATACTGTTTTACTACAGGTATGGGATTCATTATACGAAAACCTGTTATCCAAAAAGCTCAGAATTACGGCATGGCCGTCTCCCATAGACTCAATTTTATTCAAATAATCAATTTTATTAAAAATGATTTCCTTTTTCTCTGTAATAATAAAACAGTAGCTTGTACTTGATCCCAGCAAAGATATAATTAATCCTTATTGGAAGCAAAACAAGCATATTTAATGTTTACATGATTTTCTAGTAGACTTAAGATATGAAGACCCAAATTACAGGAAGATCCATTATCCGGAATAACCCAGGTCCCAAGCATTCTGGATAATCGGTTATATACCTGTATGCGCCATTGGGTAATCCTAAATAGAAAATTGACATTTTAAGGAATAAGGGCAGCCCCCTGGGATTCTACAAAGCACTGTGCAAACAAACAAACCATACGAGGCCCATTATTCGAAGTCTGAATTTATATTAATATTTTCTGAAAACTAATCCAACCAAATCCGCACAGGTTTTTTCTCCCTATTTATAAATACACTTTCCCGAAAATTTTCTTTGCAGTGAAAAAACTGAAAATATTGTGAAAAAAATGAAGCGTACAAATTTTTCAGATTTTCCGCCCAAAAAAACACTTTCTGATATTTGCCCTGAAAAACACAATCTTCGGATTATATTGTGAGATTTCGATTCTATGTGTACTGTATATTGTGACAGCAGCACAGAGCATGTGCAGTGAATCAGCAGAAAAGAAGATGGGGAGCTACTGGGGCATCTTTGGAGACACAGATCTTTACTGCTAAAGGGATGTGGTTGCCTTGGGCTGGTACAGAAACCGTTAAGCTTTAGTTCTCCTTTAAAGGGATCCTGTCATCGGAAAACATGTTTTTTTCAAAACGCATCAGTTAATAGTGCTGATCCAGCAGAATTCTGCACTGAAATCCATTTCTCAAAAGAGCAAACAGATTTTTTTATATTAAATTTTGAAATCTGACATGGGGCTAGATATTTTGTCAATTTCCCAGCTGCCCCATGTCATGTGACTTGTGCCTGCACTTCAGGAGAGAAATGCTTTCTGGCAGGCTGCTGTTTTTTTCTTCTCAATGTAACTAAATGTGTCTCAGTGAGACATGGGTTTTTACTATTGAGTGTTGTTCTTAGATCTACCAGGCAGCTGTTATCTTGTGTTAGGGAGCTGTTATCTGGTTACCTTCCCATTGTTTTTGTTTGGCTGCTGGGGGGTAAAAGGGAGGGGGTGATATCACTCCAATTTGCAGTACAGCAGTAAAGAGTGATTGAAGTTTATCAGAGCACAAGTCACATGACTTGGGCAGCTGGGAAATTGACAATATGTCTAACCCCGTGTCAGATTTCAAAATTGAATATAAAAAAATCTGTTTGCTCTTTTGAGAAATTGATTTCAGTGCAGAATGAAGTATTCCTTTCCTTTTGGAGTATATTTTTCCTTTAAGCAAAGAAATATGGAAAACTTTTTTTTCTTAAGACCCAAAGCTCCCGTGACTGAGCCAAAATTCACAAAAGTCATAAAGCAATGGCTTAAGCCAGACCATTGTTGGTTGTTTCACATGTAGGTGAGGAACCCTCAGCAGCTGCTACATTCTACGTGAGGACAGATGTGTCAAATCTTGGGAACACAATGTTACAGAACCCAGGCTACATTAAAGGGCTGGAGTGAAAACAAGTAGAACAGAAGCTTCAGTTTGGACATGGGCCGATGCTCTTTGCGTGCTGGGACACTTGCATGTTGTTCTAACAAATAATCATGTGCTTTTGGGGGCTCTGAGTGTTCACCCAGCTGTGTGGCTTCATACAGAGGAAGTGGGGGGCTGACTCTAACCACTAATTATACCAAGTGTTACATTTATATATTGTGGTCTTGCTCACATTACTTTGTTTTCATGTTTCTTGCACTGCTACTGAAATCGGAAATACACCAAAAAATGTGTTTTTTTTTTTTTTTACTTTGCTACAGTTGAACCTGCCTGCAATATAGCACTCTGCATCTGTAGCTCAAGTTTGCTGTACAGGTATTGGATATATTATCCCGAAACCCATTATCCAGAAAAGACTGTCTCCCGTAGACTCCATTTTATGCAAATACAGGTATGGGACGTATAATCCAGACTGCTTGGGACCTGGGGCTTTCTGGATAACTGGTCTTTCCATAATTTAGATCTTCATACCTTAAGTCAACTAGAAAATCATGTAAATATTAAATAAACCCAATAGGCTGGTTTTGCTTCCAATAAGGATTAATTATATCTTAGTTGGGATCAAGTACAAGCTACTGTTTTATTATTAGAGAAAAAGGAAATCATTTTTTAAAAATTTATATTATTTGATTACAATGGAGTCTATGGGAGACGGCCTTTCCGTAATTCTGAACTTTCTGGATAATGGGTTTCCGGATAACGGATCCTATACCTGCAATCCAAATTTTAAAAAACAATTTGGCGCCGTTTCGCAAATTTTTTCCTGTTTCGAATTTTTCGGCAAAGCGAAACGGCGCAAATTCGCCCATCACTAATGCTGCGGGCTCTAGAATTGTTATTCAACAACATCTGGAGGATATCGTGTAGTTCAACCAGGATGTGCAGTCTATTTATAATGCTTATCTTCTAAACTAGGGTACTCGGCATTCTGTTTAATATTGTTTATGAATGTGTTTTAGGTTTGTACAGTGATCACACCTATGGCAACTTCACACAAAATGAAAAAGATTCACACAGAATCTCCCCAAAAGCCAAGAAGCACCATCCCAGCAGAAGTAAAGGTAAGTTATTTTTGTCTATTTCCTCTCTCACAGTTAAGCTCTCCATAGACACGACGATTCTTCTTGCCGAACGACCGATTTTAGGGAAGTCCAACCAATCCTTCCAAATTATCGTGCGCTTAGTGGGATTCGAACGATCGTACATCTTACGATTTTTCGGCCGACATCTGTCAGGAAATTGATCGGCCTGGTCAAATATTCTTTGTCAGTCCCAGTGCAATCTATCTATGTTTGCAGGGCCAAGCAGGCAGCTCCCCTTTTGTTTTCCTGGCAAATTGGTTTTTTAGTTGTTGGTCAATTTGTACGATCGTTCCGAGAAAATCTTGGTCTCACGATGAGGATCGGATCTTTTAAAAATCTCAACATCTTTGGCCAGCTTTAGACTATAAAGGGTATCTGAGACTAAAACAGTATGTCTATAGGGATCATTTACCTTGAGCCCAGAGGCAAGTTCAACACAAACTATTTGCACTTTGCACCCTGAGCATCACTTGTTAAATGACGCACAATATGTGCTTATTCATATATATTTCTACTAGACTGGAATAAGAAGTTTTCTAAATATAATCAGTTAAATATTCTGTATTGTTTCTGAAATAATGACGTTTATCTTCACTATCCTTCTCTCAGCATCTGTTTCTCTTCATTCTGTCTTCATGCAGCAGTTGGGTGTCAGATATTCATTGACAGTTAGATCCAATATATCTTATAGGGGGGCTCCTTTTGCCTAGAAGATGTATTAGAGCTCACTCTATTAAAATCACCAGACATTGTGTCTCTCTACATGCAGAATTTGTGCAAAAGGCAGTTATTTTGTTAGATTTTGTTTGTACTGGAATCTAATACATTTGCTAGGAAAGGAGCCCCCCTATAAGAAATATTTGATCTAATTGTCAATGAATATCTGACACCCAACTCCTGGATAAAGACAGAATGAAGAGAAACAGATGCCGAGAGAGGAATAGTGAAGATAAACTTTCTATTTCAATATAATGAAGCTTATATTAAATTTTAATTTCTGCGATAGTTTCCCTTTAATTTCTAAATACATATTGATGTGAGCTACAAATGCATGCAATTGTTTTTTCACTTATTTTTAATTCCAGATGTTTCCAGTGTTGAAAAGCGGACAAAGAAACAACACGAGATTGTTTGAATTTTCACAAGATTGAAAACATGACTTTGCCCTTCAAGTGTAAAACAAATTACCGGAAAAGGAGGATCTTCTCAAGAGCAATTATGGCCAGAGAAGCCCAGAACCACTGCAGTTCCCTCCATCAGATGGAAAATACTCACAACAAACAGAGGACAATGCTAAATGGTTGATAAAGGGTTTTCAGTCAATCTGGGGTTCCCTGTCTGTCCTGGAATGATGGAGGTTCTCACAGCTGCCTCCTCTTGTATCGACTCCATACTATGCCACTAATGCCTGACAAGCAATGAAAAAACGACACATTGGCATAGTAAAGAGTTCACTGTACACTTCAGCTTTTGAATTGAGCTGAGTATAGAAAAAATTTGTGTTTCTATGAACAGGGTCTCCAAGGGATTCACAAAAGCCTCACTCTACAAAAGGGCATGTAAAGGCAAAAAAAAAAAAAATCCCATTTTTACTTTCTTTAATGAAAAAGAAACGTATCTCCAATATACTTTAATTAAAAAATGTGTTCCGTTTTTATAAGAAACCTGACTGTATGCAGTGAAATTCTCCCTTCATTTACTGCTGTGGATAGGAATTGTCAGATGGTCCCTAACTGCTGAGCAGGGAAACAATCATACTTATGAACAGCAGGGGGAGCCCCCGCCTTACTTCCCAGCCATGCAGAACTCAAGCAGCTTTGTTTATGACGATCCCTAAGCAGCCCAGACCACACTGAGCATGTGCACAGTCTTAGTCTTGCAAAGATGTTTAACACAGTTACACGATGGTGACCCCCTGTGGCCAACTTTGAAAGCATAAATTATTTGTTTGATTAGGCTTGTGGTGCAGTAAGTTCATGTTTATATTTAGTATACAAAATACAGCATTTCTAGCCTTATTCTCTTTTAGACTTTACATGCCCTTTAAAATCTCTCTAGACATCTTTGTGTTATATTTATTATTTTAATATACTGTATCTTGCCCTCAGATATATGGTATGTCAAATATTCCGCCACCCCATATAACATATTTATGGCACATTTTGGTTGTACCTGCTACAAGAGCTTCATAACACAATGACAACAAGGGGTGGTGTAAAAAGTGTTAGAAAGATGTATGCTAGGATATTCGAGGGATAAAATATTGTGAAATTAAGTAGATGAAAAAATTACAAAGCCATATTTACATTTATCCATACAAAGAGGAGCTGCTAAAGGAAGTATTAAAATCAAATGTCCCCAACACTTGGCAAAATTCTGATTTTAAAACCATAACAGTGACTTTTACCCCTGTTTTTTAACTTGAGACATGACTGTTTGTCAGTAGATTTTATAATCTGCAGCTGAATTATTGGGGTTAGAAGAGCCTGGAGCTCACAGAACTATGTTATGAGTTGGTAATTTTAGGGAGACTTTCTATTTGCCCTCATGGTGTAAGTATTCTTGGAACTGTAGCTGATGCAACAATGTTTTATATATCTGTAACCTTGTTATAAACTAAGACAGTCCCTGAACAAAGGTTAGACCTTTAAAGGGAACAATAACCAAAGAAGTCAGAAAGCGACTGCTCTAAGGCGGTATTTGTACCTTTCAGGTATTTAAATATGAAACTAAAAGAAGAATAGCAAAGGTACAGAAGGAAAAGATAAGAAATAAAAATAACAAGAAATATCTAGTATCGGAATCAGTGTGCATTTTGTTGTCTCATGTACAGGTGTGGGATCTATTCAAAATGTTCAGGTTTGGTTTTCTGTAAAGCAATTTTTTTCTGTAATTTGGATCACTATACCTTCAATAAATGTGGCTATTATTTATTACAAATGACTCCATGGTCACTAATATCAGCCCAAAGTTGCACCTGCCGATTGTTTTATTGATCATTGACATCAGTATAAAGAAGATTTCTCTAATCTGTAAAGTTGTACAGTAGTGTTAACGTTCAAATCATAAATGATTTTTTTTTTGTAAGATATAAGAATGACTTTTATTCTTTTCAATGGATCTGTTGTGTATTTTGATAAAATGTTGTGCCGGTGGCAATCTGACACCAGGCCCCCTATCCTGTCCCTATTCTAGTCCCTGACTCTGAGTCAGTCTTTGCATTGGCTTCACCACCCAGACTGGCTGTGGGGTTGGGATATTTTTTAGGATTGGGGTTTGGATAGATGTCCCTAACACTAATCTAACACTGTCCCTATTGTTGGTCAGTACAGGATGACACAGTCACACACCCAGACGTCACCAGCAGATTGACCTCCCCACTCATGTCATCATATTGGATACAGGAGCACTCCAGCAAAATAACTAATGGCGTCTAATTCATATTTATACCCCCCTGAAATGCCAAGATTATCACTTGTGGATACTTTTTATAACATTGCCAATTTAAGTGCACAGTCTTGTACTGTCCTCAACATTATCCCTGTGTCTTCCTTACGTTCTGATTCAAACCAGAAATGAGCCTATTTCCCTCTTTGTTTCAGAATTTACCAACATAACTGATATGAGTGGCTGCTGGGTAATTTCCACTAAGACAAACGGCTCTACTGCTGTGGTTGAAGGAAGTCCTATGTAACGGCTGGGGAGGTGGTGCAGTATCCGTGCTGGCTCCAGGCTTAACTTCCTTGAATTTTACATTCATTACAGAATATACTAGCAAATGCAGTGCCCATTGGGTTATTATGACTTTTGGGGTTTGACAGTAAAAGCAGAAAACAGATAAATAGTGCTTCAAATTCATCACTTACAAAGCACCGTAGAATGTTGCATTTCTTCTTTGTACTTTCAATAGCGTGATATCCCTGTATTTAAGAGTGGGGCTGCACCCCGCCATAGACTGGATTTGTGGAGAGGCCACCAAGGCCCGGGCCTAGAGCAGCAGGATTTTAGGATCGGTTCAGAAACACTGGGGATTTGCAGGAGATATGGCAGTTTTTAAAATTTCCTGTGAACCAATCCCCATTGCTCTTGCCCTGATGATGAAAATGTAAGTGAATATAAGGGGGGAGAACAGGGGGCAATGAACGACAACGGGCCTAGGGGTGCCTGTTATGTAAATCCGGCCCTGAGTGTCAACATTTTCGGGGGGCAAAGTTATCAATAAAAACAAGCTGTTTTCTAGACTAAGCCTGAATACAATAACTAGGTGACAAGTTTGTAGGAAATCAAGGATATGCTGCACTATACAAAACTCAATAATAAGTAAAAAGCAGTCAATTATGAGCTGGAATTAATAACAACCAATACATAATTTACGAGAGAGAGAATTGACATAAATGGCTGCCCAGCCGATATTATATATTCACCCTGTGCTCATAATGTAAAGGGAAACTCTCTTCATTTGTTCTATTCTTGTACTGAATGGTCAATTCAAGCAGCTTAAGACTTTCTGAACCTGTGAGGTTAGATCCCAGAGCTTAATACTTGATCCCAGATCCCAGTGACTGATACTTCACCATAGTTGGGTCATTCTCCACCGGGACACACCGCTGCCCCGTTCAGATTCAGTAATGGTTGTGATTTCTCTACCTATTCCACTAACGTGTCATCTGGGTTGAGGAAGGACCTACCTGCTCCTCTTCCTGCTCCAATAATAAACTGGCCATATCTGTCAATATCTGTCAGTCCTGGCTGAGCAGCATTTGTGAGTTGGCCAACAAGAGTTGCCATCTGCTCTTTAGTTAGTCCAGTAGTTTTGATTCCCTGATTCTAACACAGACCTTTGAGAATGGGAAGACGAAGCTCAGCCAAATAATGCTCCATTGTATGTTATTCTGGCAACGGTCTCGGCATAAAAATGATCCCACCGCTGCCACCACTTTCTATCACGGAAGGAGCCGTGAATAAATGCTCTCCAGCAACCACAATTACAGGAAGAAATAATTTCTTTATTTATATCTTAGTCTATTCCTAACTCAAAACTCCAACTGGCAAGTCCTGTGACGTTAACAGAGAGAGACTTGCACCCAGTAAAAAAATCAAGGTATTTGATGTGGCACTAACTGTTACCAATTAGAAAGTCAGTTATCTAAAATCATCTAGTCCTAGACGTTTGCATAATTAAGTCTGTTCAATACCAGCTGTGGCCGCGAGAGGTCCCCAAACAATTTATCCGAATAGACACTGCTCTGTTCCGGAAAGCTTTTATACACAATAAAATACAATATTCTTATATTCCCTCCAATAAAAAGTTAGTGAGTTGCAGTAAAGGCAGTAGAAGTAGTAAATATAAGACCCAGTTGCAGACCAGGCAAGGAAGGACAAGGACAGGTTCTATAGTTCTGAGTTTCGCAGGTTTGATGTTATTGACTGCTGAGCTGTAATCTAGAAAGAACACTTGTGCACATTTTTTGGGTTTCTTTAGGTGCTGTCAGACATTGGGTAGTACTATGGCAAATGCTTCTTCTGTTGATAAGCCCTCTGACTTTTCTCTGGTCAGTTTAAAGCAGCTTGACATCAAAAGACTTTGCTCCACTTACCAATGGGATTTTCTGCCAACTGTAGGTAGTTAGCCAAACTGATCAGCAGGTGGCTCTATTGTGTTAAATTCAAGATATTAGCAGTGTAAAATCTAGAAAATGAAATATATATATTCTGGTCATTATGAGCTATAATTTATTGAACGCTAATGGTGACCCCTTGTGGTTATTTAAAAGAACTGAACCGTGCTTGTAATCATGTAAATGCAAAACCATAAATGATGGCATTTTGGCACTTTTTTACATGCGATGACCTCAAATCACTTGTGTATTATCCTAGAGCAGGGCTGTCCAATTGGCGGTGCAGCCTGCGACCCCCCCTCATGTGGCCCTCCACATCAAAGTCTGCCTGCTGTGTCTGTTTACCATATGTAAACTTTAAAAGGTATCACTATAGAGATAAACTGGCCCCTGCATTGTCTAAACCTCAAATTCACACTTGTGACACTTCTATTGTTCACTCCCCTAAAGCCTGTACTGTTCTACCTGAGACCCAGACTGAAACTGCCACATTGTTCACCAGCACTGTGTCACTGTATGTAGTACATATTAGACTGCTCCTGATTCCTGTCTCCTGCTCTGTTCTGCCTTCCCTATGCTCCTGTGTGTGTCATACTTTGGTATTTGTTCTGGGGGTTTGTTGGCATTTGAAAATTATTGTTAGTGGCCCCTAAGGTGTTTAATCATATGCTGGGGTACTGTATTATACACAGGGGAGGACGAGGCATATGGATTTATGTCTTATATGACTTAGCTTTTTTCACATATGAGTGACATCCTTGCCAGGACAGGTACAAGGTAGTTTGGCTCCCTAGGCAAGAGCTTCACTCAGGGCCCCCCTGTCCTGTATTACCATTTCCCTCCTTACCATGATGGTTTTTAAATAAAGAGAGCAAGAAAGTGTACAACACTTTTTCATTTATATTACTGCCCCCTGTACCTGTACCAGCAAGCTCAGCAGCCATCCATCATACAGCCCCCCTGCAGCCATCATATTGCCCCCAATCTTTAACCATGTCAGCAGCAGCCAAAAATAAATCTGATCACATAATATTGCCCCCAAGTATTTATGTACCTGTGCCAGCGCCCAGCCCAGCAGCAACAGCAACATATGGGCCCCAAATCTGTACCTGGCTGTACTTTAACGTTAACTTATAGTGTGTTGTGGAGTGGCCAATTCTAAGCAACTTTTCAATTGGTCTTCATTATTTATTTTTTTATAGTTTTTTTTAATTATTTGACTTCTTCTTCTAACTCTTTCCTCCTTTCAAATGGGGGTCACTGACCCCATATAAAAACAAATGTTCTGTAAGGCTAAAAATGTATTGTTATTGCTTTCTATTTCTTATCTTTCTATTTAGGTTGTTGCAGAAATACAACTTGCTCTAATAGCCTTGCGAGGACTCTAGATCATATGCAAACGTATAGCTTGTGTGAGAAGCTCTCGGCAGATTCTGATGTAATGATAAGTCGGTTTGCACAATATGAGCATGTGTAAAGCAATCAGTAGCAAAGGTGTTAAGCACATTCATATTAATGCCATGCAAGACGTTCCCTGCCCTATTTTAGAGATTTTCCATTGTGTACAACCACAGTTTTTTTGACACAGACTCTAACGTTACACGCTCTGTGTTTCTGGGTTCCCCTTTCTGATACAATTTGTAATTTGGTTTTAATTTTTGTAATTATTTGTGGTTTTTGAGTTATTATTTAGCATTTTATTCAGCAGGGGTCCAATTACAACCCTGTACTGGCTTGAATAAGAAACTGGCATACGAATAGGAGAGGCCTGAATAAAAAGATACGTGTAAAAAAAAAAAAGGATCAATAACAAAAATAATAAAACTGAAGTTTTTCTTTTTTTAAAAAAATAACAAAAATATATAAATAATATAAATCTGAGCCACCCCTTTAATATAATCGAAATTGAAAAATGAGGTTGAGTTTCACTTTCTGTTTCTGGTTCTGCCTTTTGAAACAGTGCAGCAAGTATCAGTTCTCCAGGGATGTGAGCCAGATGTTTTCTGCTATTCTGTTTCAGGAGTCGGAACCAGGAGTGCAGGGAATAAAAACAGCAACGGTCTGTATTTTTTTTTCATACCAGATTTCTAGCCTCCATGTTTCAGTCATGACTAATACAGCAGGGTAACATATTGTTAGGGTCCAAATTACCCTGACAGTCATGCAGTGACTTGAATAAGAGACTGGGATATGAATAGGAGAGGAAAGTAGCGAATAGAAAGAAATAGAAAAGTAGCAAAAACTATAAGCTTGTAGCATTATTATAGTGAAAATTTGTTGGTGAAAATTCATCGGTGGCGAAAAACTTTTGACGCCGGTGACGTTTCCGACATTTTTCGCCGTTTCGATAATTTTTCGCCAGTGTCGCGAAATTTGTGGCGAAACGCGACAAAGTCGCCCATCACTATTACAGAGCATTTGTTTTTAGATGGGTTCAATGACCCCCATTTGAAAGTAATTCCATAACCATAAAACATAAATAACAAAGGGCAATTGAAAAGTTGCTTCAAATAAGCCATTCTATAACATACTAATAGTAAATGTAAAGGTGAACCACCCCTTTAATCTATGCAGCAATGTGTGTTTACTGAAATCACATGGGCCAATCAGATCAAAGGTCACTGGCACTGAAAAGGGGAAATTTATATTGTCATCTCTTAATCATTCGCTTTGTATTGCACTGGGACAAGCACACATGTTGGTACTGGGCTAGAATTATTCATGGGTAGCAGATTTCATAGCCCAGGATTGGCTATTGCTGGACATGTGACCAATGATTTACCTTTGATCAATAATTTACCTTTAAATAATCTGCTTTTATTTTCGAGAATGTAAGATATTCACTTACTATAGATCTCTATATTTATAGGGGCTTATTTTTGAAAGTCTGTTTTTATTTCTGTTTTTATTTTCTTTAGTGATTTATTAAACAGATGATGTTAAAAGTCCGAATAAAAAAGTACTCCAACTTAGACCTGCTGAGATCACGTAGAAGCCAATGGCAGACGTCCCATTTACAAAAAGATATCCTGATCTGTGCTGGGTTTTGTACAATAACCCAGAGATTTTGTGCTTTTGAGCGAAACGTTTTCAGGGGTCAAATCTCAAAGTCGCAGTTTTCAGTGACAAATCTGAAAAAATGGTAAGATTCCGATTTTTTACCGATTTTACAGAGTCTTCTCCAACACAAGACATTTTTGTGAAAATTTAATGATAAATCGAGGGGGGAAGTCAGTGTGGATTTGGTCGGAGTGGTTTTCAGAAAATAGTGAGAAAATTTCAATTTTGATAAATAACCCCCAAAAAGTAGATTTGGGGGTTTGTTTTGCCCTAAAAGTTGAATATCTAGACTTGCTTGCAGTCTACTGTATCTACAATTAAGTACAGATATGCCCAAAACAAGGCTTGACCATGGGAAATCTGTTCTTTCAATAAGGGGTTGATAACCTTTTGTTTTTTATGGGATCCGGAGTTGCTACCTACCTTTCTTCTCCATTATTATGCCCCAGAAATACTCATCTAATTCTATCTGTTACACCTCCAAAGGTGCTTTAATTCTAGTGAATCATATTATTAGTATGTGCACTGGATCACAGTTGGGAATATATTGCTTTCATGTCCCTTTGCAAAGCTTAGGGGACAATTTTCAGAGTTACATCTACCTAGGAACCAAAAACACGGCCTCCAACACTAAAAGGAAAATGATTGACACATGACAGGGACTGCAGTCGGATTCTTCAGGGAGAACAGTGTATATTGATGTTAGGGCAAAGTCTGCTCATAAAATCAGCTCTAATCTATGGTTTTCAGATAATTGGAGCTATGGTAGTGAAACCTGAAATACTGAAAATAAAAGCGTTTTTTTATTTTAAAAAAGCCCAACCAAACTAGAATCCACAATTTGACCTTATTTGTTATTAAGAAAAGCACTATTTAATCAAATCAGAGAAAAACTCTTTAAAATCAAGCAAAAATCCGAATCGCACAATTTTCTCTGATTTTTCCCAAGTTGCTTGATTTTTTCCGGGCTTTTTCCCGAAAAGTCAGAATTTGTTTGGATTTTTGTCCGAAAAGCCTGAAATAGTAGGATTTTCAGGCTAATTCAGCGTAGATAACAGAAACTTTTAAAGGGCATGTAAAGTAAAATAAAATCATATTTTTTCTTTCTTTAATGAAAAAGAAACCTATCTCCAATATACTTCAATTAAAAAATGTGTACCGTTTTTATAAGAAACCGGACTGTATGCAGTGAAATTCTCCCTTCATTTACTGCTGTGGATAGGAATTGTCAGACAGTCCCTAACTGCTGAGCAGGGAAACAATCATACTTATGTACAGCAGGGGGAGCCCCCGCCTTACTTCCCAGCCATGCAGAACTCAAGCAGCTTTGTTTATGAAGATCCCTAAGCAGCCCAGACCACACTGAGCATGTGCACAGACCACACTGAGCATGTGCACAGTCTTAGTCTTGCAAAGATGTATAAGAAAGTTACAAGATGGTGACTCCCTGTAGCCAACTTTGAAAGCATAAATTATTTGTTTGATTAGGCTTGTGGTGCAGTAAGTTCATGTTTATATTTAGTATACAAAATACAGCATTTCTAGCCTTATTCTATTTTAGACTTTACATGCCCTTTAAATAGGATAGGGACCTCTCCCATTGACTTATATACAACATCGGCAGGTCTGAGATGACGGGTTTTCAGATTTGAAAATTTTGCAGCATTGGGCTTTAATAAATCCCCAAAAAAATTAGTGTTTTTCCCATTAAAACTTCTGATTTTATAGTAAAAATAGTTTTTCACATTTTTGGCATTTGGACTTTAAAAAATAACCTCCTTAGGCTTCAGTGGCAAAGACCCAGAGCAAGACCTATTTTGGGAGGGGTTATTTATATAGATATCGAAGTTGATTGCTTTTTATTTGTTCATCAGCAATAACTAAAGAAAGTTTGGGCAAAACTGATCACATTTTTTACGGCTGCCATCTTGCTCTGTGTTACTTGCCAACCGGGTCCCACATTTTTCCAAGCTACGGTCTTCATAATCACATAAAATTGTACACAATAACATTTTCACTGTGACGTGTTATTTATACTTCCCATGCATCAAACCATAGCGCAAATAATGATGATTCACTTAAGGCTGCCACCAGAGTTTTGTGTTTGATGACGAGGAGGAGGAGGAAGAAGAGGAAGTGCTTAGAATGAGGAGTGATGGTGTCGCTGCACTGCTGTCTGTTTCCTGCATTCTCAGCCAGCTCTAACACAGATATGATCACCTAGAGATCCTGCGAGTATGGCCAGAAGCTCCGACCTCTATATCCTCTTGTTCCCTCTCTGCTGGCAAGGTAAGGGGCACCAAAGATCTGTACCAGATATATATAGATATGTATAGTAGATATAGTAGTGTGTATATATATATATATATATATATATATATATATATATGAAACCGGAAAGCTTGGTATACATATATATATATATATATATATATATATATATATATATATATATATATATATATATATATATATATATAATCTGTGAAGAGCCGGCACAACTCGTAATCCGCTGTGTTATTTGCCTGGGTGCTATCAGCAAATAAGCATCATGAATATCCAGAACCAAAGCGAGCACTCTCAGGTCTTATTAGTCCAATAAAAGTGTTTTTATTTAACAAGCCAAAACGTCAGCTCCAGTTTGTTAAATAAAAACACTTTTATTGGACTAATAAGACCTGAGAGTGCTCGCATTGGTTACCAGCACATAAAAGGAAAAAAAAACACTTTCTAGTAAACTATAATTTTATATATATATATATATATATATATATATATATATATATATATATATATATATATATATATAAAATTATAGTTTACTGGAAAGTGTTTTTTTTCCTTTTATGTGCTGGTAAATGTGTTTTGTTTTGCTACCTATTTTTGTTTTCCCTTTGTTTTAAGCTTTCTGGTTATTTATCCAAATGAGGCACCCAGTTTTTATTAATGTCAGACTGCTCATGTTTTCACTGTCACCCAGGGACCAGAACAGCCAAAAGCTTCCAGGGATACAGTTACATTATTGGGTAGAATTATTAACATTTGCATTTTTTTTTCTCCCAATGAAATTTAATTCAAAATAATATTCAAAATAATATTGTGAAAAAGCGCATTGAAAAAGCATTGCCGCCTAGCAAGTTGTCCAGCTTTCAGTCACCAAAACATTTTAATACAGTTTTGTCTATCTTTTTTAAATTCATAAAGTTTGTTTGTGAAAAAGTCGTGCTCCTGAGAAAAGAATTGTTAATCGTTTTCCCACAGGAAAAGATTGTGCAAATCATAATGCAGACAAAATACATTTTTTTGGGGGAGAAAAAGATGAGAATTGTTTCCCCAAAAATTACTGAATCTGCCCCTGTATCTATTTCTCTTGCCCAAGTCATTTCTAGTAAGTCACAGATCCCACTAGTAACAGAAAGCTGCCACAATGGAAATTACATTAGTGTCTAACTTTCCTTCAGTATTAACTGCAGCTTTTTCAGATGATTCTGTATATTCCAGATGATTCGGTCAACCGAAACCAAAAATTATGAATTAAGTGCGTCAGCTAAAAGGGGTTTAGAAATAAAAAAAACAAAAACTTAAAGCAAATATCTGGTGGATCAAACTATATTTGAACCTTTTGAGTGAATAACATTGTAATTTAGTTCATGATGGGGATTATCCAAGTCTTGAGCATTTAGGCAATCTACAAAACAAAAAATATATGCAACTGATATCACACCATTGGTATTAAGTCTGGTTGTGTTGCTTCTTCGTGGATAGAATCTGGTCACTGAATAAAGCGGCAAAAAAATAAAAAGGTACATTTTTTAAAGGAGAAGGAAAGGTTAAAACTAAGTATGGTCCACCTAAATATACCAGTAAACCCTCAAAGTAATGCTGCTTTGAGTCCTCTGTCAAAAAAAACAAAGTATTTCTTTGCTTCTATTGTGTACTCATGGGCTTCTGTATCAGACTTCCTTCCTTCAGCTTAAACCTCCAGGGCTTGGGCTTGAGCATGCTCAGTTTGCTCCTCTCTCCCCTCTCTGTTGTAATCTGAGCTCAGCTATGAGTGAGCAGGGAGAGACTAAGGCCGGAAGTGATGTCACACCAAGCTAATATGGCAGCTGCTATCCTAAACAAACAGAGAGCTGTTTACTCAGGTATGGTAAAACATTCTTCAGCATAAATATAGTGTTATAGCTTGCACTATTGTGGTTAATCCATTAGCAATAAACTGCCTCCGTAGCTTTCCTTCTTTAAGGGTATCATTTCCCTTAAACATGACAGTTCTCATGCCAGTGTTTCTCTAATCTGAAAACTTTCCTTTCCACACGCTTGCAGCCGGCACGGATGGCAAAGTGCAATCTCTGCATAGTGATCTGAAGCTTTAACCAGCAAGACCCAGATGGGTATGACTAGTAACACGGCTTCAATGTACCCAGTGTACCTACTCAGTTAAAGTGACCACTTGCAAGTAGTAACATAAAGAAGTGCAGCAGTGGTTGTTGCATCCTTGGAGATCCAACCTTTAGTCATTTCCCACTTTAGCTCAAAATAAGGTTAAAGAGTTACAGATATATGAAAATATATTGGTGTAAAAATGATTCTCAACAGTTCCAACAATATCTTGGGCAGCAAATCAACCTTCAAGAAGAAACTGAATCTGGACTGGGTTTTCAAGTGCTACTAGGAGACTAAATAGACATTGTCCCAAATGCTACTGTAACGGACCTCTAGGCTGAGCTCCATTGTACCAGCCACACAATTTGGAATACCTGAACTACAAGGACATGTAGTAAACCCATCATTAAAAGGCAACACTACCTGGGACTAAATGATAGTGCTATTACCTGAGCATGATATAACAGGGGTCATCTTGACCTTTAACTTGAACAGAGTTATAAATAGTAATAGTGGTGCAGAAGCAACATAGACACCTGGCATGGCATCAGTTCAAACAGTAGAGAACAGAAGCCGCACTCCCTTCATCAGACTAAGGGAGACTTATCCACCTGAAACATTATATTTTGTCCTTCACGCTCCGTGACCAAATAAATGGACAATTCAACATTTGTTTTTGCTGCTCCCATTATGTTTTTCTTACCTAACATAGTAACATAGCAGATGAGGTTGAAAAAAGACACATGTCCATAACGTTTCACTTAAACCTGCCTTGCTTTGTCAAATTCTTCCCTTAAATAAACAATTTAAAAATGAACCTCAAACATGGCTTAATATCAGGAGTGTTTGCAACTACTCACTTTCTAAAAGGGATACCAACCTTTTCTTGAAACTCTAAAATGTCTAATTCATAGAGAGAGTTCCGCAATGTCACAGCTCTTACAGAAAAACACCTCCAACATCAGAAGGAATTTACCCTTAAAGGAAAACTATACCCCCAAAATGAATACTTAAACAACAGATAGTTTATATCAAATTGAATGACATATTAAAGAATCTTCCCAAACTGGAATATATCTTTACATAAATATTGCCCTTTTACATCTCTTGCCTTGAACCACCATTTCGTGACTCTATCTGTGCTGCCTCAGAGATCACCTGACCAGAAATACTACAACACTAACTGTAACAGGAAGAAGTGAGGAAGCAAAAGGCAGAACTCTGTCTGTTAATTGGCTCATGTGACCTTACATGTGGTTTGTATGTGTGCACAGTGAATCTTACGATCTCAGGGGGCGGCCCTTATTTTTTAAAATGGCAATTTTCTATTTATGATTACCCAATGGCACATACTACTAAAAAAGTATATTATTATGATAATGGTTCATTTACATGAAGCAGGGTTTTACACATGAGCTGTTTTACTCAGTATCTTTTAATAGAGACCTACATTGTTTGGGGGGTATAGTTTTCCTTTAAATGATGTTGTTCAAACAGTTTGTAAGACATAATTTATAACTGTTCCCTTGGGTCCATATTTGAGGCTATTTCCCCTTTAATAAGTCAACCCTGCAGATATTGCAGGATTCCAATGTTCATCCAAATGAGATCTTAAACGGGAGCTATCGCAAAAAAGAAAATTTGATATAAGCTTTATCATACTGAAACTTTGTACAATCAATTAAACATTTTGCAATGTTTCTGAAATAATCAAATTTATGTTCACTATTCCTCTCTCAGCATCTGTTTCTCTACATTCTGTCTTCATACAGCAGTTGGGTGTCAGATTCAGTCATTGACAGTTAGGGGGCTTCCTTTCCTAGCAAATGAATAAGAGCTCACTCATAAAATCTAACAAAATAACTGCCTTTTGCACAGATCCTGCATATAGAGAGACATGGGGGCAAATTCACTAAGATTTGTAGTTGCGCCAGGCGCAACTTTGCCGCTCTTCGCCGCACTTCGCCACACTTCGCCAGGCGTAGTTTCGCCAGCGCTCCGCAAATTCACTAAAATCCGAAGTTGCGCACAGGGGTAGCGTAAGATTGCGAAGTTGCGCTAGCGTTGTTTCGCTAAGTGAAGCGAAGTTACGCTAGTGAAGGTTAATTTGCATACGGCGCCAAATTCAAATTTCAATGGAGGAACACGTATCAGCACTACAAATGCCTAGAAAACCTTTAAAACATCAAATAAAATTTTTATTTTGCCCTACACATGTGCCCACTGTCTAGGTAAGTTGCCATGAGTCAGGAAATGTAGGGGGGAAGGAGGGGAGCCCCAAAAAAAATTTCAATCTTTTTCAGCCTATCACCCATAATGTAGAAAACACGCCAGCGTTTTTTGGGACTTAGATAAAATTTTGACTTTTTTTGAAGCAATCCCTATCTACTCTATTGCGCTTCACCTGGTCTGAGGTGGCGAAGGAAGTCTAGCGTAAAAGGTAGCATTCAGTACACTGCGCGCGTTAGTGAATTTGCGTAGTTACGTCCGTAGCGAAAATTCGCCAGACGTAAGAGTGCGAAGTAACACTAGCGAATCTACGCCAGCGTTCGTTAGTGAATTTGCGCAGTAACGAAAATGCCAAACGCTAGCGAAGTAACGCTAGCGTTCGGCGCTTCGGCGCTTAGTGAATTTGCCCCATGATGTCTGGTGATTTTAAGAGAGTGAGCTCTAATACATCTTCTAGGCAAAAGGAGTCTCACCCTGGTGGTCTAGTGGGCGAAATTTAAAGGTATTTAAAGGGGCTTTGAGTTAAAACTCATTGCCCGTTGTTAGGTCTAACTTGTGTTAGTATCTGGGTGTGCTTATTATCTGTTTAATTCTGGTTTTGATCCTGCCTGTCTGTCTGACTATCCTAAAATTCTATAATCCTGACCCTTGCCTGCCTGACCATTCTGAACTCCACTGATCCTGACCTAAGCCTGTCTGACAATTCTGATCTCTACTGGTTTTTGACCCTTGCCTGCCCGACTACTCTTTTTAACTCCGCCTGTACCGACCCCGGGCCGATTGACCTTGCTTGAACTCTGCCTGCACTGACCCCGGCCTGCCTGACTACGTTTGTCTACTCCTTGAACTGTACCTTCCGTGCAAAACCTTGCCAACGACCATCCCTCTTTGCTCGTCCAGAACCCTAGCTCGGCTCCTCTCTTATTAAGACCTGGCGGCATCCAATTAGCTGAGGGCTCCTCCCGAGGTGAAAGGCGGCTGTTAAAGGCAGAAGCAAGAGCTGAGACCAGAGAGCCTAGCACCGGTTCTGGATTTAGGGTGCTCACACTCAGTATAAAATATATTGGATCTAACTGTCAATGAATATCTGATACCCAACTCCTGCATGAAGAGAGGATGAAGGGAAACAGACACATCTTGTGTCCTTGGTAGACACAAAATGCATCTGGCCTTGGTTCTTAATTATGGAAAATAAAATGTAAGCCTTTTTAACCCTTTTACAATCTGACTCCGGCTTTACTACTTCGTGTGTCCAGGCTTGTGCCAGCCTCTTTTGAAGTTTTCTGGTGCAGGCCCAGACTGGCAATCTATGGTTCTGGCAAATGCCAGAGGGGCTGCTATAAGGTGCCATAGAAGGTCAGTATTTAGTGGGCTGGTGGGGGCTGATTGGGCCTCTGTGTATCTGAAATGCCAGGGCTTATTTTAATTCTCAGTCCAGACCTGGGTGAGTGCACTGCTCTTTATATATACTGAGATTTTCCATACCTTTTACCAGATTATTTGCCCTTCTTTGGACATACCCTTGTATGGCATGACTAATTACCCTCCCCACCTCTCTTATAATTACATTCCCAAATACTACACATGCAGCAGATGTGTTGTTCATGTACAAGCTATGGACCTGGGTCCATTCCCTTACTCCCCCGCTTCCCTTTTTAACAAGTTTTCTGAATGATAACTTTACCTGATATTTTGTACATACTGTATTTTGTTATTGAAGATCTGCTCTTATTTTAAATAACTGAATATTTCCCCAATAGTTTTTACAGGTGCTGCACTGAGCGTCATTCAGACTCCTCAGAATTTATCGGTTACAAAGGGAGACAATGTCTGTATAACTTGCTCCTGGGAAGCTGAGGATCAGGATGAGAGGATCAGAGTCTGGTGGAAAGTATATTATGAATCAGCGAGTGCAGCTCATAATGGGACAGTTTTAGCATCGGTTATGTGGATACATGATAAAACGGAGGTCAAAATAAGATCTCGGAATCAAAGTGACTATCAGTTAACCAAGGATAAAGCCCAGCTCTGGCTTTTCTCTGTCGATGAGAGCGACGTAGGAAATTATATTTGTGAGGTCATCATTGATAAACCAGAACATCGATCTGGAAAAGGAAAAGGCACAACATTATATGTCATTGACTCCTCGTCCTCTCCTGGTAAGAAAGTCATCTCATAAAATATTCACTGGCAAAGAACCACACAGATACAAATACTTACATCCATGCAATATGTTGATATATTTATACCGGTCTTGGTGATAAATCAAAATTTAATAAATATTACCTATTTTTGTATCCAGATTAGAAAATAATGGCAACTAGATAAGCTATTTATGCAGATATTTTTTGTACTCTGCATTATGGTAGAGCCAAACATGTCTTTGATCGTGAGTCCCTCTCAGGGTCAGACTGGGGGGCCCGGGGCCCACCAGGGCTGCTGTCTCTGGCCCCCGCCACAAAGCCCCCTACAACCATACTCCATATGCTTCCATGGTCTTGGTTTGGACTAAGATACAGAATAGGCCCTGGCATATAAACACACAGGGGCCCAATGAGCCCCCAATAGAAGACCAATAAATAGTGATTGTATATGGCATCTAACACCATACAGTACCCTCTGGCATTTGCCAGAATGTACAGATTGCCAGTCCGGGCCAATGTTGGTTGCCATTGGTTGTGGAGCCTTAGACTGTGCTCTTTATGGCCAAAAAATATTTATCTCTGACTCCAAACCCACCCATATTCCAGTAACTGCCACACCTTTATAAAAGGGTCTTTGGGGGAAGTGCATAGGTCATTTTGAGTGTAATTGTACCATTAATGTTGTGATACATCAATAAGTCTGTGACTGCACAGCGAGTGTGGGAGCTGCTAAGCAAGTGTTGCATGTGAAGATCTTGGGGAGGAAAGCTCTGAACTTGCATGTATGGAAACTGACTCTCAGAGCACCCCGGGAGGCAGTATCTCTACAGCCGATGGGGGAAGTGCAAAAAAGGAAAGGCAGGTTTAAGTTATAGGGGATTCAATTATTAGAAAGGTGGATAGGGTAATCAATGACCCTTCATGCCGAACAGTCTGCTGCTTGCATGGTGCTAGGGTTTGGCATGTGGTGGAACGAGTGGACAGATTATTAGGTACCAATAACAAAGTTAGAGGAGGTGGTGAAGTCTTTAAGAATGATGCAGCCCCCATAAGTGGACAGGGGGAAAAAAAGGAGAGTGTAAAGAAAAATAGAAAGGGGTGAGCAGAGGGGAGACTATTAAGACTACAGACATTACATAGATACTGCTATTTCAACAGCTAGACATGTCCAGTTTCTGGAACACTGCTCACACTCGCCCATGGTCCCCAGATGGCATCAAATTTGTTAGGGAACCTGCAGGCCGGGCATACAACTTTCTATTTAGGCAGGGAGTCGTTAATACTTTTTTTCCAGATTCTCAACGCAGGCAGCCCCATGGATTTCCAGTGTAACAGTATTGCCTTTTTAGAATAATAAAATACTGTAGCTGTAAATAACATAGTTTAGCAGTAGGTCTCAGTGTTAGAGATTCCATGACGCCCAGAAGACAGAGACCAGTTGACAGTAACTTAGGAAATGCTAAGGACGTTTCAGCATAGTTGAGCACCTCTCACTATAATCCCTGTATTATTGGGCATGGAAGAAGGTACCCAGAGCATTGAAGCACTTGAGACACTGGTCTGAAACTCTAGGATAAATTCTGGCTAATCATTGTGGGATGAGGGATGAGGAATTTGATATGTATGTTTCCGTCTCTTCTAGAGATAGTAAGTTGGGGCACTAATTCAGGAGCATCCTTCCATATCTCCTCATCTAAGTCTGGACTATTTTCACACCATTGTTGTTGAGCCTATTTAGATGAGCTAGATGTGTTGGGCTGCATCAATATAATGTACATGTAGGTTAAAACTTTTGCCAGATCTGGTCAGCAGAGGTACAGCTCAATTTACCCCTAGTGGGAATTGTGACTGAAAGTCATGTTTTAGCTGAAAATACCTAAATAACATATTGATTGGGAGATGATATTCGGCTTGGAGCTCATTAAATTGTTTACATTCCCCATCAGGTATGATATCACCTAGTGTATTGACTCCAGCGGTCACCCACCTAGCGATATTGGGGATATCAAGGTATTTAGGTTCTTAGTCTTTATTTGGATCAATCAAATATAAAGTATTAGGATATAACTGACATGAGGGTTGAACCCATGTTTTTTCCTTTGTTTTTGTCATTTTTTTTTTTAAACTATGCACATGGATACTTATCATTGTCTGAAAGCAAGCTGCGTGAATGTTGTGGTCTGGAACTTTCTGTATTTTCTCTTTATAGGCGTACACCTTAGCAAAAAGGTTCATGTATATGTGGTGTTTGTCTTTATTGTGCGTAAACTATTATTTGTCTCAGTGGTTTAATGGCACACTTGGAGATTAGTCTCCAGTAGTGATGAGTGAAATTGTTCACCAAGTTTCGCTGCCGAAACTTACACAAGGGGTGAAAAAATTGTTTCGCCATTCGAAACAGGTCAGATTTGCCCGTCACTAGTCTCCAGTGATGAATCTCCTCTCCAATCGTGAGGCAACTTCGGGCAAAGTTTCACATTGTTTTTTAAGTTTAACTTTTAGTAACCTTGCTGTGGGATACCAGGTTTTCTGTTGTTCTCACTGGAACCTCTGTCCTACAACCTACCCTACTGGACTACAAGCAAGATCAAGGACCACCAGCTAGTCCTCATTCATCTGGGTCTCCCTGACTTCACTGAAGTGTCTCTGTATTGCCTGGGTTGTCTCTTCACTAAGGCCTCCCTTGCCACAGGCTAACCCGTATGATTAACCCATTATCTTTTATATTACTAGGAGGATACCACATCCAGCTACTACTTTAGGACTTCTAGTGGTTTGGACAGAAATTAGTAAAAATCAATATAAATAAGCAAGAGGGGGGTTTGCCCAGGGCAGCAATTTGTATTGTATTGCAGTATATGTTCCATTTTGTATATACTGTAAAGCCTTGATTAAGCAGGAACTGCATTATTATCCTTTCATAGTAAAGTGCTACCAAATTACCCAAATTATCAGCACATCAATCCCTCTGCCAGTGAAATAAACTCGGCAATTGCCCTGCTGGAACCCAAATACTTACTGGAGAATTCAATGTTTTTTTTATCTGCGTCCCAATGTTTTGAAAACAAATACTAGTTAACTAAATATAAAACTATATAATTGAATATTAAATCAGAATGCATGATCATTTTTGTGAGTTTTGTTTGTGTCTAATTATTATTTTTGTTTACCTTGAGCAGGGCTAGCTTATTTGGCTATGATTATCATCATTCCTGCTGTGATATTGTTGGGTTATTTCCTGTACAAAAGAAGAAAGCAAGAAAGTAAGAATTTTATTCTCAGTGTCATCAGGTTACTTGTTACTGTGTTTGGTATGGCTCAGCACAGCCAATCAGGATACTAGGGTACATATGGCCTATGGCATTACTGACTGGGATTATTATAGATGAGTCATTTCTTAAGAAATTATGTAAATCAGAGATGCACAGCTGCATTGCACCACAGATACAAGGCTCCTGTTATCACACGATGTCGGGAGTTGTGGTTCAGCAGCAGCTGTAGGTCCTCGGGATAGAGATCCCTCAGAAAAATACCATTTGCTAATCATATTTTCTTGGTCCTGTTGTCATGATGGCACTTCAGATAAAATCTGCCTTGATTTCTGGTGGCCTGAAATGTAATTCTGGAGGCCCAGGAGGAACCAAATACTTTTGTTATATGTGGCTCCAAAGGACCAGTCTGTTTTTAATGCTGGCTGTTGTTAAAGAGGTCCAAGTATAGGGATGCATGTAACAATATGGGGAGCAGAGACAGCAGCTGCAGGGGGTCCAAGTAGGAGATAGGCCATAGTAAAGTCTGTCCTGTACATTCACAGCAAAAGGCATCTATCTGGTACAGATAAGCAAAATATTAATGAATCCATGCTAGTATTTTCTCATTTATGTGTCAGGAAAACAAAACTCAGAATTCCAAATGCAGACTTCATTAATACAGACTTCACTAAACTATACATATCCAGCCCTACCCCAGTCTACCTAAGGGGCTGCAGGGTGCCATGTTTGGAAGAAATCTGCAACACGGAAGCCTTTTTTTTTCTATGAAGAATAGTTGTAACATAGTGGAAATTAGCTTCTCTAACAATCTACAGTATTGTATTTGCTATTGTAGACCCTAAACTGCAATGTACATTCGTTATCCGGAAACCCGTTATCCAGAAAGCTACGAATTACCGAAAGGCCATCTCCCATAGACTCCATTTTATCCAAATAATCCAAATTTTGAAAAATGATTCCTTTTTCTCTGTAATAATTATCAATATAATAATAATCTTTGTGCATGATTGAAACTTAGCTATAAATGGAAGCAAATCCAGCCTATTGGGTTTATTTAATGTTTACATGATTTTCGAGTAGACTTAAAGTATGAAGACCCAAATGATAGAAAGATCCCTTATCTGGAAAACCCCAGGTCCTGAGCATTCTGGATAACAGTTCCCAAACTGAACTAACACCTGTAGTTTTTGCACTCACACAGGGGTCTCTTAATTTCTTGTATCCTTGTACAGGTTTTAGGGGATTCAGAAAGGGCAAGGTGACCCATGAAATAAAAATTCTTGATCACTGGCCTATAGTGCAGAGAGCTTGGTGGACAATGCATTTACTAAACCAAGCAATGATTTCTGTGAAAGGCTTACCTTGAAAGTGGTTGGATCCAAATATCCATTTTGTGGTTCCTGCAAATATTATTAGTCTAATTCTTTACTTTGTACCAATGGGGATGTCAATTTAAGATGGCCACATACCAGCCAGTCCACCTTGGCAAGTGTATGGGGCCTTAGAATTATAACCTGGTTGATATCTGGCCAGACATGTTTGAAGAGTAGAAAGACTGGGCTTTCCAGACTGGTTAGAAGGCCCTATTGTCATCCAATCTTTGTCCCAGGGGTCAATAACAGCCCTAGTTATCCCACCACCTGCATGACTAAATCAGGCCAAACAAATGTACTTTACTTTGTAGAGAGGTTTTAATTTCTTACTTTCTCAAAGCTCTTTGCAAAGCTCTTCTTGGTGCGAACGGGAAGTTACACTATTGCACCGTAGGGGTTTCACACTCTCAAATGGAAATAGTATTGTGGATAAACGTGTCAAAAGTCACACCTCTATCAACCATGTGTATCCCACACCAAACAGTTTTCTTTGCATATCACAAATACGCTGCACGCACTTCTACTTTTGGCTTTTGGCTATCACCCCCCACCCAAGAAAACATTGCTGTGAGACTAGAACATTAGAAATGAAATATGGACTATCCTATTGTTTGGCCCCTGAGGAACTACTGGATTACACGGAGGTCTTTTGGAAACCTGATGATAAAGAGCTGCATCAAAGTGATTATGTAGTCTTCATCTAAACTAATTCAATGGTAGGGTGGCATTTTAGGGTGGATAGTTTTAGATTGTTTTGTTCCCACTGAGCGCATATCTCCTTAAGGCTAACAACACAGGGTACACAGAGAATATGGCAAAAGGGCCCAAATCTCTAATGTTCTTATATTATAAGAGCACAGGACAAAACAATGTGAGTCTTTCTCAAGATCAAAAACTACAGTCTAAATACAAAAAGACTCTTTATATTCTATTGCTTATTTTGTAATATAGATCAATTATATATTCTACTGTAAGGGGCAGATTTATCAAGGGTCGAAGTGAATTCGAGGGAATTTCGAAGTAAAAAAATACGAAATTCGAAGTAATTTTTTGGATACTTCGACCATCGAATAGGATACAACTTCGAATTCGATTCAAAGTAAAATAGTTTGAATATTCGATAATCGAAGTACTGTCTCTTTGAAAAAACTTCGACTTCAATAGTTCGCCAAATTAAACCTGCCGAATTGCTATGTTAGCCTATGGGGACCTTCTACAAACTTTTTCCAAGTCTTTACACATCGAATAAAAATCCTTTGATCGATCACTGAAATCCTTCGAATCATTTAAGGATTTTGATTCGATCGCAGGATTGCCAAATTTGCTGAAAAAACTTTGAATTCGATATTCACATTCGAAGTATTTCAATTCGATGGTCGGATTTCGAAGTATTTTCAACTTTCAACCCTTGATAAATCTACCCCTACGTATCTCACATTTTATCTCTATGTTTGCCTTCAAAGAAATACATCTTATAAATCAAAGAGCACCAGAAGCTGTGGAACTGAATGAAATAAATGAAAATGTGAATGACGAGGAGGACAGTTCTTCATCAAATTCTGTGACTTGGGTAATTTCAGCCCTCTCATTGTGATAATCTAAAATACCCAACCTACAGGTTTCTATCTTTTGATAAACTATAGCACCCGTCTTCATGTAGAAATGATGGTTCAGCAACAGATTGAGGGCCCCTGGCTTGACATACCTGAATTGGGGGAACATTCCTTCTCAGTCTTTAAAGGAGAACTAAACCCTAAAAATAAATATGGCTAAAAATGCCATGTTTTATATACTGAACTTATTGCATCAGCCTAATGTTTCAGCTTGTCAATAGCAGCAATGATCCAGGACTTCAAACTTGTCACAGGGGGTCACCATCTTGGAAAGTGTCTGTGACACTCACATGCTCAGTGGGCTCTGATTGGCTGTTGAGAAGCTAAGCTTAGGGCTCGTCACTAATTATCCAGCAGAAAATGAGCTTCCCCTGTAATATAAGCTGATGCTACAGGTTTGCTGATTATTAAATTCTGATGCTAATTGCACTGGTTTCTGTGCTGCCATGTAGTAATTATCTGTATTAATTACTAATCAGCCTTATATTGTGACATTTCTATTCTATGTGTACTGTATATTGTGAGTGGGTCCCTAAGCTCAGTAAGTGACAGCAGCACAGAGCATGTGCAGTGAATCAGCAGAAAAGAAGATGGGGAGCTACTGGGGCATCTTTGGAGACACAGATCTTTAGTGCTAAAGGGCTGTGGTTGCCTTGGGCTGGTACAGAAGTCCAAAACATAACGAACAACATTTCTAGCCTACTTCTTTAGTTTAACTTTCCTTGTCCTTTAAGAGCTACTTTGGGCAGGTCCAACTAGAGACCTCAACTAGATATGGTCCTCAAACAGATAAAATCCTTTCTCAGCCTGCATTTGGGCAATATGTCTTTTATGAAATCATAATTTTAAGATATTATGTGTTGTAATTTTAATGGAAAATGTGTGCGGGGAGGGGTCAAGGTTATAGTAAAAGGAAAGAGTTAAGATACAGTTTTCCTACACCAGTAGTGAGTAGTTTATACAAGTAGTGAGTAATTTTTACAATTGGCGAGTAGTTTATACACCGTGTACCTGATATCTAATGAACTTTTGCATGGGTTGGTTTATTTTACGTAAAATTAAGTAGGTGAATAGCAATTAGGCAGATTTATTGTTTTATTTTGCTACTGTGGTAAGTTCAGCTGACACTGCTCACAACATTCAGTAGTATAAATGACAGATTGAAAGACAAATAGAACAGGGTTAGAACAAATGTTTAATTAATAAAAGATAATTTTAACAACGACAAGCAAGACTCAACTATCATATCAATTTAAATTTTTAAAAACTATTTCCTTATTCTCTGTAATAATAAAACAGTAGCTTGTATTTGATCCAAACTAGGATATAATGAATCCATATTTTGAGCAAACCAAGCCTATTGGGTTTATTTCATTTTTACATTATTTTATAGTACTTAGGAGCATATTTATCAAAGGGCAGATTTATCAAAGGACGAGGTGACATTTCGAAGTGAAAAACGTAGAATTTCTAGCTATTTTTTGTGTAGTTCGACTAGGGAATAGTCATACTTCGATTCGAATTTGAAAAAACTTCGAAATTCGAAGGTCTAATTTTTTTTTGAAGTACTGTTTCTTTAAAACTTCGACCATTCGCCACCTAAAAGCTGCCAAAGTGCTGTGTTAGCCTATGGGGGACCTCCTACAACCTGTATGGAGGTAATTGGGGGAGTTTGGGAGATCGAAGGTCGAAGTTAAAAAAACTTCAAATCGAAGTACGATCGTACGATTTGAAGTACGATCGTACGATTCAAAGTAGGCCGAATTCGGCCCACTTCGACCCCAAAAAAACTTTGACCTCCATTCGATTGGTCTTTTTGAATTTGAAGTTCGAAGTTTTTTAACTTCGACCTTCGACCTTTGATAAATGTGCCCCAAGGGTCAAATTTCGAGTTTATGGGAGTTTCTAAAACCTCCCATCAACTCCCAAAAACTGACTGATCGAAAAAAAATCAAATTTTTTAAATTCAGGTGAATAGGATTGACCTGCAAACTCAATTGAATTCTAATCGAATTTGATTCAAGTTTTTTCATCAAAATTTTTTTTAAAAAAAATATTTATTTTTTAAAAAAATAAAAAAAATATTTTTTTTTTCAAAAGTCCACCAAACGACTTCAAATTGATTGATTTTTCTTTAATGAAAAAGAAACCTATCTCCTATATACTTTAATTAAAAAATGTGTATCGTTTTTATAAGAAACCTGACTGTATGCAGTGAAATTCTCCCCTCATTTACTGCTGTGGATAGGAATTGTCAGATGGTCCCTAACTGCTGAGCAGGGAAACAATCATACTTATGAACAGCAGGGGGAGCCCCTGCCTTACTTCCCAGCCATGCAAAACTCAAGCAGCTTTGTTTATGACGATCCCTAAGCAGCCCAGACCACACTGAGCATGTGCACAGTCTTAGTCTTGCAAAGATGTATAACAAAGTTACAAGATGGTGACCCCCTGTTGCCAACTTTGAAAGCATAAATTATTTGTTTGATTAGGCTTGTGGTGCAGTAAGTTCATGTTTATATTTAGTATACAAAATACAGCATTTCTAGCCTTATTCTATTTTAGACTTTACATGCCCTTTAAGGTATGAAGACCCAAAATTACGATAAGATCCTTTATCCGGAAAACCCCAGGTCCCGAGCATTCTGAATAACAGGTCCCATACCTGTATGCATTAAAATAATGGAATAGCATTCTTAGAAATACTTCTGCAACTGATACATATCCAAATAAAATGCCAATTATTTACAGATATAATCTTTTGTATTAACAGGCCATTTCAACACTTTATGAATCTTGTGACTATTTTGCAATGAAAATTCCTGAGACTCCAGAAGAGCCTGTTTACAGCCTGGCTACGTAATTATTCGGCAAGAGACTTTCCCACTGTAAATTCTTGGAATTTAACCTTTGATGCAAGATAATAATTCCAGAGCATGAAGATGGTAGTCAGATCAGTATTAGTGGAGTCATGAAGCAAAATGGTAGCCCATTTTAATGGCTTTAGCAGTTTCTTTAAAAAACGGGATGGCGCAAATTACTCAAATTCCCATAAGGAATAAGAATATTATTTTAATAGAATATCTGCAGATGATACACCCTCCTCTGTCGTTTATCTTGAAATGCCTTCATTCCACCTGCCGGGCAATTTATCTTGGTGACTTCTGAGGCCTTTAATGAACTTCAAAAGTCTGAATTGCACGGACGGTATCTGACATACTGGAAAGAATGGACTGAATCTCTTCCGGACCTTTTAACTAATGGAATGAGACAACTGAAAATGGGTATGTGGAGGAATGAGGAAAATCACATAATTATGTGAAAGGACACAGTGTGCTGAGGAATTGTGTATTTTTGCTTTTAAAGGGAGGTTTCAGAGTACTATTGGATTTACTCTGCTATTATATATATATATATATATATATATATATATATATATATATATATATATATATATATATATATATATATATATATAAATATAGTATATATATTACTATATTATATAGTAATTTTGACAAAATATCTCTACAGACCAATTTTAAGCTTAAACATGCAGTCTTATTTCTATTGGCACATGATGTCATACTGTTGCACAAGAATTTTTTATGAAGAAAATTTTTTCCAATGCAGATATTTTTTCCATTAGCAATTTTTTAGAATAATATCAGGATTCTCACTGGAGTATACTTTATAGATATGTGCTTAAAATAGTCATTAGCAATACATACAGAAACACCATTAGAACGCCATTAGTATCCAGTTGGCTCTGTACTAGTGTAATGTTTGGGGCATAAGCCAGTGGAGGGAACTAACAGGGGTGTAGGGGGTGCGACTGCACCAGGGTCTGCACATGTTGGGGCCCGCCGGCAGTTGATATGATAGCTTCCTTTTACACAGACCAAAGATCCTAGTTCCAAAAAAAATTGGATTCTTTTCTACCAAAGTCCTATAAAATGATGAATGCTAATAATTTTATAGGGTTTCCCCACAGCTGTAGTCTAAATATCTAAAGATATTTATTTTTTCTGACATTCTTTTTAAGCAATAAAGTTTTTTTTAAAAAAAAATTATTTTATGTTGTATAGCAAATCATTATTGCCCGGTATACAGTTTTGGTATCAAGAGATTTTCTTCCACATTTGCAAAAAAGGAACATACTGATTGACTATCATACAGCTATTGTGGGCAAGGCTTAGTTTCTCTTGGTTAGCCAATCTCACATTTTAAAGACTTAGATATGTCTTTCACCTTCTGTCTGCTAGGAGAAAAGCACTATACACCGCTTTATGCTGCTTCCTGCCTCGGTCACCACTATAGATGTGTGAATGTGCAGAACACTAAGCACAATATATGTGTGTGTGTGTGGCTCTTAAAGAAAAATAACCTAAAATCAAAAGTACTTTCAGTGCATCATTTCCTAATCATATCAAAACCTCTCTCTCTCTCTCTCTCTCTCTCTCTCTCTCTCTCTCTCTCTCTCTCTCTCTCTCTCTATATATTCCACGGGGCTACCAGCACTCACTACAAAGTTAGTAAGTATGCCTGGGTGCAGAAACAACAAAATTTCTACAATACCTCCAAAAGAATCCGCACAGAACTTCAGTCTGACGTTTCGGCCCTATCCAAGGCCTTTCTCAAAGTGATAGGGGCCGAAATGTCAGACTGAAGTTCTGTAAATAAAGACCAATTTTATTCATCTATAAGTCCTGAGAGTGCAGATTCTTTTGGAGATATATATATATATATATATATGTGTGTGTGTGTGTGTGTGTGTCACATCCTGATGACTGCCCATTAATAACCCATTATTGACTGAGCACCCGGAATTAAATATATCAGATTGAGTTCAGATACTTGGGACTGTTATATATATATATATATATATATATATATATATATATATATATATATATATATATATCAGCCTTTTTTATTGGTCATAACGCACAAAATAGTTTCAAAATACTGCATTTGAATTGCTGCATTTATCAGTCTCTGACAAACATAAATATACATTGCAGGATAAAATGCCTGGGTACAAATTGCAGGAAAACGTGTACAGAAGAAGAAAAAAAGCAATGAACTTGCAGGGCTTAAAAAGTGAGCAAAGTATAGGTTTATTAAAGAACCAATGTTTTGGTCTCCTTGTGACCTTGGCTCCTCACTCGACCCACTCTGGATGGTACCAATCATTACTTTATGTAGGGGACCCGAGAAATCATTCCCCTGTTTTTCTGTCTGTGACATCATACAGCCCAGTTACAGGTTGGAGAGCCATGGGCACCCCAGTGCATCCTTCGGAGAGAGGGTGTGCTTGACTTTGGAGCCAAATGTACAGGGTCTCCAACAGAGCATAACAGGAGTTGAATGGTGAAAGATCCAGCCAGAGCCAAGTCTTGAGAAACTGTCTGAGCTGTTGAATCTGTGGGAATACAGAAATAGCCCATCCTGTTCCCTGCCAAGCTGCTAGAGACTCAGAAGGAGAAAGGTGCCACAGGTGAGATTTATACTGCTGCAGAGCTGCCTGTAATCTCCAGTGTGACTGCCTCTGAGAGCACCCGGTGAGTGAGCCACCCAAGGGAGGATACTGACAAGTATACAAGGGTGGGGCCTTAACTTGAAGACAGGTCTTGTGCATTTACCGGGTATGTGGGAGCAGCTGCTAAGTTCCAAAGGGAGAGGAACTTTTGGGAAAGGTAGTGCTACCTGTGGTATAAGAACTCTGGGGAAGGGACATTCTATTTGAACTGAATTGGGTGATTATTAACCCCTTCCATAGGATTGGGACTTTGATAATAAAAAGACTGTGTTGGAGAAACCAAATTAGGGTTACACTTATTTCATATATTTTGTTCTACAATAAATTTATTGGTTGAATATAATAAAACATAACCCTTCCCCCACAAGTGGCTGAATAAACATGTTGAAAAGGGGGGCACACTACCATCATGACGTAAGGTGTTCAGTAGGTCCAGAAATTTAAAACACTCAGGATTCAGAGTCCTTGTGTTACTTATATTTATGTTAATTTCCCCAGCAGGTCATGTACTAAATCCTCCTTAAAGGAGAACTAACCCCCCTGCAGCTGGTGGTCGCCATTCACCCCCCTCCACTGGCCCCCCCTCCCTGCTTACTCCATGGTATTGTACTGGAATCCTGCCCAGGCCTTGGTGGCCTTTCCACAAATCCAGGCCTGGACCTGCACAGCGGAGGTTAGTGACACCATGTTCGATAGCTTCAGAATCTTCCTGATCCTCTTCTTTCTTTTCAGCAATTATGGAGCTTTCCGACTCCAACTGTGAATGCGCCATAAGCTGAAGTGTCGGCACTCAGCACTGACTTAAGAAAGATGCCTAGGCTGGCACACCTGGCTCTCCTGTGCTCCACTGTGCAGGTCCAGGCCAGGATTTGTGGAATGACGCGGGGCAGCAGGATTATTTTTAATTTTCCATGCCTCAATCACCATTTCTCCATTCCTGATGATAAAAATTTGAACAAATAAAGGGGAGGGGACAGGGGCGATGAACGGCAGTAAATACGGCCCTGTGCAGGTCGGTGTCAGTTAGCACCCAAAAATACCTGCAGGGTAGATCTTCATTTTTGACTTTTAATAAAATGGAATTTCTTTCTACAAAAAGAAAAAGTCATCAATATGATTCCCTGCTAAATTTGACACTCATGAGAAGAAGGTTAAAAAATATTAGTGTATGGTGGCAGAAGTGCTGCCTGTTACTACAGTTTATTACAGCTTCCAAGTTGCTGGTGGGTTAATGAAATGCCAGGCGCAGAGTTTGCTCCAGTTCTAGTAACCCATAGCAACTAACAAACAAGTAGCATTATGCTTTTGCTGTATAAATGCAAACATCTAATTGGTTGTTAAGGACTAAATCTCGACAACAGTTTTGCTTTGTGTATGCAGGCAGACAATGACATCAGAGTATTAAATACATATTTTAGCTTATTGAGGATTATTTTTTAATAGAATGATGTCTTTTGTTAAAACCAAAGGAATGGAAACACATTTGACGGTTCTCAATTAGTAGTGAATAATGTTGCTAATGATAACTTACATATCCACAATTCTCACTTGTAAAAACCACACTGAGTTATGGTGTGTGTGATTTCTCACAGGTTGCTTTTCAGCTCCAAAACACTCACTAGACCAACTTTGGGCTGAAAGTAGAGGCACTGCCAGACATTTTTCATTCAAGTGAACTTAAAGGGCATTTAAAGGCAAAAAAATAAAATCCCATTTTTACTTTCTACAATGAAAAAGAAAACAAAAATTTCCAATATACTTCAATTAAAAAATGTGCACCGTTTTTATAAGAAACCTGACTGTATGCAGTGAAATTCTCCCTTCATTTACTGCTGTGGATAGGAATTGTCAGACGGTCCCTAACTGCTGAGCAGGGAAACAATCATACTTATGAACAGCAGGGGGAGCCCCCGCCTTACTTCCCAGCCATGCAGAACTCATGCAGCTTTGTTGATGACGATCCCTACGCAGCCCAGACCACACTGAGCATGTGCACAGTCTTAGTCTTGCAAAGATGTATAACAAAGTTACAAGATGGTGACCCCCTGTAGCCAACTTTGAAAGCATAAATTATTTGTTTGATTAGGCTTGTGGTCCAGTAAGTTCATGTTTATATTTAGTATACAAAATACAGCATTTCTAGCCTTATTCTATTTTAGACTTTATATGCCCTTTAAAGTGCCAGAGACAGTACTGATAACAAAATAATACTGTTTCCTTCAGATGGGTTACACATTAAGGGGGTTATTTATCAAAATCTGAAAATATCTCATTATTTTCTGAAATCAACTCTGACCAATCTACACGGGTTATTTCACCTTATTTATCAATACATTTTCCTGTGCGGGGAAAAAAATTGTGAAAAATTTGAATCATAGGAATTTTTTGGATTTTCTGCCAAGAAAACCAAGAAATCTTTGGATTATTGCACGAAACCCATTGCAGAACAGGATATCTTTGCGACTTCTCCCATTGACTGATAATATAGAACTTCGGCAGATTCAGACTTTTTCCATTCTCTGGGTAAAATAAATCCCAAAAAATATGAGTTTTATTTTTCATTAAAAATTCAGCTTTTATAGTCAAATATTTTTAACTTTTTGAGTTTTTGACATTTGGACTTTAATAAATAACCCCCTAACAGTTGCAATTAAATACGATTTAGCTACATTGTGGTATTATTCAGCTCTTGGCCAATGAGACCGGCAGGCTGGGATCCCAATCTGAAGAAAATCACTTCAATCAAGATGGAGTTGCTCCAACCAACACCCCTGATATGCCTTGGTATCCAGGAGTGAATTTAACTAGGCCTAGTATCAGTTATCCCTCAAAGCCTTTATGTATTTGTAAAGAGCTAAAGCAACATGACCAAAAGGCTACTCATCCTCTAACCTACAGCAACGAAATACAGATTATGCCAGTTCAATTTAACCAAATGATTTTTATGGCTGGGAAATGGAAACCTGTGTTTGTGCATAGCCTTGATAGTATAAATGCTAAAAAGTTTAACAATTTCTAGGCTTCCATTCTGAATTGTCTGTGTTTTACCACCATTGTGTATATTTCTTGGGTTTCTCTTTTCTCAGTGCTGTGGTTTTGACCTACAGTTCCTCTTACAGCGACCCTTTTTCTGCTAATTTAAATCAAGAAAAGTGGTTTCCTGTTTATGACTTTGGTTAAATGGGCAGTTGCATTTACGCAAGACAGGTAAGGGATCCATTATCCAGAAACCCATTATCAAAAAAGATCTGAATTATGATAAGACTCCAGACTTGAGGTATGAAGATCCAAACAACGCTTTATCCGCAAACCCCAGCATTCTGAATATGTAAATTGCTATGGTTATGATGAAAGGATGCTTTGAAATGATCAATATATTATTCCACAACTATTGGCAAGTCTGGGTAGATTATTTAGAAAGATCAGGGTCGACTGGCACTCAAAACAAATCCACAGAACCAGAGAAGTTCAATTTAAAAAAAAAGTTTATTCATACTAAGTTAAAAATGTATATTTGCATCTCCATCCACCCTACGCGTTTCGCACCCATCCAGGGCACTTAATCCCAGGCTCAGATCATGGGAATAACCCATGATGAAGTGCCCTGGATGGGTGTGAAACGCGTTGGGTGGATGGAGATGCAAATATACATTTTTAACTTAGTATAAATAAACTTTTTTTTTTAATTGAACTTCTCTGGTCCTGTGGATCCGTTTTGAATGCCGGTCAGCACTGCTCGTTCTACATATCTTTTACCATACCGCTCCCTAAAGCTGGGGGTCTGGGGCTGGTGCACCCGGACCACTTTCACTATTCGGTGAGTCACTTACATTTTATTCTGGAGCACCTTGTTCTCTCCTAACTACTGGGTAGATTATTACCAATGTGGCAAAACAATACTGAAAAGGAACAGTGTTTAAAAATGGCTATATTTAAAATAGAGGGCTGCAGTCAATCTGCAGGGGAAATAAACTTTGAGCCAAGACCCAAGTGCAAGAGTATGAAGGTGTGCAAATGCCTACTTGCCTACCCCCACCCATCACACATTTAGCACTGCTGAATACAGAAAGCAATGTATTCATGGAGGTAATACATTTTGGAGTGCAGTTCCTAATGTGAAGGACAGGGCACTGATGCACTCACCAGCAGCATGGGGCATTGAATTGATACCGTTTTTTAACATGTACAATCATGTTTAAAAACATGAATCACAGGATGATGGATCGAAATAGCCCCTGACCTGGAATACCTGTCCAGACGGTTACATGGTTAGTAACACAGTTACATAGTTATAGTTAAATTGTGTTGAAAAAAGTCCATCAAGTTCAACCCCTCTAAATGAAAACCCCCATACACACACCCCTCCCTACTTTCACATAAATTCTATATACCCATATCTATACTAATATAGAGTTTAGTATCACAATAGCCTTTGATATTATGTCTGTCCAAGAAATCATCCAAGTCCCTCTTATAGTCATTAACTGAATCACAACATCACAACATCACCCGGCAGTGCATTCCCCAACCTCACTGTCCTGACTGTGAAGAACCCCCTACGTTGCTTCAAATGAAAGTTCTTTTCTTCTAGTCTAAAGGGGAGGCCTCTGGTACAGTGATCCACTTTATGGGTAAAAAGGTCCCCTGCTATTTGTCTATAATGTCCTCTAATGTACTTGTAAAGTGTAATCATGTCCCCTCGCAAGCGCCTTTTTTCCAGAGAAAACAACCCCAACCTTGACAGTCTCCCCTCATAATTTAACTCTTCCCTCCCTCTAACCAGTTTAGTTGCACTTAGTCTCTGCACTCTCTCCAGCTCATTTATATCCCTCTTAAAGGACCAGTAACATCAAAAAATGAATTTTTTTAAAGTTATAAAAATAAATGCAGTGTTGCCCTGCACTGGTAAAACTGCTGTGTTTGCTTCAGAAGCACAACTATTGTTTATATAAATAAGCTGCTGTGTAGCAATTGGGGCAGCCATTCAAAGGAGAAAAGGCTCAGGTTACACAGCAGATAAGCTCTGTAGAACGTAATGTTATCTGTTATCCACTATTTATCCGATGCCATATAGACTTTTTTTAATATCCGCCATTGCTACTCAGCAGCTTGTTTATATGAACTATAGTAGTGTTTCTGAAGCCATCAGATCAGATTTTCCAGAGCAGGGCAACAGTACATGATATTTTCATTACTTTAAAACACTTACATTTTTTGATGTTATTGTTCCTTGAAGGACTGGAGCCCAAAACTGAACTGCATACTCCAGATGAGGCCTCACCAGGGACCTATAAAGAGGCAGAATTATGTTTTCATCCCTTGAGTTAATGCCCTTTTTTATGCAAGACAGAACTTTATTTGCTTTAGTAGCCACAGAATGACACTGCCCAGAATTAGACAACGTCTTATCTACAAAGACCCCTAGATCCTTCTCAGTTAAGGAAACTCCCAACACACTGCCTTTTAGTGTATAACTTGCATTTATATTATTTTTACCAAAGTGCATAACCTGCATTTATCAACACTGAACCTCATTTTCCAGTTTGCTGCCCAGTTTTCCAGTTTAGACAAATCCCTCTGCAAAGTGGCAGCATCCTGCATGGAACCTATAGTTCTGCACAATTTAGTATCATCTGCAAAAATAGAAACAGTACTTTCAATGCCCACCTCCAGGTCATTAATAAACAAGGTGAAAAGCAAAGGACCTAGTACCGAGCCCTGCGGTACTCCACTAACAACACTGGTCCAACACTGGTGGGGCAGTATTGCGAAAATTGGTGACACTGTCCGTTCAATTCTAGGAATATCAGAGGAAGAGTACATCAGTGTGCTGATAGTGTCCTTGGACAGGATTTTTAAACCTGTCTGATAGATATCTGGTTGATTTTTGGCCAGATATAAGTTGAGCAGGCCCGTCGGTGGGTCCCATAGACAGGCCAGTAAATTGTTAAATTATGGAAGACTTAAATTATGAGGGTAGACTGTCAAGGTTGGGGGTTTTTCTCTGGAAAAAAGGCGCCAAACATTCCCCTGTTTAACCCCAAACTCTGCCTATTTTCCGTCAAGTATATTTGTCACATATGCAATGCTTACATGCGATATTGGCATCTTAACGGTGCACAAATGTCTCTACTTCAAACGTGCCTGCAGTTGCGGTTTTACCTATTTGTTTCTTTTATTGTGTCTGGGAAAAATAAGAACTTACCTCAACACTGCTACTGTATATCATTTTAGTTTCTTTAACTATCTCACGTTTTGTGAAATGGAAAACGTGTAAAGGTCTTAACTGGCCACATCCTGACAACAGGGGTCTCTGAAAAAACAGCTGCTGCCAAGAGAACAGGAACAGAAATTGCTGTACAAATACATATTAGGCAGTGTCATATGTTTCTATATATGTAATATCAGTTTTTAATAAATCACTTCATTTTATTGTCTCAAGCAGGCAGCAACCAGTTCATGGCTATGACCCTCAGGGTATGCCTTACTTTGTGCAAGTCCTGAACTGTCCGATAATGTTTCCTATTTAGTTATCAGCGGCACTAGTTGTGCCAAGCAACAGGGATCTGCCTAATTCTACCAGTAGCTCTAGGCTTGCTTGCCCGCCACGCTGTTCCTCTCTGACTTTAGTGGCACCTTCTTAGGGCGTGCACAGTGCACATTTCCCATATTCATAGGCGCATTGACGCTGGTGTTATGATGTCAGAGCGAAATTCAAACCTATTTAAAGGGACTTTGTGTAATTTCTCATTGCCCGATATTGGTTCATCTTTGTGAGTTCCTGGGTGTAATTCCTGCATTATCCTGTTATCTGATTCCTGTTTTGACTCCTGCCAGACTGACTATTCTGACTTCTGTGATCTTGACCCCTGCCTGGTAATCTGACTATTCTACTCTCTGTAACCTGACCCGTGCCTGTTTGGACAACTCTTGATTGATCTCCCAGCTTTGACCCTTGCCTGTCTGACTCCACTAGAATTCTGCCCGCACCGACCTGGCCTATTTGACTATGATTTTGTCTAATCCTTGAACTTTGCTTTACAATCGTGCCCCACTGCTCGTCCAGAACCCTCACTTGGCTCTTCTCTTAATAAGACCTGGCGGCATCCGATTATCCGAGGGCTCCTCCCGAGGCGAAAGGCGGCTGTTAAAGCCGGAAGCAAGAGCCGAGAACAGGGAGCTTAGCATTGGTTCTGGATATTGGGTGCCGATTCATGACAGAAAAATGGCCCAAGATGGCTCCTCTCCACTCTCCTGCAGTGCTTGGAGGATCAGGAACGGAAGCAAGACTACCTGGTTCAAGGTCTGCACAACCTATCCTGCAGATTAGATGCTTCTCAGCAGATGCCGAGTCCAGTAGTCCAATCTTCCGTTGCCGCCCAAGAGGGTCCCTCTGCTGTCATAGGTTACAGAAGTAAACCTCACAAACCTAAAATTTCTTTCCCTGAAAAATTTAGTGGGGATAGGACAAAATTATATGTCTTCCAGGAGGCATGTCAATTATATCTAAGTTCCTTTTCCCACTCTTTTGCTACTGGGTAAGAAAAAGTGAGGTTTGTTATGACCTTATTACAAGGTGACCCGCAAATATGCGCACTAAGGTAACCCCCTTCTGATCCTGCCAGTTTCTCCCTTGAAACATTCTTTCATTGTATGGCAATGCTTTACGATGACCGGGATCGTGCTTCTTCCGCCAATACCGCAATTCGTAGGTTACGCCAGGGGAAAAGAGCAGTAGAGGAGTATTGCACAGAGTTCCGCCGGTGGTCTGTAGAGACATGGCCCTTCGTGGCCAATTTCGGTTAGTGCTTTCTGAAGCTGTCATGGATAGCCTAGTTAATTACCCTCTATCTGCTACTTTGAATGATCTAATGTGTCTAGTCATCCAGGTTGATAAGACAAATGGAGAGAAGGGCTAAAAAAGGGAACTTCTTTTCTTACTGGCTATACTAGTGTTAAGCCTTCTAATCCCTCTGTGCCTCTGCCTCAGGAAGAACCCATGCAGTTGGGCATCACTCATTTGTCTCCTGAGGAAAAGGCCCGCAGGCGGTCTCAGGGTCTGTGGATATACTATGGGGAAAAGGGTAATTTTCTTAATCAATGTCCTAAGAGGCCGGGAAACTTCAAAGCCTAAATGAAGAAGGGGAGCTCCATTTGGGTCGAGAAGTTTTCTCTCCCCAATTTTCCTCTAGGATCATGGTACCTGTTATGTTATCCTGGCCCATGGGTTCTGTCAAAATCTCTGCTTTTGTGGATTTTGGGGCGGCGGGGAATTTTCTGGATGCTGCCTTTGCAGTAAGGTATAATATTCCCTTAGTACCCCTTATTCCTCCTATGAGAATTTTGGCCATTGACAAGAGCCCCTTGGGGTCAGGTTTGGTAACCAAGAAATCTGTGGCATTAACTATGTGTACTAACAACATGCATTTGGAGGAGTTATCCTTCCATGTTATAGAGGGTTCTTCTTCTTCTCCTTTAATTCTAGGGTTGCCATGGTTACAGGTACACAATCCCCACATAGATTGGGTATATGGGGAGAATTCAATGGGGTTTTAAGTGTAAAAGCTCCTGTCCTTATCAGATGGTGGCAGTTACTTCCTTGGAGGGTTTACCCGCGGCCTATGCTGACTTCTCAGATGTATTTTCTAAAAAAGCAGCTGAGACTTTAACCCCACATAGGCATTATGACTGCCCGATTGACCTCATTCCTGGATCTACTCCCCCTAAAGGGACAACATACCCTCTTTCTTTGCCTGAGGCCCAGGCAATGAAAGATTATATCAAGGAGAACCATTCGGTCTTTGCAATGCCCCCGCAGTGTTCCAGGAATTTGTCAATGACATCTTCCGGGACTTGCTTGGGTTATTCGTAGTGGTATATCTTGACGATATTCTAATTTTCTCTTCTAACCTGGGCGACCATCAAAAACAGGTTTTACTCAGGTTAAGAAGGAACAATTTATTTGCTAAACTTGAGAAATGCACATTTGAGGTTTCTTCTGTCCAATTTTTGGGGTTTAATATTTCTAGTAAGGGACTATTAATGGATCCCTGGAAGGTTAAGGCCGTATTGGACTGGGCTCAGCCTCTTTCTTTACGTGCAACCAAAAGGTTCTTAGGTTTTGCTAATTATAATCGTCAATTTATTAAAAACTTTTCCTTGGTGGTGTCTCCAATTACAGATCTGACCAAAAAGGGTGCTGATCCTAGTATGTGGTCTCCCAGGGCTATTCAAGCCTTCGAATTCCTTATAAAAGAATTTGTATCTGCTCCCATTCTTCGTCACCCTGATACAACTTTACCCTTTCTTGTAGCGGTTGATGCCTCAGAAGTTGGGGCAGGGGCAGTCCTTTCTCAAAGGCACCCAATAACCAACAAGGTGCATCCATGAGAGTTGTTGGCTATTAAATGGGCCTTTGAGGAATGGCGATACTTGTTGAAGGGGGCTAAACATACCATAATGGTCTATACTGGCCACTTTACATTGAGTCTGCTAAAAGGCTGAACCCTAGGCAGGCTAAATGGGCTTTATTTTTTACCTGGTTTATTTTTTTCCTTACATTCAGGCCTGGTTCCAAGAATACTAAGGCAGATGCACTCTATAGGAGTCAAACATGTCTGAACCTATTGAGTGTGTTCCCATCATTCCCTGAGAGATTGATTGTGGCGGATTTGGGTTCAGATCTTGCCACACTTTTATCTCCAGCACAAACTTCTGCCCCTGTAGATACTCCTCCTGGGAGAATATTTGTGCCTGAAGATTTAAGGGAACAGGTTCTTGGCGTGGCTCACAACTCTAAGATGGCTGGACATCCAGGTATATCTAAGACTTTTTCTTTATTGTCTCGTAATGTGTGGTGGCCTTCCCTTAAACAGAATGTCAAAAAATGTGTTAATTCTTGTCCAATCTGTCAAAGGTCAAAATCCTCCAGGACCCGTCACAGGGATTGCTAAGGCCATTGCCTATTCCTGATAGACCCTGGTCCCATCTATCCATGGATTTTATTGTTCATCTTCCTCCATCTCAAGGGAAGACAGTAATTTGGGTAGTGGTGGATAGAACAAGACGAGTCATTTTATTCCTCTCCCACACCTCCCATCTGCTAAAACTGTGGCTGAATTATTTATTTCTAATATCTTCAATTTACATGGGTTCCCAGTCAACATTGTCTCTGACAGAGGAGTACAATTTGTTTCTAAATTCTGGCGAGCATTTTGCTCTTTGGTTGGGATTGATTTGTCATTTTCTACTGCATATCACCCCCAAACCAATGGTCAGACTGAGAGGGTTAATCAGTCCCTTAAACAATTCTTAAGATGTTATGTTTCTGATAACCAATCTTCATGGGCTGAGCTGTTACCCTGGGCATAATTCGCTTAAAATAATACATCTCATGCTTCCACTGGCCAATCCCCATTTTTATTGTTAATGTTTTACATCCGAAGGCTTTTTCTTTTTCTGGTTCCTTATCCTCTTTATATGTCAGTATATAAAGTATATAATGACTAATAACACCACTTCTTTCAGTTATTCATAAGATGTGCTCATCTTTCCTTTGAGAAAAAAAGTGTGTGAAGTACAGTTTCCTTCAGTTCTGCTTCATTTTTCAAAGGCAAGTAACAACCAAAACTGAATATTACTGAAGGGGGAACTCCATCCAGAGCAGGCCCAGACTGGCAATCTGTGGGTTCTGGTAAATGCCAGAGGGGCTGCTGTAAGATGCCATAGACAGTCATTATTTAGTGGGCTGGTGGGGGGCTGTTTGGGCCTCTGTGTACCTGAAATGCCAGGGCCTGTTTTGAATCCCAGTCCAGATCTGATCTAGAGACATTTTATTGCATTATGACAGAAAAACATTTTTGTAGATACATGATATATAATTGATTTAAAGTGGTCTATAAATGTAATTGCTATGAAAACAGTATGTGGTAGATTTATCAAAGAGTGAAGTTAGAGATCGCCACAGTCCTCTAGAGTGAAATTCCACCACTTTTCATACATTTCTATGGCATTTTGAAAGGCGTATTTATTAAAGGATGAACTTTCACATTCACTCATTGATAAATACTCTTTTAAAAATCCCATAGAAATGAATGGAGAGTGGCGGAAATTCCCTCTAGTGGACTGTTGTGATCTCTAACTTCACTCTTTGATAAATAAACCACTATATGGCTAACAGTGATGTGTGCCCTCCCTCGGCCCACGCCTGTCCGCATCCGACTTTCAGGTTGCTTTTATAGACCCGTGCCGACCCGCCGATGATGTCAAAAAAGGAGCGGGGCAAGTAGACGCACAGTTATAGAGTCTGAAGTTGGAAGCCGGCATTTGAAGGTGGTGGGCGGGAGCAGGAGAAGAACTCAACCCGCACCCGCCAGCCACCCATGAAGAGGAGTGCGAGTTCGACGCGAACCCACTGGTCCCGCAGGTATTGGGCTGGCCCGCACATCACTAATGTCTAACTATTAACATTCTGTGCACTACTGGCTTGGACTCCTGAAACCATGCTGCAGAAACCAACTAATTAGTGTTCCTTGAGGAGAACAGGGCACCCTGCACAGGGGTGACAGACTAATAACATTAACATGTACAGACAACAGAGAAGGATTATACCAAACAGAAATGTTATACCATCTTCGCACCTTCGTTAAAACACCCTTTAGTGCAATTACAAACAGCACCCTTGTTACTTATTGCAGTTACTGACCTTTTTTACTTTTTCCATTTTTTTTTTTTTGGATTCTCTTTGACTGTATAAAGAAAACAGAATAATGCTGCCTGGGTGTGTCAGTTACCACTCAGTAGATCTCTGATGATTCAGGTCAATAATTTGTTCTCTCTCCTCGATAAATAATGACAGTACACAGATAAAAAAGTTAAAACAAAGGTATATTTAATTCCAGTTACCCTACTATTCTGAATAGCACCCATTGTGTAATGTTTGCTTACTGATTAAAAATTTGTATATAAATAACAGCGAGAACAGAGAGCGCCCATACTGCTTACAATTCTGATACTGAAAGAGCTGCAGAGCCCATTGCCACCAAGAATGAATTAGAGACGGCCATTGCAATGATCATTGATGTCTTTAACAGATATGTAAGTAAAGAGGGTAACTGACGCTGACCAAGGGGGAAATGAAGAAACTTGTAGAGAAAGAGCTTCCTGGGATTCTCACGGTAAGGGGTTTGTTTATGGTCTACTTAAACATAATGTCAATATTAAATAAACCCGGTAGGATTGTTTTCCTCCAATAAGTTTGAATTGTATCTTAGTTGGAATCAAGTGCAAGCTACTGTTTTTATACTGTTATATTGTTACTATTGGTTTTATGTTATTGCAGAGAAACAGAACACCCTACAGGTGACCTGCTAGCAGAATAGTGAACAATGTGGCTTGTACTGTATTGTTTTCAGTTTGTTTGCAAGACAAAAATGCATGTGGCCATACACAGTGACAGGCCAATCTTGGATATCAACTTTGCCCTTCCACAATTCGGTTACTGGCCCCTGCGTGCTCTTAATCTGGTCTGTACCAAACACTTGCTAGAAACCAGCTGTGAGGACTCACCCTGGTGGTCTAGTGGCCGGTGGGGATGCCCGACGCATGCATCTGATTCCCTTTGCTGACGGTCCTCCTATGGTGCGCACTTCCGTGTTTTACGCACCGGCATGATGACGTCATCGGGCAATGGCGCGAAATTCAAATGTATTTAAAGGGGCTTTTGAATGGAACTCGTTGCCCGTTGTTAAGTCTAACTTCTTTAGTTCCTGGGTGTTTTTCTACATGAATACTTTATGTTTCCTGGTATTGACCCTTGCCTGCTTACTTGACTACTCTGCAATCCTGACCCTAGCCTGCCTGACTTTTCCAAACTCTCCAATCCTGATCCTTTCCTGCCTGCCTGATTATTCTGAACTCTCCAATCCTGATTCTAGCCTGTCTGACCTTGCCTGAACTCTGCCTGTACTGACCAGGCCTGTCTGACCACGCTATTCCATTTGGATCCTCCTGAGTTGTTGTGGCCTTCCATCCTAAATCCTTGATAAACAATTGTCCCCCTTTGCTCATCCAGAACTCTTGCTAGGCTCCTCTCTTATTAAGACCTAGCAGCATCCGATTAGCGGAGGGCTCCTCCAGAAGTGAAAAGCGGCTGCTACAGGCAGCGGAGCCGAGCCGAGACCAGGGAGCCTAGCACTTGTTCTCGATTTAGGGTGCCGAACGTGACACCAGCTTTATTTTTTTAAATAATGCAGTCAAATCAATTCTGGTATAACTGTCAGAACACTTCCCTGGAAGTGTTAATAGCTCAAACTGCTGGGAATTTCATCTGTCCCCTTAGAATGTGAATATTTAAGTTATTATATGTTTACAGTTCTAGGTATATAGAAGGATGGAATTTATAAGCCTGAATGTCTGGGTGAAAAGGTAAAATCACTGGGGGGGGGCAGTGATTCTAGTCAATTAACTGCTCCTCTTCTTTATCAGCTCGGGATACTGTTTGCTGTTTTTTGTCATCCCAGATGTCCCCCTATACTAACTCTAGTAGTATTGTGCACTACAGAAATCTTACAAAACGTTTTGTTCTGCACATGTGCTCACCCATGACCGATGGTAGATGCCTGAAAGACTGAAAAAAATATGGCGGCGTTTAGTAAACATTACACTGGGCAGTTGCATTTTTAGAAGAGGAGAAGCACCAACCCAGGGTAGCAAGTAAGCAACTAGAATTGCAATGTGGGGTGTCTAACAACTTGGCAACCACCAGTGATTTTAATTTACCTTTCCTTTAAGAATACAAAATAAAAAAAATGCAAAGCATAAAAAATATTCTTAACTATCAGCATGGATTTAGGCTAACTCATTCAGAGACTACTTGGAAGGGCTACCTACCTACCTCCTGATAGAAAACCACGCAGGCTTATAAAGCATATAAACAGAGCACACGGAAACCGCTGACCTTTAAAACTTTCCTAATGAGAAGCAACATTCACTGCCATTAAAGGGCATGTAAAGTCTAAAATCGAATAAGGCTAGAAATGCTGTATTTTGTATACTAAATATAAACATGAACTTACTGCACCACAAGCCTAATCAAACAAATGATTTATGCTTTCAAAGTTGGCTACAGGGGGTCACCATCTTGTAACTTTGTTAAACATCTTTGCAAGACTAAGACTGTGCACATGCTCAGTGTGGTCTGGGCTGTTTAGGGATCGTCATAAACAAAGCTCCTTAAGTTCTGCCTGGGAAGTAAGGTGAGGGCTCCCCCTGCTGTTCATAAGTATGATTGTTTCCCTGCTCAGCAGTTAGGGACCATCTGACAATTCCTATCAACAGCAGTAAATGAAGGGAGAATTTCACTGCATAGAGTCAGGTTTCTTATAAAAACAGTACACATTTTTTAATTAAAGTATATTGGAGATAGGTTTCTTTTTCATTAAAGAAAGTAAAAATTGGGATTTTATTTTTTTGTCTTTACATGCCCTTTAAGTTATATATTGCTCAATTCTCCATTGTTTCCTGCTGCCCACGTCCGTGGGGTAACGCAGTCTGTTCTGGCTAAAGGATAACACAATTCAGCCAATATCATGATGCAATTCAGGATTTTAAGAATGTTTAAATTGGAGGGGGAATTTTATCATCAGTTTCAGATTGTCCTAAAAATTCTGCTGCCTGCACCACGTTAAAAGTTAACCTTAAGGTAAACTGTTCCATTTTTAGGTTGTACCCGTTATTTAATTGTATAGTAACAAAACATACATTTTAAGGGGGATTGTTAAAAATATAAAGTTGGGCACGCATTGCAGAACACTGTCCGGATTTACCAGCCAGGCTCCCCAAGGTAGTGTTGTTACCTGTCCAGATTTCACCTCGACAGCCAGGTTTTTGGAAGGGCTGCTCGAGTGAAAAGTGTCTGCCCAGATTTCCAAATTAGGAAATCCGGACAGGACATTGAAGTGAATGACATGGCAATCAGCCTATTGCTGATTGCCATGTCATCATTTCCGCCCTCACGTCATCTGTCCCGCCCCCAATGTCACCCACCCCTGATGTCATCCGGTTCGCCCCTAATGTCACCACCCCGCCTCCGACATAATCCGGCTCGCCCCCCAACGTCAACGGCTCGCCCCTTGACCGTTTTCGTCAAAGAAAAAAGGTGGCAACCCTACCCTAAGTCTAAGTGACAGTCCATCCACCCCTACACTTCCACCAGGCTTGCGTATGTACACTCTTCCAATTTCGGGACAGCCCGATTCAGGTAATATTGGTTAAAAAGGGTAAAAGTGTCTACCCAACCTGCCGCAACTTCATTTGTGCCGCCCTAGACCCGGCCTTTCTGGTCTTTCCACAAATCCAGCCTGAATATTTTATTTACAGATCTTCATTGACTTTAAAGTTGGGGTACTTCAATATTGTTTCAGTCATAACTATAGTCAGGACCAGCAGCGCAGAAAAACAAAGGTTAGACAGATACAGATTTCAGTTGCATTTCCATGAACAAAGAACTTTAAACCCACTCAAAATGGTTGATATTTTGTAAAGCTGCATAGGATGCAAAATGTTGTATTTGGGTTTGGAATCCCTGTAAGGTATAAAGCAAAAACCGTATAAAAGAATATCGGGCAGTTCATATTGAAATTAACTTTTAGTATATAGGCAGCTGTATTATAAGGCAACTGTCTCTTGACCTTTACAAGTTATTGTTTGTGGTTTGTCTTCCAGTGCCCTAGTTTGAAACGTTATATGGTTGCTAGGTTACCACTTACTCACAACCAGGAAGTAGTTTGCATAGGAACCAACCAACTACACCCATGACTGCCTTACAGGCGTTACTTTTGGTGCTCTTTTTGTACAAACAATTCTGAAAATCAGATTATTAAACAAGCAAACAGTAATCCCATGTGAAGGCTGTTGTCGTGTGCCTCTACTGCCCTGACAATTATTCAAATATTTCAAATCTCTTTCACGGCCCCTGTTATATTGCATTGGCAGCCTTCACCTGGATGTTGGGCAAAGACCCCAAAATATGCATATGGCTCCTAATCAACGTTCTCTTTTATTTGTAGAATGCAAAGGAAAAGGACGCCAGTGAAGGACTCATGAAAGATCTAGATGAAAATGAAGACTCTGAAGTGGACTTTAAAGAATTCTTTATCTTTTTGGGTTCTATGACCAGCCTTGGACACAAACAATAATTCCAAACAGTACAATATCTGCATCGCTTCAGAAATAAAGCTTTATAAATTTTTATATTGAGCAAAACATCTGTGCATTCTTGTGTTTCTTCTGTAAAGGGTCTGCTAATAGTTTCCAGTAGTGATTACTATTCAGGTATGGGATACGTTATCTGGAAATCTGTTAACCGGAAAGCTCTGGATTATGGGAAGGCCATCTCCCATAGGCTCTCTTTTAAGAAAATAATTCAAATTTTTAAAGTTATTTCCATTTTTCTCGGTAATAATAAAACAGTGACTTGTACCTGATCACAGAAGATATTTACTTGCCTCATGTCATATACATAGCACTGCCTTAATACCAAAAATGAAAGTTTAACTTTCACATGAGGCATTATGGGCAGAGACATGCAAATCACTCCTTTATGTCCCTTTGGCCAAATGTGCATCCAGGACAATGGTTTAAATGTAATGTATATGGCACAGGACAAGTAAATACCTTCTGTTTTGAGAAGGCTTTATGCTGCATGTTTTGCACGTGAAGGGCTTTTTGGCTCCTTTTAGCCCATCTCACCCTTACTAGGCTAGGTTCGCTGCTTTGTACCTGATCCAAATTAAGCTATAATTAATCCTCTTTGGAGTAAACAATCCTATTGGTTTTATGTAATGTTTAAATGTTTTTTAGTAGACTTAAAATATGGAGATCCAAATTACAGAAAGACCCCTCATCTGGAAAAACCAAGGTAATTTTGGATAACAGGTCCCATATCTGTACCTTGTTTTGCAATGAGAGTAGACTATCAAGGGACCATAGCTTATTTTGTGTTCCAATCTTTCATACTACATGAAGTTGCAATTACACTTGTGTTAGAACACACAACTATAAATCCAGGAGTCTATATATTGCATAAATGTATTACACAACAAAAAGTGAGAATGAAAGTGACCCAGATCCCATATACTTTTCCCCCCATTTACTTAACAGCAAGCAAAAATGTAACCAGCCAACAACATTACATTAGTGGAAAAAGGTCACAGATGGAACATTTTTTCTAAACATATGGCAGTGGGTCACTGTGAGCTTGACCTACAAAAATAAATGCTCTAGTCTAGTGCATCAGGTTAGCTAGATAATTTCATTCACAATTACCCCTACCAATCTCTCCTTGGAGGGCTTTAAACTGCCTTTGACATTCCCACCTTTAAAGGAGAAGGAAAGCTACTGTTATGTTTTGGGTAGCCGAGGATGAGTAGAGTATAACAGTGCTTTATTAGCAGAGACTCATGCAGCCATTACACAACAGTAACTTTCACTTTCACAGTTAAGCTGACAGGAAGTATGCACAGTATAAGTCTGAGCACAGTGACATCTACAGGCCATTTGTATAAACACCACATATTCCCCTTTAGTAGGAAAGCATTTGGGCAAATGTAATAAACAACAACAATGCATCTTAAAGCAATAATATACATTATTCACATCACATAGTCCTGGGTCCATGCAGGTAGTTTTCTGATTCTCTCATTATGCCTTATAGGTTCACTTTCTTCAGGCCTATTGCAGTTGACATCAGGAGTAGGAAAATGTCTTTCATCAAATGGAGCTTCTCCAAAGTCATATCTAAACAGGAGCAAGACGACTTGCATTCCATATGCATCCAGTTCATATGTGTATGGTCCTCGCTGGCGTCTCACTTCAAGTGGTGTAGTAAATTTAGATTGTCCTTGTTTCAGTATTCCTGGTTTCTTAATTCTGACTAAAGATCCAGGCTGAACTGTACTTCTCTTGCACCACGTTTTCTGTCAGTATAAGCCTTGCATTTGGCTTTTTGGTGTTTCACAATGTCAGCAATAGATGATTTTGTAGGCACAGTATTTTGTGGAAGTTTGATGTCTGCAACATGTAACTTAGTGCGCATCTGTCTGCCATGTAATAATTCAGCTGGAGATGATTGGTTTGTTGCATGGCACATTGCTCTTTAGTTATTTAGGAACTCTGTTGTAAATACTTTCCAAGATTTCCCAGTAAGCTTTGCTGTCTGTAGCGCTTCTTTCAGACTTCTGTTGAATCGCTCAATTTCTCCATTTGCTTGTGGGTAATACACTGAAGATTTAGTATGCACAATATTCCTCTCTCTCAGAAAGGATTCAAACTCAGATGAGACAAACTGTGGTCCGTTGTCTGATATTAACTCCTTTGGATTACCTTCTCTGCTGAAGACTGTAGACAGAAATGTTATTACTGTAGCTGATGTTATATGAGAAACAAATGCAATTTCTGTCCATTTACTGTAATAGTCTATCAAGGTTATAGCAAATCTGCAGTCTATAGGGGCATCTGTAAAAGGACCGACAATATCAATAGCAAGTTTTTCCCAGGCTGAATCAGGAAATGGTACTGGTTTTACTGTACATCTGGCCTCAACTTAACTTTGTGTACAAAGTTCTTTGCACAGCCCAGTGAAGTGTTGCTTTGTGGTGTGATTTTAGACACTGGCTGTGTGGCAGGCACTGGTGCTGTAGTAATGAGACCATCAATTAATTAAGAGATCCATTCCAAGTATAGCAGTACCCTTATTCACAATGTAAAAGTCACATTTTGCAATATTTGATTCAAATTGTACAGTCACTGGCAAGCAACCAAGCACAGGAATTGGATCCTTTAAGTAACTGACCAGTTTCAGGGCAGGTGCAACAAGCGGATCTTTTGCAAAGTATTTCAAGAAAATATCCTTAGGTAGTATAGAAATAGCTGAACCTGTATCAAGCATCAGGTTAACGGAGTGTCCCTTGTCAGCAGAAGCAGTAGTGACACTAAGGGGCAGATTTATCAAGGGTCGAATTTCGAGGGTTAAGAAACCCTCTAATTCGAACCTCGAAGTAAAATCCTTCGAATTTGAATACAAAGGATTTTAGTGCAAAAGATTTGATCGAACGATGAAATAGTTCGATTGAATGATGAAATCGTTCGATTCGAACGATTTCATTGTTCGATCGATCATAAAAAGTGCCCATAACCTATCTACAATGTCCCCATAGGCTAACATTCAATTCGGTAGCTTTTATTTGGCGAAGTATTGAGTCAAAGGATTTATTAAAGAGACAGTACTTTGATTATCAAATGATCGAACGATTTTTACTTCAAATCATTCGAATCATTCGATTCGATCGAATTTGACCAATTCGATGGTCGAAGTACCCAATAAATTTCATTTTTGGATTCGAATTATTCACTCGAGCTTAGTAAATCTGCCCCTTCCAGTGCATATAAACTTTTTTGGAATAAATGTACCAGCTTTTTCCACACTTAATACTGTGACATTTGTAGTAGTGACTTCATGAACATCTTTAGCAGAACTACGGCAGATCTTAGCAAAATGTCCTACTTTTGTGCATTTGAGGCACTGTTTAGCTTTTGCAGGACATGTAACATAATTTGCAGTGTGTTGTGTTGAACCACAGTGAAAGCAGTATTTGTATTTGTATTTGCTGCATGGTGTTGCAGTGTAGGTGAATCCCTTTCCTTAGCACTGTATTTTGCTTGTGACTGTGCATTATTAGGCCATAGTGCTGAATTCACAATCTGTACATTCCCAGCAGTTCCCTGACTGAGAGTTTTAGCCTCTGCCACTGCTGTTTCAATTTGAATAGCAACTGTTATAGCCTTTGCAAGGGTTAAATCCTGCTCTAGGAGCAGTCTCTCTCTAATGCGAGGTGAGTTTGATTTTCCACTATTTGGTCTCTTAGCATTTCATCTGTTACATTCCCAAACTCACAGGTAACAACCAGCTCTCTCAAAGCTGCTACAAATTGTTCTGTGGATTCGCCATTATGCTGTCCACGTTGGCGGAATTTATATCTTTCAGCAACCACATTTACTCTTGGCACGAAAAAGTTCTTTATATAGTAAGAGCAGTTTCATAAGTATCATCAGGTAATTGTAATTTATAGAATATATGCTATCCCTCTGCTCCCAGGCAGTGAATAAGTAAAGCACGCTTTCTAGCAGCAGAAATCTCCCCTTGTTCAGCAGCAATAATGTCATTTTCAAACATACGGATCCAAGCAGTAAAAGGTATAGTAGGCTCACCAGGGTTTGGAAGAAAAGGTGCAGGCTGCTGCAGAGGTAGAAGATCCATCTCGTCATCAATCTGTTATGTTTTGGGTAGCCGAGGATGAGTAGAGTATAACAAACAGTGCTTTATTAGCAGGCTCATGCAGCCATTATACAACAGTAACTTTCACTTTTAAGCTGTCAGGAAGTATGCACAGTGTAAGTCTGAGCACAGTGACATCTACAGGCCACTTGTATTAACACCACAGCTACCAAGGCAGTTTATTGCCAATAGATTAGCCACAATAGTGCAAGTCAGAATGCCATTTTTATTCTTTAGAATGCTTTTACATACCTGAGTAAACATTTCTAGACACTGTCACTGTTTGTTCAGGATAGCAGCTGCCATAATGGCTTGCTGTGACATCACTGACCCACCATGTTGCCCAGAGCAAACCTTCCACTGCTTGATTAACAGTATGTAGTTCATTAACAAAACAGCTATTTCTAGAAAACCTTATTATGAACCTTTGCATTAAATTATGTCACTTTTTTCAATTGCCCTCTTTACCTGCCACCAATATACTGTGAGCGTTCACCATAAATAGAGAAGATTCCTATGTAACTCGTACTGCCTGGATATCAAGACTGTGGGTGTAGGCAACAAGACCAAATGCAAAAATTACTCAAAAAATTAAATTGTTAGCCTTCCTTGTCCTCTAGATCTGAGCCATCCAATATGATATTCAATGAGTCAAGCACTAACTGGAATAGAACGGACTGAGTCTACTTTGAACCTTCCGAAGCAACCCGCGGTTTAAAAAAAAAAAAGCATTTCTTTAATTATCATGCCAGGTTCATTGACTGAATATGGGGGCACTTTAAATAAAGTGTTTGTTTTTAAAATCTGAGATTTCTCGCGCATTGTAATGGAACTGATTTGGCAAAAGCTGAATATGGTATGCACTGTATATGAGTGCTGTAGAGTTTAAGCATTTCCTACTCCTTTTGGGACACATTTTTCTGAGACATTATTCGTGAGTCACACACATGACATTTGAACACCCGGTGCTGTCATCATTTCAGGCAGCTTTTTATATCATTTATTAAACCTTTTCTAGTTTCTGATTATTTATATGTGACCATTCATGATATATTTTAAACTTAAGTGTGTGGGGAGGTTGGATGATGGGATGCTCACTTAATCATCAGTCATTCTGAAACCTATGAACGCATTCAAGTTCCAAAAATTGCCATTACTTCACTGTGTATAAGATAAATGGTAGATAAGCAATTAATATAATAGTAGTCAGTGTCTGTGCCACAATGTTATAGGACAGGGCTGTCAAACTGACAGACACCTCTTGTGTGGCCCCCCACATGAAAGTCTGCCTGCTGTGTTTGTTACCATCTCACTACAGAGATTAACTGGTTCCTGCATAGTTTAAACCTCAAATTCAGACTAATCCCTTGTATTGTTCACTCCTGTGATCCCCCTGTATTGTTCACACCTGTGACACCTCTAATGTTCACACCCCTAAAGCCCTGTACTGTTCATACCTGAGACCCAGACTGAAACTGCCCACATTGTTCTCCTGTTCACACTCATATAAACTGCTAATGGGGCACCAGCACTGTGTCACTGTATGTAGTACATCTTAGAGTGTTTCTGATAGGTTTCTGTCTTCCATATGCTCCCTGTGTGTGCCATACTCTGCCTGCCATATGCTCCCTGTGTGTGCCATACTCTGCCTGCCATATGCTCCCTGTGTGTGCCATACTCTGCCTGCCATATGCTCCCTGTGTGTGCCATACTCTGCCTGCCATATGCTCCCTGTGTGTGATGTACTCTGTAGTAGTCCAGGTGCACAGCCCAAGACTCTCAGCTTGGGGGCAAGATAAACTGATGGCAATATTGTTGTTTGGCTCATTTTAGGTACTCTGAAAGAAACCACAGGGCCTTTAAAAATATGGTTTAAAAATCTCCATTTTTGTTTACTTTAAAAGGGAAACTATCGTGAAAATGTAATATAAGCTTCAGCATATTGAAATAAGAAGTTTTCTAAATTTTATCAATTAAAAATGTCATGCAGCAGTTGAGTATCAGATATTCATTGACAGTTAGATCCAAAATATCTTATAGGGGGGTTCCTTTTGCCTATAAGATGTATTAGAGCTCACTCTATTAAACTCACCAGACATCATGTCTCTCTACATGCAGGATTTGTGCAAAAGTCAGTTATTTTATTAGATTTTGTTTGTACTGGAATCAGTTATTAGAGTGAGCTCTGATACATCTGCTAGGAAAGGAAGCCCCCCTATAAGATATATTGGATCTAACTGTCAATGAATATCTGACACCCAACTGCTGCATGAAGACAGAATGAAGAGAGAGAAATAGTAAAGATAAACTTGATTATTTAAAAAAAAAGTTGTTTGTATTTTGAAAGTTTCTTATTTCAGTATGATGAAGCTTATATCAAATTAAAATTTTCACGATAGATCCCCTTTAAAAAAGTGAACATTTCCCAAAGGCCCTACGTGTTTCATTCCCTTAAAGGAGATTCAACCACCCACTAATAAAACCCCTACCCTACATGGTCCCCCCTCCATGCTACCACCCGAACAGGTGATAACACCTGTAAGTGCCCCTAATCCTTTAATTACCTCTCAGCGCAGTGGAGCTCATGGGCACCTTCTTCGGCAAGTGAGAGCGTATTGGCACATGCGCAGTTGGAGCAGCCTTCCAGTTCGGATGGAAATTGCAGAAGGGAAGGAAGACCAGAAGAAAACTGAAGCACCGGAAGATGGCGCCCATGAGCTCCGCTGCGCTGACTCTGCAACCAGAGGTAATTAAAGGATTAGGGGCACTTACAGGTGTTATCAACTGTTCGGGTGGGAGCAGGGAGGGGGGGGGACTATGTAGGCAAGGGGGTTTTGTTAGTGGGGGGGTTGAGTTCTCCCATGGTTTCTTTCAGAGTGCCTGAAATCCTCCAAACAACAATATCGCCATATGATGATATAAACACGGCCAGGATAGATCAGGCTCTTGTGTGCACATTTTATTTAATTGGGCCCCATTCTTCTTTTTGGCAGCACCCACTGACCAGGGGACCTAGATTACTGGTTGCTGGTCTGGGCAGTGGGCAGAAAGCAGTTATTAAAGAGAGTTCTGGAGAATGTAGTTTGTCCTCAGTGTTGACTCACCTCTAGTGGAAGAAGAGCTGTGACAGCACCAATATAGTTGGTTGCATTTATCTTGCTGACACCTCCTGTGATGACTGATTTCTTCTGCCAGTGTCAGATTCACTTTAAGCGCAATGTCAACCTGAAAAATTACTTACTAAAAGAAAAACATCATTCTGAGCAACTTTGCAATATACGTTCATTACAGTTTTTCTATGCTTTTCAAGTTATGTGTATATGTATATTGCTATTGAGAGCAGTGTCTGTCTGTCCATTTCTATTCTCTGCCCGGATGGCACAGACAGTTGATACAATGTAAGACAAGGCAGTTGATTAACAGACCTGTCTTTGCTGTTGGGGAACTATGACATTTTGCAACATTGTTTAAAAACGACTTTTGTAAAAGCACTGAAATTTGTAATAAATGTATATTGTAAAGTTGCTTAGAATTATGTTTCCTTTTATTAGGCAAATTTTTATTTTAGGGTTGACTTGCCCTTTAAACTGCCATAAAGGCATGATACATTTGTACCAGTAGCTACAATTGTTCCATGGTACAAACACGTTATTGGCTGCTTTGTTTGATAAACATAAGCAGTGAGAATGAATTAAAAGGTGCAATCAAGCCTGTAACTGATAAAAAAGAGCAGTCATTGCACTCCACTTGCACGTCAACTAAACCCTAAAAATGAATTTGGCTACAAATGCTCTATTTTATATAATGAACTTATCGCACCAGGCTAAAGTTTCAGCTTGTCAATAGCAGCAATGATCCAGGACTTCAAACTTGTCATAGGGGGTCACCATCTTGGAAAGTGTCTGTGACACTCACATGCTCAGTGGGCTCTGAGCAGCTGTTGAGAAGCTAAGCTTAGGGGTCATCACTAATTATCCAGCAGAAAATTAGGTTCCCCTGTAATATAAGCTGATGCTACAGGGCTGTATAATTAAATTCTGATGCTAATTGCACTGGTTTCTGTGCTGCCATTTAGTAATTATCTGTATTAATTACTAATCAGCCTTATATTGTGACATTTCTATTCTATGTGTACTGTATATTGTGAGTGGGTCCCTAAGCTCAGTAAGTGACAGCAGCATGTGCAGTGAATCAGCAGAAAAGAAGATGGGGAGCTACTGGGGCATCTTTGGCGCCACAGATCTTTACTGCTTTGGTTGCCTTGGGCTGGTACAGAAACACAAAAAAGCTACTTAAGTTAGGCTTTCGTTTTTTAAATGGGGTCTGACTTTTACCCTCTGTCACAGTGCAGCCTCTATACTGTAATACCTTTATTCTGAATTCTTCAAATGAACCTTTACTTGTACAGTGGGAGATCTGTGGTTCTCCAAATTGTAATATACTTCCCTTTGGAGGGGCTGGGAGCTGTAGTAAAAAAATATTTGGAGGTGGCACAGGTTGTCCTTGACTGCTCTGTATTTATTCTATATGTATGAACAGTAGTTTCAGCCCCCAAGCTGGTACCACACAGTATGTGTAACTAAGACCATAGTGTGTAGATATGTGTGTGTACCCCCGTGAATTATGTGAGGATACATTTGAATTTCATTATTTTTTAATAATTTTTCTAATTATTTTTCTAATTATTTCCAACTTTCAAATGGGGGTCACTGACCCCATCTAAACCAAATTTTCTGTAAGCTACAAATTTGTCAGTACTGCTACTTTTAATTACTCATCTTTCTATTCAGTTCCTCTCCTATTCATTTTCTAGTCTCTTATTCAAATCAGTACATGGTTTCTAGGGTAATTTGAACCCTAGCAACCAGATTGCTGAAATTGCAAACTGGAGAACTGCTGAATAAAAAAAGTTAAATAACTCAAAATCCACAAACAATAAGAAATGAAAACCAATTGTAAATTGTCTCACAATATTACTCTCTACATCATACTCAAAGTAAACTCAAAGGTAAACAAGTAAAAAGTAGGGGAAACTGAGCAGATTTAAGTCTGAGTATGATACAAATTGACACTAGGTGGCGACAGAGCGTTTTCTAACAGAGGATTCCTGTTCACAAGAATTTAAGGAATGAATGAAATGTATAAATGTGATTAATGCAGTCAATGGGTGTGACTGCCTCAGATTTGTGGGTGCAGGAGCCAGTCTTCTGGCTAGCAAAAACAGAGCATGGCCGGTGAGATTGGTGCAACCATGAATGGCATCTGGGCAGTACCTGCACCTATTCAGATTTTGGATGCTGAGAAACAGTGTCAGACTGGGACACCAGGGGCCCACCAAAAACCCTTAGACCAGGGGCCCACCTAAAAACCTTTAGTCCAAGGGCACACTCTAAAATTATTTTCTTCCTCTCCTCACTCAACCTCTATTCGCCTATTCTCTTTTCTTTACATAATATAACCTATTATTCCATCTATTTAGCTTCTCATAGAAATAGGAAATGGCCTTGAAATAAGCCAATTGTTTAGGAGCAGGAGGGCCCACTGATACCTGGGCCCACCGGGAGTTTTCCTGGTATCCCTATGGGCCAGTCCGACACTGCTGAGAAATGTACTGTACTGGGCTTCAATGTACTGCAATGTATGGACAAACAAACCTTGTTTTGTTCTAAAAAGGGGGAGATTTTCAGAACTTTATGTATGTTAAGAAAAAAAATTAAATTTTGATTATAAACAATCTTCAAATATACATTAATGATTGATTTTCATGGGTTTATTATCTGAATCTGTTGGTTCTTACTATTGAAACGTGCTAGCTTGACTGATTAGCTGATTAAAGGAAATGTATGCCTTCAAAACAAATGAATGCAACCATCGAAAAAAACGAATTCCTGTAGTGTATGTATTCATTGATCAGAGCCCTCATTTGAGCACTTTTGCAATTTGAAACAACATTGCCAACTGCTGCTCATTTTGGTCAAGTGTAGCTGACTACAATCGGCTGAAAATTTATTTTTAGATAAAAGCAACATCTTGAGCTGTTGCTGTGCTCAGAAAATGAAGTCAGAGGAGAGAAGAGTAGTCTGACATATGTATGGTCAGTTCTAAAGCAACATCATAAGACTTTTCCTCGCTTTCTGAGCAGCAGGTGGTGCCGTTGTTTTCGATTAATTAAATTAGTAGTATTCAACTGCTAATATCTTTAAAAACTAGAAAAATAATGATAATTTCAAAAGTGCTCAGAAGAACATGAATATTTACGAGGGGTGCAGTTTGCAGAGCTAGTGGCAGAGCCGGGCCATGCTGGCCAGCCGCCCTTGGCAACCTGGCCGGTCCCGGGCCAGCTGGACATACTCATGCCGATCGGCTGGCACATGTGCAAATTGGCTCACGCGCGCATGCGCGGATCAACACGCGTGTGCGCAGAAGCCAAAATAGGCCGGGAAGATAGGGGACCGGACATGGGGTAGGTGACAGAGAAGGTACGTGCCTTCCGCCCCCCAGCTTTGCACCCTAGGCACGTTCTTACTCTACCTACCCCTAGTTTTGGCCCTGGCAAGTGGTACTGATTGTAAGGGTTCCTACACGTGGGCATTTTTAAGGGTAGGACTATATAGGCGTTTTCTGTGCACTGCACAAAAACGCAGGCGTCAAATTGCATGCGACAGAAATAAAGTAAGTGAATGCATTGTCGGATGATGTCGCGGCATTGATCTGACCATCCGACAATGCATTTACCTTATTTCCGTTGCATGCGATTTTAAGCCTTCATGCTTCGCTTCACACAGAAACGCCCGTATAGTCCTACCCTAATGCATTTAATGCGCGTTATAATGCAGGTTTGAATGAATGGTGATCGGTGATTGCCTGATCACCGCATCAATCATAGGAAATCCTGATTTGTAAAACCAGGCAGGCAGTTTTGACCAAGACAGCCCTTCAGAAAACGGAGCTGTCTGGGTCAACCCTAAAGGTGGCAACCCCACGAGAGTTTGAAAAAACACGGAAGCAAACATCCGTGTGTAAGAGCCCTAAGCATGCTTACACTATTCATGGACATCTTTAGGGCAGAATCAACTGACTGGGTAAAAAAAAAACATTTCTCCTGTAGCTCATTTTCTTCTTTTTTACAGTAAGATCTGGTTTTAGGGTAAAACTGAGAGCACATTAGCCCTGGGCCTTTAACATCAGAGGGGCATTCACAGATAAACCTGGAAAAGGCTCATTATATTGTGTAAAACTATTATATATTTAGAGAATGTGAATCACAAACACCCAGTCAATGGCAGACTGGATATTCCTGAGTTATGTATGGAAACTGGATATTCCTGAGTTATGTATTATCCCGCTCACACCATTTACATGGAGGCCGAAGGATTATGTTATAGTCCCACTCTAAATACAGTAGTGTGACTGCGAATGTATATGGTAACATGGACTGCTTCCTAGAACAGTGCAAGTCCTGCAAGCCCACGAGGGATAAGCAAATGCATTAATGTGCTGAGTGGCAGGGATTTACCTCTCGGGGCATAACACTGGGCACAGTGGGCAATAGCTGCATTCTTCTGCCTTCCTTGTCACAATCTGGGTTGTCTCCAGGTAACAGAGGCTCAGGCAAGCAGACAATTGCAGGCTATAACAGTGCAATTAGATCATCTGTAGCCTTCCAAATATCCACAGAAAGTATCATAGAAAATAAATCCATGTGCACATCCCCAGGCTCCTTTATGACAACAGTGCAGCACCCAAAGGTCAATTTTCTGATGCAAATCACCATTGTATCGGAGTTACATTCCCACCATTGTTCTAAACTAATGCAACTGCACATTTGTATGAATCTGGTACAAGTTATGGCTGACATTTTCAGACTAGGGAGGATGTTACATGCTGTGTGAACACTAGAAATACGGTTACAATCAGGATAAAGGGAGCTACGGGGTTCTCTGGTGGTAATACTCACTATAATCACTACCTTTATTAGTGAAGAGGTTAAAGGGGTGGTTGACCTTAAATTAACTAAAAGGGTCGATTCTAAGCAACTTTTAAATTGGTCGTCATTATTTTATAGCTTTTTAATTTTGCTTTTTTTCTTATGACTCTTTCCAGCTTTCATATAGTGGTCACTGACCTGATCTGAAAAACAAATGCTCTGTAAGGTTACAAAAAGATTGCCATTGCTGCTTAGGATCCTGTCCTATTCAAATTACCCTAGAAACCATTGCATTGAATGGCCGCTAGGGTAATGTTGACCCTAGCAACCAGAAAGCTAAAATTGCAGACTGGAGTGTTGCAGCTAAACCACACATAATAAAAAAAAAAAATGAAAACCAATTGCAAATTGTCTCAGAATATCGCTCTCTATGTCATACTAAAAGTTAACTCAAAGGTGAAAGGTAGCAAAATGGACCTGCAAGGTCAGAAAGAACCCAGAAAAAATCCAGTTTTAGTCCCTTTATGACCACCCTTAATCATTATCCTAAAATCCTAAGAGAAACACAAAAGGAAGTCTGTGATGTCCTCGAGTCAAGCAGGCTATAAATACATCTTGAAGCACTATTTTATCACAACAATTTTTCTTTACTTTGCATAGGAAATGCCCTGTTATTTTAATATCTACAGCATCTGGCGGAACAACCCAGAACGAACCCATGTATTTTTAACAAACTGCCAATACCAGTTGCATTGGGTGGAGGAAATGTGCTCAGTAGATTCTAGTAATTATAGGCTTGACTCACATACGTATACTCGTTTAAAGATGGAGAAGGATTTATAGTGGCACTTTGCATATGAATTGTGTGTGCCTGTATATGTTACTCTCTTTTGGCCACACTACTTATAGATATAGTTTACCTATTCATTTTTAGTGTGATGTATTCTATGACAGTTAGTGGCACATTTACTAAGGGGCCGATTCACCAAGGGTCGAATATTGAGGGTTAAATTAACCCTCGATATTTGACTGGGAATTAAAATCCTTCGAATATCGAAGTCGAAGGATTTTAGCGCAAATAGTTCGATTGAGCAATCGAAGGATTATTAATTCGTTTGAACGATAAAATCCTTCGAATTGAACGATTCGAAGGATTTTAATCCAACGATCGAAGGATTATCCTTCGACCAAAAAAACTTAGCCAAGCCTATGGGGACCTTCCCCATAGGCTAACATTGAGTTCGGTAGCTTTTAGATGGCGAACTAGGGGGTCGAAGTTTTTTCTTAAAGAAACAGTATTTAGACTATCGAATGGTCGAATAGTCGAACGATTTTTAGTTTGGATCCTTCGATTTGAAGTCGTAGGCGTAGTCGAAGGTAGAAGTAGCCCATTCGATGGTCAAAGTAGCCCAAAAAACACTTCAAAATTCAAAGTTTTTTTACTTCGAATCCTTCACTCGAAGTTAGTGAATCGGCCCCCAAGTGTCGAATATCGAGGGTTAATTAACCCTCGATATTCAACCATCGTAGTAAAATCCTTCGACTTTGAATATCGAAGTCGAAGGATTTACCACATATAGTTCAATCGAACGTTCGAAGGAAAAATTGTTTGATCGAACAATTAAATCCTATGAATCGAACGATTCGAAGGATTTTAATCCATCGACCAAACGATTTTCCTTCGATCAGAAATTGCTAAGAAAGCTTATGGGGAAGGTCCCCATAGGCTAACATTGGTGCTCGGTAGGTTTTAGTTGGCGAAGTAGGTAGTCGAAGTTTTTTTTAAAGAGACAGTACTTCGACTATAGAATAGTCTAATGATTTTTAGTTTGAATCGTTGATTCAAAGTCGTAGTCGAAGGTCGAAGTAGCCTATTTGATAGTCGAAGTAGCCAAAAAAAACCTTCAAAATTCGAAGTTTTTTTCATTCGAATACTTCACTCGAGCTTAGTAAATGTGCCCCTTAGCCTTCATTGTATCGTTACTCGCAGGTTTGGTGTCCCAGTGCCATATAGGGCTTAAAGGAACAGAAACATAAAAAAATTAAAGTTTTAAAGTAATAAAAATATAATGCAGTGTTGCCCTGCACTGGTAAAACTCGTGTGTTTGCTTCAGAAACACTACTATTGTTTATATAAATAAGCTGCTGTGTAGCCATGAGGGCAGACATTCATAGGAGAAAAGGCTCAGGTTACAGCAGCTTGTTTATATGAACTATAGTAGTGTTTCTGAAGCAAATAGATCAGTTTTACCAATGCAGGGCAACATTACATGATTTTTTCATTATTATAAAACACTTTCATTTGTTGGTGTTACTATTCCTTGAAATTACACTAGCAACTAGTTTGGTTGGAAGCTCAATAGAAGAATAGAAAAACTGAACCCTCATAGTTAGTCTACAGATGCCATTAGCCAAAGGTCGATCAGTGGACAAATCTACCCAACCTAAAAGGTTGAAAGGAAAGGGGCAAGTTATGCAATGTGGGGCTCCCATATTGAAAAAATAGTCGATAAACATGTAATTCTGCATGGGGCCTCCCACTACTCTTCTCAAGCATAGGGCTGCATAGGACAGCGCTGCACCCTGCTCTCACTGCTCCTGATGTACAGAAATGGCAAGTGCCCTGGACACACATAAACTCCAGATTGAGAGGGGCACTTTTTTGGCTTCTCTTTTCCACTGGATGGCAGCCAAAGCACCCACATGGACCAAAAAAAATGTAGGTCTCTATATAAATATATCACATAAAACAGCTCATTTGTAAAAATTGCCATTTTAAAAAATAAGGGCTGCCTCCTGGGATCGTATGATTCACTGTGCTCACAAACATACCAAAAAAACTATACATGTTAGGTCACATGAGCCAATTAACAGACAGAGTTCTGTCTTTTGCTTCCACACTTCTTCCTGTTACAGTTAGAGCTGCAGTATTTCTGGTCAGGTGATCTCTGAGGCAGCACACAGACCATCCCAAAATGGTGGCTCAAGGCAAGAGATGTAAAAGGGCAAGATTTACTTAAATATATATTCCAGTTTGTTAAGATTCTTTAATATGCCACTTAATATGATGTGAACTATCTGTTGCTTAAGTATTTATTTTGGGGGTATAGTTTTCCTTTAAGCAGCATGTTTTAATCAGTAGAGTAGAGGTTTGCAAGCTGTGAGCTGCAGAAAGAGCTAAAGTTTGCAGGTAAAGATAATGCAATATAAACACTCCATTTGTTAGTAAACAATATCTAATATGAGTCTGAAAATGTGCCTTTGCGTTGTGTATAAATGTCAGACTTGTATTGCTAATTGGAACTAGGAACAAGAGCAATACAATACATACCCATTTCTGTATTTGGCACATTTTGTCTGACCCAGTTTTACCCAGTTTTAAGATGATGCACAAATGATGTGTTGCAATGGTAAGAAAATGATTCCTATAGAGGGATAACAGGTAAGAACAAAACCAAGATTTTTTTTTACATGTATTTATTAGTGATGTGTGAATTTTTTCGGGCAGGCATGGATTCGCTGCGAATTTCCGCATTTCACTGCATATGAATGTGTTCGTGAAACGGCAGCGGAAATTCACCGTTCACCGTGTCAAAATTGCCTTGTGCGCCAAAATTATTCAGACACCCATTGGTTTTAATGCATTTGGACAAAAGAATCACGTGTATAAAAAATGTCGCTCATGTCAAAATCGTCACGTGTCAAAATTATTTTGATGCCCATTGACTTCAATGCGTTTTGCAAATTTTTCACCGTTTCGCCTATTTTTTTGCGAGTTTCGCAAATTTTTCATCAATGTGAAATGGGACAGATTAGCCCATCACTAGTATTTATAAAGTGCAAAAAATATGGTGCAAAGCTTTACATAGGTGCTTACATTGAGCAAGTTGATTTACATTGCCAAGAACTGCTGCAGGGGGGCAAATTTACTTACCGTGAAATTGCACCAGCGTTGGCTTCGGCTTACTTTGCTGCACTTTGACAGCAATTTAAGTACAAGGGACATATATGTAGCAGCAAATACATTACACTACACAAGGCTGGGAAAGCTTCATAAAATAAAATAGAGTTGTTATTGTGCCCTATACATGTGCCCACTGTATAGTTTAGGTGCCATATGTTAGCATATGAAGCAAACACACCAGTTTTACCAGTGCAGGGCTACACTGCATTATATTTTTATTACTTTAAAACTTACATTTTTTGATGTTACTGTTCCTTTAAGCCCTATATGGCATTTGGACACCAAACATGAGTTAAAAATCTAGCACAGTTATGCCTATGGACACAGGGGATACTGTCCAACCCAGGCGATGTCTCCAGGTTTTCCTACTGCGTCCTTTGTCAATCAGCACTGCTTGCACTGAAAGAATAATGCCGAAAATGATCTTGACCACAATATTTTATTGCAATTGTGCCTGATTTACATAAAAATTTGAGCACAATTGCAATATTCTTAATACATTGGACCAAGTCCACCAGGTGCCAGTCCAACCCTAAGAGAAATGGATTACTTCCGAGAGTAATGATATAAAGGTTCTAAAAGAATTAAGTATAACTAGAGAAGAGAAATCAAGTTAAAGGGTAGTTCACATTTAAATTAGTATGATGTTCAGAGACAACTTGCAACTGGTCTTAATTTTTAATTAGTGGTTTTTGAATTATGTAACTTTTTATTCAGCAGCTCTCTAGTTTGCAATTAAGTAATCTGGTTGCTAGGGTCCAAATTACTTTAGCAACTATGCACTGATTTGAATGAGACTGGAATATGAATAGGAAAGGGACTCAATTGAAAGATAAGTTGCCTCACATAGCAATATTTTTTGTTGGCTGCTGGGGTCAGTGATCACTATTTGGAAGCTGGAATGAGGCAAAAAAGCAAAGCAATTCATTGAAAACCTATAGAAAAGACATAAGAAAACCTATAGTGAAGACAAACAAAGGAAATATAAAATTAATTAGATTGGCTTATGATTTACAATGGAAAATGTTGCCATGAGATGATGGTTTACATATCTCACTGTCTCTTTACATGGTGTCTGTGATGCTCCATAGAAACACAGGTTTGGGTTTATATAATATTTAAATGATTTTTAGCAGACGTAAGGTCTGGATAACAGGTCCCATATTTGTATAGGTGTGTAGATCAAATGAATGGGTAAGATCAGAATAAAACACATACATTGCCTGTTGGGCAGATCCAGCTGTTATGTTGCATGTGGCCAGGTTACATTACAGTACCAGGAGCAGTTCTCACACAAATGCTCTTTATACAGGTATGGGACCTGTTATCCAGAATGCTCAGGACCTGAGGTTTTCCAGTTAATGGATCTTTCCCTAAGTTGGATCTTCATACCTTAAGTCTACTAGAAAATCATGAAAACATCAAATAAACCCAATAGGCTGGGTTTGCCTCCAACAGGGATTAATTATATCTTAGTTTTGATCAAGTACAAGCTACTGTTTTATTATTACAGAGAAAAAGATTTGGATTATTTAAATATAATGGAGTCTATGGGAGACAGCCTTTCCTTAATTCTGAGCCTTCTGGATAACAGGTTTCCAGATAATGGATTCCATACCTGTACTGTAGAGTTCATAAAAACGAATAATGATAGAGATTTCCTTATGCATTTATTGCACTATAGACTGGAGCGAGTGAAACCATGTTCTGGCATAATAGAGTCAGTAATGGGAAAGTGGCCTTAGCAAATATAGGAACTGGTGCAACTTCCGTATCTATATTTAACGGCACTGAAACATTCACTCAGTTTACTGGAATTGCTTTTGTCACATCCACTTTGAAGCTCAGTATAAAGGCTCCCTATCTGTACTGTTGATTTGACTGTTGCTCTGTTTTCATTGGATTTTCTCTTTTGTCTCCACGGCGTCTGCAAATCTTTATAACCTTCTATTTATGTGTACATGTCAATAAAGTCTTTTGTAAGACATCAACAAGCAAAATATTTCCAGAAAATCACGGAAAAGAACATTATAATCGTGCTATACTTTGATATAAATGGAGTCCCTCTGAGGAGGATACTTTTAGGATTCACCTTAGCAGTGAGTAGTTGCACAGACATATAAAAGCCAAATAATATATGCTATTTAACTGTAGACCTCAGAGACAAAGACCAGGTCACTGGTTGTCAAAATGTTTCAATGCAAACCCCACTTGAAATTCCAACATTTGGCCAGGGTCCCCTAGGGTCATGAAATGATTATAAATATGGATTTCAGTGCAGAATTCTGCTGGAGCAGCACTAATAACTGATGCGTTTTGGAAAAAACATTTTTCCCCATGGCAGTATGCCTTTAAGTATCACAATTGCTAAGACAAGGAATGATAAGCCCAGGCAGGGAAAGCAAAACCACAAATTGAGCCCAAAAAGAGAAACAGGTACGTCTGCATACTACGAATACTCTGAATACTATACACTGATTGATGGAAAGGAGAACTGCATTGGTACAAGTTTTTTTGTATGTTCTTTTGGGTCCTTTCTGTTGCAACTACGACACCAGCAGAAATCCAATAATTGTCAATAGATACACTGGATGTTCAGAGAAGCATAGTGGTGGCACAATGCCAAAATGTATTTATGCGCGTGTATGTTAAGGAGGTTATAACATTTGACCAAAGGTAGACGTGGAATTTTCCAGGAAATCCTGAGATTTGTTTATATATCATTATATATGTGTATGCAGGTGTGTGTCAAAAAAAACAACAACTGGGTATTCTCCAGTAACACAGGCACATGTATATTATACAAAAGTGAAAACTACCCTCTTTTATTTAGGCATCTGTATAAAAGTTAAATATCAAACAGCGAAATAACGAGCGTATAGTTTCCCTTTGAAAAGGAACCTGTTTACAGTCCAAACTGACAAGATAATAAGGCAACAATGGATTTGCCTCGTGCCAACAAAAGAGGGAGTAGAGTACAATGAAGGCACCACTCCCTTTATTCTCTAAAATGGTGCAATGGTCCAAAAATGTACCAACCCTTGCTCCACCCAGGACAATCCAGTTTTAAAAGCAAATGTGGGGGAGCACAGAGGAAAATGCCAGGCCTTATAAATCTCTAGCTGGTTATCCTGGTGCTTCCTCTCTAACATTATACTGCAGAATTATGCTCATTTAAAGCAAATAACAGCAACCTTGTATCAGTATCAACCTTCTTTCAGTATTTTCACTCCAGGCAACCAAGTAAAAATATTAGAAGCCCACATCTGTTTGGCAAACAGATGTGGGCTTCTAATATTTTTACTTCATTAGGCCAGAGAAATCTAACTGCTGCTTGGTTTCTATGAGATTCAGGCCTAGAGCAACTGTGCAGAGCCATGCGTTTTTCGACTTGTTTGTAGGACTTAGTAGGACCCAGTATTTGACCCAGTGATTTGCATGTAATATTATAACATGGACACTTCTACTAAGCTTCTTAGAAGACATAGCAGAAAGCAAAAAGATCATTTATTATTTAAAATATTTGTGCTAGTAATCAATTTTCTTCAGACACAAGGCAGCGTATTTCCCAGATTTCCAGTGTAATAATGGGTGAGCGCAAAGTGAAGTATGCAGAGATATTTGCTGATACTTTTTTTAATAGCAGGGGCCGCAAGGCTTTTTAGTTGGCTCTAATGGACTTTTTTTTTTACCCCCAATGCATCAATTTTCCTACAATTCCAGTGTAAAGAAGCATATGTTGATACTTGTGTGATTCAACAATGTGGGTGCACATTAGCGTCCACTTTAGTAGGGTTGACACCTTTTCTTCAGGCCTATACCGGCTCAAGAAGGGACGGGGCTGTTACATTGCAGGGAAGAGCTGTGATGTTGTGGAGGCAGGAATAGAGGAATCAGTTGAAAATGCAGTAAGTAAGCAGGATTGGGGGAGAAAAGTGTGGCAGGTAAAATAGTGGCTGGTTGGCAAGCCTCCACTTTGATAAATCCCATGCATTTGTAGGGATGTGTAAACTAGCCACCCCTAGTTAAGCAGGCAGGCAAATCCTTAGTGTTCTAGACACCTAAATGGGTCCTAATGGGGACTTGTGTCAATGCTCTGCTTTATGCTATTCCCCTGAAATTTCCAATTATGACCAGTAGATGGCACTGTGCTAAAGTATAAAAGCCTTAGTAGCCATGCTCTCAGGGTCCATCTTGTGCTTGCTCTAGACTGAGCAGGCAGGGAGAGCTCGAGTGGAACCTAGACAGGCCAGGTCTAGTATGGATAGGCTACTCACCTTAAGAGGTCACTCTAGGAGTGACAGATAGACAGGTTATTTAGCTGAGCAGCTCAAGGCTCCAACGAGGAGAGTCAGAGGGATTAAGATCCCAGGTACTAATTGAAGTAGGGACTAAGTGTACAGACTTACGGATGTAGTAATTCACCTGGGTTCCGCTTAGGGAAAAGGCTGAAAGCTGGGCGTACCTTCATTGCTGCTGTGTATGTTCTCTTCCCTGTGGGGATTAACACTGACCAAAGGTGCTTGTGAGTATATGCCTATCCACTGTTAATCCACTGTTTGCTCTTATGTACACTCTACTGAGGATTGTAATTGTTCAATTAATATGTTTGTTGGTTAAGTTATAAGAACCACTGGCGCCCAAATTATTGCACCCTGCATTAAGTTACAGTTACACTACACTCTGCCTCCATATGCTCTGCGAGGGCTTACTCCCTAAGATTGAAGGTCTCATCTGGAGCACAGTATCGGGAGTGGAGCTCATAGTTAGAGAACGGTGCACTCAATACATGTTTTGTTAGCAATTTCCTCTATTCATCATGTGTCTGAATACTGACATTTCAGGCACACTGATAGACATGCACAAAGTATATATAGGTGTTCCTTTCACCTCTGCTATAAGATGCCACAGACAGTCACTATTTAGTGGGCTGGTGGTGGATGTTTGGGCCTCTGTGTACTTGAAGTGCCAGGGCCTATTTTCAATCCCAGTCCAGTCCTGCTCATATGAAAGAACAATAGGTAAAATGGGAAGCAAATGTAAATGAAGGATGGAAAGAAAGAATAGAAAGACAAGAAGAAAAAGAAGAAAGAAAAGCTTAAGGAGGAATAAATAATGTAAGACAATAATAGAAGAGAAAAATAGGTAAAAAAGGGAGACAAAGGAAAGGAGTAAGAGAAGAGAAATGAGAAGACATATGACAAAGAGAAGAGAAACTAGATAGCAGATGCTGAAAAGAATAAAGAACAAAGGAAGGCAGTAAAGTAAGACTATATTCTAACTGTGCAAATGTATCAGCTGAAGGCTCAGGGGGTCCTATGAGTATTGCATTTTCCACACAGTCCAAACCGAACACAAATCCAAAGAGATACTGATAGCCAAGAAAAAGAGTAACCTGTGATGCAATTTTACAGAAGCCCCTAGAAAAACAAAAGTGGGCCATGCTAGTAATATTAATTAGCCACCCTATATGGGAAACCAGAGAAGATTGGGACCACTAGGATGAAAATGAAAAACACCTCAAAAGTAACCTAAATTCCCACACTGAGCTGTAGGACACTTATTTTAAAATAATTAACGTGACATATTTTAGTCACCACGAAGCTAAGGTCAAAGGCAACAGCACATCCAGAAACAAAACCAATAAATACCTCAAGGCAAAGTCATTAGAAATTGTTGAAAGGATTGAGTATTGAGTGTGCATGACCTGTAATAGAAATAGCTGGAAATCCAATCGGACTAATGTGAACCCCTAGTCGTTAAAAAGGCGATTCCTGAAAAGCTTCCATTAAAATTCAACGCTTCAATTCAGCAGGAGGTTCTATGGAGAGGTACGCGGTGCTCCGATTAGCTGCAAGGAGCAGGCACTTTGTTCACCCCAAAAATAAAGAACCCCATATTAAACAGACATGGTTTCTTTTTAGCAGAATCCAATGTATTTGGAAAGAATGTGTCTTAGTTTGAAATGGAACCCACGAAAGTGAAAACCATCTGCATATTTCTTATAAGCAACCATGGAACATGTGTCAGTTTGTGATTAACCAAGCATGGGGATATTAAAGACATATACTACTGATCAACAAATGGAGTTTGCCCTGTGCTTATAATAATAAAAAACACTTCTAAACTAACTAGGCACTGGTGCAGTTTCTATTTCTCTGCTTCCATAGGCCCTTCCAGAAATGAAACATATAAGTATGTCATCATTTTCATCTTTAGTTTTCCTTTAAATTGGCTCAGTCAGCACAGTTCAAGGTCAAATCTCCCACAGACTGTAATTGGAATAAATCATTATTTTAAAAATTGCATCTACAGAATCCACATAGCAAGTGGTGATGATGCCGTCTATGATTCACAAGAACAAAGAATGAATACTTCAGAAGATAAATTAGCAACAAGCCAAACAGGCTATCTGTTCATGTGTGCCCAATCTCTTAATCATCCTGTATGATTCACTGCTTCCTTATGAAATGATCAGCAGTTTATGTCAATCTGCTTTATACATATTATTACAAATAATACGTCCAATCAGAAATACCTGCTCAAGCTCTAAATCACAGAGGGAGTATGCTCATCTAGTGCAAGAATATGCTTCCAACCCTTATAAATAATTATTTAATTAGCAGGTGCACATCACAGTGCCATACCAATTTACATCTAAAATACTGTATATTTCCATTACCAGGCAGATTTCAAAGAGATAGTGTTATGTTCCAATAAACTTTAAAAAAATAGTGATCAACTTTTCTGAGAGGAGTGGTGCTTACACTCCTCTATCTCTATCACAATCTCTATCAAATTCCTATAACATGCTAGCATCCTGATTCCTTTATCCCTATCACTATACCTATCACATTCACATAACATGCTAGGGTCCTTCATCTGGAATAGTTAACATGTCTTTTTGTTTTCTAGAGCGTGCGAGGAAAATTGAGTACTAAGAGGAAACATAAGCTAACCCTGTGAGAAAATACACACTCCCTGCAGAGAGTGCCCTAGTCGGGTTAGAACTCATGATCCCAGCACTGCAAGTTCTGAGTTCTGTTCTGACCAGGGCACACTTTCCTTTTTGTCATATTTTAAAGAAACATTTATGTCAGTGAATGCATATTCTCTAAAAGTGTTTTGCACATAATGTTTACTTAGTCTGCACAAGAATAATGGATGTTAGGAGGATTTAGACATGCCCTAGACATATTGCTGGGGGTGCCATGCAACCCACTGGGAGCAACAAAACTGGGCACTGGGTGGTATATTTTGACAGTTGTTTGTATCTCCTGCTCAGTCCCCAGAGTTCACAAAGAAGCATTGAAGAAGGTAAGAGAAACAACATGGGGGGGAGAGTTGTTTGCGGATCTGGTGTGAATGTTTCCCAGGGTGTGCGAAGGGGGTTAGTGTGTGAGCGGGGGGGGGGGGCAGTGAATGACCTATGGATTTAGATTGATGTGCAGCTTTCAGGTTTGGAGTTTTAACTGTTATCAGATTACTAAGGATCAATTACCCTTGCAATGAGGCAGCAGTTTGAAAGTCAGAATGAAAGATGGTTAGTAAAGGATCTGAACAGAAATAAAAGCAATAAACAGTAAAAAAACAAAACATACATATTAAAAGTTTATCAAGGCAAAATTGTATATACAGAAGGATTTTGGCTTCCCTTCCAAACATTGCCCACCTTAAAGGGTGTCCTTTATTATATCTGGGTAACATTACCCTGATCACAGCACCTCTGCCATTTTATGTTAAATTGACTTTTATACCTTTAATGGCAAATAATGTACATTTTTTACAGTAATAAAATCATATGGAGCAGATCACACTAAATTTCCTTAAAAGGGAACTACACCTTACCAAATATTTTCACTGACGTAGGTTGCTATGGGTGAATAAAATGCTAGACATATATATTTATGGAAATTTAAGCTAAGTCTTTCTAACTTATCTAATTTAGCTCTACCCTTATCACTTCTTATGGCATTAACACGATGCTCTCTTTAGCTTGTAATTCTCTTTTAGGTTATATAGTATTTTCATTTTGTTTGTAGGTTTTCCTGCATTTCCAGGGTCATCAATATGTGATTTTTTAAATGGACTTTACTTGCTTTTAATATTGAATACTCATATATATTAAAACTGCCGAAGCTAGTTTGGTATTTAGAGCAGGATTCCCAAACCTTTTTTAACCCATGAGCAACATTCATATATGAAAAATGTTGGGGAGCAACAAGAGCATGAAAAAAGTCCAAGGGTGCCAAATAAGCCCTGTCATTGACTATTCATTTGCCCCTATATGGACTGGCAGCCTACAAGAGGTTATGATTGGCAGTACCCCTGGGTTTATATGCAACCAAATATTGCCTTCATCCCAGGAATTAAAAAATAAGCACCTGCTTATAGGAGAACTAACCCCTAAAAATGAATATGGCTAAAAATGATACTGAACTTATTGCACCAGCCTAAAGTTTCAGCTTCTCAATAGCAGCAATGATCCAGGACTTCTTAGGTTGGCCAGGAAAATTAGGTTGGCCTGTATTCTGATGCTACAGGGCTGATTATTAAATTCTGATGCTAATTGCACTGGTTTCTGTGCTGCCAATGTAATTAGCTGTATTAATTACTAATCAGTCTTATATTGTGACATTTCTATTCTATGTGTACTGTATATTGTGAGTGGGTCCCTAAGCTCATTAAGTGACAGCAGCACAGAGCATGTGCAGTGAATCGGCAGAAAAGAAGATGGGGAGCTACTGGGGCATCTTTGGAGACACATATCTTTACTGCTAAAGGGCTGTGGTTGCATTGGGCTGGTACAGAAGCACAAAACATAATGTGCAATATTTCTAAATGACTTCTTTAGTTAGGCTTTAGTTCTCCTTTAAAAAAGCCTAACAAGTCATTTGCTGTTCCATTGACTCTTGCTTCTACCTTATTTATAATTTCCTTTTCACACAATTTGGGGCACTGCCACAAGAGGAAATCTACGTGTAAATATGTAAAGCATCTTCAGGAGATCTGCTTTGTCTATGCTACCACGGGCTTCAAAACTTCTCTTATGCCATTGCCCTTAGCCACCAAATCCCTCGGCTGCAAAAAGCCTTCTTATAACCTTCCTTCTCTGTACAACTCTTTTATCCTCCCATATTTTCCTTTGGGAATATATCTTAACTGAAAATGGATGATGAAAAGGGACAAACCCATTCGTGTCTTTTGTGGCTTCACAAAGTCACTTTACGCCGAAAATATTTACCAGTGAATCTAATATTCCAGTCATTACAATGTAGTAATACCAACATTTCCAACACACTATCAACCAGTCACACACGTTTGTACCTTTGTCAAAATCAGTATGTTGTTAGGAGCACTAGGTCTGTGGAGGTGAACACAATTGAAATATTGCAGTTTTTTCTACGCATTTCCACCTTCGTTGCACCATCGCAAATCTTCTTGTACATATTTATGAATTTGAAAGAAGCTGTGGTTAAAATTATAACACTATTGGCTTATGATGGCCCTACTGGAATTACCGCTAAATTAAAGATACCATCAATGGGCTCATGTAATGTAAAGGGTTCTTTTAGGTTCTGTAGAATGATTGACACACATTTAGATAAAACAGATAAGTGATTTATTGGCACAAAAACTGAGGGATTCCCTGCCGCGATTCCAACATAACCAGCCACTTTCCATTCCAGGCAGAAGTCACCTGGCCAACCCTAAGGAAGAGCTTTATATAAGATAATTAAAACAGGATATATACCAACATACTGTATACCAACCTGCAAACTATACTGTATGTGGTCAAATCAAGTCTTTTGTGGTTTCACATCTTCAAACTAACAAAAACCTTCAGCACTATTTTCAAGGTTCTATTCTTCATCAGTGACTCATTTTCCCTACAGCGCACATTAGTAATGAGTGGTTTGCCAAAAATAGTCCTAAAAAGCCATGTAACCAAGGCCTAATTTTGGTGCTGTTTTCAAAATGTCAAACATTTTCACAGGATCTTTCTTTCTCGCTGTGAATGTCCTTTTAAGGAACAAAAATAAAAATGTACTAAAGTAATAAAAATGCAGTGTTGCCCTGCACTGGCAAAACTGATGTGTTTGCTTTAGAAACACTACTATTGTTTATATAAATAAGCTGCTGTGTAGCAATGGGGGCAGCCATTCAAAGAAGAAAGGCTCAGGTTACACAGCAGATAGCAGATAAACTTTGTAGCACATCATGGTGTTATCTGTTATCCACTATTTAACCTGTGCCCTATAGCCATTTTTAAATTTCCGACATTGCTACACAGCAGCTTGTTTATATGAACTATAGTAGAGTTTCTGAAGCAAACACATCAGTTTTACCAGTGCAGGGCAACACTGCATTATATGTTAATTACTTTAAAACAGTTTATATATATATATATTTTTTGTAGTTTTCTTTTAGATGATCCAATGGTATTTTCAAAACTAAACCAATCGACATCTGGCAGATATTTGGACAGATATAACTCATACAGGAGTATTTAGGCTCGGGCCGCACAATATTCTCCTCAGGCCAAACAAAATGATGCCACACTTCTCTTCTCCTCTTTTCCTGTGGTGGATTTTGATGCTATGTAAAGGGAAGAAGCACACCAATTCACATGGGCTTAAGCCTTCATCTTGTTTATTGCAGACATTGTGGCACAAACTTATGGGTATTTGCACCTGAGGAAGGGGGTTGTCCTCGAAAGCTTGTGCCACAATGTCTGCAATAAACAAGATAAAGGCTTAAGCCCATGTGAACTGGTGTGCTTCTTCCCCTTACATAGCTTGGATACTATTGAACTTGGAGGCAGTCTGGGAATTGAATGCAACCTACATGCAAGTAGTTGGTGTGCAGCAGTGAATTATCATTTCTTGGTGGATTTTGATGCAAAATCCTGTGTTTCAGTGTCAAATCCGTAGAGTCTGCTGCACCCTAGCATCGGTAATGATTCTGGGTACAGGGAACGCAGCAGAAGAGGAGCAGGGGATTCTCAGCTGTGTCATGTGACCCTAGACTTAAAGGAGACTTTAACCCTAAAGTTAAAAAAACCCTAACCCCCTACCCTACATAGACCTCCCTCCCTCCTCCCCCAACCTAAGTGTTACCCCGAGCAAATGCCCCTAACTTTCAACTTACCCATCGGTGCAGATTCAGGAATCAGAGTTCACAGGCGCCATCTTCTTCTCTTCGTAAAACTTCGGAATGAGACCAGCACTTCAGCAATCTTCGCGAGTTTCAGCGCATGCGCAGTTGTTGCCACGTCAGTCTCATTCTGAAGATTTTCCAAAGAGAAGAAGATGGCGCCCGTGAACTCTGATGCCTGAATCTGCACAGAGGGATAAGTGAGAGTGTGGTGTATTTCCTTCTATAATGAAGAATTTATATATACCACTTTAAATAGTGTGTGGTCCCTAAACAAACATATGTTTTAAGGGGCTGATTTGTGGACACAGTTGTTAAATTTTACCAGTGCTGTAACCCGTAGCAACCAGTCAGATCTTTGCTTCTTTGCTTTCATTGTCTAATTTTGTAGCAGGCTGTTCAAAGCTATTTGCTGTCACCTGCATCTCTACCCCCCCCCCCCCATATGGATTTCCAGTCGGACTTGCTATGCAGTGGAAGAATTGGTGGCAATTGAAACTCCTCATGGGTCACGTGGGGGGGGGGCTTGTATGGAAGTAACATATACTGAGAAGCATTGGTGAACTATTCTGCACCCTGATTGTATTTTCAGAAATTTGCAGTTGAAGAGATTATTAAGAATGGACCATTTTTTGAGTAATTTAGTTGTGACATTTGTTGTAAATAAAAATACAGAATAGCTGATCCATTTGTAACAAACAGAGAAATGCTGCTTTTTGCCTTGGCCATGCGTCACCTTCGGCCACTAGCTTTGATGTCCCCCTTGTACTTAGAAGGGTATATTTAATATAACAAATTTATATTCTTTAAACTTTTAGCCCTTGGTCTTCTACCATTTATATTTACTGTTTTAAAAGTCTGTTCTAATGATTATTGTACAGTACAAAACATATATATGTAACGCTTATCTGGGCTATCCACACCACAGATAGTTAATGTCCAGCTAAGGTAGGAACATGGGTTACATTTGTACTCTCTCTGCAGGATCCGGGCCTTAGCTAAGTGGAAGCATTCCCTTTAAAGTGAAGTGAAACTACAATACCCAGACTACTGTGCATACAAAAAATTATTGGGTGCCAGGAGGTTCTTATGATGCAAACAAAGAACTGTTTAGTCATAGACAATGTCCCCAGGTTTACTCACATCCAGTGGTTAGAGGAAAAAGGCACAGGCACATCACAGCACATGGCCAATAACACTGAGCAACGTGTGGGGCCTTAAAGCCATAGGGGCAGATTAACCCCCTATGGGCCCCTACATATATATATATATATATATATATATATATATATATATATATATATATATTTATATACCAAATATCTTCCAACTGGCACACCCTTTAACCAACGTTTCGGTTCTCTTAGGTCCTCATTTAAGGTCCTAAAAAAAAGGTCCTAACGAGGACCGAAACTTTGGACTCTGATACTATGCAATAAAAAGACAAATGGTGTGCCAGTTGGAAGATATTTGCGGACACTCACCTGGTTGCTATATACTGTGTATATATATATATATATATCAAAATAGCAAAAGAACCGCACAACCAGGACTGCGGGTTGAGCTGTCAAAATTGGGACTGTCCTGCAGAAAACGGGATAGTTGGGAGGTATATATATAGAGAGAGAGAGAGAGAGAGAGAGAGACGAATGTAGCGCACACCTTACATTACCAGATAATAGTGGTCAAATAAAAAGGTTTATTATTTTTTATTTCACCACTATTATCTGGTTGAAATCCCTTGGAGTGCTGACGCTGCTGCATTTATATATATATATATATATATATATATATATATATATATATATATATATATATATATATATATATATATAATATATATATATATATATATATATATATATATATATATATATATATATATATATATATATAGAAATATATATATATATTGTGGTATGGTGACAAAAAGGTCCCCAGTTTCCTGGGGAAAAGTGATTGATGGAATGTATGTTGGGCCACGGATTCTCAGATATTGTTACTGAGGTGAGAACAGTAGTGCTCTTAGCAGAGAAACATTATGGGGCAAATTCACTAAGATGCGAAGTCGTAACTTCGCCGCACTTCGCCAGGCGTATTTTCGCCAGCGCTCCGCAAATTCACTAAAATCCAAAGTTGCGCACAGGGGTAGCGTTAGTTTGCGAAGTTGCGCTAGAATTAATTTGCCAAGCGAAGTTTCGCTAGCGATGGTTAATTTGCATACGGCGCGAAATTCAAATTTCAATGGAGGAATACGTATCTGCACTACAAATGCCTAGAAAACCTTCAAATCAGCAAATATAAATTTTATTTTGCCCTACACATGTGCCCACTGTCTAGGTAAGTTGCCATCAGTCAGGAAATGTAGGAGGGAAGGAGGGGAGCCCCAAAATAATTTTTGATCTTTTTCAGCCTATCACCCATCATGTAGAAAACACGCCAGCGTTTTTTGGGACTTTGAAAAAAATTTGACTTTTTTGGAAACAATCCCTATCTACTCTATTGTGCTTCGCCAGGTCTGAGGTGGCGAAGGAAGTCTAGCGTAAAAGGTAGCGTTCAGTACACTGCGCAAGTTAGTGAATTTGCGTAGTTACATTGCTAGCGAAAATTCGCCTGGCGTAAGTGTGCGAAGTAACACTAGCGAATTTACGCCAGCGTTCGTTAGTGAATTTGCGAAGTACCGAAAATGCCAAACGCTAGCGAATTAACTAGGGATGCACCGAATCCAGGATTCGGTTCGGGATTCGGCCAGGATTCGGCCTTTTTCAGCAGGATTCGGATTCGGCCGAATCCTTCTGCCTGGCCGAACCGAATCCGAACCCTAATTTGCATATGCAAATTAGGGGCGGGAGGGTAATCACGTGACTTTTTGTCAGAAAACGAGGAAGTAAAAAATGTTTTCCCCTTCCCACCCCTAATTTGCATATGCAAATTAGGGTTCGGATTCGGTTCGGTATTCGGCCGAATCTTTCACAAAGGATTCGGGGGTTCGGCCGAATCCAAAATAGTGGATTCGGTGCATCCCTAGAATTAACGCTAGCATTCGGCGCTTAGTGAATTTGCGCCATATGTCTCTCTGCAAGGTTTTTGTAATTGATGATCCGGGACTGGTCTTACAGGGAACACGCAAGAGTAGGGTGGGGCGGATTCCCAAATCCGTAGGCCAGGTTTTCAAGAGGCCCTAGGCCTATTTAGTACACCTGATGCTGAGCAGCAGTGCTGAATGTGTGTGAGACAAACTGCTGGTATTGCTCAGCTTCAGAAGAGAAAGAAAAGCATTTGTTTTGTGTTAACCAGAAGGTTGGATTTTTTCTGTTGAACTGCTGTTTTTCGGTTTCCTTCCCCCTGTGAGGGGAAATTTCTGCAGCCGCTGGAAAATAAACGCGGGACGCCCTTAAACCGATCCTGGTGTGTTAAGTCGCCTCTTTTGCAGCCTACCAGCGAGTGAACCCCCACAATATGTATGTATATATATATATATATATATATATATATATATATATATATATATATATATATATATAAAATAAATAACTCTATTTAATAAGTTGTTACTATTATAAGCCTGATTATATGCCAACAATGGTATAATCATTGCGTAATCACTATCGCTCCTCAGTTCCTAAGTAGAACACAACTATTAAAACATTTCCTAAAAGGTAAGTAGTGCCTCTTTTTTTCTTATATGTCACTTCCAGTTATTCCCATTATGCAGTGAAAACACATGATGCTTCAAACAGAAAAAGATGTATACAAAACATCTCCCAGAAAGGGCATGTGGAAGAGGTGCATAATATAAACACACCTGCAGGTATAACCATTGTTATCATCATCATCGTAGCACAATATGTTTTATGTTATTTTATGGTCAAGACATGGAAATATCTAATACTTCAGGGAGGTCCACATGGGTTTGCAGACAATCTGTATTTCAAATGTGTTACCCACAAGCAAAGGGTGTAGCATGGCATGGCATAGGTAGCAAACTTGCCACACCCACAGAATTTGATGAATTGTAATTTGGTTTGAGTTTCTCCTGGGAGCAGTGCTTACACCAAACAGGCTTTGCAGTTTCTGCTGGTTTTTGGGAGGGAAAATCATCAATCACGGGGAGTGTGCAATTGTTATAGACTGAATCATACCAGTAATGCTTATATAGTTAATTTTTATGCTAAACAAATGCCCATTCAGCCCCTTTAGATCAATTCGGCAGTGTTTCTGCCCTGGTATGGGGACCTCTGATGGGCCCACCCAACTGATATCTGGCCAAAAATCAACCAGATGTTGATTGGGCAGGTATAATTTTCCTATGGATTGAGTACTGCATTGGCCTAGGGACAATGATCGGATTAAAGCCTGATATTGTCGAACTTAGGTGGGCATATTGGGGAAAGATCTGCTCTTTGGATGACCTTGCCATACCCATGCCAACGCTCATGGCTATTGGCCACCTCAAGTAGTTGGCCCAGTTACAGCCAATTACACTGACTTAAGGCAGCGGTTGTAAAACACCTCTGGTTCAACCACCTTTGGGGGAGCACAAAAGGGAAAGTTGTGCTCACCACTAAATTTTAAACCATCAGATGGGGTGCTATGATGCTGTGACCACATTCATACATACAAATACAAGAGGTCCTCTGCACTCAACCCATTATCAATATATTAAGGGCATTGAGACATTGAGCTACTAGAAAATGCCCTCCCCATTAAAGGAGAAGGAAAGTCGTCTTGAACTTGGGGTGCCAAATGTTAGGCACCTCCAAGTGATTGTATATACTTACTTGATACCCCGGGCTGGTGCTCCTATCAGCAGAAAAATGCAGCGGCACGGGGTTATTCCAGCGATCCTCTTCCAACTTCTTCTTTCTTCAAATTGCCCTGGGCAGATGCAAGCACAGTTGAACAAAATATCCGACTTTTTAAAGTTCGGCTTTTCACTCTACTGCGCATGCACAGCCGCGGAAAGAAATAGGAAGAGGATGGCTTCTTTGTGCTCACTGGAATAATCCCGGGCCGGTGCAGTTTAGATAGGAGCACCAGCCCGGGGTTTCAGGTAAGTAAATACACTTGGGGGTGCCTAACACTAACCTGGCACCCCCAAGTGCAAGACGACTTATCTCCTTTAAACAAAACATGTATTGTCCATATATTATAATCTATAGTCCTAGAAAATTAATTTTCGTATATGGAAAGCAAACATCTATGAAAAGCAAATTAATTTCTAGGTAATCAAACCTGTCCATACACCTGAAGATCAGCTTGTTGACCCTTGGGCCAATCATTGCATCATAAAGAAATTAAATATAGGCTGTCAGGGGAGGACAGCATCTACAAACCAATGCCATCCTCATCCCACTGGGAAATATCTGGCTTAATCTAACCTCACACAGAGGATGACCCCCACACTATTGCTCCACAACCCTCTACAGTGGCAAGCCCCACAGTTCAGAAAACACTGACACAGAAGAAGAACCTGTTTAAATGGATGAAATGTGGAGTAAATGGTCACAAAAGTTAGTTAATGTCTTTGGCAATACACATCAAAATGTTAAAAGGCAAAAAAAAGCTTTAAACTGACAGTTCACCGTGGCTTTTATGCTGTTTATTGGCAGTATTTAAAGATCTCCACTCATATCTGGTGTCTTTAGAATCTACTCTGTGTGTCTGCACCCAGGTCAATAGAGTGGCCCTGAGTGCAGGCACAGAAGACATCAGATACTGTATGAGACATTTGAAGACAGTTTGCCAATATTTTTTTTGCAGTGTAGGGGCTCTGAATTTGTTGAGGGTGGACTTCCCCTTTCACAATGTTTGTGCAATGTTACCTTGGGCTAAAATAATGCGTCTCTGTTATGTTACTTGCTACAGGAGATATAAATGAAAGTATTATGGCAACAAATAGATGAAGATTGAATAGTATCTTGAAAATCAATATACACTGATCGCAACAGTAAACGAGTCATTGCATACCTTTTATATTTAGGGTACAAAGTTTATATATATATAATTTGTTTTGATCAGCTGTTGGCAAACCGCAAAACATCCCATGACAGGTGGACGCAAAGGGGCACATTTACTTAGCTCGAGTGAAGGAATAAAAAATACTTAGAATTTCGAAGTTTTTTTTTGGCTACTTCGACCATCGAATTGGCTACTTCCACTTTCGACTACAACTTCGAATCGAACTTAAAATCGTTCGACTATTCGACCATTCGATAGTCGAAGTACGGTCTCTTTAAAAAAATCTTTGACCATAGGCTTTCCTATCTTTTTTTGATTGAAGGAAAATCGTTCAATCGATGGATTAAAATCCTTCGAATCGCTTGATTCGAAGGATTTAATCCTTCGATTGACCGATTTTTCCTTCGATCGTTGGAAATGCGGTAAATCCTTTGAGTCAAAGGATTTTACTTTGACGGTCGAACATCGAGGGTTAATTAACCCTCGGTATTCGACCAATAGTAAATGTGCCTCCGGGTGACTTTTCTTTGAGGGTACTGTCAGATGTGGTAAAACTAAGGATTACAGGAGCATTCAGTCCTGATCGATCATTAGTTATTAATCACAACTGAAAACTCTGCCTTTCAACAAACAATATACAGTACAAAAGATTTTATTTAAACTTTCACAGTTTAAACACGACAGGAGGAACAGATGTAGCGATAGTATGATTTCAAATGGACTTTTCACAGCTGGTACTAGTATATTGAATCACTGGTTTGGGTAGAGCAACAAAGGTTTTTTTTTCAGGTCCTATGGCATTGGGACCCCTGGGAATAAAAAAGTTTGGATAGCAAAATCACAGCACCATAATCTTGTTGAATAATAAAAGCCTTTATTGGATTCCTGGCTCAAATCTCGAACAAAGTGTTTCTTTGAGATTTGAGCCAGGAATCCAATAAAGGTTTTTATTATTCAACAAGATTATGGTGCCGTGATTTTGCTATAGATATATTCAGCCAGTTGGAGTGGACAACTCTGCACGTGCACCTCTTAATCTAAATACGGTTGGGTGAATGCTGACCAATTGTTTCAATTCAAATGTTGGGCCTGCCGTTCCAGCTCTGTGATAATATTCAACATTTTTAGGTAGTAGAGGGTCTTGGGGTGGCTTGTCTGCTGTTGTGGAAGTAGCCAATGCTAACCTGGGATGGGCAGTATCTCTACATAGCAAGGACAGTCTGTGACTCCTGAAAAACAGAAAAACAGATTGAGCCATTACATGGTACCCTCAACAAGACTTAATATAATTGGTTTAAAGGGTGGTTCATCTTTGAGTTAATGATTTAGTATGTTATGCGAGTATGTTATAGAATGACCAATTCTAATCAGTTTTTAGATTATAGTTTTGGAACAAATTGCCTTTTCCTTCTGACTCTTTGCAGCTTTCAAATGGGGGTCACTGACCTCATCTAAAAACAAATGCTCTATAAGGCTACACATTTAGGGGGTTATCTACTAAACTCCAAATGCAAAAATCACAAAAAATGTTAGATTTTTTTATAAAATCTGACTTTTAAAAAAATCATGAATTTTTTGGAATTTATTAAACCCTGAGGATGGGTAAAGTCATAATCTGAAAATCCAGCATCTCTGATCTGTCGAGGTTGCATATTAGTCAACGGGAGAAGTCCCAATGATTTTTTGATGTGCACTGGGTTTTTGGCAATACCCCGAAGTTTTCTGAGTTTTCGAGTGTAAAATCCGAAAAAATTGTGAAAATCGAATGAAAGATCCAAAAAAACGGATTTTTCGCAATTATTTCGGATTTGTTCCCGCAAACAAAATGTTCGGGGAGTTTTTTTCTCAAAATATTGAGATAAATTCAGACTTTGATAAATAACCCCAAAAAACCTGTGCGGATTTGGTCTGAGTTTTTTTCACAAAATATTGAGATAAATTCAGACTTTGATAAATAACCCCCTTATTGTTATTGCCACTTTTTATTACTCAGCTTTCTATTCAGGCCCCCTCCTATGCATATAGCAGCAATGCATGGTTGCTAGGGTAATGCAGAGCCTAGCAAACAGATTGCTGAAGCTGGAGAGCTGCTGAATAAAAAGCTAAATAACTCAACAAACAAATTATTTAAAAAAAAAAATGAAAACCAGTTGCAAATTGTCTTAGAATATCACATGATAGTAAAAGTCAACTCAAGATGAACAACCACTTTAAGTGCCAATGAAATTCATTTGGCCTCTGCTAAGACCCTTTGCTTTTAAGACTCTAGCCAGGGGCACTGCTGCCATGAGGCGAATTGAGAGCAAAAAGCCTCAGCTGGTACCTTAAAGAGCCAAAATTCGGATTTTTAAATTGGAATTTTGGCTCTTCTAGTGCAGAGTGTAATTGTTTCCCCTTCAACCCACTCCAGCACATGAAAAGGTAAGCAAAATACCCAAGACTCTAGCTGTAGCTACTAAATAGTACCTTTGTAAGGTGGAGCCTGGCACAAAAGGAATATAAAAAGGAGATAACGGGGGAACTGGATGAGAAGCCAGAAGTGTATCTTGCAGTAGGGAACACTAAGGGGAAATGTAATATATTTTGCTAGCGCAAAAAACCTGTGCAAAGATGCTTGTGAACGTTGGCGTCCATCAGGGCCAGAACAAGGGGTAGGCAGAGTAGGCACGTGCCTAGGGCGCAAAAGCTGGGGGGACACCAGGCACGTACCTTCTCTGTCGCTACCCCATGTCCAGGCCCCTCTCTGATTGTAATATTTTGCCAATGAATTTGCGCTTCCGCGCATCGATCTGCTCGTGGCAGTTCACACATGCGCGCCCCCTGACTAACAGTTAGAGAGCTGAAGTAGTGTTCTGGCTATTATGTTAGACATCCAGTCACTCCAGCATTTATATATGACATTTTCGGCTAACTAACTATATTTGAAACATTTTTTATTTTGCACAGCCTATTAAGCCAGTTGTTATTTTTACACTGTTGCTTTAAGAACTTAATGCATATATGCAGACATTCTTTATTGGGGTCCCCAACATTCCTAGAAGCCATTGCATAGCAATGAAAAGAAAAACGTATTAATATATATATATTCACACAAAGAAGGGATATTATTTGTGATCACAGAGTTTCAGCCACAGACTTTTCAGCCTATTTAAGGAAAATGTAATTAGTATAAACCCTTCTTTCAGCCATTCTCTTGAGTTTCTTTTTTTTTTTTTTAGCATTGAGAGTAATGAAGCTGTCAAATCTACTCCCTTAAGAGATCATAGCAGTAGATATAGATGATTGCACTTAATATGATTTTATTCATCTGTAAATACGATTTCTACAATTTATTCATTAAACCCAAGATTGGTCTGTCATTCTGTGATTAGAGATAGAGATGGGCTTATTTCTTAGCTTGAGCCCTAAATTGCACCAATGCAGTTAACCATAGCAACCACAGCAATTTAGTAGGATCACCGTACCAGAGGCCACCCCTTCGGACTAGAAGAAACGATTTTATTTATTTTTTTATTTGAAGCAACGTAGGTGGCTCTTCACAATCAGGACAGTGAGGTTGTGGAATGCACTGCCGGGTGATGTTGTGATGCTGATTCAGTTAATGACTTTAAGAATGACTTGGATGATTTCTTGGACAGACATAATATCAAAGGCTATTGTGATACTAAACTCTATAGTTAGTATAGATATGGGTATATATATATATATAATTTATGTGAAAGTAGTGTGTATGGATGCTGGGTTTTCATTTGGAGGGGTTGGATTTGATGGACTTTTTTTAACCCAATTTAACTATGTAATATGTAACTTTCAGCCCCTAAATGTCTCAATTTGCCCCACTCCAGGCAAACTGGAGACTCAGTGAGGTTGGGCGGAAAGGGCTGTTTTTGGGTAGATTATAAGATTAATATGTTTCTAGTTGAACTTAATTCTTGAACTTTTTTCAATCTCAATAACTGTGATCATATATTATTCTGGATGGGATATATTTTCTCAGTAATATGTTAGCTGGAGTGAAGTGATCTTTAGTCTAATTGCTAATTAGAGGGGAAACTTCTGCATAAAAATTAGCATTTCAGATTTCATTCTTGATCATTTGCTTCATGCATTATTCTGCGTGGCAGTGAATAGCAATGATTTATTCTGCCCCTTTTTCCCCAGCTGAGCTTAATGAGCCGGAGTGAAATGAGATGGTGCATCCTTCATATGGTGCCACGTCTCAGTAAAAGAACATGGGGAAGCTGGGGGTTCAGCTTGAATAACTTGAGCATCAAACATTTATATTTATTGTAATGCAAACAGGCAGATACAGGCAATAAATTAAGTGAAAGTTATATTTCTATTTCCTTTCTTTTCACAGTCTGCATAATTTTAAAAGGGGAAGTATGCTTTTTTTTATACTGTATTTATTTTATACCATACACACCCTGATGCTTATTTACTAGACACTGCTATTTTGACCCAAAGCAGTAGTTCTTTGAATCCAATCAGAAACAAACTTTAGGGGGCACATTTACCTAGGGTCGAATATCGAGGGTTAATTAACCCTCGATATTCGACCGTTGAAGTAAAATCCTTCGACTTCGAATATCGAAGTCGAAGGATTTACCGCTATTCCTACGATCGAAGGAATAATGGTTTGATCGAATGATTAAATCCTTTGAATCGAATGATTCGAAGGATTTTAATCCATCGATCGAAGGATATTCCTTTGATCAGGAAATTGTTAGGAAGCCTATGGGGACCTTCCCCATAGGCTAACATTGGCCTCAGTAGGTTTTAGGTGGCAAACTAGGGGGTCGAAGAATTTCTTAAAGAGACAGTGCTTCGACTATCGAATGGTCGAATAGTCGAACGATTTTTAGTTTGAATAGTCGAAGTAGCCCATTCAATGGTCGAAGTAGCCATATTCGACCATTTGAAATTCTAACTATTTTTCCTCTCGAACTAAGTAAATGGGCCCCTAGTTGTTCTCCAGTTGTTCCCTGCTTGCTAGCTGGGTCCTGTACTAGTGCAGATTTTACATGGTTCAGTAAATAAGCAACAATAGGTATATCAATAGTATATGACAGATTATACAGTGATGTATTTCTGGCCTGTGCGAGATCTCTGTCTGTCTGTCCAGTGCCTGTCTGCACTACCACTGTGCAACTACCAGATTGAAATGCAAGTGCCAGCTGCAAGATGGGGGACTTCTCTTTTGCTTTTGCCCAGCAGCCAGAGAACAAGTAAGTGTAGCCATTTAAAGCCATAGGGGGGCATTAACCCTATGGGACCCTACATCAGCTTGGGTAAATTTAAATTCTATGAATTCCCTGTTGTGAAAGCATATATTCTTTTAGATGAATGGGATGTGTGTCTGCTCCAAAGAAAAACAATACACAAAAAATGTATATAATCACAAAACAAATTGCAAAACAATTACCCAGTAGTCTCAAAACATTTAAATCCCAGTCCAAGGGGACAGTGGGACTATGACCCTACATCAGCTTAGGTATATTTAAATTCTATGAATTCCCTGTTGTAGAAGCATATTTTCTTTTAGATGAGTGGGATGTGTGTCTGCTCCAAAGAAAAACAATACAAAAAATGTATATAATCACGAAAAAATTGCAAAACAATTACCCAGTAGTCTCAACACATTTAAATCCCAGTCCAAGGGTTACTACAATCTCAAAAATCCTAAATGTGTGTATGAGACCTGGTGGTAATAAATGCAGTAGCAAAAGTAAAGGTAAAGTAAAGTAAAAAATAATGTATTAGGACATAAAAACCTAGCGGTCATATCCCTGTACAAGCACAAGGTCTCGTACACATATTTGGGATTTTTGAATCTAAGATTCTACCTAGGATTTCCAGACATATCTTTGCTGCTATTTGTAGTAGAGTAGACCTCTCTAGTATGATGAAGTAGGGGTAGTTTGTGGTTTGGCTGTACGTTTGTAAGTCGGACATCAGGATTTTATTCGCCCCACCCTATTCACAGGGCACCATAATATTTTTTTCATTGGCATCTGTGTCATCACAATCTAACCCATAGATGAGTGGAATGGTTAATCAGCCCAGTTTTAGACTACTTTACACAATACTACTCATTGTCTTAGTATGCATGTTTACAGCAGGGATTCATATTCTATGTATCAGGACCATAAATTGATCCTTAAGCAGCACCGGGTGGGACTCAGGGTTCAGTAAGGGTCTCCTGAGGAAAAGGCCTCCTTCAAAGAGTGCACTGTGACGAAGCATTCCCCCATAATGAACAGAGACATTCACGGCAGCTACAGGAATGTGAGAGAGAATACTGCCTGTGTGTAACTAATAATGTACTAATACACAAGGTTTCACAGCTGATGTATGAACACGTGTGCATATATACAAAAGTATTCTTTTAATATAACTCAGCAGATGAAAGAAAGTTTAGAATTTATAAGGGTGTCTGTTTTCAGGAAATGACTTAATGCAGTTTGGCCGCTTCTCTGTGTAGTGCATGTGTGTGTGCTGGTTAACAGCCTATTTTAAAGACTATAATCATTGACATGAGTTAGAATGTCCCTGTTTATCACATCAAGGCTGCCTGTTATACTAGGGGATGCTGGAATGTCTCTGCTGGCCTGTCACACTATGAATTTCAGGTCTGTGCATGTTATAAGTCTGTGTAAACATGTAGATCTTCATTTACACACTTGGAGGATACTGTGCTCAGCTGAAGGGTGGTGGCAAATGTGGCTGCTGGGGGAGATTAGTCGCCCAGCAACAAATCGCCTCTTCTTCAGGGTGGTTAATCTCCACTAAATGCAATCCCGCTGGCTAGTGAGGCAATTTAGGGCAACTTCGGAAAATGAAGCGTTCCTAGTGCCATCCCGCTGACGATTTACATTCTAGCTGGCGGGAAGGCATTTAGGGGAGATTAGTCACCCGAAGAAGAGGCTTTCTGATGGCCAACTAATCTCCCCCAGTTGCCACGCCTGCACCACCATAATAGCATAGTACAAGTATGTGACCTGTTATTCAGAATGCCCATGATCTGGGGCTTTCCGGATAACGGATGTTAATGTAATTTGGTTCTTCGTACCTTAAATCTACTAGAAAATGATTTAAACATTAAATAAACGCAACAGGCTAGTTTTGCCAACAATAAGTATTAATTATTAGGGATGCACCGAACCCACTATTTTGGATTCGCCCGAACCCCTGAATGCTTCACGAAAGATTCAGCCAAATACCGAACTGAATCCTAATTTGCATATGCAAATTAGGGGTGGGAAGGGAAAAACATTTTTTACTTTTTACTTACCTTGTTTTGTGACCAAAAAGTCATGCGATTTTCTTCCCCGACCCTAATTTGCATATACAGATTAGGATTTGGTTCGGACGGGCAGAAGGATTCGTCCGAATCTGAATCCTGCTGAAAAAGGCTGAATCCTGCCCGAATCCCGAACCGAATCCTGGATTCGGTGCACCCCTATTAATTATATCTTAGTTTGGATCAAGTACAAGGTACTGTTTTATTATTACAGAGAAAAAGGAAATATTTTTTTTAAATTTTGACTATATGAATAAAACGTAGTCTATGGAGACAACCTTTCCGTAAATTCAGTGCTTTCTGGATAACAGATTTCTGGATACTTGTATTATATTATCAGGCCTGGATTTGTGGAAATGCCACCAAGGCTCAGGCCTAGGGCAGCAGAATTTTAGGGGGGCGGCATGCTGCCCAACCACATCCACATAGGTTTAAAAATACTGGGGATGCGCAGGAGATACAATATTTTTTTAAACTTCCCATGCGCCTAACCCCTTTGCTTCAGTACCGATGATGAAAACTGGCACGAGTAAAGGCGCGGGGACAGGGGTGACGAACGGCAGTGGGCCTAGGGGCGCCCGGTTTGTAAATCCGGCCCTGGGGATAGGCAGAGTAGGCACATTATATGGCGCAAAACTGGGGGGCGCCTGGCACATACCTTCTCTGCCTGCTATACCCAATCCCCTCTCTGAGCTCTGGCCGGCGTCTATTCACGCGTGTGCAGTGCGTGTCTATTCACACATGCGTACGATATTGAGTGCTGCAACAGGCCAGGTTGCATAGGGTGCCTGGCCCACCGATGTATATTATTGACATGGCCAGGATGTTTTTAACCCCCCTTTAAGCAAAATTTGTCCATTGGGCCTTTACGTCATGTTACAATGAACTTTTGCAAATCATTTAAGATAAAAATAAAGAAAACCACATTTCCAGTCATTTTGTCCAAGTGAGTTTAGTTGGAATCATTCCTTAGATCAGGGGTCCCCCAACCTTTTTTTACTGTGAGCAACATTCAGATGTTAAAATAGTTGGGGAGTCATATAAAATGTTCCTGGGGGTGCCAAGTAAATGTGATTGGCCTACAGGAGGTTCTGTTTGGCAGTACGCCTGCTTTTATGCAACTTGTCTCTAAGCCTGTTTTATTCACTTTGACAGTCAAAGTGTTTTTGAAATAAAATATGCAGCTCATAATGGAAACTGCACAGGAAAATTTGATTTTTATGTGATATTCCTTTAAGACATTCTTGCATTCCCCTATGATGGTTAGTATTACAGGCAGATTTCCTGAAGCTTGGAAAAAAAAAATATTTCCTTTTATTTTTGTCAGGCAATTTTTTTTTTTTCTCTTATTTTTTGAAAAAAGGAGCAGACATAGTTTTTAATTTTAAACCCAGAAATTTCCACCTGGCAGGAAAAAAATTAGGGATGCACCGAATCCACTATTTGGGATTCGGCTGATTCCCCGGTGAAAGATTCGGCCGAGTACCGAATCCTGTGCAAATTAGGGGCAGGAAAGGAAAAAGTGGAAAAAAGTCATTGTGATGAAAAATCACCTGATTTCCCTACGCACCCCTAATTTACATATACAAATTAGGATTCAGATTGGGTTCGGCCAGGCACAAGGATTCGGCCGAATCCTGGATTCAGTGCATCCCTAAAAGAAATACTTGAAAGAGTTTTTGAACAAAGGTTTTAATGCGAAGTTTGAAAATCAAGTAGTCATGTTTTTTGCCACTTCCAAGACAGCAGCCAGTTTGAGGTGAAAAACTGTGAGGTGAACCCAAAAAAACTTTCACGCAAGAAAAAAAAATAAGTTCTCGTTCGTGCCATTAGCGCCTCACGCAAAATTGGTTGAAATCACGTGGAAGCAGTGTCCACAGTGCCGAAAACGCACGTACCACCACCGGTATAGCAGCCTCGTTTTATAGGGTTGAAGCCAACCCTGCGGAACAATACAAGCCCATCTCGGCTTTCCTTATGTAACGGCTGGCTGTGCTGCGTCTTGTAACCATGAGAGCGCTGAAAGTTCGCGCGCGCGCGATAAGAATATACGAATCCCTCCGCGCGCCCTCTAGCCGCCTTTGCTCTAAGACTTCCCGCCTCATCCGGGCGTCTGCGCAATGACGTAGAGAAGGTTGACGTCAGTGTCACAGAAAGGGGGCGTGTTCGGCTCGTTGTTTTCCGTCACTCCCGGGGCTGGGCTGCAGTAAACAGGAGGGAGACAAGCGGGAGAGGCCGGGAACGAGGAAATCTCCTCCGTGCTTCCAGCGCCGCTATTTTCCCCCTTATCCTGGCGGGTAAGACTTTTCGGTGGGACATTGGGTGCCGGGAGGTCATTGGTCTGATGCTGCGGTCATTACTTTAGTGGCGGTCTTTATAGAGGGCTTGTCATAGTATCTGTGTAGAGAGGCAGCCCCCTAGTCGGGCCCCGGTGTAGGTTGGCCATTCTCGTGTCGTTGGGATGATGTCAGGAGGATGGCTGTGAGTTGTAGTTGTTACACAGTCCAGGGTTATGCCATTTTGTCTCTGTGACTTAGAGGGTGGGCCGGTGTGTTCTCATAGACTGGTTCGCCGTTACAAACATTTTGGCCCTCTGGCTCGCTGTACCGGAAGGATTTTGGTGGAGGCCCCTGATATTAATGGAACAGTAACACAAACAAATGAGTGTCCTAAACTAATAGAAATATAAGGTACTGTTGTGCTGCACTAGTAAAACTGGTGTGTTTGCTTCAGAAACTCTTCTATAGTTTATATAAACAAGCTGCTGTGTAGCTTTTAGTGATGTGTGGGCCGAGCCGATACCTGCAGGTTTACTGCTCCTTGCGGGCAGGTGCGGGTTGAACTCTTCTCCTGCTCTCCCTGCCCGCCACCTTCAAATGCAGGCTTCCAGGTTCCGGTTTTATAGTCTCGCATCTGGTCGACCCGCCCCTTTTGTGATGTCATTGGCGGGTGACTCTGTAAAAGGACCCCGGAAGCGTGGGTTGGGGGAGGTCAGGAAAACCCTAACCCGCACATCACTAGTAGCCATGGGGGCAGCCATTCAAGCACAGGATACACAGTAGATAACAGATAAGTACTACTATAGTTTATATAACAAGCTGCTGTGTAGCCATGGGGACAGCCATTCATGCACAGGATACACAGTAGATAACAGATCAGTACTACTATAGTTCATATAAACAAGCTGCTGTGTAGCCATGGGGGCAGCCATTCAAGCACAGGATACACAGTAGATAACAGATAAGTACTACTATAGTTTATATAAACAAGCTGCTGTGTAGCCATGGGGGCAGCCATTCAAGCACAGGATACACAGTAGATAACAGATAAGTACTACTATAGTTTATATAAACAAGCTGCTGTGTAGCCATGGGGGCAGCCATTCAAGCTGGAAAAGGGAGAAAAGGCACAGATTGAATAGTAGATAACAGATAAATTCTGAAGAATCCCATTGTATACTACAGAGCTTATCTGTTGTGTATCCTGGTGTGTAACACCAAAAATTAAAGTGTTTTTAAGGAATGACAATATAATGTACTGGTAAAACTGGTGTATTTGCTTCAGAAACACTACTATAGTTTATATAAACAAGCTTCTTTTGTAGCCATGGGGGCAGCCATTCAAGCACAGGATATACAGTAGATAACAGATAAGTACTACTATAGTTTATATAAACAAGCTGCTGTGTAGCCATGGGGGGCAGCCATTCAAGCACAGGATACACAGTAGATAACAGATCAGTACTACTATAGTTCATATAAACAAGCTGCTGTGTAGCCATGGGGGCAGCCATTCAAGCACAGGATACACAGTAGATAACAGATCAGTACTACTATAGTTTATATGAACAAGCTTCTGTTTAGCCATTGGGGTAGCCATTCAAAGCTGAAAAAGGAGAAAAGGCACAGAATACACGGAAGTTAACAGACAAGTGCTATAGTATACAATGGGATTCTTCAGAATGTATATGTTATTTACTGTGTATCCTGTGCTTGAATGGCTGCCCTATGGCTACACAGCAGCTTGTTTATATAAACTATAGTAGTACTTATCTGTTATCTACTGTGTATCCTGTGCTTGAATGGCTGCCCCCATGGCTACACAGCAGCTTGTTTCTATAAACTATAGTTGAGTTTCTGAAGTAAATATGCCATTCCCTGGCACCAGTACATTATATTGGCTTGCCTTTAAGACACTTTCATTTAGTGGTGTTACTGTTCCTTTAACTTTAAGAGCTGGTTTTACTTCTTTTCACTAGTCTGTTAGCATTAGAAACTCTAACTGCCATGTTGAGAAGGGACAGTCAGGTTGGCAAAACAGTCAGTTTTCGGAACATCGTGTAACAATTACTTACAAAAACAGCACTATCCGTGAAAAACAACGGACAATCAACATGAGCTATACTATAGCTATACTTTTGATGTACATAAATATTTTCAATCATTTTTTGTTGCCGTTTCACTTTAATTACTGAAGCATTTCAAAATCTGTATGTTTCTCTAAAATTGAATTTGCCCCGTATAAACAATGTTAAATAGGTTTTACCCCACCATAGGGTATATTTGGACTAATATATCCCTTTCATTGACCACTCTGCTATTGGGCATATCCCAGCATACAGCCCCGTTGATGATGTTGAACTGCAACTCCCAGTGCCCTGGGCCGACATAAGCATAGAGCAGAACTGCATCTGGTTCTAGGAATCTGCAGGTCACAGTAGAAAGGACATATATTGTGTGTGTTGGAAATATACAGTTGATACCCATAAGTGCTGTCTGAACTTCAGCCCTCAAACTGCAAGTCTGGGTGAGATAACTGAGGCTTGAGCAGTCTTTCTCTATTGCCAGTGGGCACAGACAGTGCTGGCTGCTTACAATACCTTACAGTCTGACGGGGCTAGCTACTATTTTTGCCCTTGCATGTTCATCTTAAAGGTTTCATTCTATAATGGGAGTGGGTTGAGCACTGAATTTTGTAATTCTTGCAGTGTACCCCCCTCGTCACTTACAACCTGTAGTTGGAAAGGCAGTGTATCCGAACAGTTGTAGGGTCATTGGTGTTGTGGGACATGGGAAATTTTCCCGCTAACATGAAGGAGTTATTCCTGACGTAAAAATGAGTGTACATAGTGAATAAAGTACCCCCTATTGTGAAATATATAGTGAATAAAATACCCCCTCTTGTAAAATATAAGGATATTATAAGTTACCGAGGAGTTTCATGACCATATAAAAACACGAGGCCGAGTGTTTTTATACAGGTCATGGAACTCCGAGGTAACTTCTAATACCCTCATATTTTGCAACTGGGGGTACTTTATTTATTATAATACACAAGTTTTAGGGAGTCATGTGACAGAAATGACATCAGAACTCACCGTTTATAACTGATCACATCAGAACTCACTGTTTATAAGGATATAATTTACAAGATATTCGTGGCTTTTGTGTATTATAAGGATATTATAAGTTACCGAGGAGTTTCATGACCATATAAAAACATGATTTTATACAGGTCATGGAACTGCAAGGTGACGTCTAATATCCTCATATTTTCCAATAGGGGGTGCTTTATTTATTATAATACACCAGTTTTAGTGCGTCATGTGACCAAAATATCACTAGTCACTGTTTATAAGGGTAACATTTACAAGAAATTCATGGCTTTTGTGTATTATAAGTGCATAAAAATGATTTATTTAGTGTTGTTTGTCTATAAAATACCCACTATTATTATTTTTGTTACCATGGGTTTTTAGAGCGTCAACATATTGCGCAGCGCTGTATTTTGCTTTCGCTATTTTAGGAGGGAAGATGTATCTGATTTATGCTAACATGAAACAGCTCTAAGGGTAGAGACACACTGTCAGATTCAGGGAGATTAGTCGCCCAGCGACAAATCTCCTCTTCTTCGGGGAGACTTATCTCCCTGAACTGCCTCCCATCGGCTAGAATGTAAATCGGTGGCGGGATGGCACTCTTGAGTGCTTAATTTTCCGAAGATTCCCCGTGAGGCAACTTCAGAAAACTGAGCGCACCGATTGCCATCCCGCCGGTGATTTACGTTTTAGCCGGCGGGAGGTAGTTCGGGGAGATTAGTCGCCCGAAGAAGAGGAGATTTGTCGCCAGGCGGCTAATCTCCTCGAGTGTGACCCTGTTTCTGGCCTAATAGATGCATGTCCTACAGGTTTTATGTATAAACCAGTCAATCTTTGCAAATTTACATTTTAGTGTGAGCTGCCATTTATCCTACCTTGTCTACGATTTTAAACCCCCCCCCCCCCCACAGCCTATGTAGAACGGCTAAGCAAGCAGGGCCTCATTCACTGGTGTCTGTATGTCTGCTACTGCTCTGTGGCCTGTAGTGTAGCACTGCTGAATATATTTGTGTCCTCCAAGTACTATGGGCAGAGACACATGCTCAGATTCGGGAGATTAGTCGCCCAGCGACAAATCTCTTCTTCGGGCGACTATTCTACCAGAACTGCCTCCCAGCTGCTAGAATGTAATTCACCGGCAGGATGGCAATTGGTGCGATTCGTTTTCCCTCATGGGGAAACTTTGGACGACTTTGCTCAGAGTGCCATCATCCCGTCAGTGATTGAGATTCTTTCCGGCAGGGAGGTAGTTCGGGGAGATCAGTCGCGCCTAAGAAGAGGCGATTTGTCGCCGGGCGACTAACCAGTATTTTTGGATTATCTAAAGGATTTAATGGGAAGCCGTAATCTTACATTATCCCTCAATAGCGTTCCCAGGATAACAGGCCCTTTATAATTTTTTACAGGCTCATATACATTCCCCTATTTAGTACCCCTGCAAACCCAATCACTTTTGTATAAATGTCCACTTGTTATGTATAGTGATCAGAGTCGGGTCTTCATCCAATCTGTACCACAAGTAATATGCAGTTACTGTACTCATACTGTAGTTGTATGATCAGTATTCCCTGATACAAGGCTGAATAGAGAGACCCAGACAATGATGTTATTGCATAACATAGTGATGGAAATAAAAAATAGATAATGTGAATTATGGTTGTAGGCACAAAAATAGTACCTTTATATTAGGTACAATCAGGCACAATTATTGCTCTTTATAGTAAGCTTGGTAGTAGATTTTAGATAAGGTGTGATTGCACAAATAAATGGCACAAAAAATAAATAAAGAAATACGCTTGTTTTAAAAAATGTGGGAGTTAGAAAAATGGGGTTTTCTTTTTTTTCTGCATTTTATTTATATATTCTTGGCTTGAAAGTGTATACTGAAATGTTTTGTATTTAACACTGTATGTATATGTATGTGTAATATGTATGTGGTTTAGGGTAGGACATTGCAATTTTGTCTCGTTATGTATGCATTTCTTTTTTTGGACGCAAAAGGGATGACAATAAATATGACTGACTATTAAATGATTAATTTGCTGCTGATGCCTAGCCATTTAACCTGTATTTATCTCAGTATTCATCAGCTTTCTTTGTGGGTGTGTGTCATCCTCCCCCTTCTATTACACAATTGCATTGCGTGTGTGACTGTGTTATTGCTCTGGGCACTTCCATATCCCTCTGTCCCCGGCTCCATGTTTCTATCCCCCCCTCCCCCACTGCACTGTACATTCTTTAGCGCTGCTTCTCCCTGCTCCACCATTGCAGTCGTGTGTATTGTGCCAGTGCATGATCTCTGTTGTACAGTAACACTCAAGCACAGTACTCCCCCCCCCCCCCTTCCCTACGGATCTTCTCGCGTACATGTCCCGCCAGTTTCAGCAACTACTTTGCATTAGACCTTGTGCTGCCGTAAAAATATGGCAGTTGTAGTTACACAAACAGGACGTCCCCTCTCTTTGATCATTTCACCTCTCAAGTCATCTTGTATTATGGGAATTGTAGTTTTGATTATTTTTATTTTTTTCTAAGTTGGCGCTGAACCGCAGTCAAGCAAATGTCCAGGTTTGACAAATTGATGAAACCTGTGTAAACTGCCTGCTCATGTAATGATACTTTTGTTACTTTTTAGTAGAGAAACATATTTTAGAGTAGCACAATATTAAATGATCCTGTTTCTGTGCCACTCAGCTGTTGTAGTTTTGTGATTGCATTTCGATCTCTGAGTCCGATCATTAGCACCAACTGTCAGTTCTGCATTTTCGGTGTGTGTGACAGTCATGTGACCTCTTGTTAGCAGAGCTGATGCAAGCAGACAGGCAGTCAGCAGTGTGGGCTGGGCTCATGTAAATCTCTCCTCCCATGCCCCCTTGTGGCCCTCAGTGTGTCATCATTAGCCAGCAATCAACACCCTCCTCCCATCCTTGCGGTGCATGGGGGGGAGGGATCCGCAGTCGGAATGTGATCAGACATTTTGTGTGTTTTCCCCCTGGCAGGCGGAGTTCATTTGAGGTGAGGTGCTCAGAGGGGGCGGCTTTAGGGGGCACAATAGGGGGTTGAGAGTTGTGTCTTGCAAGACAGCTTTGTCTGAATCAAACTGTATGTGCAATGTGCATGTTGCCTCCGAAATTAAAGTACTTAAAGAGGTTATTCACCTTTAAATTAACTGTTAGTATGATGCAGAGAGTGATATTCGAAGACCATTTGCAATTGGTTTTCATTTTTTATTATTTCTATTTATCTTTTTATTCACTAACTCTCCAGTTTGCAATTTCAGTAATCTGGCTGCTAGGATCCATATTAGCCTAGTAACCATGTCTTGATTTGAGTAAGAGACTGGACTAGGAGAGGCCTGAATAGAAAGATGAGTAATAAAAATAGCAATAGCCAAACATTTGTAGCCTTACAGAGCATTTGATTTTAGATGAGGTCAGTGACCCCCATTTGAAAGCTGGAAAGAGTCAGAACAAGATCAATAATTCAAATACCTATACAAAATAAATAATGAAGACCAATTTAAAAGTAGCTTAGAATTAGCAATTCTATAACATACTAAAGGTTAACTTAAAGGGGAAGGAAACCTAGTCGGCGCTAACCCCCCACCCGTTTGTTGCCCACCCTCCCTCCTTCCCCCTGGCCTACCCGTCCCGCTGGGCAACAAACGGGTGGGGGGGTTTGCGCTGACTAGGTTTCCTTCCCCTTTAAAGGTGAATCACCCCTTTAATAGAGGCACCTGCATTTGCAAAGATATTGTTACCTGTGTGGGGGGAGTAGAATATAGAGGGTGCCGGATGGATTGTCTTGATAAATGTTTGGCGATTTCTTTCTGATTTGCTGTAGAATCGGTGACTTGTACAGGTATGGGATCTGTTATCCAGAATGCTCGGGACCTGGGGTTTTCCGGATAATGGATCTTTCTGTAATTTGAATCTTCATACCTTAAGTCTACTAGAAAATCATATAAACATTAAATAAACTCAATAGGCTGGTTTTGCTCCCAATAAGGATTAATTATATCTTAGTTGGGATCAAGTACAAGCTACTGTTTTATTATTACAGGAAATCCTTTTTAAAAAAATTTAAATTATTTGGATAAAATGGAGTGCTGTAATTCTGAGCTTTCTGGATAACTGGTTTCCGGATAACGGACCCCATACCTGTACTCTTATTTGAAGTAATGAAACTTTATGAAGTTGTATCCATAGAGGTTTTGTTGTTTTCTTTGTGGAACCCGTGTTTTTTGTTTTATTGTTTTTGTCAGGATTTGTTTTTGGCTGGCTTTATGCCTGCTACGACTTTTGCACATCAACGCTATGCATGCCCGTTTATTACACCTATGAAGTTAAAGGAACAGTAACACCAAAAAATAAGTGTTTTAAGGTAATGAAAATATAATGTAGTGTTGCCCTGCCCTGGTAAAACTGATCTGTTTGCTTCAGAAACACTACTATAGTTCATATAAACAAGCTGCTGTGTAGCAATGGCGGAAATTTACAAAAGGCTATATGGTTAAATAGTGGATAACTGATGACATCATTATGTTCTACAGAGCTTATCCGCTATCTGTTGTGTAAGCTGAGCCTTTTCTCCTTTAAATGGCTGCCCCCATTGCTACACAGCAGCTTGTTTATATAAACTAAAGTAGTGTTTCTGAAGAAAACAGTTTGACCAGTGCAGGACAACACTGCATTGTATTTGTTTTAAAACACTTTTATTTTTTTGTTGTTACTGTTCCTTTAACTCTGCTTATATTGATGATGTGCTTTCTGCTGAAGTGGAACATATCTCTAATTAAAATTTTAAAAGTGAGAAAAATCCTTCCTGATTCTGACATGGCAAAAGTAACATTTATATAACTTTTAGTAAACGAGTCTTGTTCTGTAGTCATTTCAGTGTGTACAAATAGTTTTGTTTTTCTTTTCTCTGACAAAATACCAGCTGTGTTTTTGAGATTGTAGCTAGCGTTAAACTGGCCATACACATGCCAATACCACTATACAAACAGTTAGGTGGCCTGCAGAGAAGGATCAATATCCATATGCAGGTATGGGACCTGTTATCCAGAATGCTCGGGACCTGGAGTTTTCTGGATAATGGGTCTTTCCATAATTTAACTTTGTCTCCTAGAGAATCGTGTAAACATTAAATAAACCCAGTAAGGATTAATTATATCTTAGTTGGGATCAAGTACAAGCTACTGTTTTATTATTACAGAGAAAAAGGAAATCCTTTTTACATTTCGTTGGATAAAATGGCGTCTATGGAAGACAGACGTTCCGTAATTCGGAGCTTTCTGGATAACTGGTTTCTTCATTATGGATCACATACCTGTACTATGTTTAGAACTGCTCTGACATCTAAGCTGCTTTTATATTGTCTGTACATTTCTCCAACACGGCGAACATGTTGTCTCTTGCTGGGTGCTCCTAGTTTTGTTCAACTTTAATGTAGCTGATTAGATCCTTAAAGGGTCCCTGACATACTGTACCCTTTTTTGCAAGGTTTACTAACATTGGAGATAAATATCTGGAGAGATTTCTGGAGATGTTGCCCATAGCAACCAATCAGATCTTTGCTTTTGCTTTCTAACTTATAGGTTTAAGGGCTCTTACACATGAGCGTTTTACCGTTTTTTGGCGTTCAGCCGCAGGGGAGCGCAGGAATAGACGCATTTCATTATTTCAAATGGGGCTGTACTTACACAGGCGCATGTAGGCGCCGAACGCAGGTTGAGACTCAACATGCTGCATTTTTCCTGCATTCGGCGCCTACACGCGCCTGTGTGAGTACAGCCCCATTTGAAATAATGAAATGCGTCTATTTCTGCGCTCCCCTGCGGCTGAACGCCGAAAAACGGAACGCAGGGGAGCGCAGGTAAAAACGCTTGTGTAAGAGCCCTTAATCTAACTGCTGATTGGTTGCCAGGGACTGCAGAAATCTGCAAATGAGTATAGTTGGTTGACACTAGATGTCACTTCCTTATATACCAGTATACAGCATGAAACAGGGATGAAGGCCATAGAATTTTGGCTACTTTATTCGAATATCTATGATACAGATACACGACAGTTTATCCTGCTCAGTATCGAATATCTCCTAACACATAATTACTTTATGTTTGACTGGGTTTTTTACCTCCAGAGACGGGGCACCGCAATGGGGGCCAAATTTGCCCCCACATATGCCAACCTAGTAATGGGTTGGTGGGAACGGTGCAACGTCTATGGACGAATTCACCCCTTCAGACATTGTATAAAGAGTTACCAACGCTATATAGACGATTTGATTATAATATGGGAGGGTACTGCGCAGGAAGCCATTAAATTTGTGGAGTATTGTAATACCAACAACCATAATTTACACTTTACACATAATTGGCAAAAAAACAAAATTGAATTTTTGGATATCTCCTTGAAGGGTGTCATTAATGACAAAATAGAATGTGATGTATACATGAAACCTATTACAAGAAATACAATTTTAAGAGCTGACAGTTGTCATCCCAAATCGGTCCTGAGGGGCATCCCGGTGGGGCAATTTTTGCGTCTCAGACGTATTTGCACAAGTTGGGATGCCTTTCAGGACCAGGCTATGGCACTTTGGGATAGACTACTGGAGAGGAAATATGATACGAGCGATATCAAAGAGGCTTATGAGAGAGCAGTGGCCACTTCCAGACAAGACCTCCTAAGTGGGGTCCAAAACAAGAATTTGAACAATAGGCAGGCAAATAAAAGAAATTATTCACAAAGACACTTTAATGAAAAGTCAACATTGTTTATTACTCCCTTTAGCAGCCAGGCAAATCAGATCAAGAAAATAATTAAGAGAAGACTGGACATTCTTAGAATGGATCCATTGTTGGACCAATCGGTCCTGAATAATATCAGATATGTATTTAAACGTAACAGAACTATTGCAAGTGATGTTTCTCCCAGTTTATACTCACATAAAAAAAACTAGAAAAAAAAGTGATGTATGGGTAAACAAAAATGGTTGTTATAAATGTGGCAAAAAGAAATGCAAGGTTTGTAAACATATAATGATAAAGGAAAGCTTTAATAGCACTGTAACTGGAAAGGATTACCCCATACGTAGTTACATTAATTGTGACTCTAAATGTGTCATTTACTTAGCAACGTGTGAGTGTGGCATACAATATGTGGGTCGCACTTGCCGACCTTTAAAAGAACGGGTACGAGAACATCTCACACCCATTAATTTGAATAACCTGGATCACACTAGTTATAGCCATAGGAGAGTATCAGCTATAAGCAAACATATTATGCTTAATCATAATGGTGATTTCAACCTAATAAAATTCCAAGGCATAGAACTAGTTAAACTAGGAGTGAGAGGAGGAGACCTGCAGAAAAAGATAGATCAAAGGTAGGTATACTGGATTTTCACATTAAAAACACGCCTCCCACAGGGGTTAAATAGTGATTGGGAGGTATCATGCTTCCTTTAAACTGAAGTGAATTAAAAATACCAGAAGAATATCTGTTTATTTGGATTCTGATTATTATATAAATTTTGATTAAATATTCCCACAGATACATAGAGAAAATATAGCCTGAAAATAAACCACAAGTGTAATATGTTAATTTTAATGGGTGTATTGTTTTAATTGTACTCACTATATAAGGCAGAGAGCTAGGAATAGACTCCACCTCTGATGAAGTGCCAAAGAGAGGCACGAAACGCGTCAGGTGACTAGACACGCTATGGTTTAGTTGAATAGTCTCAGGAGAATGCCTGTCTGTGTTTTTAAAGATGCTTGGAAATAAAGACTTTTTTTATCTTAAACATCCCGTGGTTATTGGCTCCAGTCTATCTATTGCTTTCTTGGATACTGCAGAAATCTCTCCAGTGTTGGTAAACATGCTGAGCTCTGCATATAAGCATACCTACATATATTTATATAGTGCTAGCTATTAAGCATGTGGTTGGATTGGTCCCTTATAAGATCAGGTTCATAAACTTGGCTGGTAAAAATAATTGAACCACAAAATTCCCCTTTTAAATGCACAGCAGACAATTCCTCCATATTTTAATTTATTTTTATGAATTTAAATAGGACCAGTGACATCTATTTTTTAAAAAAAAAAAAATTCTTAATATACCATGAAAAAAACCCAAGAGACTAATTAAACGTTAAAATCGCAGAGCCTTTATTAAGAAATAACTTGCCAGAACTCCGCTTGCGCTCCTCTTCAGAAAAGGCGATCCATCGAGCGGCGCTTGATTTATCCTCCCTGCCTTTCTTATAGGAGATATCCAGGGAGGAGAAATCGAGCACCGCACGGTTGATCGTCGACGTGTAGCCTTTTCTGAAGATGAGTTTCGGTAAGTTACTTAATAAAGGCTGTGCCATTTTTAAATTTAATTAGCCTTGGTGCTTTTTTTTTTTTTCATGGTATACTAACATATATATATATATTTTTAAATTGATGTTACTGGTCCTTTTTAATGGAGCTGTCTCTTGCCGAAATCTTCTAGTAGGTCTTGACCTGCCTTTTGGGCACTTTAGCAGTAGTTATGTGTTTGTACAGACAGGCTGAGGGGACAAAGCAAGGGACACAATAAACAGTTACTGTGTACAAGCAGCAGTTCACAAGCACTCACAATGCCTTCATACTGCCTGAGCCTTTGTCCAGACGTCTAGTGCTCAACTGCTATTGTGCTTGGAACAATAACAAAGTGATTGCAACGTGGTTAATACAATCTATTAACCCAACAAAATCGCCTATAATCTTTAATTAGTAAAAGGAAACGAGGATTTTATTTAGTCTGTGCAGTGTTATTTGTAGCATAAATGGATACTGAAACCAATTTAGATTAAGCTTGTAAGATGTTTTTGTTTTTCCTCTGTCTGGCATGTGCACAATGAAGAACATACAAGTCTGTGCAAATTCTAATATCTGAATGTTGATGTGGTTATTAGTCAATCGGAACTGGAAGAGGCTGCAGTAGTGGTGTTTTATTGGGGGAGTCTCCACTTTTGTTCTTTACAGTCTGAACTGGATAGAAAGATTACTTCAAATGCTTTGTGACTTGATTTTTTTGCAACATTTTCTGAGACATGTCCTGTATCATCATAAACTTGACCATCTCTCTCTGATGGCTGGCAAAGTTTTCGCTAACATTAATTCGTCCGCACAAGCATTTTATTGCGATCTTTCACTAGCGTTCATTTCTGCCAAGTGAAACTTCGTTAGTACTCGTACGCTTAGGTTCATTTGAATAGGGGGGGTACATATAGGTCATATATATGTCTTTATTAGAGATGTTGGTGCAAATGCTTGAAGTGGCCACTTATTATTACAAATTTCCAAGGAAGCAAAATAAAGACAAAAGAGTTCCTCTCATGTCCTAGACATGAGCCCAGCCTATAACAAATGTGGATGTTGGATGTCCGCAATGAACAAAACTCCCTGTATGTGATAGCCCTTAAAGGGCATGTAAAGTCTAAAATCGAATAAGGCTAGAAATGCTGTATTTTGTATACTAAATATAAACATGAACTTACTGCACCACAAGCCTAATCAAACAAATAATTTATGCTTTCAAAGTTGGCTACAGGGGGTCACCATCTTGTAACTTTGTTAAACATCTTTGCAAGACTAAGACTGTGCACATGCTCAGTGTGGTCTGGGCTGCTTAGGGATCGTCATAAACAAAACTGCTTGAGTTCTGCATGGCTGGGAAGTAAGGCGGGGGCTCCCCCTGCTGTTCATAAGTATGATTGTTTTCCTGCTCAGCAGTTAGGGACCATCTGACAATTCCTATCCACAGCAGTAAATGAAGGGAGAATTTCACTGCATACAGTCAGGTTTGTTATAAAAACGGTACACATGTTTTAATTGAAGTATATTGGAAGATAGGTTTCTTTTTCATTAAAGAAAGTAAAAATGGGATTTTATTTTTTTGCCTTTACATGCCCTTTAAAGCAGGGGTGCCCAAAAGGTAGATTGGGATCTACCAGTAGACCTTTAGCTGGTGATCAGTAGATCTCAAGCCATTGTCAACAAACAGCTTTCTTAAATCACCCTCCTATTTCTTGCTTTTTATTCAGATATTTAGTATGTTAAGGTTACATAAAAAATAGATGTTTGTTAAATATAACAATATAAATTTTCCCATTAGTCAGTATTTAAGATTTAATATTTCCCATGTAACTGAATGCTAATGCTTTTATGGCTGTAGATCATAATGGGACAACATCACTTAAAGTAGACCTCGCATTAGTAAAGTATGGAATCATTTTTTTATTTTGTACAGCCTATCTATTTACCCAGTTTTTGTTTTTTATACTGAACTGTTCCTTTAAGAGGTTTAAGTAGGAGTTATCTTTCATTTATGCTATAGCATGAGTTACAGTTGATTATTTTTTTTTTTTTATTTGCATTTTTTACATTGTAAGTTCTTTGTTTTTCAGATCCTGCCTTTGAGGTAATCCTCCCATCAATGTGAAATCACAAAGCAAAACACATCTCCATGTGTCTCCTCATAAAATGTGTTCTAATGATGCCCGAGGAATAAGTCTCTTGACTAAATGGCATTGAGTATAAATAATCTTCCTGAAATCCAAGCATTTTGCCACATTGCTGGAATGAAGATCCCCTCCACCTTCTAAAGAACATCCTAAAGAAAATGCTTCTTTTGTTAAGAATGCCTACTACTTAGATTCATGCGCCCAATCTGTACAGCTGTGGATGGTTTACCATCAGAAGGCACCACAAGCTTGTTTTCCCGCCCTTTTTCTGTATTTGAAATGTCGATGCTTCGTGCTTTAGATCCCGTCCAGACCTGGCTGGGCCAAGAGTTAGAAAAATGTGGTATTGATGCCATGATCTACACTAGATATGTCTTAAGCCTTCTACTGCACGACAGTTATGACTACGATCTTCAGGAACAGGTATAGTTTGTCGACTGACTTTATCAATGCTTACACGCAGTGCTAATTTAAAGGGTTAACTATCGCAAAAATTAAAATTTACACTGAAGTATGAAATTTTCTAAATACAATCAAAGTTCTGCATCATTTCTGAAATAATCAAGTTTATCTTCACTATCCCTTTCTCAGCATCTGTTTCTCTTCATTCTGTCTTCATGCAGCAGTTGGGTATTAAACACTTGGGTAATAAACCACCTGAAATTACTGCATATGGCATTGCCCTTATCCTTTAGCCAGTTGTGCATCAGAATATACCTTTGCATTTACACCAGTGCAGAGGTATTTGTATGATGTTTTGTCACCCAAGCTGGGAAAACTCGTTTTCAGTTAATAGAGCTGCTCCAGCAGAATTCTGCTTTGAAATCTGTTTCTCAAAAGAGCAAACAGATTTTTTTTTTTTTTTACATTTCATTTTGAAATCTGACATAGGGCTAGACAAATTGTCCGTTTCCCAGCTGCCCCCAGTCATGTGACTTTACTGCTGTACTGCAAGTTGGAGTGATATCACCCCCCCCAGCAGCCTAACAACAGAACAGTGGGAAAGGTAACAGATAGCAGCTCCATAACACAAGATAACAGCTGCCTGGTAGATCTAAGATCAGCACTCAATAGTAAAATCCAAGTCCCACTGCAACACATTCAGTTACATTGAGTAGGAGAAACAGCCTGCCAGAAAGCAGTTCCATCCTAAAATGCTGGTTCTTTCTGAAAGCACATGACCAGGCAAAATGACCTCACATGCCCCTACTGTATATTACAACTATAAAATACAATTGTTGGTTCAGGAACAAAATTTTATATTGTAGAATAAATTATTTGCAGTGTAAACGGTGTAATTTAGAAATATGTACTACACCATAAAAATCACGACAGAATCTCTTTAACTAGGCAGATAAACATGAAGCAAAAGTCATAGTTCACTACAGAGCTAGCATGAAAACCCTCTCTAGCATTTATAGGCAGACACCACTCCTAGGCGTAGATTCCTAAGCTTCCCTATCAAAAGCAGAAATAGGAGATTGAGGATACTTCATAAAATAAAAAGAAATCATTTTATAGGAGGGGATTTTTGGTCACAATCGGTTGGTGGATCTTTTGGGATATTTATATTGGATAAATACTGGATAGGAATATTAACATAAATGAATCCTTGGATCAGAAGTGGCTGTTTTGTACTTTGCTTGCGTTATTTTTTGGCAATGACTTTCTGCCCTGTGGAAATGAAACTGCTATAAAAGTCAAGAGGTTTATTTCTCTAATCAGAATTTTTTAACCTCTTTGTCCTGCTTTAACTCAGTGCTTGCCAATAGAGTTAATTTAGAAAGCAATTTCCATTCACATTAGTGTGTTGGCAGCAATGATAATAAACCATCAAAATGCTGTTTGTGCCATTGTCCTCTATTGGGGGTAGAATTACTCCTTTAGTCAATACAAATGTAATTAAGCCTTTGTTTTAGCTTAAGTGTATTACCCTTTTTAAATGGGGCGGACACCATGGACGTTAATTTAAAATTGCTGCTCTGAGAAGTTTTTGCAGATTTTCCCATTTTAAAGCTGGCCATAAATGTGCAAATTTTAGCCTCGTACATCGCAATCTTCTGATCTGCAACTAGCCATTCATATTAAATAATGTAATAAAATAACAAATCAGACGATGTTCTGGCTGTGACCGCAATTGTACGTAAGTTATATCCGACAGATAGTAATGACAGTTACCCTCTGATAAGACATTACATGCAGAGATGTTATTGTTACCTGACAGAAATCTTATTTGTCTGATCGACTAACGACTGATCGCCATAGTACGAAAAAAGTCAGGATGATCCACACAAGGTCCAAAAAACAGTACAAACCTTCGTAAAGTACTAGGGATGCAACTAATCCACTTTTTTGGATTCCGTTGAATCCCCAAATCCTTCACGAAAGATTCGGCCGAATACTGAACCGGATCCTAATTTGCATATGCAAATTAGTGGTGGGAAGGGGAAAACTTTAACTAGGGATTCAGTTTGGGATTCAGCCAGGATTTGGCCTTTTTCAGCAGGATTCAGCCGAATCCTTCTGCCCGGCCAACCTAATCCTAATTTGCATACGGGGAAGGAAATCGTGTTGACTTTTTGTCACAAAACAAGGAAGTAAAAAAATGTTCCCCCCTTCCCACTCCTAATTTGCATATGCAGATTAGGATTCTGTCTAGTATTCGGCTGAAACTTTCACAAAGGTTTCGGGGATTCGGCTGAATCCAAAATAGTGGATTCGGTGCATCGCTATTTTTTATTTCCTTGTTTTTTGACAGTCATGCAATTTCCCTTCCCACCCCTAATTTGCATATGCAAATTAGGGTTCGGATCGGTTCTGCCGGGCAGAAGGATTCAGCCAAATACTGCTGAAAAAGGCAGAATTCTGGCAAAATCCCAAACCGAATCTTGGATTCGGTGCATTCC